>CM031617.1:1709223-1891723 GCA_018398815.1 Conus ventricosus
GTTTTTTTACATGATGAATATCTAGATTTAAGGTTCACTGGTTGAACGATGTGTTTTTCAGAGGACTAGCCCGTGTATAGTTTACAAGAACGTATACACCTGCTGTCTCCAGATGTATGTGAAAGCTCTTTCTTTGTTTATTAACAAATTCTGATTTCAGTCGAAAAATGGAAATTTCATTCCAAAAGAAGCCCATTTATCCAAAAAATTTCAATGTAAACCATGTAGTTTAGGAGTACCCAGAAGTGGGTCTGAAACACAAGTATTGTCACGACAATTTACAAACCTGTGTGTGTGTGTGTGTGTGTGTGTGCAGGCACACATGCATGCATATGTTTTGTGATATGAGTTATCCAGAATTTTTTTTTTTTTACTGAAAAAATCAGGACTCTTCAATGTGAACACTAACGCTTTCATAACCCCCCAACAACAGCAGCAGTAATACACCAGTGACACTCTGTTCCGTCGTCACATTGACACACACAAACTCTTTGCAACTGTCACATTGACACACACAAACTCTTTACAACTGTCACATTGACACACACAAACTCTTTGCAACTGTTACACTGACACACAAAAACTCTTTGCAACTGTCACACTGACACACACAAACTCTTTGCAACTGACACACAAAAACTCTTTGCAATTGTCACTCTGACACACAAAAACTCTTTGCAATTGTCACTCTGACACACAAAAACTCTTTGCAACTGTCACACTGACACACAAAAACTCTTTGCAATTGTCACACTGACACACAAAAACTCTTTGCAACTGTCACACTGACACACAAAAACTCTTTGCAACTGTCACACAAAAACACTTTGCAATTGCACACACCGACACACCAATAACTGTTTCAATGTCACACTGAGAAATCAATAACTGTTCTATGTTACACTGACATAAAAACACTATTTTAATGTCAACTGACACACCTGTCACTGTTTTAATATAACTGTGAAATGTCAATGTTCTGTACTATGGACAACCAATATCTAATGTCACCGAGATACACCAATGACTGTTCTAATGTAAACGCTGACACATCAATAAGTGTTCTAATGACAAAATCAATGCTTTCTAATGATACTGACTTATCAGTAAGTGTCATTACCAATAACTTTCTAACGACACACTGACTCATCAATAAATGTTATGACATATAGTAACTATTCTAATGTCATACTGACACAGCATTACTGTCCTAATGACACACTGACACATCAAGAATATTCTAGATAATGTCATACTGACTCATAAATGACACATTGACACATCAAAATTATTCTAATGTCATACCGACACATAAATTTCTGTTCTAACAACACAATGTCCCACCAGGAACTGTTCTGATGACACACTGACCCACCAACACTTCGTTGATGTCATATTGATACCCTAGTAACTGTTCCAGGATGACAATGACACGCCAACAACTGTTCTAACGTTACTACACCCACATTCTGTGCTAATGTCTCACTGACACCCCCCTCCACCCCCCCCCACGCAGTGCTAATATCACACTGCTCCACGGGGAAGATTGGAATCATACTTTCAGGTTTCCTCCACTTAATGCAGGAGTCTCTGAGAGTTTTGCTCTAATCTCCTGACCAACACTGCAGGTGTCTGTATCTCTCAGGCCTGGTTGACGCCCAGATATATCGTGAAATTTAAACATAGACCACAGCTCCATCATGCAGCCTCAGACTGAAATGGAACTCTACAGCATCATCTTCATCGTCCTCATCAATCAGCATTAGAAGAAGAAAGGTCCTGAAGTCTGTGGCCCCTCATGCTCTGCTCTCATGGTGACCTCGGTTTCACGGTCCTCATCCACATCCATACTCTTGGTGAGTTTGTGTCTAAGTCGCTGGCACCTCTTCCGCATCCATGCTCTTGGTGAGTTTGTGTAGAAGTCATTGGCACCTCTTCCACGTCCATGGTCCTGTGAGTTTGTGTGGAAGTGCTGGCACCTCTTCCACATCCATGCTCCTGGTGAGTTTGTGTCGAAGTCATTGGCACCTCTTCCGCATCCATGCTCCTGGTGAGTTTGTGTGGAAGTCGCTGGCACCTCTTCCACATCCATGCTCTTGGGTGAGTTTGTGTGGAAGTCATTGGCACCTCTTCCACGTCCATGGTCCTGGTGAGTTTGTGTCGAAGTCATTGGCACGTCTTCCACGTCCATGGTCCTGGTGAGTTTGTGTGGGAAGTCATAGGAACCTCTTCCACGTCCATGGTCCTGGTGAGTTTGTGTGGAAGTCATTGGCACCTCTTCCACGTCCATGGTCCTGGTGAGTTTGTGTCGAAGTCATTGGCACGTCTTCCACGTCCATGGTCCTGGTGAGTTTTGTGTCGAAGTCATTGGCACCTCTTCCACGTCCATGGTCCTGGTGAGTTTGTGTGGAAGTCATTGGCACCTCTTCCACGTCCATGGTCCTGGTGAGTTTGTGTCGAAGTCATTGGAACCTCTTCCACGTCCATGGTCCTGGTGAGTTTTGTGTCGAAGTCATTGGAACCTCTTCCACGTCCATGGTCCTGGTGAGTTTGTGTCGAAGTCATTGGAACCTCTTCCACGTCCATGTCCTGGTGAATTTGTGTCGAAGTCATTGGCACCTCTTCCACGTCCATGGTCCTGGTGAGTTTGTGTCGAAGTCATTGGAACCTCTTCCACGTCCATGGTCCTGGTGAGTTTGTGTCGAAGTCATTGGAACCTCTTCCACGTCCATGGTCCTGGTGAATTTGTGTCGAAGTCATTGGCACCTCTTCCACATCCATGGTCCTGGTGAATTTGTGTCGAAGTCATTGGAACCTATTCCACGTCCATGGTCCGGGTGAGTTTTGTGTCGAAGTCATTGGAACCTCTTCCACGTCCATGGTCCTGGTGAGTTTGTGTCGAAGTCATTGGAACCTCTTCCACGTCCATGGTCCTGGTGAGTTTGTGTCGAAGTCATTGGCACCTCTTCCACGTCCATGGTCCTGGTGAGTTTGTGTGGAAGTCATTGGCACCTCTTCCACATCCATGGTCCTGGTGAGTTTGTGTCGAAGTCATTGGCACCTCTTCCACGTCCATGGTCCTGGTGAGTTTGTGTCGAAGTCATTGGCACCTCTTCCACGTCCATGTTCCTGGTGAGTTTGTGTCGAAGTCTTTGGGCACCTCTTCCACGTCCATGGTCCTGGTGAGTTTGTGTCGAAGTCATTGGCACCTCTTCCACGTCCATGGTCCTGGTGAGTTTGTGTGGAAGTCATTGGCACCTCTTCCACGTCCATGGTCCTGGTGAGTTTGTGTCGAAGTCATTGGCACCTCTTCCACGTCCATGGTCCTGGTGAGTTTGTGTCGAAGTTATTGGCACCTCTTCCACGTCCATGCTCCTGGTGAGTTTGTGTCGAAGTCATTGGCACCTCTTCCACGTCCTTTGGTCCTGGTGAGTTTGTGTCGAAGTCATTGGCACCTCTTCCACGTCCATGCTCCCGTGAGTTTGTGTCGAAGTCATTGGCATCTCTTCCACGTCCATGCTCCTGGTGAGTTTGTGTCGAAGTCATTGGAACCTCTTCCACGTCCATGGTCCTGGTGAGTTTGTGTCGAAGTCATTGGCACCTCTTCCACATCCATGGTCCTGGTGAGTTTGTGTCGAAGTCATTGGCACCTCTTCCACATCCATGCTCCTGGTGAGTTTGTGTGGAAGTCATTGGCACCTCTTCCACGCCCATGCTCCTGGTGAGTTTGTGTCGAAGTCATTGGAACCTCTTCCACGTCCATGGTCCTGGTGAGTTTGTGTTGAAGTCATTGGCACCTCTTCCACGTCCATGCTCCTGGTGAGTTTGTGTCGAAGTCATTGGCACCTCTTCCACGTCCATGCTCCTGGTGAGTTTGTGTCGAAGTCATTGGCACCTCTTCCACGTCCATGCTCCTGGTGAGTTTGTGTCGAAGTCATTGGCACCTCTTCCACGTCCATGCTCCTGGTGAGTTTGTGTCGAAGTCATCGGCACCTCTTCCACGTCCATGGTCCTGGTGAGTTTGTGTCGAAGTCGCTGGCACCTCTTCCATGTCCATGGTCCTGGTGAGTTTGTGTCGAAGTTGCTGGCACTGGCAAGTTCATGGGGACTGTCTCTGGATGGATGTCGTGGCGCCACCTGGGAGGGTGGGCAAGGGGATGATGCTAACTTATGCTGGCTCCGTAGCTAAATATTATTATGGTCAGCTGGGGGCTCACTAAGTGGTGTCCTGGTCAGGCTGGATGGGAACAGGCATGCCACTGAACAACACTGAAGTGAACACTGGCAGCAGGCCAGGGTCTCCTCTGGAAGGTGGCCTCCTTGAAACTGACTCTCTTTGTGGATTGCTGGTGCCGGGACTTTCGGCAAGACAGGGGCTGACTGACACTGACTCTCTTTGTGGATTGCTAGTGCCAGGGCTTTCGGGAAGACAGGGGGTGATTGTAGATGGGGAGCCAGCATGAGTGATTGGGGTAATGCAATGAGAGTGTCTCAGAAGATGAGATTGTGGGGGAGAGGGTGGGGGAATCTCGCATGCACGCAGACACACACACACACACACACATGAGCATGTGCACGCACAGCATGCACCACACACACACACACATACACACAAAAACATACACACATACCCCTCCCCCCACCCATAAAAACACGTGCTCAGATACATTCAAACACACACACCACACACACACAAAATACACTCTAACACAATCGGACACACACACACTACTTTACTGTGTAAAAACTAATATTATATGATACCATCAGTGTCAATTAACATTACACAAGGTGGAAAAATTGACAGTTCACAGCAGGAAACAACGTGAATCAGGGAAAAAAAAAATCAGCCTAGGGGACTGGTTCAGGGTTGAGGCATCCTGTGGGACAGAATTAACTCCCCTCTCTGAAGATATTTTTTTCTTTGTTGGGACATCCCACTTCTCTTGGGTCATGTTCTCTTTGAGTAGGGTCACAGCGTTTGTGTAAACAGGTAAGTATGGGTAAAAATACTGACACATACGGTAAGGTAAGGAAAGGTAAGGTAAGGTAAGAAAGGCAATGTTTTGCTTACAGCCCAGCCGACTGCAAAGAGCTATATCAGGGCTGTCACCAGGTTAAAGTCAACCCTAAGTCATTTAAAAACAAACAACAACAAAAAACAAAATAAAACAAAAAACCCATTCACACAACTGTTTAAAACAAACCTTCTAAAAAACACACTGGAAATTTTGTTCAAAACTCTTTCCTCCATAAAATCTTAGATCAGATGAAAATTTTTAATCTGTTTCAGAAACAAAAAAAATCACATCAGGTGGGGACATCTCTGAACAAGGTTTTCATGGAATCTGCTGTAAAGTGTTTATGTCTCACATCAACCAAGTCCGACCACTCTAAAAGAACATGTTTCACTGTGAGTGGTACATGACATGGAATGCACCACGGAGCTTCTTCAACCTGAGTGCACACACACACATACACTCAAACACACGATTATTAATTCACAAGATATCCACACACTGTCCACTTGATTCTAGAGAAAAAAGCAGCTGTTGTCCTACGAGTAAAGGATAAGACTGGGGAGAAAATGACACAGAAATTGGGCACCAAATGGACGATCCGCAATTACTTTTGTTGCTTTGAAAGAAAAGAAAAACATACACCTGAAGGTGTGTGTGGGACCCAGAGAAGTACTGTCCTCAACTGCCGAACACACCTGCTGGGAACAATCCTGCCCACCCTTGGAAGCCTGCCCCATGTTCACATAGGGTGCAGGCAGAATTATGAACCCTGATGTCTTACTGGAATGCCCTGTGTGTGCCTGCTCTCTATGTAAACACAGCACAGGCTTCTAGGGTGGTGCAGGATTGCTCCCAGCTGGTTTGTTGGGCAGTTGAGGACAGTACTTCTCTGGGTCCCACACACACCTTCTCCTGCTGCTATGGAAAAAAAGAAAAACCCCAAAGCATGATTAGAACAGATTTCTTTTCCAACTTCTCTCCAGTAAAGACACCATCTTTCTTGTGTGCAGCAAAGGTTTTGGTGGTAAGTAAATGGACAGCTAAAACAAAAACCAACCAATGTAGAAATTCATACCTACTTCACTGGCCGAATACTGTAAAATTTTACAATGATTTGTAGATTCTTTCCATGTACTGCATATGTTGCCAGCCAAGAAACAAAAAGAGTTAGCAATAAAAAAAACACAGGTACCTCATGATACTGCGTTAACCAGTGTGGTGTTGCATATGTAACATATGACAGAGCACCTGTTTTTGTGTAGAATTTTAACATATGTTTAGAAATGTTGTATTTTAAAAAAAAACAGTTAAAAAAACCCCAAAGACAATGATTCATGACACCAGTACATACACATGATCACAGGCGGCGGAAAGCAGGGGTGGGGGTAGGGGCCATCCCCCCTCCAGAAAAATATGGGGGGGGGGGGGCAGCCTTATATACTGCCTCCCCCTTCACCTCCAATATTCAGCACCTCCAAAAAAAATCAGAGAGAGGAGAGAGTGAGAGGTAGGTTTGATGGTGCATCACCTTGTCGTCATACTTGTCATACTTCCTGTCAAACTCACTCACAGTTAGTTTAGATCAAAGGGACTGACAGAGTTCATGACAAATTCATGCATGCACGTGTAGGAAATGAATCAGTTTACTGCGCACGGCACTCAGATTCATCACCGTTTAGTCGGGGAGGCGAGCCCGCCTATTTTTAACTCCCACCCCCCCTCCCCCACCCCGGTCTTGGTTCCAGCAACACTCTTTGCTTCACCTATGCACAACAGACAACAAGGTATACTGTTTCTTCTGCATGAGGGCTAATCATTAAGGCTGCAAACCTGATGCAGCATTTGTATGGAGCAGTTTTGACAACTGGAAGAAAGCACTGGAAAAATTCTCAAGCCATGAAAAATCATCTTCACATGGAGCAGCTGTGTATGACGTAAAATGTAGTCAGTCTACAACGTCAGTGTATGCTTGAGTGACGTGTCAGCATGAAACAGAACAAAAGAAACACCTGCAAAACCTGATGAACGAACTAAAGAGCCATCAAATCTTAAACAAATGTTAGCAAACTGCCAAGACAAACGTGGACAAACGAGTCACAAGACAAAATACGACGCGTTTTGACCTCTTAGGTTTTCTTCAGGCAAGACACAAACAACGAAAATGAACGAATTTTGTACTTAGCTTCGATCTCTTCACTCTTCAGTGCAAGGTAGGTAGGCGTTGAATGAATCCCACCTCCAACTTGGATTCATTCAACGCCTACCTACCTTGTGCTGAAGAGTGAAGAGATCGAAGCTAAGTACAAAATTCGTTCATTTTCGTTGTTTGTGTCTTGCCTGAAGAAAACCTAAGAGGTCGAAACATGTCGTGTTTTGTCTTGTGACTCGTTTGTCCACGTTCTCTGGGCGGTTCGCTAACATTTATTTAAGATTTGTTCAGATTTCCGCCTGCAGTCATCTCACTTTGCAACTAGATCTAAAGAGCCTTCAGTTTCTCCTGCGTCAGGGTCTGCCTCGCCGTGGACATGACGAGCAAGAAGGCAACCTTCAACAGCTGCTCAAGATCTGCTTTGGAGAGGGCTGCAAGGAAAAAACAAACACAGGTTCAAAATATCTGTCACATGATATTGTCAACGAGATCCTCGGGATTATGGCACATAAAGTCTTGCGATCTGTTGTACTTGAAATCAGAGAAGTGAATTGGTTTTCGATACCAGCTGACGAAACCCGTGATGTTGCAAACAGGGAGCAGGTTGTAATTTGCATAAAATGGGTAACTGAGCAGTTTAAAGTCATAGAGGAGCCTGTGGGACTGGTGTATGTTGACAATACCTGTGCTGAGACAATTTCTAATGCGCTAAAGGATTGCTTGGTCAGGCTGGACTTGCCAGTGCAGAAGTGTAGGGATCAGGCCTACGACGGGGCCAGTAATTTTCAGGGTCATGTTTCAGGAGTTGCAAAACACTTCCAAGATGAGGTCCCGTCAGCAGTGTCCATACACTGCTTGGCACACTCAGTCAATCTTGTGTTACAAGAGGTTTCCATAAAGGTCAAAGTAATAAGAGATGCCCTTGACTTTGCCACAGAGGTCTTTAAAGTTGATCAAATTATCACCAAAACCACAGGTCCTTTTTGAAACAATCCAACATGAAACATCAACTTCAAGCAGCCCGTCCATTACACCACTGTGTCCAACAAGATGGGCTGTTCGAACAAGAGCTTTTGACTTTCTCATTGAGAACTATGAGGCTTTGCAAGAAACACTTGAACTAGTCTCACAAGGACATGATGAGTATGCCGGGAAAGGGCATCCGGCCTTCCAGCACTTGTGCAGCAGTTCTCCCACCTTTCTTGGGCTCTCACTTTCACGGATGTCTTTGCTGTGACTGAAGAGCTGGCGACTGCTGTTCAAAGGAAACAAACGTCCTGTGTAGATGCAACAAACGCTGCAAACCTCTGTCTGAGAACGCTTGAAAGTATGCGCCAGATAAAAGTTTCCAGACATTTTTTGCCGACATCTCAACCAAGGCTGCAAATGTGTGTGATGAACCCCACATCCTGAGACAGAGACAGCCTCCACGAAGACTTGATGAGGGCTCCCAGGGTCACAGCTACTCTGACCCTTCGACATAGACAACGTCAAAGAGCATATAAAGCGCAGGTTTGACCAACAAAGTCTTCAGTTGCCAAGGAAGATTGAAATTCTCTTGGGTGACGGAGCTGCAGGAAAGAATCCAGAAATTCCCCAAGAGATCAAAAACGCATACGCTGCGGACATTGACAGACTCAAAACACAGTTGTCCATCCTTCCACATGTTCTGGGGACAACAAGAAGTCCATCTTTGAGGCACTGCTAGAAGAACTGACAGCTTCTGACAGTATTAAAAGAACGTTGAGTGAGGTAGACTAACTTATCAGGCTGTACTTGACCATAACAGTTACAACTGCTACAGCTGAATGTAGTTTTTTCTGCCTTTAAGTAGGTCAAAACATACCTCTGAAGCACTATGACTCAGGAGCGCCTAAACAACTGTCTCATTATGTATGTTCAAAGACAAGGTTGATCAGCTCAATCTCGCTGAAATTTCTTCCAAATTCGTTTGCAGAAACGAACAACGTCAAAGTTACTTCGGAAAATTAAATGTGTAAAGGTGTAACCTCCCAGCTGTTGGTGTAACCTGCTAATGTACAGACGTGACAATCGTGACTTAGTAACTGCATTTACAGTGCCTAATGTCCAGTGAATACGGAGAGAAGGTATGTTATTATGTTATTCAGTCAGAAAGTCTGACAGTTGCCCCCCCCCCCCCCCCCTCTCTCTCTCTCTCTGTCTCAATTTCTGCAACGTTTTAATTGCAGCTATACAAAGTGTATTTCAAGTGTGTGTGAACTGAAAACCGCATGCTAGAATTTTCTTTTTATCGAACATTGACATACTGTGCTTGTTGGAGTTCAATGATTTGAAATATCCATTGCCCCCCCCCCCCCCCCCCCCCCCCCCCCCCAATCCTGAACAGCTTCCACTGCCACTGATGATACATCTATTTTGGTGTAGGATTTATTGATTTTCATGTTTCTTCCCATTGTTAATTTCTTTACAAACAGATAATGTTTAACTTTGCATCAAATTGTGTTAAATAATGTGCGATTGACATCATATATGTGCAGAATTCATGTTCCTATAGTGATTACTTTCCACGAAGATGGAGTATGGCTGCCTTACTGGCGGGATAAAAAACGCCATACACACAAAACTCCACTCTCTTTGTTGGGTAGATGGGATTAATCCTTGCCTTTCTATCCGGGGGGTGTCCGCAGAGGTATCGGCCTTTGTACGCAGAAGAAGAAGAAGAATATAGTGATTACTATGCAAAAATGAGTCAAAATGTCAGACAAACAAACCCCGCAGTCGAAACAACATTATCATATATGTGCAGAATTCATGTTTCTATAAAAAAAATACTATGCAAAAATGAATTAACATGTCAGACAATACAACAAACCCCACAGACGAAACAAAACACACACACACATAACACACACACACACACACACATAATTTCCTCAATGACGCCTACTTGCTTCCTCAATCAGCTGAATGACTTCGACCCCGTGAACTTGACGATGAGTTCTGGGCAGAGGCAGGCAATGACATGTGTGCCGCAGCCTTCTGACCTTGATCTGACCTTTGTCGATGACGAGAATGACTTCTTTCTTCCTCTTCCTCTGCAGCGGCGTCTTTGTCGGTGAAGCTGTCCCATGATGCATAGCGTTCTTCTTTCTTGCTTCCTCTGCTGGTGGGGGTGGCCTTCCTGCAATCCAAAACAGCGGAATTTTCTACAACCTTGAACACATTTCAAAAAGAAATGTTCTTGGTTCCGCAAGACAATATGGACAAACAGATTACAGGGCAAAACACGACGCATTTCGACCTGTTTGGTCTTCTTCAGGTAAAACACAAACATCAGGACAACAAAAACAAAGAACGAGCAATCACTTATCTTCTCATATTTGGCGCAAAATGGGTTTAACAATGTCTTGTTGTTGTCTCAATGGTTTTTTTTGTTGTTGTTGTTCATTCCATGAAAGGTTACAATGGCTGATGGGTTTGGATTTATTTTGGCAATTTTTTTTTGGATATTGAGTTCAACTTCATTGGATTTGTCCTCCACCAACCACCTCTTGACAAATTAAATAAAGTTGAACTCTACATCAAAAAGTTTACCTATACTGTCTTGCGGAACCAACAACATTTTTTTAAAAAACATGTTTCAATTTCTGCCTCCAGTCAATTTACTTTGAATGCAGCCTTGAAGATGTCAACAGAACTAGGACTCTTCATACAGAGCCAAGGGAGACTACTAAGCCCTATGGATAAGGCGTCAGATTCTTGTTGCCTTGAAGATGTCAAAAGAACTAGAGTCTTCATACAGAGCCAAGGGAGACTACTAAGCCCTATGGATAAGGCGTCAGATTCTTGTTGCCTTGAAGATGTCAAAAGAACTAGAGTCTTCATACAGAGCCAAGGGAGACTACTAAGCCCCATGGATAAAGCGTCAGATTCTTGTTCAAAGGTTTGGGGTTCAAATCCCACTTGAGACAGCTCTGTAGGAAGAGGTTTTCTCTTCGGAGTTTTGACGTATGCAGACTGCAATCCCCTTCTAGTCCTTCAAACAAGTCTTTAACGTATGCAGACTACAATCCCCTTCTAGTCCTTCACATGAGCCTTTAACGTATGCAGACTACAATCCCCTTCTAGTCCTTCACATGAGCCTTTAACGTATGCAGACTACAATCCCCTTCTAGTCCTTCACATGAGCCTTTAACGTATGCAGACTACAATCCCCTTCTAGTCCTTCACATGAGCCTTTAACGTATGCAGATGACAATCCCCTTCTAGTCCTTCAAATGAGGCTTTAACGTATGCAGACTACAATCCCCTTCTCGTCCTTCAAATGAGCCTTTAACGTATGCAGACTACAATCCCCTTCTCGTCCTTCAAATGAGTCTTTAACGTATGCAGACTACAATCCCCTTCCAGTCCTTCAAATGAGCCTTTAACGTATGCAGACTACAATCCCCTTCTAGTCCTTCACATGAGCCTTTAACGTATGCAGACTGCAATCCCCTTCTAGTCCTTCACATGAGCCTTTAACGTATGCAGACTACAATCCCCTTCCAGTCCTTCAAATGAGCCTTTAACGTATGCAGACTACAATCCCCTTCTAGTCCTTCACATGAGCCTTTAGACCGAGTTCCCCTGCGCACATGCATGCACAAAAATCTTGCACGAAAGTTGACTTCGATTCCAATTTGTGGAGATGAAAAGATCATCGTGAGCTAGACACCAACATAAAACACATGCACACTTATGTCACATTTCAACACCATCTTTACAGACAGAATGGGGACACTTTGTTGTTCGAATTAAAGAAGAGCAGAGAAAGTGTATACAAACCTTGGAATTGAAAGCAGGGGATTTTTATACAAACGTTGGAACTAAAAGCAGAGGATGTTTATACAAACGTTGGAATTAAAAGCAGAGGATGTTTATACAAACATTGGAATTAAAGAAAACCACAGAATATTCATACAAATATTGTTGGAATTGAAGAAGAGCACAGGATGTTTAGGAAGCCCAGAAACCTGTCTTCTGTCGTACCTCAGTATCAGAATCGCTGTCTGTTTGAAAGTCCTCTGAAAAAGGGGATGCTGCCTTCCTCTTCCTTTTGGGGGGTAGTTTTTTGAAAAAGCCATGTGTATTTTATTATATTTCATCCCTCCCTTACCCACCCACCTTGGAGTCCAACTAAGGGGCCAGGGCCAAGAATCACTGTCTTGACCCCTTCCAGGCTTCAGGAGAGACATACAACAGACAAAAACCTACCAACCCTATCCCCCCTGATCATGCCCAACTCCCGGGAACAGAGAGCTGAGCACTGCAGGGGTTACCTTGGCCAGCCGGAGAAATGCCTGTTTTGACCCAGCCCCAAGAAGGGGAGCCGATTAGTACACCGGGCCAAAGTGTACTCCCTGTCTAGGAGAGGTCCGAGCCAAAGTGATGTGTTGAGAGCGCTGGCCCTCTCAATCACCAGGATCTCATCCCCCTCCGACACAGGTCGCACCGCACGGCCAACGCGGCGGATCTTAAGGAGACCACAGAGAGAAAAGGAGTGTGGAAAGAAGACTTGAAGGGGAGACGAAGAAAGAAAAAGATCCATTAAGAAAGGCAGAAGACAGAATAGGAAAAAGGTGGGTTACTATTTGTCTGGGCCCTCACTCCTAACCTTTCTGACATGGGAGACCCTACCAGGGGCATCAATTCCTACCACGTAATGCTTGGCCAGTCAGCACCTTGGCTATACAGGCCTAGCAGTGTTCACAACTAACCATCTAGCCGAGTTTTGATGCCCCCGTCAGCAAAGCCTAAAAGATCACAGGACCACGCAAGCCCTCCGACCACGGCAAGGTTGCAACCCCCGGAGGGGATGTTTATACAAACAATGTTGGAATTAAAGAAAGCAGAGGGTGTTTATACAAACGTTCTTGGAATTAAGAAAAGCAGAGGATGTTTATACAAACATTGTTGAAATTAAAGAAATGCAGAGGAAGTTTACATAAACGTTCTTGGAATTAAAGAAAAGCAGAGGATGTTTATACAAACATTCTTGGAATTAAAGAAAAGCAGAGGATGTTTATACAAACATTCTTGGAATTAAAGAAAGCAGAGGATGTTTATACAAGCGTTCTTGGAATTAAGGAAAAGCAGAGGATGTTTATACAAACATTCTTGGAATTAAAGAAAAGCAGAGGATGTTTATACAAACGTTCTTGGAATTAAAGAAAAGAAGAGGATGTTTATACAAATATCTTGGAATTAAAGAAAAGCAGAGAATGTTTATACAAACGTTCTTGGAATTAAAGAAAAGCAGAAGATGTTTATACAAATATTGTTGGAATTATTTAAAAAAAAACAGAGGATGTTTATACAAACATTTCACTTATGGTGGTTGTAGAGTGAGAGTGGTCGTACAAGGAAGCAGTTGTACAGAGGGAGTGGTTTGTACAGAGTTGTTATACAGAGGGAGTGGTTTGTACAAATGGAAAAAGTTTGTACTGAGGGAAGTGTCTGTATAAAGTGGTTTGTGCAGCAGAGGAGGCTCTGCAGCAGGCTGGGTGTGGAAAGAGTGGTTGTACAGAGACCAGGGAGTGGTTGTACAGAGACAGATGGAATGGTTGTACAGAGACCAGGGAGTGGTTGTACAGAGACAGATGGAATGGTTGTACAGAGACCAGGGAGTGGTTGTACAGAGACAGAGGGAGTGGTTGTACAGAGACAGAGGGAGTGGTTGTACAGAGACCAGGAGGTGGTTGTACAGAGACAGAGGGAGTGGTTGTACAGAGACCAGGGAGTGGTTGTACAGAGACAGATGGAATGGTTGTACAGAGACCAGGGAGTGGTTGTACAGAGACAGATGGAATGGTTGTACAGAGACCAGGGAGTGGTTGTACAGAGACCAGGGAGTGGTTGTACAGAGACAGATGGAATGGTTGTACAGAGACCAGGGGTGGTTGTACAGAGACCAGGGAGTGGTTGTACAGAGACCAGGGAGTGGTTGTACAGAGACCAGGGAGTGGTTGTACAGAGACCAGGGGGTGGTTGTACAGAGACCAGGGGGTGGTTGTACAGAGACCAGGGAGTGGTTGTACAGAGACCAGGGAGTGGTTGTACAGAGACCAGGGAGTGGTTGTACAGAGACCAGGGAGTGGTTGTACAGAGACCAGGGAGTGGTTGTACAGAGACAGATGGAATGGTTGTACAGAGACCAGGGAGTGGTTGTACAGAGACAGATGGAATGGTTGTACAGAGACCAGGGAGTGGTTGTACAGAGACCAGGGAGTGGTTGTACAGAGACAGATGGAATGGTTGTACAGAGACCAGGGGGTGGTTGTACAGAGACAGATGGAATGGTTGTACAGAGACCAGGGGGTGGTTGTACAGAGACCAGGGAGTGGCTGTACAGAGACAGAGGGAGTGGTTGTACAAAGACAGGGTGGTTGTACAAAAGGAGTAGTTCTACAGAGACAGAGGGAGTAGTTGTACAGAGACAGAGGGAGTGGTTATACAGAAGAAGTAGCTGTACAGACGGAGTGGTTGTAGAGACAGGAGTGGTTGTACAGAGACAGAGGGTGTGGTTGTACAGAGACAGAGGGAGTGGTTGTACAGAGACAGAGGGAATGGTTGTACAGAGACAGAGGGAGTGAGATAAGATAAGATAATGTTGCTTATAGCCCAGCCGACCGCAAAGGGCCACATCAGGGCTGTCACCACGTTAAAATCAACTCACCAGTCATTTAAAAAAAAAAAAAAAAAAAAAAACAACTTTCACACATCTCGTTAAATGACCTCGTCTACAAACGCACCAGAAACTTTGTTAAAAAATCTTTCGGCCGTAAAATCTTAAATCAGATGAAAAATGTTAATCTCTCTCAAAAACTCAAGGATCACGTCAGCGGGACATCCCTGAACAGGATCTTCATGGACTCCGCTGTAAAATGTTTGTGTCTCACATCGTGCAAGTCCCAACACTCTAAAAGAACATGTTTCACTGTGAGTGGCGCATGACATGGAATGCACCACGGAGCTTCTTCACTCTTAAAAGGTAAAGATGGGTAAAATACGAATGGCCGGTGTGCAGCCGGCACAGAACCGTTTCCTCTTTAGACCTCCCGACGTGATAAGAGAATCTAAGTTTGGTTGCGTTATAGCCCAGGGCCAAAGGCCATATCAGGGCTGCACCCTTTAAAAATTTAACTCACCAGTCATATAAAAGGAAAAAAAAAAAAAAATTCCTTCTTTGCTCTGTAAACGTCACCAGAAACTTTGTTAAAATCTTTCTTCCGTAAAATCTAATCAGATGAAAATGTTAATCTCTCTCAAAAACCAGATCACATCAGCGGACATCCCGGAACAGGACTTCATGACTCCGCGTAAAATGTTTTGTCCACATCGTGCAAGCCCAACACTCTAAAAAAACATGTTTCAAATTTTATGGGCATGACAGGAATGCACCCCGGAGTTCTTTACCTTTTAAAAGGTAAGCATGGGTAAAAAAACGAAGGCCTGTGCAGCCCGGGACAGAACTGTTTCCCCTTTACGACCTCCCACGTGGAAGGGAGGGAATCCTTTAAAGGTTTGGACGGATCTGAAAAGTTTTTTACTCGTCCCGTGTTTTCAACCTCCGCCAGAGGTCTCCACATAATCGTTAATTTTGGGTTTCCATCTGCGGGGAAAAAAATTTTACAGTTTCTCTCTTTTGGTTTTTTGGCTAAACGATCAACCATTTCGTTCCCGCCGATGTCAACATGACCAGGAACCCAAGCAAGAGCAATGTTGTAACCGTCCGCTTTCAACTTGCTAAAAAGTTCAAAGAAATGCAAAAGTTCTGGATGCTGAAGTTGCGGCCAGCTATGGCTTCCAAAGCTGACAGCGAATCCGACAGAACCAGAAAGTCCCTCTTAAAGTCTTTGAAGAATGTGAGATTATCTTCAAGCCAGTACCAGAGCAGTAAAGTCAGCAGAATAGACAGAAGAAATCGGAATGGATATGTTCACAACAGTATCTGAGAAGGGGCCCCAGGCAGTAGGCTGCACAGGCCACTCCATCCTCAGACTTGGAACCGTCAGTGAAAACGTTTTGATAGGATGGGAATTTCGAACAGAGCTCAGCATACAATGCCTTGTACGCCAGAGAGCTGGTAGACTCTTTGCGAAAAGCTGCAAGATCGAAAACGAATCTCTGGTGTGAAAAAGGTCCACGGAGGTTGATCCGGAAACTTGGAAAAATCGGAAACTACTCCAGTCTAGACCTCATTCCGCACGTGAGGCTGCATACGAAGACCAAACGGCGGAATACATTTAGGGTTGTTTTCAAACTTACTTTGGAATGGAGGGTCAAAGACACAGTCATAGCAGGATTCTGCGGTTCTGAGAACAGTCGGATATAATAATTTAAAGACAGTTTCAACTGCGGTTGGACAACGAAGGTTCACCCGCCTCTGCATACAGGCTGTACACAGGGGTGGTGCGGAACGCTCCAAGACAGAGACGAAGCCCTTGATGGTGGATAGGGTCCAAAAGTTTGGGGTAAGAGGGTCTTGCGGAGCCGTAGACAGCACAACCATAGTCCAGTTTGGAACGGACCAGGGCTCTGTAGAGGTGCAGCAAAGTTTTCTTATCAGCGCCCCATCGGTGTGCACTACGACCCGCAGAATATTCAGAGCTTTCTGGCAAGAAGTTTTGAGATTTTGATGTGGCTGAGAAAGTTGAGTTTCTGGTCAAAAATGACTCCCAGAAATTTGGCCTCTGTAACAGCTGAATGGGAGATTTCCCTACTTGAAGTTCAGGATCTGGGAAAAAACTGACGGAAATTATGGAAGTGAATACATTGCGTCTTTGTTGGAGAAAAGGTGAAACCGTTTTCATCCGCCCATCGATGGATTTTATCTACGCAAAGCTGGAGCCTGCGCTGGACACTCGGTACAGGCTTCCAGTTGCGTAACAAACGAAATCATCCACAAACAATGAGCAGTCTGAACCCTGCTGAACTGATTTCACAAAGTTGTTGATTTTAATACTAAAGAGGGCAGGAGACAGTATGCTCCCTGTGGAACACCCAACTCCTGCTCGTGGACATCAGAGAGAGTGTGCCAACCCGGACCTGAAACTGTCGTTCTGCCAAAAAATTTTGAATAAAAAGCGGAAGATGACCTCGAAAACCCAGATCGTGGAGATCATGAAGTATCCCCGACTTCCAGGTGGTATCGTAGGCCTTCTCCAAGTCGAAAAAAATTGCCACTGCATGCTGTCTGTTTAAAAAGCGTTCCTAAGTGTAGATTCCAGACGAATCAAATGGTCAACTGTACTACGATGTTTGCGGGAAAACCACACTGTTCTTTCGCCAAAAGGCCATCGGTTTTCGAGTTTCCACATGACCTAGCATTGACCATTTTCTCCATCAGTTAACAGACACAGCTGGTCAAACTATGGCGTAGTTTGAAGGTTAAAAGATCTTTTCCAGTTGGGATGGGAATAATGAGGCTTTCCGCCAGAGGTGGAAAGCAAACCCGTAGTCCACACATGGTTGTAACCTGTAGCAGTGTGTTCAACCTTCTAGCGGAAGATGTTTCAACAGCTGATAATGGATTTCATCTATACCTGGAGAGGAATCGCTGCAAGAAAGTAAGGCAATTTCAGCTCGTTAACGGAAAGAAGATGTAGTCTTCCATGTTATCGGATGAAAGTTGCAGGTGATTTTTCTTTTAGGGCTTTGTTTTTGACAAAAGTGCTGATTTATTAGAAGAGGGGGAATTCTTTTAAATGGTTGAAGCAACAGTTGCCGTTTTTCCTTCTCTGTTATTAAAGAATCCGAAAACCAGATGGTTCACAGGGGGACAGGGTTCTTCCCTTTGATTTTTTAAAATGAGTTCCACCTTTTTTCTTAAATTTTTTGATGTCACCTGGAGAAACTTCCCGGGACCCTTTCTGATTTTAAATGTGTTTGATTAGCACGGAGTTTCTGATGGCTGAGCGTTGGGCCCAAAGGCAGGTTTCCCTGCGCTGAGCCCGTTTTCTAATTAAAAATTTTTTGGGCATTTGAATCAAACCCGGGGGTTTTTTTGGCATTTGAAGTTTATGGGAAGACACTGAATACGGGCTTTGCACATTTTTATATGTTAGTCAGTGATTCTGCGGGGCCCGGACCTAAGAAAATCAGTTCCTGAACTCCGGGGAAAAGGGGCTGCAAATAGATCCCAGTTTGCTTGTTTTTTGTAATTGAATGCTGAAGACGAAGGGTTTTCATTTAATACGGGTGTAAAAAGGACAGGGAAATGGTCACTTCCGTGCATCGTCATGGACAAACCACTATAGCCCAGGACACGAGGGTCACAACGAAAATCTAGACACGAAAGTGAACCTGTGGAAGAGTGGAGATAAGTTGCAGATCCGTCGTTCAGACAACACAAATCCAATTCTGAAATGACATCCTCAATTAGCAAACCTCTGGATGACGTACTGGCACTACCCCAAAGAGGATTGTGACCGTTAAAGTCACCCAACAGCAAAAAAGGTCGAGGAAGTTTTCTATCAGACTGACAAGATCCTGACGACAAACCGGGACAGAAGGTGGGAGATAAAGGGAACAGATTGTCACAGTCTTGTGGAGAGTGACTCTCGCAGCTACAGCCTGAAGGGAGGTAGACAGAGTGACAGGACTATACAACAAAGTTTTGTGTAAAGAAGGGAAAACACCGCCCGACAGTCCCAACGTGGATGGTTGTGCAGGTTTCGAAAGAATATTAAAGCCAGAAAGAGTAAAGGTCTTCTGGCTTTAAATTTGAGTTTCTTGAAGAGCCACGACGGAAGGTTTTAGAGACTGACACAGAAGCTGCAGCTCCTCAAAGTTCGAATTTAGACCACGGATATTCCAATGGAATATGGTACTATCCATGGTGCAGAGGCGAAAGGAGAGAAATCAGGTCATCTCCTCTTCAACGTCCGCTTCTAATGGAGCGAATTTATTGGTTAGTGTCACTGGACTGTGTTGGTCTTTGGACCTGCTGGCAGACTTGCCCGCAGGTGACAAAGGCCTGGAGGTTGGAGATGGGGAGGTCGGGGTTTGGGAGATGGCGGAGTTTTTTCCTCAACTCCACCATCTTCACAGTGGGTGGAACTCCCTTGCCCGCACGGGCACTGGATAGGAGAGTTCGAGGCGGAATTGCTAGTTTTTTAA
Organism: Conus ventricosus; assembly: GCA_018398815.1. NCBI lineage: Eukaryota > Metazoa > Mollusca > Gastropoda > Neogastropoda > Conidae > Conus > Conus ventricosus. The sequence continues at coordinate 1,728,538 of CM031617.1, forward strand.
TCTGCCCAGCAGCAGATGTTGTAGACTGCTGGGCAGTCTGAGGGGTGGCGGATTTTTTGCCTCCACCAGGGGCAGTCACCTTGGGTTGGAAGGTGGTGGACCTGCTTCCACCAGAGTTGACAGTTCTGACTTGCAGTGTCTTCGAAAACGTAAAGTCATCAGTCTGACAGCAGACTGATCGAGTGGGAACTGTTGGAACTTTCTTTACGGCCGAAGCATACGAAGAAGCTGTCGGCGACTGACTGCCCACAACCTGCTTGCGGGCTTCAAAAAAGGAGATCTTCTTTTCTGTTTTTATTCGTTGAATGGCGGATTCCTGAATCCAAAGAGGACAATTCCGTGAAGAGGAGGGATGGTCGCCACCGCAGTTTGCACAATGTGCCGGATCTTTGCACGGCCCATCATGGGTTGCCTTGCAGCAAACACCGCACACCTCCTGCCCAGAACAACGGTCTCTGACATGTCCAAACCTCTGGCACCTGAAGCACCTCAACGGGGACGGAACGTACAACTGAACCCGGACAATCAGGTAGCCGACCTTGATGACCGGAGGCAGCACAGGGTTGCAGAAGGTCAGAAAGAGGGTGTTGGTGGCCACTCTCTCTGCACCTTTCTTGACTGTCACCCTGCGCACCTCCGTCACACCCTGGGACGCAGTTCCGTTTTTATTTCTGCCTCTGAAACACCTGATAATTCCCTGCAGCGAATCACTCCTTTTGATGAATTTAACTGTTTATTGGGAGTCACCCTGATCTCCCTATCCACTAATTTTGTTGCCCTCAACAGCTGTTCAGATTGTTTTCCTGATCGACATTGAACTAGAAACGATCCATTCCTCAACCTCTTGATGGACCGAAGGTCACCTGCTAAGCCTTGAAAGCCCTTTTGAATAGCAAAAGGGCTCAGAGCTGAAAGGGGTCTTTCCTGCTCCGTCCCTTCCACCACGAGCCAGGAAGCCCAGAATCCTGTTCTCTGTCGTACCTCCGTGTCAGAATCACTATCAGAATAACGCTCCCCTGAAATAGGGGGATGCTGCTTTCCTCTTCCTTTTGTTTAGTTTAGTATGTTTCATCTCTCCCTTCACGGCTGTTCCTTTCCTGCCTGACTCGAACATTTAGTTCAGCGGGCGTGACCCGCTGACCCTGACCGAGTTCAGCTATGCTAGCGATGCGAGCCCCACTCACTTTGGCTCCCTTTCTGTTGTGAAACGTGCAGCAGAGCGCTTTGCTTGTGACTGTTTTTGTGTGTTTTCCAAACTTCGGATACAACTAAATCCCAGAAGTTTTGTTTCATTTCGAGTTGCCTGAGGATTATGTGAAGTCAGCTTGTGTCTGTGTGTGTTTTATAACGAGATTAGGTGCTTTAAAGTGTGATTTTGTGTGTATAGTTTGACGTAAGTGACTCATCAGTGTTTCTCGTCTCTCTACAATGGCGTCTCAGCAGTCGGTAAGTGAGCAACACCACTACCATCTGCACTGTTCTCGACTGAATTCTATGTGTCGACTTTGTGGAGAAACGCGTGTTACGAAAGGAGAAAGATAGACGGTTTGGTGTAAGATTATGTAAAAACGATCCATTCCTCAACCTTTTGACGGACTGAGGGTCACCTGCTAAGCCTTGAAAGCCCTTTTGAATAGCAAAAGGGCTCAGAGCTGAAAGGGGTCTTTCCTGCTCCGTCCCTTCCACCACGAGCCAGGAAGCCCAGAAACCTGTTCTCTGTCGTATCTCCGTGTCAGAATCGCTGTCAGAATCACGCTCCCCTGAAATAGGGGATGCCGCCTTCCTCTTCCTTTTGGGGGGGATTGTTTTTGAAAGAGCCATATTTGATTTATTGTGATTCATCCCTCCCTTACCCACCCACCTTGGAGTCCAACTAAGGGGCCAGGGCCAAGAAACCATGTCTTGACCCCTTCCAGGCTTCGGGAGAGACATACGACAAGCAGAAGCAACCAACCCTATCCCCCCTGATCATGCTCAACTCCCGGGAACAGAGAGCTGAGCACTGCAGGGGTTTACTTGGCCAGCTGGGGAACTGCCCGTCTTGACCCAACCCCAAGAAGGGGAGCCGATTAGTACACCCGGGCCAAAGTGTACTCCCTGTCTAGGAGAGGTCCGAGCCAAAGTGATGTGTTGAGAGCGCTGGCCCTCTCAATCACCAGGATCTCATTCCCCTCCGACACAGGTCGCACCGCACGGCAAACGCGGCGGATCTTAAGGAGACCACAGAGAGAAAAGGAGTGTGGAAAAGAAGACTTGAAGGGGAGACGAAGATAGAATAGGGCCAAATAAGGGAGGCAGAAAAACAAGAAAAGGAGAAAGGCGGGTTACTCTTAGTCAGGATCCTCACCCTTAGCCTATCTGACATGGGAAGCCCTACCAGGGGCATCAACTCCTTACCACGTTACGCTTAGGCCAAACAGCATCTGCACCTCTCAGGCCTAGAAGCAGTGTGAAAAAACAGCCTATCTTCGAGTATTGATGCCCCGCCAGCAAAGCCTAAGGGATCACTGGACCACGCAAACCCTCCGACCACGACAAGGTCGCAACCCCCCGGAGGGGACCCTGAGAAGAAGACAATAAAAAAAAAACACTTAAAGAAGACGGAGGAGGAACCTGTAAAGGAAGACTGGAGATGGCTATAGGACAGGAGGGGTCAGACTGGGGGGGACATCTTTCCTGGTAGCGGTCTGCATGGCCGTTTCATCTCGCCCAACTGGTAACCTGGCGACATCCGTCCTCTTTGGCCGAGTGGTTGTGGTAGAAGTGTTAAGTCGTAATTATATATTTTGGTGGTACGTTGTCACGTTGAAGACGTTTTTCTTTGGTCAGAATTTTGACATTCATTTTTTTTTTTTTTTCGATTCGACTCTGGGGGTTCGTTTCCCAAAGCGGTCCACAGCCTCTTAGTGGAATCCTACTTATTGCGAGTTGTAATTCAAACTACAGGAACGTGTTTCATCCAGTTCCCCTTTTTTCCTCTCTCCCCATTTCGTGTCGACAAGCGTACCCCATTTTGCGCTGAAATCGTTATTTTAATTTCATTCTTTTAGATTCAAAATTCACAAAGGTTTTCGTTCTATTTGTTTCAACATTCCAGCGTACTTTTTATTTATGGCATTACTTTTGGCGCCTCATGGTCGAGGCTGGGAAGTTGGTTGGTGAGGGGAGTTTGTTTTTGGGGGCGTCTCTGTGTCCCCCTCTTCCCCTTTTTCCTTAGTGGGACCGGCGCCCTTGTCTTGTCTGTGGTGTTGGGTGTATGAGAGTGAATGTGAGATCATTTTCGTGCTTATTTTCATATCATGCCCTCTTTTCCAAAGATGTTTGAATTGCTTGTGTTACAGAACAAGTCCTTATAGAACTCCTTGGTCCAGCTGGCCTATAATCAAGAAAATAATTGAGTGGATTGATTGATTGAGAAAGTTTAGGGCCATGTTTTCTTTTGTTCAACTCCGTATTTACACGTTTGTATGTTTAAATGTAACCTCAGTTCTTTCTTTAAAATACTGCATTCATAAGGTGATCCGATATCTTTTTTTTTTACCAGTTCAAAGTGTCCACTATAAGTAAGAGTTGCGTATGAAGCTTATTGTGCCTGGATGCCCAGTGAATATATATAGAGGTTTAGGGTGTATGGGGCTCCTTGTGTATGGTTACGCTCCCTTCCCCACATTTGCCTTCACGCACGCACCCCCCCCCCCCCCCCCCCTTTTTCTTGTTTTCTTGTTTCCCGCCACCAGCCCGTATATGTGTTCTCACTCTGAGTTCACTGTAACTGATGTGCAGCACCTTTCCCCTTTTCCTTCTCCTTTCCGCCCTTTTTCCCGGTCTTAACTGCCACCCCCACCCAGGTCACCCCATGTTCGTCCACGGCCCCTGACCTGCCCCTGTTGGCCGAGACAACACAGCCTGCTGCCCTGGGACCCGGGAGTCCCGATTGTGAACGTTGGCACTTCTTCGCCTGTCCAGACATCATGAGGCCACTGCAGTGAGGCCGTGCGTGATCGAGGTTTGTGGGTGAAGGTGTTAGACTCAAGGTAGCCCCAAGAGACGGAACGAGACAAGAGCAGACAGCGTATCAAAGAAATGAACTGGCTGGAATATGTTGGTGTTTTTATTTTAGGTTTTGTGTTGTAGTTGTTGTTTTTTTTCTTCGAGCGTGCCATTAGTGTTTTTCTAAATAGATTTAAACTGGGGGGGGGGAAGGTGTGGTTTGTCATTGTACACATTTCCTTTTCCCTGCGGGCTCAGTAGTGTGGGGTAAGGGTTGGGGTTTAGTCCTCCTGGTGTTGTATGGGTTAGGGTGGAGATTAGTATCATCACTGTTCTATCACTTAGTTAGGCCCCGCCTCTTCAAAAAAATCTCCCCCCCAGAGTTTTAAGAGTTCATTGAATGTGAAGAAATGTGTGGTTTGTCTATCCCTTGCATGGTGTTGATTTTGTGCGGCTGGAGAGTCCAGGTATTGCGGTTCTCCCTATCCCATGCTACGTCATTTGGTCACCCTTAACCGTGAACCGTGACATCTTGGGGCTCGTCCGGGATTTGGGTGAGCCTGCCCCAGTTGGAACCTCGCGGGCAAGTCAACTCCGGCAACTGTCTGTCTTAATAATTGTGTGTGGTGGTGGAGGGTGCGTGCCTATAAGGTGGGCATAGACAACGAGCACTCAGGCCTTGTAAGACTGCTTAATTGCCGTTTTAGTGTGTGGAAGTGAGTGCTTTGTCTGTAAATGTCCTGTTTTGTCATGGGGTCATGTTAGGGTAAATAATTAATTTATTTATTTTTTGTAATATGTTGGTAGAAACTATTGTTTTTTGTGACTGCCAGTTGTTGTGGAGACTATAGCTAATTTCCTTTTATGCAATTTGTTGTAGGGTTAAGTGGGTGTGTGGGTGGTTGGAGGTAGGCCTTTAGTGGTGTAGGGGGGCCCTTCTTAGGGTTGTCCCGGGATCCGTTGGGTTTCGGGAATTGGGGGTGAGATGGGAGACCCTTATCCGCTTGTCAGCATTGGCCTACTCCAGCTCACTTCGCGCGCCCGTTGGTTTAGATTAGGGATAGGGACTTTCTCTTGTAGGAGTTAGTTTTGTTTAGACCAAGAGTCTGCGGTGCCATATTTGGGCGGTCTAGTCGTCAGAGGTCTCTTCCAAGGTTGAGGTGTTACCATGAAGACTTTAGGAGAGCCTGCTTTTCCTCTTTTGGAAACCACACATGTTTTCTGGTTTGTGTTTCTCAGACCCTGGTCTGTTTAGAAACACAGGAGCTGTTGGATGTATCTTGCTGAACGAAGTAGAGAAGACCACTGACCTGAGAAGTGAGTTTTTCGGAAAAAAAAAAAAAAAAAAAAAAAAAAAATAAGAGAAAAAATTTTGATTGTTTGCTCCCGCGCTGTGTGGGATGGCGGTGTTGCAACGCTTTGTTTAAGCGTGCAGTGATTAACCATCAGTTCGTTTCAGGAGACGTCTGGTCAAGATGTACGAAGTTGCCCGTGCCGTTGCCTTTCCGCATCTTTGTGTGGGGCGGGTTTCCAGCCCCTAACGTACCGAGAAGGGATGGTCCGTTTGTTCTGGGTGATCATAGTCTTACATACATCCTTGAGTGTGAACCGGGTATCTGACTGCGAAGCGCCCTCGGGACCTCCAATTTGTTGGTCTTCGACTTGGATGCCCATCTTTTGAGCCTGCCAGTTTTCATTTCCCGTTGGGCCGATGGAGGCGGCGTTTGTCTCCTTCCTCCACAGGAAAGTGAAGTCTCTTTCCAGAGGATTAGGCGGGAAGAGATCTCGTAGTCAGGATGGCGATCCGAGGAGACAATCGAGTCACCGTCTCAAGCAAAGGTGGCGTTGTGGGCCGATCCCCAGGTCTCCACTGTAGCTATCAGTACGCCCACGACGGGATCGCATACTTACTCGGTGAGCTCAACTTCTGCAAGCTAAGACTAAGCTTCCATCTTTCGCGAGTTTCCCGGTTGGGAGACGCCGTAACGAGTGACTATCCAAAGACGTCCTCCTTTGAAGCGAAACCTCGTTGGCTCAAGTCCACCGCTGGGTTAGCCGACATGGTGGGGTTTCTCTCCGCACCAAGACTGCCGATACCCAGAATTCCGCTCCGGGGCCAGTACAGTCATGACCTAGGGACTATTCTTCTTATGATGGAAAGGTATGAACAACAGCGTGGAAGAATAGAGAAGGAAAAACAAAACGGGTATGGGGGAAGAGGATGAGGAAAGAACAAAGTGTAGGAAGGAAGAGGAAAGAAAGAACATAAAGCGAAAGGAAGAGAGAAAGGAAAGAACAACATCGTAAGGAAGAAAGGAAAGGAAGAAACATAAGCGAAAGGAAGAAGCGGAAAAGAAAGAACATCAGCGTAAGGAAGAAAAGGAAGAGAGAGAACTGAGACGTAATGGAGGAGGAGGAAAAGAGATAACAGAGATATAAGGAAAGGAGAAAGAGAGAACAGAGACGGAGAGAGGAAATAAACGCCCTCTACCAGCGCGGCTGCCTCCAGTCCCAGATAGGACCGATGGGGAGGGGAGGGACCCACCGTCTGCCCTCCGTCTCCTTCGTTGCCAGACTGCGTCCTGGAAGAGGACATTGACGGGTTCCTAGAGCATTTTCGACTCTGTTGCACAACAGCTATCATTGTCAGATCAGCACAAGTTTTATTTGTACCTCTCCATGACTGACGGTAAGCGAGGGAAAGCCATATTAAATCTGGGGAGAACCCGACTTATGAAGAATTGAAGGGCGCTCCCGCAAACGATTTTCATCTCACTGCGGAATCATATATCACGGCGTCAACTCCGGACTATGGAAGAAACTTGCGGAGGAGACCATATCTTCAAATATGTGAGCGGCTGCGGAGGTCCCTTAGACATTGGGTGAGTTGTCCGACATGCCTCTTTGAGGACTTGGGTGGGTTTGGTGGGAACAGCTTATGAATATGGTAACTCCCAGAGCTGATATTGCGTCTCACCGAGCTTGACCCCAAGACCCTCCAGTGCCAAAGAAGATGCCGATCCTTCGCCGAGGCCAGGAGGGCCCTAGGAGACGGACAGAATCCTGCACAGTCGGTTGTGAAAGACCGGAAGCCACACCCCCAGCGGCCTGATCTCCTGGCCCTCAGCCTCATGGTCAGGGTGCCCCCCACGACCGCCGCCAGCTGTTGCGCCTCAGTGTTTCAACTTGTGGCAACCAGGCATTTTCGGTCGAGAGTGGTCCCAGAGCAGAGGTCCGCAACCGTGCTAAGGGCGATCGTGGACCAGGGAAAGGCCCGGGTTCCTTCTTTGGTCACACCAGCGCAACGGATCACAGCCCTGTGTTTTCCTCTCGTGGTTGGGGCACAGGTTTGTCGACATAGCCATCCGCGACTCAGGAGCCACTGCTGTGTTTGTGGGATCAGGCCGTCGTTCCGCACCTGGTACAGCGGGGCCCTGTTGTTGAGTGGCTGGCATAGAGGCAGGATTTGCCTCAAAAAGGCCCCACGTACCTCATCCCCATGAGCCCCCATACTTTGAGGAAAGGTCTGGGCCCGTAGCCCTTAAGGATCCCGCATACTCCGGCTCCTGGGGAAACAGTTACACTTCGCTGGGGGATAGGCCCATCGCATGTCCACAGAAATACCCGAGCGGGATTTGTGGCTGCTGTCACCAATATGGCTAGAGGGTGATGAAGAGCTTCGGACATACACCACACCCCCTGAGGACGCCTTGCAACCCAGATCAGTCCTGAAACTGTCAGAGGATGCAGTGTGGGCCCGGCATCTTCAAGGCACTTCGAGAGCTTGTGGTCGGGCCCTCTTAAGAACGGCGCACCGACGCCTCCTCTTTGTGGAGCAATGAGAGCTCTACCGCACAGTACTCCAACCCAGAAGTATTCAATACGGCAGTTAGTCGTACCCAAGGGACTTACTCCCACGTCGTTGCGAGTTGGCCATGACTCGCCCATGGCGGGGCACATGGCGTAAAGAGGAACGCAAGAGCGATTTCAACAGAGTTCTACTGGAGCCTGCATGATCGCGGATATCAAAGCATACTGCGGTCATGTTGACGTATGCCAGCGGAATGACACCCAAGGGAAGGAACACAAGGGAGCCCTGGGGCACTGTGCCCCTAATGGGTGAACCCTTTTCTAGTGGGTGTCGACCTTGTAGGTCCCATCTCACCTCCTTCGGTTCGTGTCACCGGTACATTCTGATCAGGTTGACTACGTCACTCGCTACCACCGCCGACGCCATCCCCGGCGCAACTTCGCTGCGGCCAACAGTGCCGGATGCCCGTGGCAGATGTGGACCAGAACAGGGATTCCGGACAAGGTGCATGGTCAGACCAGGGCACACAGTTTATGTCTGACACCATGAACCAGTCCTACCAGCTGCTTTCCATTCATGTCAGGACACCGTCCCCGTATCCCGCGCAAGCTAATACTCGTGAGAGGGTTCATCGGCCACGCTCAACCATAGTAGGTGACGCCTGTGCCGAGAGGCAGCCAAAGGAGTGGGTCCGTTTCAAACCCTGCGTCTTGTTTCGCATACAGAGAGGTCCCCTCAAGAGAGCATGCGGTTCTCCCCCTTGAGCTCCTCTATGGAAAACCTCAAGGACCTTTGACATTCTAAAACAGCTTGACACAGAAGAGACTGACCCAGTGGTCAAAGAGGAGTCCAGCTATGTTATCGACCTCAGAAATAGGGTTTTTGAAACATGTGACTGGCTCAGCTAGCACCACGTAATCAGGGAAAGGTACCGAACTCTACAAACGACGCTGCCGGAGCGAACTCGAGCCTGCGACGGGTACTACTCTTGCTTCCCCTAAAGAACAAAGCTGCAAGCTGGAGTGGCAGGGCCCCTTCAAGATCGTCGAGCGTGTGTGACTGGAATACAGGATCAACTTCAGAGGAAAGGATAGACTCTACCACGCCAATCTCCTGAAAACGTACTAACCGAGAAACAGTGTTCTTCTGGACATGCTCGCAGTGGTGTTGGAAAAGGTCGGAGCATGATTCAGATATGTTTTTTCGATATTCGCCATCCGTTCCCTACAAGCGAGGAAACATGGAGCACGACGAGATTTCAGAGACCCTCACGTTGCGCAGCAGGATGAGGCTCGGCAATGTGCCGGGAATTTAGGCTGACATCCTCACAGAACCTTCCTTGCGTTGCCGCGTGGGGGCATGTCAGCTTGTTCTTTCGAAGGATGAGCCAGTCAGAGTTAAACAGTACCCATTACCCCAGTCCCAGCTGATCACATTAAGAAAGGAGGTGAGTCAATTATGCTGGCTATGGAGTCCATCAGAGAGCCAGTCACCATATTCGGTCTATCCCATCCCCCTTGTCAAGAAGAAGGAAGTCAAGCTGCGATTCTGCGTGGACTTTCCATCCGCGACTCAACAAGAAATTACAATTTGAGCAGAGTCCCCATGCCCGATGTGGAACAGATTTTTGCTGAGCTAGGTGGAGCGCGTTTCTTCTCCAAGCTGATCTCGCCAAGGATACTGGCAGGTACCATGTGCCCCAAGACAAACCGTAGACAGCGTTTACCCTCCAGAAGGGACAATACCAATGGGTGGTGAAGCCTTTTGGGCTGAAGACTGCAGGAGCTCTTTCAGGCCCGCGTCATGAGGGAGGTAACGGCGCCTCTTCATTTGTCTGAAGCCCATAAATTTCATGGATGATCTTCTTGTACCACTACCACCTGGAGAGACACGTTAAATATTAGCGGCTGTGTTTACCCGCCTCAGAGAGGTCGCAGCTAGCCACCTACCTACCAAGTGTCAGCTGAAGAAGCTCCATTGCATTCCTGGGGGCCCGGCTGGACAAGGATTATCAGCCTGAGGAGGATAAAGGGGGATAAGATGTCCGCTGCAAGCACCAACGACCATGCGGGAGCTACGATCTTTTCTAGGACTTGCAGGATATACAGGAAGTATGTCCAAACTTTTTGCAGACGTGGCGCTGCTCCAATTACCACCCGCACTAAGGGCAAGCTACCTCGATAAACTCCCATGGATGACGCCTGGCCAGCAAGCTTTGAGGCACTGAGGAAGCTCTTACCACAGTCCCATCCTTCTGCTACCTGGAGCCCGCGATACCTTTGGGCTACGGCACGGGATGCTTCAGCTCTGGATTGGGGCGGGCGCTATCTTCAGGATCAGGGCAAAGGCTTTCAGCCGTGGCCTATGTAAGCAGAAAGTTGTCAGCAGCAAGACCGTATACCACAACCATCAGCTAAGAATGCTTGGCGGTGTGTGGGTAATACTCGTTATTTAACCCCTATCTCTATGGGGCGGAAGTCACTCTGCATGGCGACCATCATCCCTGCAATAACATCAGATCCATTCGTCCTGTGAGGTCAGGCGACTGATGGCTGGGCTATTGAGCTACAGAGCTATGCTTTCACGTTTCACACATCAGTGGTCCAGGCAATGTGGATGCAGACTACCTTAGTCGCATGTCCCATTGAGCGTTTCCCCAGCCCAAAAAAAAAATGAGCCAGGGCATTGTTACCCTACCCTGGTACGACTCCGTGCAAAGTGAACCTGGCACTATAACCCTACCCTGGTGCGACCTATTATCGTGAGTCAGGGCAAACGAAACATTTACCCCCTTCCATGACTTGTCTATTCACCGCATTGTACGTGGAGCAAGCCCATCTTACAGCTCAGGCTGAGGTGGGGCGTTTTTCAGAAAACGACGCTTTTTTTTGGGAGGGGTGTGTCACGCGCCGAAGCTTGACCTTTCTTTTCCACCCCCTAGCGAGGAGAGATTTCTGTCCCTATGTATTTTTACCCTATATCCCTTTTTTTAGAAGGACCAAATCTTGGGGCATACACTGCACGACTGATTTTGGCAGATCGCTTGCCCATTCACCACACAGCCCTCGCGTGTGCACTGTCTTGCTACGTCGTCCCATTCATTTGCGTTCACTCAGTTTCTCGCTCGCAGCTCGTCACTATTGAAGTGACAAAAGTTGGGCTTGGGTGAGTACTGGACACTCTGATTTAGGGTGATCGAGTCATCTCGGTTTTTTCTATTCAATGATCATTTTGTTGAGAGAGGGCCCGTCCCTAGTAATCTAGATATCAACTGAGTGGCAGTCAGCCCCACTGAGCAGGACTCGTCATCTTGCTGGAGCCATCATCACCATCCCACCTAAGCTTTTGTTTTTTTAACCCCCACATCATCATTTTTCATCTGGAGAACGCGAAGTAAGAAGAAGGAAAGACCTGTGAAAGAAGAAGACATAAAAAAAAAAACACTTAAAGAAGACGGAGGGAGGACCCTGTAAGAAGACTGGAGAGGGCAAGAGGAACAGGAGGGTCGACTGGGGGTGAACTTCTTCCTGGAGGGTCGGTCTGCATGGCTGTTTTCTCTCCCCAACGTGGTAACCTGGCGACTTCGTCCTCTTAGGCACAGTGGATTGGTGAGTGTTAAGTCTTAATTAATATTTTGGTGGTACGTAGGTCTTCTTGAAGACGGTTTTTCTTGGTCAGATATTGACATTCATTTTTTTTTTTTTTTTTTTCGATCGACTCTGCTGGGGTTCTTTTCCAAGCGGGGATCACAGCCTCTAAGTGAATCCTACTTATTGCGAGTTGTAATTCATACATAACAGAACTGTTTCCTTCGTTCCCCTTTTCCTCTCCTCCCCATTTTCGTGTCGAGACTAGCTTCACATTTTGCGCTGAAATCATTAATTTATTTTCATTCATATTATTTTCAAAATTCACCAGGATTCTTTATATTTTGTTTCAGTCAACATTCCCAGCGTAATTTTTTATTGTATGGCATGACCTTATTGGCGCCCTAATGGTCGAGGCTGGGGAAGGTTGGTGGTGTGGGAGTTGTTTTGGGTGTCTCTGTTGTTCCCCCTCTTCCCTTTTTGTCCCTTATGGGGTTTTTGGAAAAAAAACCGGCGCCCTTGTCTTGTCTGTTTTTGTTGGGTTGTGTGGAGAGGAATGGTGATATCATTTTCGTGCTTTATTTCATATCACCCTCTTTCAAAGATGTTGACTGATTGGTTTTCAGAACAGTCTTATAGACCTACTTGGCAGCTGAGCCTATAATCATAATAATTGATTGAGCGGGATGTAGTGTTTAGGCCATGTTTTTCTTTGGTTCAACACCGTATTTAACACGTTTGTATGTTTAAATGGAACCATCAGTTTTTTCCTTTAAAAATACTGCCATTCATAAGGTGATACCGATAATCCTTTTTTTTTTTCCAGTTCAAAGTGTCCACTAAAGAAGAGAGTTTTGTATGTATATGGCTTATTGTGCCTGGATGCCCAGTGAATATATATAGAGTTAGGTGGTAGGGGCTCCTGTGTCATGGTTGCCTTCCCTTCCCCACATTTGCCTTCACTCGCACCCCCCCCCGCCCCCCCCCTTTTTCTTTTTCCCGCCGCCCAGACCCGTATAGGTGTCTCACTCTGAGTTCACTGTATGATGTGAGCACTTTTCCCTTTTACCTTCTCCTTCCCGCTTTTTGCCCTCTTGCACAGCACCTGCCCCGTCCTGTTTCGTCCACAGCCCTGACCTGGCCCTGTTTGGCCGAGACAACCAGCCTGCTGCCTGGGACCACCGGGAGGTCCCGGATGTGATACGGTGGGGCACTTCTGCGCCTGTCCCGACATCAATAGGCGACTGCAGTGAGGGGCGTGCTGAGTCGAGGTTTGGTGGGTTGAGGTGTTAGACTCAAGTAGCCCCAAGAAGACGGAACGAGACAGATCAGACAGGCTTATCAAAGAAATGAACCTGGCTGGAATATGTTTGGGTTTTTTTGAGGTTTTTGCTGTTGTTGTTGTATTTTTTTTCTTCGCCGACGGCCATTAGTTTGTTTCTAATAATTTTAAACTGTTTTTTCCTTATAATGTTGTCATTGTACACATTTCCCTTTTCCCTGCGGGCTTCAGTAATGGGGTAGGTTGGGGGTTAAGGTCTCACCTGGTGTTGTATTGGGTAAGTGTGGGAGACTTAGTATCATCACTGTTCTATCGAGTTAGTAGTCCCCGCCTCTTCAGCTCTCATTCAATATCTATTTTAATTGTGAATAAATGTTTGTGGATTGTCTAACCCTTGCCTGTGTTTGATTTGAGCGCGTTTGATGTCAGGTACTTGCGGGTCTCCCTCTTCCCATGCTACTCATTGATCACCCTTTACTGGGTGAAACCGTGACCAACCGTTAATGTCACCACAGCATAAACGGTCGAGGAGTTCTCCTATCAACTGACAAGGTTCCTGACACAAACCCGGGACAGAAGTGGGGATAAAGAACAGATTGTCACAGCCTTGTGAGAGTGACTCCGCAGCTAACAGCTTGAAGGAGGTAAACAGAGCAAACAGACTAACAACAAAGTCTTTAATGTAGAGAAGGGCAACACGCGCCCGACAGTCCCAACGAGGATGGTTGTGCAGGTTTGAAAGAATATTAAAGCCAGAAAGAGTAAAGGTCCTTCTGGCTTTTGAATTTGAGTTTCTTGAAGAGCCACGACGGAAGGTTTTATAGATGACACAGAAGCTGCAGCTGCTCGAATTGAATTTAGACGCACTGATATTCAATGAATATAGTACTATCCATGGGTGCGAGGGCGAAAAGGAGAAGATCAGTCATCTCCTCCTCAACGTCTGCTTCCAATGGAGTAATTTATTTTGTAGTTTCCTTGGAACCTGTGTTTTTCTTCAGCCCTGCTGCAGACTTGCCAACAGGGAAAAAGGTCTGGTTTTGGGAGAAACGTGGAGGTTTCTTCCTCGCTCCACCATCTCCACACTGGTTGAACTCCCTTGCCCGCACGGGCACTGGACAGAGGAGTTCGAGGTAGGGGGGCTGGTTTTTTAATCTGCCCAGCAGCAGATGTTGTAGACTGCTGGCAGTCTGAGGGGTGGCGGATTTTTTGCCTTCACCAGGGGCATTCACTTTGGTTTGGGAGGTGGTGGACCTGCTTCCCCCAGAGCTGACAGTTCTTCCTTGCAGTGTCTTGGAAAAGATTAAATTCATCAGTCTGGCAGCAGACTGACCGAGTGGATACTTTCTTTACGGCCGAAGCATATGAAGATGCTGTGGGCGTCTGACTGCCCACAACCTGTTTGCGGGCCTCAAAAAAGGAGATTTTCTTTCAGTTTTAATTCGTTGGATAGTGGATTCCTGAATCCAAAGAGGGCAGTTTCGTGAAGAGGATAGGATAAGATAAAGATAATGTTGCTTATAGCCCAGCCGACCGCAAAGGGCCATATCAGGGCTGTCACCACGTTAAAATCAACTCACCAGTCATAAAAATTAAAAAATAAAAAAAAAAAAAAAAAAAAAAACCCATTTTCATACATCTCATTAAATGACATCGTCTACAAACGCACCAGAAACTCTGTTAAAAATTCTTTCTTCCGTAAAATCTTAAATCAGATGAAAAATGTTAATCTCTCTCAAAAACTCAAGGATCACATCAGGCGGGACATCCTGAACAGGATCTCATGGTCTCGCTGTAAAATGTTTGTGTCTCACATCGTGCAAGTCCCAACACTCTAAAAGAACATGTTTCATGGTGAGTGGCGCATGACATGGAATGCACCACGGAGCTTCTTCACTCTTTAAAAGGTAAGCATGGGTAAAATACGAATGGCCGGTGTGCAGCCGGCACAGAACCGTTTCTTCTTTACAAACCTCCCGACGTGGATGGAGGAAGTCCTTAAGGTTTGGACGGATCTGAAAGAGTTTGTTACTCGTCTGTGTGTTCCAATCCTCCTGCCAGAGGTCTCTGAGGAGGTATGGTCGCCACCGCAGTTAGCACAATGTGCCGGATCTTTGCACGGCCCATCATGGGTTGCCTTGCAGCAAACACCGCACACCTCCTGCCCAGAACATCGGTCTCTGACATGTCCAAACCTCTGGCACCGGAAGCATCTCAACGGGGATGGGGACATACAGCTGAACACGGACGTTCAGGTAGCCAACTTTGATGACCGGAGGCAGCACAGGGTTGCAGAATGTCAGAAAGAGGGTGTTGGTGGCCACTCTCTCTGCACCTTTCTTGACTGTCACCCTGCGCACCTCCGTCACACCCTGGGACGCCAGTTCCGTTTTTATTTCTGCCTCTGAAACACCCGTTAGATCTCTGCAGCGAATCACACCTTTGGATGAATTTAACTGTTTATGGGGAGTCACCCTGATCTCCCTATCCACTATTTTTGTTGCCCTCAACAGCTGTTCAGATTGTTTTCTTGATCGACATTGAAATAGAAACGAACCAATTCCTCAACCTTTTTACGGACTGAGGGTCACCTGCTAAGCCTTGAAAGCCCTTTTGAATAGCAAAAGGGCTCAGAGCTGAAAGGGGTCTTTCCTGCTCCGTCCCTTCCACCACGAGCCAGGAAGCCCGAAACCTGTTCTCTGTCGTACCTCCGTGTCAGAATCGCTGTCAGAATTGAAATCCCTGAAATGGGGGATGCTGCCTTCCTCTTCTTTTTGGGGGAATTGTTTTTGAGAAAGCCATATTTAGTATATTATGATTCATCACTCCCTTACCCACCCACCTTGGAGTCCAACAAGGGGCAGGGCCAAGAAAACAATGTCTTGACCCCTTCCAGGCTTCGGGAGAGATGTACGACAAACAGAAACTACCAACCCTATCCCCCTGATCATGCTCAACTCCCGGCGACAGAGAGCTGAGCATGCAGGGGTTTACTTGGCCAGCAGGGGAACTGTCTGTCTTGACCCAACCCCAAAAAGGGGACCCGATTTAGTACACCCGGGCCAAAGTGTACTCCCTGTCTAGGAGAGGTCCGAGCCAAAGTGATGTGTTGAGAGCACTGGCTCTCTCAATCACCAGGATCTCATTCCCCTCCGACACAGGTCGCACCACACGGCAAATGCGGCGGAGCTGAAGGAGATCACAGAGAGAAAAGGAGTGTGGAAAAGAAGACTTGAAGGGGAGACGAAGATAGAAAAGGGCCAAATAAGGGATCCAGAAAACAAGAAAAAGGGGAAAGGCGGGTTACTCTTAGTCAGGATCCTCACCCTTAGCCTATCTGACATGGGAAGCCCTACCCGGGGCATCAACTTCTTACCACGTTTCGCTTAGGCCATACAGCATCTTCACCTCTCAGGCCTACAAGCAGTGTGAAAAAAACCAGCCAATCTCCCAAGTACTGATGCCCCCGCCAGCAAAGCCTAAGGGATCACTGGACCGCGCAAGCCCTCCGACCACGACAAGGTCGCAACACCCCCCGGAGGGCAGAGGGAGTGGTTGTACAGAGACGAGGGAATGGTTGTATAGAGACAGAGGAGTGGCTGTACAGAGACAGAGGGAGTGGTTGTACAGAGACAGAATGAGTGGTTGTACAGAGACAGAGGGAGTGGTTGTACAGAGACAGAGGGAGTGGTTGTACAGAGACAGAGGGAGTGGTTGTACAGAGACAGAGGAAATGGTTGTACAGAGACAGAGGAGTGGTTGTACAGATACGGGGGGAGTGGTGTACAGAGACAGAAAGAGTGGTTGTATAGAGACAGAGGAAATTGGTTGTACAGAGACAGAGGGAGTGGTTGTACAGAGACAGAGGGAGTGGTTGTACAGAGACAGAGGGAGTGGTTGTACGAGGGGGTTGTACAGAGACAGAGGGAGTGGTTGTACAGAGACAGAGGGAGTGGTTTCAGAGACGGAGGGAGTGGTTGTACAGAGACGGAGGGAGTGGTTGTACAGAGAAAGAGGGAGTGGTTGTACAGAGTGGTTGTACAGAGCTAGAGGGAGTGGTTGTACAGAGACAGAGGGAATGGTTGTACAGAGACAGAGGGAGGTTGTACAGAGACAGAGGGAGGGGTTGTATAGAGACAGAGGAAATTGGTTGTACAGAGACAGAGGGAGTGGTAGTACAGAGACAGAGGGAGTGGTTGTACAGAGACAGAGGAGGGGTTTGTACAGGGACAGAGGAAGTGGTTGTACAGAGGCAGGGGTTGTACAGAACAGGGGGAGGGGTTTGGGTACAGAGACAGAGGGAGTGGTTGTACGAGACGGAGGGAGTTGGTTTTGTACAGAGAAAGAGGGAGTGGTTGTACAGAGACAGTGTGAGTGGTTGCACAGAGACAGGGGGAGTGGTTGTACAGAGACAGAGGGAGTGGTTGTACAGAGAAAGAGGGAGTGGTTGTACAGAGCAGAGGGAGTGGTTGTACAGAGACAGAGGGAGTGGTTGTACAGATACAGATGAGTGGTTTGTACAGAGACAGAGGGAATGGTTGTACAGAGACAGAGGGAGTGGTTGTACAGAGACAGGGGAGTGGCTGTACAGAGACAGAGGGAGGGGTTGTACAGAGTGGTTGTACAGAGACAGAGGGAATGGTTGTACAGAGACGAGGGATGGTTGTACGAGACAGAGGGAGGGGTTGTACAGAGACAGGGGTTTTGTACAGAGACAGAGGGAGTGGTTTTTCAGAGACAGAGGGAGTGGTTGTACAGAGACAGAGGGAGGGGTTGTACAGGACAGAGGGAGTGGCTGTACAAGAGCAGGGGAGGGTTGTTTGTACAGAGTGGTGTACAGGACAGAGGGAATGGTTGTACAGAGACGAGGGAGTGGTTGTACAGAGACAGAGGGAGTGGTTGTCAGAGACAGAGGGAGGGGTTTTGTACAGAGTGGTTGTACAGGACAGAGGGAGTGGTTGTACATAGACAGAGGGAATTGGTTGTACAGAGGACAGAGGGTGTTGTTTTACAGAAGGAGTGGTTATACAGAGTGGTGTACAGAGACAGAGGGGGTGGGTGTACAGAGACAGAGGGAATTGGTTGTACAGAGACAGAGGGAGTTTTTTGAACAGAAGGAGTCGTTATACAGGTGGTTGTACAGAGACAGAGGGGGTGGTTGTACTGAGACAGGGGAAATTTGGGTTTGACAGAGGTAAGGTAAGGTAATGTTGCTTATAGCCCGACCGACCGCACAAGGCCATTCAGGGCTGTCCCCAATGTTAAATCAACTCACCAACCTTTCATACATCTCGTTAATGACATCGTCTAGAACCGCACCAGAAACTTTGTTAAAAATCTTTCTTCGAAAAAATCTTAAATCAGATGAAAAATTTTAAATCTCTCTCAAAAACTAAAGGTCACATAGCGGGACATCCCTGAACAGGATCTTCAGGGACTCCGCTGTAAATGTTTGTGTCTCACATCGTGCAAGTCCAACACTCTAAAAGAACATGTTTCACTGTGAGTGGCGCATGACATGGATGGCACCCGGAGTTCTTCACTCTTTAAAGGTAAGCATGGGTAAAATACGAAGGCCGGTGTGCACCCGGCACAGAACCGTTTCCTCTTTACGACTCCCGACGTAGATGGGAGGAAGTCCTTAAGGGTTTGGACGGATCTGAAAGAGTTTGTTATTCATCTGTGTTTCCAATCCTCCTGCCAGAGGTCTCTCACATAATCTTTAAATTTTTTGGGTTTCACATCTGAGCAGTGTTGGACAGTTTCTCTCTTGGGCGTTCTTGGCTAAACGATCAACCATTTCGTTCCCGCCGATGCCAACATGCCCAGGAACCCAAGCAAGAGTATTGTTGTAACCTTTCCGCTTCAACTTGCTAAAAAGTTCAAAAAAAAGTAAAAGTTCTGGATGCTGAGGTTGCGGCCAGCTAGGCCTCCAAAGCTGAAGCGAACCCGACGAACCAGAAAGTCCCTCTTCAAGATGTGAGATTATCTTCAAACCCAGACCGAGCAGTAAGTTCAGCGAATAGACAGAAGCATCGGAATGTATATTTTTCCAACAGTATCTGAGAAGGACCCCAGGGCAGTAGGCTGCACAGGCCAAACCCATCTTCGAATTGGAACCGTCAGTGAAAATTTTGATAGGATGTGAATTTGGAACAAAGTCAGCATACAAAGCCTTGTAGCCGAGAGCTGGTAGACTCTTTGCGAAAGCTGCAAGATCGAAACGAATCTCTGGTGTGAAGAAGGTCAACGGGGTTGATCCGGAAATTTGGGAAAAAAATTCCGACACAACTCCTAGGTCTAGACCTGCATCCGCATGTGGGGCCCGCATACGAAGACCAAACGGCGGAATACATTTGGGTTGTTTTCAAATTACTTGGAACGGAGGGTCAAAGACACAGTCATAGGCAGGATTCGCGGTTCTGGAACAGTCGGAATAATAATTTAAAGACATTTCAGCCTGCGGTTGGACAGTAAAGGTTCACCGCCTCTGCGTACAGGCTGTACACAGGCATGGTGCGGAACGCTCCAAGCAGAGACGAACCCCTTTTGATGGTGGATAGGGTCCAAGAGTTTGAGGTAAGAGGGTCTTGCGGAGCCTTTAGACAGCACAACCGTAGTCCAGTTTGGAACGGACCAAGGCTCTGTAGAGGTGCAGCAAAGTTTTCTTTTCAGCGCCCAGCAGTGTGCGCTACGACCCGCAGAATATTCAGTGCTTTCTGGCAAGCAGTTTTGGGGTTTTTTTAATAGGCTGGAAGTTAGTTTTTGGTCAAAAATGACTCCCGAAATTTGGCCTCTTTAACAGCGGGAATGGGAGATTTCCCTACTTGAAGTTCAGGATCTGGGAAAACTGACGGAAATTATGAAAGTGAATACACTGCGTCTTTGTTGGAGAAAAGGTGAAACCGTTTTTTATCCGCCCACCGATGGATTTTATCTACGCAAAGCTGGAGCTCGCGCTGGACACTCGGACACTTTCCCAGTTCAGTTCAGCGAAATCCTCCACAAACAATGAGCAGTCGGAACCCTGCTGAACTGATTGAACAAGTTGATTATTTTAATACTAAAAGGGGCAGGAGACAGTATGCTCCCTGTGGAACACCCAACTCCGCTCGTGGAATCAGGGAGGTGGTGCCAACCCGACCTGAAACTGTCGTTCTGCCAAAACATTTTGAATAAAAGCGGAAAATGACCTCGAAAACCCAGATCGTGGAGACATGAAGTATCCCCGACTTCCAGGTGGTATCATAGGCCTTCTCCAAATTGAAGAAAATTGCCACTGCATGCTGTTTGTTCGAAAGGCGTTCCGAAGTGTAGATTCCAGACGAATCAAATGGTCAACTGTAGACCGATGTTTGCGGAAACCACACTGTTCTTCGCCAAAAAGGGCCCTCGGTTTCGAGTTTTTCCCCATGGCCTTAGCATTGCCATTTTCTCCATCAGTTTACAGACACAGGCTGGTCAAAGCTATGGGACGGTAGTTTGAAGGGTTAGAAAGATCTTTTCCAGGTTTTGGGGGTGGGAATAATGAGGGCTTTCCCCCAAGAGGGTGGAAAGCAACCTAAAGTCCACACAAAGGTTATATACTTGTAGCAGTATGTTCAGACCTTCTTGGAATGTTTCAACAGTTGATAATGAATTTCATCTAGACCTGGAGAGGAATCGCTGCAAAGGGGTAAGGCAGATTTCAGCTCGTTTAAAGTGAAAGGAAAATTTGTAGTCTTCCCTGTTGTCGGATGAAAAGTTTGCAGGGTGATTTTTCTTTTAGGCTTTGTTTTTGACAAAAGTGGCTGATTTATTAGAAGAGGAGGAAATTTTTTTCAATGGTTGGGAAACAAGCAGATTAGCAACCGCCTTCTTCTCTGTTATTAAAGAAACCGAAAACTTGAGATGGTTCACAGTGGGACAGGTGTTCTTCCCCTTTGATTTTCTTAATGATGTTCCACACTTTTTCTTGGAAGTTTTTGATGTCAGCCTGGAAACAGAAGCTTCTCCAGGACCGACGTTTTACTGATTTAAAAGTGGTCTTGATTTAGCACGGAGTTTCTGATGGGCTCGACGGGTTTGGGGCCCGAAGGTCGTGGTATACCTGACGCTGAGCCCCTTTTCTAACTTTGGAAATTTGTTGGCATTCTGAAACGAACCAGGGTGTTTTTGGCATTTGAAGTTTATCGGAAGACTCTGGAATACAGGCTTTAGCACATTTGGATCATAGTGTTGTCAGTGATTCAGCTGGGTCCGGACTCTGAAAAAAATCAGTGTCCTGGAACTCCTTAGAAACAGTGGCTGCAAATGATCCCAGTTGCTTTCTTTATTTGATGTGAGAGACAGAGACGTGTTCAGTTTTACAGGTTGTAGAGGCAGGGAAATGGTACTTCGTGCGTCGTCGAAGACCACTCTAGTCGGACGCGTGGGTCACAACGAAATCTAACACGAAGTGACTGTGAAGTATGGAGGTAAGTTGCAATCCGTCGTTCGCCCCAACCAATCCAAAGGACATCCTCCCCTCAGCCCCAAACTTGGATGACGTACGGTACACCCAAAGAGGGTTGTGACCGTTTAAAGCACCAAAGCAAAAAGGTCGAGGAAGTTCCCTAACAGACTACAAGGTCCTGACGGGCAAAACGGGACAGAAGGTGGAAGATAGGGAAAAGATTGTCACAGTTTGTGGAGAGTGACTCTCGCAGCTACAGCTTGAAAGGGAGGTAGACAGAGGACAGGACTTATACAACAAAGGGTTTTATGTTTTGAGAAGGAACCCGCCGCAGTCCAACGTGGATGGTTGTGCAGTTTGAAGAATATTTAAAGCCAGAAAGATTAAGGTCTTCGGCTTTGAATTTGAGTTTCTGAAGAGCCCCGAGGAAAGGGTTTGGATTGACAAAAGAGCTGCAGTCCTCGAAGTTGGAATTTGGGCCCGGAAATTCCATAGGATATTGTATATCCCTGGTGCAGAGGGCGAAAAGGAGAGAGATTCAGGTCATCTCCTCTCAATTTGTTCCAATGGAGGAATTTATTATTGTTTACTGGCTGGTTGGTCCTTCAGACTGTGGCAGATTGCCAACAGGTGAAGGAAGGTCTGGATTTGGGAGTGGTGGAGGTTTCTCTTTATCTCCCCCTCTCCACCATGGTTTTTGAACTCCTTGACGCACGGGGACTGGACTTTGGGAGTTCGAGGGCGGGTGCTGGTTTTTCATCTGCCCCGCAGCGTGTTGTAGATGCTGGGCAGTCTGGGGGTGGCGGATTTTTGCCCTCCCCAGGGGCAGTCACTTTGGGCTGGGAGGAGGTGGGGCCTGCTTCCCCAGAGTTGGGCAGTTCTTCCTTGCGTGTCTTGGAAAGTAAATTCATCAGTCTGCAGCAGACTGGGCGAGTGGAACTTTCTTACGGCCGAAGCATATGAAAATGCTGTTGGGGTCTGACTGCCAACAACTGCCCGCGGCTTCAAAAAACGGATTTTTTCGTTTTTCCTTTTTGGGATTGTTGACTCTTGTTTCCGACAGGGCAGTTGCGTTTTAAGAAGAGGGGTGGTCGCCACGCTGTTGCACATGCGCCGGGTCTTTACACGGCCCATTATGGTTGCCTTGCAACAAACCCACCCTCCTGCCAGAACAGCGGTCTCTGACATGACCAAAATTCTGGCATTTGAGCAACGCATTGGGGAAGGACATACATTTGTATACGGGGCATAAATATCTCTTTGATGAAGGAGGCAGCCAGGGTGCAGAATGTCTGAAAGGGGTGTTGGTGGCCATTTTCTGCACCTTTTCACGTCACCCCTTTTCACCTTGTCCACCCCCGGGATGTCAGTTCCGCTTGATCTCTGCCTCTGAGACACCCCTTAAGTTCTGGGCATTCGAATGACTCCCTTAGAGGAATTCAGGCTGTTATGGGGGGCACCGGTCTCTCCTTCTTACCAGCTTGTAGCTTTCAGCAGTGCTCTGGGTTGTTTTTAATTTTACTTGGATGAGAAAGGTCCGTTTTGAGTCGCTTAATGGTGGGGTCTCCTGCAATACCTTGGAGCCCTTTGTATTGCAAATGGGCTTAGTGCGAAAGGGTTTGTCCTGCTCCTTTACTTTTCCATGATCAACCAAGAAGACCAAAATTTCCCGACAACTGCCTTGTTTCATTTTCTGAATTTAGAGTCTCCATCGGATCTGTGACACTTTGTGAAAAACTTAACTTTCCTTTTTTGGGGGGATGATGTTTTTGAGGTCATATTTATAGGCAAAAAATTTTATCTCTCCCTTACCCACCCACCTTGGAGTCCAATAAGGGGCCAGGGGCCAAGAATCACTGTCTTGACCCTTCCAGGCTCAGGGAGACATACAACAGACAAAAACCTACCAACCTATCCCCCTGATCTGGGCCCAACTCCTGGGAACAGAGAGCTGAGCACTGCAGGGGTTTTCCTTGGCCCGCTGGAGAAATGCCTGTTTTGACCCAGCCCCAAGAAGGGGGAGCGTTAATTTCAACCCCGGGGCCAAAGTGTACTCCCTGTCTAGGAGAGGTCCGAGCCAAAGTGAGTGTTGAGAGCGCTGGCCCTCTCATCACCAGGGGTCTCATCCCCTCCGACACAGGTCGCACGCACGGCAACGCGGCGGATCTTAAGGAGACCACAGAGAGAAAAGGGGTGTGGAAAAGAAAACTTGAAGGGAGACGAAGATAGAAAAGGGCCAAATAAGGGAGGCAGAAAACAAAAAAAGGAGAAAGGCGGGGTTTCTCTTAGTCAGGATCCTCACCCTTAGCCTATCTGACATGGGAAGCCCAAACCGGGGGATCTTTCCCTTTTTCCCCGTTATGTTTTGGCCAGAAAAGTTTCTTGGCTTTCGGAAACCTAGAAGCAGTTTTAAAAAAAAAACCCCAGCCTATTTTTAGTATTGTCCCCCCGCCAGCAACCCAAGGGGGATAAGGACCGCGAAAGCCCCCCGACCACGCAAGGTCGAAACCCCCCGGGAGGGGGTTGTACAGAGGCAGGGGGATTTGGTTGTACGGGGACAGAGGGAGTTGGTTTTTTACAAAAGGGAAAGTGGTTTTTACAGAGTGGTTGTACAGGACAGAGGGGGGTTTTGTACGAGAGAAGGATAAGATAAGATAATTTTGGGCTTATACCCCAGCGACCGAAAAGGGGCCTTCGGGGTTTGTGGGGACAGAGGGGGGTGGTTGTACGAAGGAGGGGTTATTGAGAAGGGGGGGGGGGTTGTACAGGCCCAGAGGGGGTGGTTGTAAGAGACAGAAGGAAAAAGATACGTAATTTTCTTTTAGCTCAGCCGCCCGCAAAGGGCCCGATCGGGGCTGGGGGAAAGGGGAAAAGTGGGTTTTGTAAAAGAGAGGGGGAAATTTTGGTTTTTACAGGGGAGTGGTTGTACAGGGGCGAGTGAGTTTTTTTGTAAAGGGAGGGGGGGAAGGTGGTTTTTACAAAAGAGAGGGTTGTACAGAGGGGTGGCTGTCGAGGGGGGGTTTTATACAGAGGGATTTGCTTTTTACAGAGGGGGTTGTAACAGGGTGGTGTAAGAGGGAATGGTTATAAAGAGGGAGTGGTTGGGCAAGGGAGTGGTTGTACGGGGACGGGACGGAGTGGTTGTAAAAGGGAGTGGTTTTTACAGGGCCCGAGGGAGTGGTTGTATAGAGGGAGGGGTTTGTACGAGGGAGGGTTGTAAAAGGGGGTGGTTGTACAGGACGAGGGGTGATAAAAAGAGGGGAGGGGTTTAGAACAGAGGGAGTGATGTACAGAGGGAGTGGCTGCCAAAGGGGGGTGGTGGGGTTTCAGAGTGGCTGTAAAAATTTAAAGTTGATGTACATTTGTTGTAAAACAGGGAAAAGGGGGCACAGGGGGGAAATTGGGTGTCAGAGTGGTTTACAAAGGGGAGTTGTTGTTTTAATTTGCTGTACAAGGGGGGGGCTTACCAGGGATTTGGGTTTACCAGGGAGTGGTTTTCACAGGGGTGGCTTAAAACAGGGAGTGGCTTACACGGGAGTGGTTTTCAAAGGGAGGGTGCACCCCATTTTCCCTTGTCTTCGTTTTGGCTCAAACTTCCCTGAAGGGGAGCAAAGAGGTCCCAAAAATCGTTTTACTTTGGTTTTTTTTGTCTTTTTTGGTTCTTGGTTGCGAAATTTCTTTTTTTAATTTTTTGTTTAAATTTCTGCTTGCAGTCACCTCTTTTTGGAAACTGGGGGGAAAGGGGAAAAAAAATTTAAAAAAAAAGAAAAAAAGGAAAAGGAAAGGAAAGGGAAAGGGAAAGGGAAAGGGAAAGGGGGAAAAGGAAGGAAGGAAAGGGAAGGAAGGAGGAAGGAAGAAGGGAAGGAAAAGGAAGGAAAAAACCCCCACCGGTCAAAAAAGGGAAAGACGCTCCCGCTGTATATCTTCTCTCCACCCCCTTTTCGTTCAAAAAATGTTTTCTCCCTTTTCCCGTCTTACCCCAGTTTTTCAGCAGACCCCACAGGTTGCAGACGCGTTGATGCTTTGGGTGGGAGGGAAATGGACCTCTTCCGCAGGGGGAAAGCGTTTGAAACGATTTTTGGCCAGGCTTCTTCAAGTGCCGTGTACGAGCCGGGGCCCACGGGTTTCCCCCCTTGGACACCAAAAAAAACCTGGCCCAAACCCACAAGTTACCCTCCATGGGTGTTTACCAGCAAATGTGTCAAAAACGGGAAAGGAAAGAGGTTGGGGGCCCACCGGGGTTTGGCGGTGAAAAATGGGCAGTCCCCCCTGAAGCTGAAAAGAAAAAGTTTCTGAAGTTTACAGTTGAAAAGTGAGGCGATGAGGGGGGGGGGTAATAAATTTCTAAGGAAAATGAAAGGTTGCTGTTTTTGTTATTGGAAAATCGGGCCTGACATTAGAGCTAAAAGTTCTTCAATGATTACATAAAAACAAACCTAAAATGCAATTTTGGAAGAAAATTAAAAAATCCCCTTTTCTCTTCTTTTTTTTGTTTTTTTTTAAAATTTTAAATTTAAAACCATATCTTTTCCCCTTTTTATCTCCCTTAAACTGTGATTGTTTTTGAAGTGAAAAAGGTTACCCCCAAGTTTGTCTTCTAAAGTCTTTTGGGTTTTACACCCCTGTTTTTAAAAGGCCTAAAAACTAGGCTACACAAAATTCCCTTTTTTTTGGCAGCGGCTGCAGTTATATTTGGTTTAAGAACCCAAAATAGGGGGTTCTCAACAGGAAAAGTTTTGGATTTAACTTGATATCGCCACACAGGGGTTTGGAGGAATAAATTTTTAATTTGAAAAATTTGCGGTCACTTTTAAAAATCTTCTGAGTCTGAAGTTTCAAACAAAAAGGGGAACGAAACCCACCTTGGATCACCCATCTTTCCATTTGTATCTTTTTTTTGGTTTTTCCCCACTGCCGGGGGTTTTTGGACACCCCTTTCCCCAAACCTCCTTTTCCCCCTGAGACCGCCTTTTGTAAAAAACAGCATTTTTTCCCAATTTGTTCTGCGGGTCGGGACATTGCCTTTTGTAAAAAAGGGTTTTTTGAAATAAATTGTTTGCGGGTAAGCCTGGGCCTTTTGTAAAAAAACAGCATTGTAAAAATTTGTTTGCTGTCGGGACATGGGCCCTTTTGTCAAAAACAGCTTGTAACAATTTTTTTGCTGTCAGACATTCCCTTTTGTCAAAAAAGCTTTTGAAACCCAATTGTTTGCTTCAGCATCCCCTTTTGTAAAAAACAGCATTGTAAAAATTGTTTGCTGTCAGACTTACCCTTTTGTAAAAAACTGCTTTTTTAACAATTTTTTCGGGCGGGTCAGACATCCCCCTTTTGCCCAAAAGGGCCATTGAAACAATTGTTTGCTGTCAGAAAATGCCTTTTGTAAAAAAAACGGCATTGTAACAATTGTTTGCTGTCAAAACCTCGTTTTTTGCCCAAAAAAAGCATTGTAACTTTTGGGTTCTGCTGTCAACATCCCCTTTTGTCAAAAAACCCATTGTAAAAATTGTTTGCTGTCAGCCCTCCCCTTTTTTTAAAAAAGGGTTGTAACTTTTGGTTCTGCTGTCAGACATGGGCCTTTTGTAAAAAAACAGCTTTGGGTCATTTTTTTGGCTGTCAGACCCCCCTTTTGTCAAAAAGGGCCCTTTGTAACAATTGTTTGCTGTCAGAACCTTTTGTAAAAAAACGGCATTGTAAATTTGTTCTGCTTTTAAAGCATCCCCTTTTGTCAAAAACAGCTTTTTTAAAAATTTGGGTTCGGCTGTCGGGACCTGTTTTGTCAAAAAAAGGGTTTTTGTAAAAATTTGGGTTTCTGTTGCAGCCCTTGTTTTTGTCAAAAAAGGCTTTGAAATTTTTTGGGTTCTGCTGTCGACATCCTTTTGCCCAAAAAACAGCATTGTAAAAAATTGTTCGGCTGTCGGGACACCCCTTTTTTTAAAAAAATGGGGCTTTTGTAACTTTTTGGTTTTGCTGTCAGACTTTGTTTTTTAAAAAAACGGCATTGTAACAATTGTTTGCTGTCGACATGCCTTTTTTTCAAAAACAGCATTTTTTAAAAATTGTTTGTTCAGAAATCCCCTTTTGTAAAAAACGGCATTGTCCCCCAATTGTTCTGCTGTCAAAACATTGCCTTTTGTCAAAAAGGGTCATTGTAACAATTGTTCTGCTGTCAAGCCCGCCTTTTGTAAAAAAGGGGGCATTGTAAAAAGGGTTCTGTGTAGACATCGCCTTTTGTAAAATACGGCATTGTAAAAATTGTTCTGCTGTCAGACATCGCCTTTTGTAAAAAACGGCATTGAAAACAATTGTTTGCTGTCAGACCTCCCCTTTTGTAAAAAACCCCTTTGTAACAATTGTTCTGCTTTTCGCATCGCCTTTTTTTCAAAAACGGTTTGTAACAATTTTTTCTGCTGTCAGATCTCCCCTTTTTTGTCAAAAACGCTTTGTAAAAAATTTGTTCTCCCTGTCAAGAAAAGTGTTGAACACGACTGTGGGGGCAAAATTAAACCCTTAAAAGGAAGTGGAGTTTTTTTAAAACCTTTGGCAGGGGAAGGTAAAGAATGAGTTTTTTTGTGCTGCCCAATTTTTGGACTTTTCCAAAATCTTTGCCCCTAAAATTAAAAAAAAAAAAAAAGCATTGCTGGCACACCCTTTTATAAAAAAACACGCCCAAATAGCACATAACTGGCCAGTGCCCCCCTGTATCACACTAAAAAAAGTGAATGTTTTGGTCCATTGCAGTCATACTGCTTTATCACTAAATTAAAGGGTAAAAAACTTTTGGTCTCTGTTATTCCCTCGTTCATCATTTCGGGCCCCCAAAATTAATTCGGCTATTTTTTAGCTCCCAAAAACCCAAAAAAAAAAGTTGAAAAACCCAAAATTCTTTTTTTTTTTTCTTTTAAGATGAATTGGGGTAGAAAAATTTAGATCTCTCCAAGTTTGGGCATTAAAAGGCAAAAGAGGGCATCTATTTTTTAAAAACTTCTCTTCCCCCCCCCCCTCTCAAACCCCGTCTTTTAAAATGTGCCAACAAACTGTGGGGTGAAGGGATGAATTCTCAGAAAGATTTCCGCACAGAAAGGTTTTAGAAAACAAAAAAAAATGGAAGAGGAATGGGGCAGAGGTGAGGGATATATTTACAAAATTAAAAAAAAACAGTGAAAAGTGAAAACATCCTGTTCCATTTTACTTTTTCTTCAAAGTGTTTTTTTCAAAAATGTTTAACTCCGCCTGATGACAATGTTAAAAACATACGTTTTTAAATCCCCGCACTGGTTTACCAATGTTAAAAAAACATATGTTTTAAAATCCCCAAACATGGTGGGCCAAAAGTGGGAAAAACAATTGTTTAAAATCCCCACTGTGGGCCAAAGTGAAAAAAAAATATTGTTAAACTCCCCCCTGAGGCCAAAGGGTAAAAAAAACATACTGTTAAAATCCCGCACTGATGACCAATGTTTTTTTAAAAAACATATTGTTAAACTCCCCGCATGATGACCCAAAATGTAAAAACCCTACTGTTAAAATCCCCGTCCTTTTTTAAGGGGGAAAAACCCCCCAAAGTTTAAAAAAAATATTGTTTTAAATTTCCCCGCACTGATGACCAAAGTTGGGGAAAACAATTACTGTTAAAAAAAAGCATGTGGAAAGTGTTTTTTCATATTTAATTCCCCGCAATGATGCCAATGTTAAAAAAAAATTTTTTTAAACTCCAGCCCCTGTTTTACCAATGTTAAAAAAAAAATTTTTAAAAATCCAGCATGTTTTCCAAAGTTTTTAAAAAAAATATTGTTAAATCCCGCAATGATGACCAAAGTTAAACACTTTTGTAAACTCCCCGACTGTTTTCACAGTGTAAAACACATATTTTTAAACTCCCGCATGTTTACCCAAAGGTTTAAAAAAAATATTTTTAAACTCCCCGCACGGGTGAAAAGTGTAAAAAAACCCCTATTGTTAAACTAAGGGACTGATGCCAAAGTGTTTAAAAAATAATGGGTTAAAATCCCGCAATGATGACCCCGTGTAAAACACCTTTCGGGTTAAAAATCCAGCACTGAAAGACCAATGTTTTTTAAAACTTTTTAATTTCCCAGCACTGATGACAAAATGTTAAAAAACCTTTCTGTTAAACTCCCTGCCTGTTTTCCAATGTTTTTAAAAAAAATTGATTTAATTCCAAACACGGGGGCCCAAAGTTAAAAAAAATGTTAAAATAGCATGATGACCCAATGTTTAAAAAACATATTGTTAAATCCCCGCACTGATGAACCCCTTTTAAAACAATTTTTGTTAAACTCCCCGCCTTTATGCCCAAAGGGTTTAAAAAACATTTTGTTAAACCCAGCATGTTTTCCAATGTTAAAACAAATTGTTAAACCCAGCCCCTTTTAAAAGTTAAAAAATTTTTGTTTTTTTTCAAAAAAACTCCCCGCACTGATGACCAATGTTTTTAAAAAAATTTGAAAACTCCCCCCCCTGATGACCCAAAGTTAAAAAAAAATATTGTTAAACTCCAAAATGATGCCAATGTAAAAAAACATATTGTTTAAAATCCCAGCATGATGACCCCCAAAGTAAAAAAATTTTTGATAAACCCCCGCACTGTACCAAAGTGTAAAAACATATTGTTAAATCCGAGCACTGATGCCCCTGTTAAAAAAATTTTTGTTTAAAATCCCGCACCCATGACCAAAAAGTAAAAAAATATTGTTAAACTCCCCGCCCCTGATGGCCCAAAATGGGAAAACACTACTGTCAGCATTTTGGGCCCAAAGTTTTAAAACAATTTGTTAAACTCCCAGCACTGATGACCCAAGTGTTAAAAAAATATGTTAAATCCCGCCCCTGATGGCCAAATGTTGATAAAAATATTGTTAAACTCCCCGCAGTGATGAACCCAAAATGTTTTAAAAAAATATTTTTAAACTCCCCGCAATGTGCCCAAAGTTAAAACCACATTTTTTAAAAATCCCGCAAGGGTGACCACAGTGTAAAACAAAATATGTTAAAACCCCCCATGTTCCCCTTTTTAAACCCCCCTTATGTTTTTTTCTCCCCGCATGATGACCACGTGGTAAAACACCCTATGTTAAAAATCCCGCATGATGCCAAGTTAAAAACACATACTGTTAAACTCCCGCATGATGACCAATGTTAAACCATATTTTTAAAATCCCGCACTGAAAGAAACCCCCGTTTTTAAAACCCCCCCATTTTCTGTTAAAAACCCCGAAATGATGACCACAGTGTTAAAAAACCCAATTTTTTTTCCAAACACCTTGGGTGACCACATTGTTAAAAAAAAAAAATACTGGGTTTAAATCCCCGCATGATGACCCCGTGTAAAAAATACCCCCGGGGGAAAAATCCCAGCACTGATGGGCCAAATTTTTAAAAAAAACATATTGTTAAAATCCCCGCCCCTGTTGGCCAAAAGTGGAAAACACATATTGTTAAACTCCAGCACTGTTTAAACCCCCAGTTTTAAAAAAAAATTTGGGTTTTAAAACCCCCGCATGATGACCCCAAAATTTAAAAACCCTAATTTTTAAATCCCGCAAAGAGACCAAAATGAAAACAATTTTTGTTTTTTAAAATCCCAGCAAGTTTCCAAAATTGGGGAAAACAAAATACTGTTAAACTCCCAGCTGTCAGGCTCACGGAAAGAAAAATGTTAAGTGCCTGTGTAGTTGAAAGATTAAGCGCGAGCGAAGGGATTTAAATGTGTGAAAAGGGAAACGGCATAGGATTGTCGTTCTTAAGGGCAGGTCACTTCCTTTGTTTTGAATGTGAGATGTGTTAAGAAAAATGGGTAAAAAAGCTAAACACACTGGATGTGAGTGAGGAGAGAGTTTCGAGCAACAGCGCTGATGAATGGAAAAGAGGCCGCCAACTGTCAGGCCCATTTAATACAGACATGAGTCTGTAACATGCTAACGCATGTATTTTGCTAGGGAGCGATTCAGAAGAGGTAAGTATTTGATCCCACTTTAAGGAGCTTTTGAAAGTTCGTCTTTGTTTTGATTTTATCCATGTCGATCGTAAAATTTGGAATCAAATTATTTTGTAAAATGTTTATGTTGGATTGCTGCTAACTGTGTGCAGTATAGTCATCAAAAGCTTATTTTGTTTTCTAGCTACCCCGTTATGGTAGCGGTACGAAGTAGCCCGAGGCGGAATGGAGGAAAAAGGGTCGGGTGAGCTACGGAGCCATCCCCCCCTGCCAAAAAGGGATGTCGGAAAGGGAAAACACCCAGAGACAGCCAGACATAGTGGTGGGCTGGTCCAACTGAAGAGGCAAAGTCGGAGATCACAAAATTATGCTCTGAGGAAACCCGTGGAAAGGGTAGGTGGAAACCTATGTTTGAGGGTCCACCAGAGCCCTTTGTAATTCAAGGAAGAGGAATGAAGGACGTGATAATTTTTTGATGACCTGACCCCAGGAGGATTATAAAGCGAAATATGACCTGTGCCCAGTCGGATAATAATCCCCACCAGTGCTGTGTATAAAAAATGGGAGAAGAGGAGACACGGGGGAAACGAAATTTTAACAAATGGTAATTTTGCGCCTTGTGATTTGTTTTGAGTCGGATGCATGTTGTGTAATGGAGTTTTGCTGTATTCATGCATGCATATATGAATGTTTTGTGCGTGAATCAGCAGCCCGACACCAGCATGATGACCAAAGTGTAAAAAACAATTTTTTAAACTCCCCGCACTGATGACCAAGTATAAAACACATATTGTTAAAATCCCCGCATGATGACAAAGTGTAAAACACATTGTTAAACTCCCAGCACTGATGACCAAAGTGTAAAACACATACTGTTAAACTCCCCCCACTGATGACCAAAGTGTTAAAACACATATTGTTGAACTCCCAGCACTGATGACCAATGTTAAAACACATACTGTTAAACTCCCAGCACTAATGACCAATGTTAAAACACATTTTGTTAAACTCCAGCACCGGGTGACCAATGTTAAAACACATACTGTTAAACTCCCCCGCCCATGACCAATGTTAAAACACATATTGTTAAACTCCAGCACTGATGACCAAGTTTAAACACATATGTTAAACTCCCAGCACCGTGACCAATGTTAAAACACATATTGTTTAAAATCCAGCAGCGATGACCACAGTGATAAAAAACATACTGTTAACTCCCAGCACCGATGACCACAGTGTAAAACACATACTGTTAAACTCCCAGACTGATGAAACCAGTGTAAAACACATATTGTTAAACTCCCAGCACTGATGACCAATGTGTAAAACACATACTGTTAAACTCCCGCACTGATGACCAATGTTAAAACACATACTGTTAAAACCCCCCAGCACCCATGACCACAGTGTAAAAACACATATTGTTAAACTCCCCAAAACCGATGACCACAGTGTAAAACACATATGTTAAACTCCCAGCAGCGATGACCACATGTAAAACACCTATGTTAAAAAATCCCAGCACTGATGACCAATGTTAAAACCCTACTGTTTAAAATCCCCGCACTGATGACCACTGTAAAAACATATGTTAAACTCCAGCCACTGATGACCAATGTTAAACACATACTGTTAAAAATCCAGCACTGATGACCACAGTGTAAAACACTATGTTAAACCCAGCACGATGACCACAGTGGAAAACACATATTGATAAACTCCCCCGCACTGGATGACCAATGTTAAAGCACATATTGTTAAACTCCAGCACTGACGACCAAGTTAAAACACATATGATAAACTCCAGCACTGATGGCCAATGGTTAAAACACATATTTTTAAACTCCCAGCACTGATGACCAATGTAAAACACATATTGTTAAACTCCCAGCACTGATGACCAAAGTGTAAAACACATACTGTCAGCACTGATACCAAAGTGTAAAACACATACTGTTAAACCCAGCACTGAGACCAATGTTAAAACACATATTGTTAAACTCCCAGCACTGATGACCCAATGTTAAAACACATAAATTTTTAAACTCCCAGCACTGATGACCAATGTTAAAACACATACTGTTTAAATCCCAGCACCGATGACCAAAGGGGTAAAACACATATTGTTAAATCCAGCACTGATGACCAATGTTAAAACACTATTGTTAAACTCCCAGCACTGATACCAATGTAAAACACCATATTTTTAAACTCCCAGCACTGAAAGACCAATGTTAAAACACATATTGTTAAACTTCCAGCACTGATGGACCAATGTTAAAAAATTTTGTTAAACTCCCACACTGGATGACCAATGTTAACACATATTGTTAAACTCCCAGCACTGATGACATGTTAAAACACATATTGTTAAACTCCCACCGATGACCAAGGAAAAACACATTTGTTAAACTCCCCACTGATACCAATTTAAAACACATACTGTTAAACTCCCGATGATACCAATGTTAAAAAACAACTGTTAAACCCGCATGAGCCAATTTTTTTTAAAACACATATTTTAAACTCCCAGCCTGATACCAAAGTGTAAAACACTACTGTTAAAAATCCAGCATGATGACCAACGTGTAAAACCATACTGTTAACTCCCAGCACTGGAAAGACTTTTCTATTATTCCCGTTTGGCTCTAGTGGAGCATGGTCATCCACGAGCCTTTTCCATCCTGCCTGGCCCGGGGCCGGCGACTTCCCGCTGGCCCCCGGGAATAGCCAGTCGAGTGTCTCCCCCCTCGTTGATCTTCTCCAGGTGGTGGTGGTCGGCCTTCTTGGTCTTCCCTGTGGGTTCCATCGCAAGGCATGGCGGAGAACGCTGGGTGCTGGTTTTCTGAGGGTATGGCCAAGCCAGCCCCACTTCCTGCGCTTAATTTGATCTTCAATGGGCTCTTGTCCGGCTCTTCTCCACAAGTCTTCATTTGTGACCATGTCCTGCCACCTGATGCGATAGATGTACCTCAAGCATCTGTTCACAAAGGTCTGCAGGCGGTGTGTCGATGGCTTGGTGGTGCGCCACGTTTCACAGGCATAGAGAAGCACAGACTTCACATTTGTGTTGAAGATGCGGATCTTGGTTTTTGCAGAGATGGTGTGTGGGTCCAGACAGGTCGGAGCATCTTGAAAGCTGCGGATGCCTTGCCTATTCTTGTTTGGATGTCTTTGTCTGTGCCCCCGTCCTTGCTGACAATGCTGCCGAGGTATGTGAAGCTGTCGACGTTCTCTAGGTCTTCTCTGTTGAGTACAATATTGTTGTCGTTGGCCTCATTGATCCTCATCACCCTGGTTTTTTGCCTTACTGATCTTCAGTCCTGTTCGTGCGGCAGTACTGTCCAGGGCAGCGGTTTTCTCCTGCATGTGGCTGTGACGGTGGGACAGGAGGGCAACATCATCGGCAAAGTCAATGTCTTCCAGCTGGGAGGTCAGGGTCCACTGGATGCCTCGTTGATGGTCTTGTATCGTTCTTTCCATGATCCAGTCAATGGCAATCAGGAACAGGAACGGTGAGAGCAGGCAGCCCTGGCGAACGCCGCTCAAGATGTCAATGGTTCCGTCAGGGATCCACCGTGTACCACTTGGCATGTTGATGGTTCATATGCTGCTCGGATGAGGTTTATGAACTTCTCTGGTACGCCATGGTGGGAAAGAAGCTTCCAGAGGGTTGGTCTGTCGATGCTATCAAAGGCCTTCTCGAAGTCGACGAAGGTGACATACAGGGGCGAGTTCCATTCCAGTGACTGCTCGATGATGATACGGAGAGCAGCTATCTGGTCTGTGCATGATCTTTCACTGCGGAATCCAGCCTGTTCTTTTCTCAGCCTCTTGTCGATGTTGTCTTTCAGCCGCTCGAGGATGATTCTGTTGAAGACCTTCCCGGGGATGCTGAGCAGTGTAATGCCTCTCCAGTTCTTGCACTCCTTTAGGTTTCCTTTCTTAGGGAGCTTAATAAGGTGTCCGTGCTTCCAGTCTTGGGGTAGTTCTTCGGTCTCCCAAACTTTCTTGAAGAGTTCATGAAGCATATTGATGGTTGCTTCGCTGCCAGTTTTGATTGCTTCTGGTGGGATATTGTCAGGGCCTGGTGCTTTGTTGTTCTTGAGGTGTCGGATGGCCTTCCGGATCTCTTCCTTGGTAGGGGGTTGGTGTTGATGTCTAGTGGTGTCTCGGAGGGTGGTATGTCTGGTGGATCTGGTGGTGCTGGCCGGTTGAGGAGCTCCTGGAAGTGTTCTTTCCAGCGGTGCAACTGGGCATCTGGGTTGGTGAGTGTGTTCCCGTCCTTGTCCTTCACAGGTGCCTCTGTCACTCGTCGACTCCCTGCTAACTTCCGTGTTATGTCATACAGCTCCTTCATGTTCTTCTGTCCGGCTGCTTTTTCTGCTTCTTCTGCCAGGTTCTCTGCATAGCTTCTCTTGTCCTGTCTTATGCTTCTCTTCACTTCTTTGTGTGCTTATGTGTGCAGTTTCTGTGCCTCTGCCTTACTTGCTCTGGTCTTGCTTATGTTGACTGTTGCTTTCCTATCTTTTCTCTCTTTCACTTTCCTCAGTGTCTCTGCTGACATCCAGGGCTTGTGGGCTCTTGTCTTCTTTCCCAGAATCTTCTCACATGTTTCGCTAAGCACTGTCTTTGATTGTTCCCAGAGCTGTTCTACTGATGACTCTTCATCGACAAGGGATGCTAATGTGTCAAATCTGTTGGAAAGTTCCACATTGAAGCTGTCTTTTGTCTGCAGGTCTTTTAGCATGTCCACGTTGAATCTGTTCCCTGGCTTGTTGGTCTTCCTGGCATGTCTCTTCAGCTTGAACTTGAACTTCCCCACAACAAGGTGATGGTCCGATCCAACATCTGCCCCTCTCATTGCTCTGACATCCAGTAGTGACCTCCTAAAGCTGTTGCTGATACAAATGTGGTCAATCTGGTTTTCTGTGTGGCTGTCCGGTGAAACCCAGGTAGCTTTGTGGATGGTCTTGTGAGGGAACAAACTACCGCCAACAGTCAATCCATTGAAGACACAGAAGTCACAGAACAGCTCTCCGTTTTCATTCATGTCTCCAAGGCCTTCCTTTCCCATGCTTTGTTCCCTATCACTATTGTCATTTCCGATCTTGGCATTGATGTCACCCATCAAGATCAGTAGATCTCCTTTCTTCTTCTGGTTGATGGTGGATTGTAGTTTCTCGTAGAAGTCTTCTTTCAACTGCTTGTCTGCATCATTGGTGGGTGCGTAGCATTGCACAATGAGTGTTTTCCCGCACTTTGGTGTAGAATCTTGCGGTGATGATACGTGGTGACACAGCGGTCCACTCCATCAGTGCTGCCGCAGCCTGCCTGGAGAGCATAAGCCCGACCCCCTGGGTGTGTGGAGCTCTCTCTTCTTCATGCCCTGAGTAGATCAAGGTCTCCCCAGTGCCAAGCCGTATCAATCCTGATTGGATCCATCTGGTCTCACACAAGCCTAACACAGCAAGGTTGTACTGCTGCATCTCTGCTGCAACCTGTGCAGTTTTCCCAGCCTCGTACATGGTCCGAACGTTCCATGTGCCGATCCGGGTAGTTGTCTTGGATGACAGAAGAGTCCTCGGCGAAGCAGCTTCCTTTCGGCTTTCACTGCGACGCTTCATACGCAATCTGGCTAGATTGTCTTCCTCTCCCAGGACATGCAAAGTAGACAAGTTTATCGTGGACGTTTCTGTAACTAGCTTTTTTTACAGGCCGGGCAGTTAACCCTGCGCAAACCTATTATCCTCTAGGAGAGTGGTCCAAATTTCGTCTGGCTTCTCCCCCTTGACCTGTCCAGTATGGTTGCACCTATCTGGCATAGCTCTCGGGATCGTAAAAGCACACAAGCCCCACCACTACGACAAAGTAAGGGACCATGGTGAGGCCCAGCACTGATGACCACAGTTAAAACACATACTTTTACACTCCAGCACTGATGACCACAGTGTAAAACACATACTGTTAAACTCCCAGCACTGATGACCACAGTGTAAAACACATACTGTTAAACTCCCAGCACTGATGACCAAGTGTAAAACACATATTGTTAAACTCCCAGCACTGATGACCACAGTGTAAAACACATACTGTTAAACTCCCAGCACTGATGACCAAAGTGTAAAACACATATTGTTAAACTCCCAGCACTGATGACCAAAGTGTAAAACACATACTGTTAAACTCCCAGCTGTCAGGCTCACGGAAAGAAAAATGTTAAGTGCCTGTGTAGTTGAAAGATTAAGCGCGAGCGAAGGGAGTTAAATGTGTGAAAAGGAAACGGCGTAGGATTGTCGTTCTTAAAGGGCAGGTCACTTCCTTTGTTTTGAATGTGAGATGTGTTAAGAAAAAATGGGTAAAAAGCTAAACACACTGGAAGTGAGTGAGGAGAGAGATTCGAGCAACAGCGCTGATAGAATGGAAAAGAGGCCGCCGACTGTCAGGCCCATTTAATACAGACATGAGTCTGTAACATGCTAACACATGTATTTTGCTAGGGAGTGATTCAGACAGAGTAAGTATCTGACACCACTTTAAGGAGCTATGAAAGTTCCTGTCTTTGTTTTCATTTTATCCATGTCGATCGTGAAATTGGGAATCAAAATTATTTTGTAAAAGTGTTCATGTTGGATTGCTGCTAACTGTGTGCAGTATAGTCATCATAGCTTATTTTGTTTTCTAGCTACCGTTATGGTAGCGGTACCGAAGTAGACGAGGTTGTGACTGGAGGGAAAGTCGGGTGAGCTACGGGAGCCATACCCCCCTGCCAGAAAGATGTCGGAAGGAACAGCCAGAGACAGCCAGACATAGTGGTAGGCTGTCCAAACGTTTAAGAGGCGAAGTCGGAGATCACCATAGAATTATGCTCAGAGGAAACCCAGTGGAAAAAGGGTAGGTGGAAACCTAATGTTTGATGTCCACCAGAGACAGTTGTAATTCAAGGAAGAGGAATGAAGGACGTGATAATTTGTGATGAACTGACCCAGGAGATTATAAAGCGAATATGACCTGTGAACAGTCGGAATAATAATCCCCACCAGTGCTGTGTATGAAAATGGGAGAAGAGGAGACACTGGGGGAAACAAAATTTTAACAATGGTATTTAGCGCCTTGTGATTTGTTTGGAGTCGGATGCATGTTGTGTAATGGAGTTTTGGCTGTATTCATGCATGCATATATGAATGTTTGTGCGTGAATGAGCAGCCTGACACCAGCACTGATGACCAAAGTGTAAAACACATATTGTTAAACTCCAGCACTGATGACCAAAGTATAAAACACATATTGTTAAACTCCCAGCACTGATGACCAAAGTGTAAAAACACATTGTTAAACTCCCAGCACTGATGACCAAAGTGTAAAACACATACTGTAAACTCCCAGCACTGATGACCAAAGTGTAAAACACATATTGTTAAACTCCCAGCACTGATGACCAATGTTAAAACACATACTGTTAAACTCCAGCACTGATGACCAATGTTAAAACACATACTGTTAAACTCCCAGCACCGATGACCAATGTTAAAACACATACTGTTAAACTCCCAGCACCGATGACCAATGTTAAAACACATATGTTAAACTCCCAGCACTGATGACCAATGTTAAAACACATACTGTTAAACTCCCAGCACCGATGACCAATGTTAAAACACATATTGTTAAACTCCCAGCAGCGATGATCAATGTTAACACATACTGTTAAACTCCCAGCACTGATGACCAATGTGTAAAACACATACTGTTAAACTTCCAGCACTGTGACCAATGTTAAAACACATACTGTTAAACTCCCAGCACCGATGACCACAGTGTAAAACACATACTGTTAAACTCCCAGCAGCGATGACCACAGTGTAAAACACATACTGTTAAACTCCCAGCACTGATGACCAATGTTAAAACATACTGTTAAACTCCCAGCACTGATGACCAATGTGTAAAACACATACTGTTAAACTCCCTGCACCGATGACCAATGTTAAAACACACACTGTTAAACTCCCAGCACTGATGACCAATGTTAACACATATTGTTAAACTCCCCAGCACTGATGACCAATGTTAAAACATACTGTTAAACTCCCTGCACCGATGACCAATGTTAAAACACATACTGTTAAACTCCCAGCACTGATGACCAATGTTAACACATATTGTTAAACTCCCAGCACTGA
This sequence comes from Conus ventricosus, assembly GCA_018398815.1. NCBI lineage: Eukaryota > Metazoa > Mollusca > Gastropoda > Neogastropoda > Conidae > Conus > Conus ventricosus. The sequence goes on from CM031617.1 coordinate 1,767,780, forward strand.
TGACCAATGTTAAAACACATACTGTTAAACTCCCAGCACTGATGACCAATGTTAACACATACTGTTAAACTCCCAGCACTGATGACCAATGTTAAAACACATATTGTTAAATCTCCCTGCACCGATGACCAATGTTAAAACACACATTGTTAAACTCCCTGTACCGATGACCACAGTGTAAAACACATATTGTTAAACCCAGCACTGATGACCAATGTAAAACACATATTGTTAAACTCCCAGCACTGATGACCAATGTTAAATCACATATTGTTAAACTCCCAGCACTGATGACCACAGTGTAAAACACATACTGTTAAACTCCCAGCACCGATGACCAATGTTAAAACACATATTGTTAAACTCCCCAGCACTGATGACCAAAGTGTAAAACACATTCTGTTAAACTCCCAGCACCGATGACCAATGTTAAAACACATATTGTTAAACTCCCAGCACTGATGACCAATGTTAAAACACATACTGTTAAACTCCCAGCACTGATGACCAATGTTAAAACACATACTGTTAAACCCCAGCACTGATGACCACAGTGTAAAACACATATTGTTAAACTCCCAGCAGTGATGACCAAAGTGTTAAAACACATATTGTTAAACTCCCAGCACTGATGACCAATGTTAAAACACATACTGTTTAAACTCCCAGCACCGATGACCACAGTGTAAAACACATACTGTTAAACTCCCTGCACCGATGACCAAACACATACTGTTAAACTCCCAGCACTGATGACCAATGTTAAAACACATACTGTTAAACTCCCAGCACTGATGACCAAAGTGTAAAACACATACTGTTAAACTCCCAGCACCGATGACCACAGTGTAAAACACATACTGTTAAACTCCCAGCACTGATGACCAATGTGTAAAACACATACTGTTAAAACTCCCTGCACCGACGACCAATGTTAAAAACACATACTGTTAAACTCCCAGCACCGATGACCAATGTCTGGAATGTCAGTCTGACACAGCTGTGGGCTAGAACAGCCCAGCACAAACACTGAACTTGGTGGACGTTTCTTGTGTTCATGGTCCTTTCTGCTAGTTCAGTTTGGTCTGTAGATCTTTTAAATGTCAAGGTGATGGCCTTCCTCCATGACAATGATTGTACTAGTTATTACTACAACTGAAGCGCTGGTTTGTATAAACTTTCCTGGAGCATATTTTTCTTTAGCAAAAAAAAAAAAACCCAGAGAAAAAGAAAAAAATTTGCCCTCCGCCCTTCCTCCTCCATTCCCCTCCAAAATAATATATCAGGTATCTACTCTGTGTGTGTGTGTGTGTGTGTGTGGTGTGTGTGTGTGTGGGCACGAGTGTGTGTATGTTTGTATGTGTGCAAGTGCCGTGCATGTGTGCGTGTACATGTACATGCACGCATGTGTGCGTGTGTGCGTGCAGGTTCATGCACTTGCGCCAGTCCATACAAATTCAAAATGCGATCATGCCTGAACAGACCCTCCCACTGGTAATTTCACACCCTTGAACAAAACTGCCATGCTTCAATTAGCGCTACAGTGAGACCGGCACTACTTACCTGTGCTGATGAAAGGAAAGGTGAGCGACTCCAGGTTGAGTTTTTCAGCCATCAGAAGGGAGTTGAGGAAGGTCTGTGCCAGTTCAAAGACACACCTGTCGGGGTCGTCCTGCTTGTAGATGGGCCCCACCGTGTGGAACACATACTTCAGGTGATCCAGCTTCCCGTACGCCCTCGTCTTGACCACCTTCCACACCAAACATGATCATCTTTCTTATTTTATTTCATCTCATTTCATTGTTATCTTTTTTGGCTATAACCTGTGGAACATGTACTTCAGGTGACTGAAATTCCTGTGTGCCCTTGCCCTGACCACCTTCCACACCAAACATGATCATCTTTCTTATTTTATTTCATCTCATTTCATTGTTATCTTTTTTGGCTATAACCTGTGGAACATGTACTTCAGGTGACTGAAATTCCTGTGTGCCCTTGCCCTGACCACCTTCCACACCAAACACGATAATTTTTGTTGTTGTTGTTGTTGCTAGGTCAATTTTGTTGAATACTTACTTCAGGTGATCAGCTTTCTGTATGTCTTCATCTTGAACAAACATGATTTTGTCAATTTTGTTTTTGTTTTTGTTGCTAGGTCACATCATGTTGAACATTTATTTCAGGTGATTCGTCTTCCCATATGCCTTCATCTTCTCCCTCCTTCCATACCTATCATGATAATCCTTTTTTTTGTGAAACCTAATTTAATTATATTTCATTGTTTGGCTAGGTCATACCTGTGGAATATGTTCTTCAAGTGATGCAGCTCTCTGTATGCCTTTCTCTTCACTGCCTTCCACACCAAACCTGATAATCGTTTCTTCTTTCTTTTTTTGCTAGCTCATATCCTACGTTCTTTTGCTGTCATTGTAATCTATATACTACCCTAAATTCTGGCTCAAGCCCTGAGGCAAGATGTTGTTTAACCACCTGCTGTCGTCTGTGCATCAGATGTCTTCAAAACAGCGAGAACCTGCACGTCATTACAAATCAAACGTCGATCTGCCTACATCCACTCGTCAAGGGTGACCCCAATGTTGTTCCTGTAGAGGTTATTTGGGCAGGTTTGAGCATTAAGACCTCACCATTGGCAGCATCTGTTTAAACGCCAATGGCCAGCAAACTGTTTTGACTTCAGCCAACAAAACTTGACTTGCTTTGGTTCTGCTTTCACATACCTTATTTTAATGGATAATAAATCAGGTTATAGATGCTGGTGCATGGAAAATCAGATATATAGGAATTCTTTTTTTTTTCTTTTTCTTTCTTTTTTTTTTCTTTTACAAAAATTGAGGTTTCACATTCATAATTTTCATTTAAAATCACTGAAAAAATGCAGAAAACATTTCAAATGTCTTTATTGGTTTTGATTTTGCAGTCATTTAAAGTTTGTCACCAGTCAGCAGTAAGCTCACTTCGATGAAAGACCAAAAAAGTCACAGTGCTGCTGCAAGCTTCAAAGATTCTGCCAAGTGCACTTGGTCATGCTGTATTATATTGTGTGTGCCTACCTGCTTTTTCTCTTTAACAAAGAAGTTTTGTGAGCATTAAACTGGGATGAAGCAGTTGGGTAACTTAGGCTGGGTTTTACCAACAGCGAGTCATAGAAATAATGCAATAAACATTCAGACTTCACATGGGAGCTGGAATAGCTTAGTTGTAGAGCGCCTGACTCGCAATCTTGGTGATCCTGGGGTTGCGGGTTCGAACCTCCGCCAGGGCGTTTCGGTACAGGGGGATTTTTCCCTCGGAGTTAGCATTGGTTCTGACTCCATTTCCCATACAGTCCTTCGAATGAGACTATAAACCGAGGTTCCGTGTGTGAACGCATGCATAACATCTTGCACACACGTAAAATCCCATCACCAACTTTCGGAAGAGTAGGCCAGTTGGCGTTTGGCCGTTGGCATGGATGACACGTTACACATAGCATGCACCCTGTGTGAGAAATGGAAAGAATGAAGGAAGAAAGGAAAATGAGTGATCGATATTGAACGATACTGACTGGATGACACGGGAAACGACTGAATGAAGCGCCAGCTGGCAGCTCTTCAGTCGGCACTACCCAGGTAGGCAGCCCGTTGTGTAAACGAGTGTTGATTGTAAAGCGCTTAGAGCTTGGCCTCTAGCCGAGAATAGGCGCTATATAGGTATTCATTATTATTATTATTATTATGTAACTTTGGGTGTGCAGGGTTTAGATAATAACAAACATGAAAATGGATTTAGTAGAAGAAAACTCCAGCTTTCAAGAGGGTTGACTGATTTTTGCTTCTGCTCTGAAATGAGCTGCGTCACTTTTACCTGTTCCTGGCTTGTTTTCATGTGTGCTCACTGCATGGTTTTATACAATGTGTAGCACCTGGTCCTGGCTTGTTTTCATGTGTGCTCACTGCATGGTTTTATACAATGTGTAGCACCTGGTCCTGGCTTGTTTTCATGTGTGCTCACTGCATGGTTTTATACAATGTGTAGCACCTGGTCCTGGCTTGTTTTCATGTGTGCTCACTGCATGGTTTTATACAATGTGTGGCACCTGGTCCTGGCTTGTTTTCATGTGTGCTCACTGCATGGTTTTATACAATGTGTAGCACCTGGTCCTGGCTTGTTTTCATGTGTGCTCACTGCATGGTTTTATACAATGTGTAGCACCTGGTCCAGGCTTGTTTTCATGTGTGTCACTGCATGTTTTTATACAATGTGTAGTTTTTTTGCATCTGTCGCTTTATTATCTACTCTTACCATCTCGCTCCATCTCCATCCCTCCAAAGCTGCCCTCATCTCTACCAGCTCTTGATCCTCCCCCCCCATTCCTTCCCCTTATTTTCCCCCGTTCCCCTCCCTCTTTCTTTTATATTATTCTCTGTCTCTCTCTCAATCTCCCCCTCCCCCTCTTTTTGTACTCCCAGTCCTTATAGAACAGGGAGTACTTTAGAATGGGAACGAAGAAATGCTGTCTGTGTGTCGTGTGTGTGTGTGTGTGTGTGTCTGTGTGTCCGTGGTCAAAATGTGTTCCACTCGCTCCAGACAAAACTACTGGGCCGATCTTTCTGAAAATTTGTAGGTATGTTCATTATGGGCCACGGATGATGCCCGATGTTTTAGTTTACCGCTATAGCCGTTACTAACGGCTGTAACGGCCTGTAACGGTTTTTCTTCTTTACGGAATATCTCAGAAAGTACTTGGCCGATCTTTGTAAAAATGAGCAGTTAGTTCATTATGGGTCACGGGTGACGCCCTATGTTTAGTTACCTCGTTTACCGTTATAACGCTGTAACGGCCTGTAACGGTTTTTCTTCTTTATGGAATATCTCAGAAAGTACTTGGCCGATCTTTCTGAAAATTTGTAGGTATGTTCATTATGGGTCACGAATAATGCCCGATGTTTTAGTTTACTGTTATAACCGTTACTAAGGCTGTAACGGCCTGTAACGGTTTTTCTTCTTTATGGAATATCTCAGAAAGTACTTGGCCGACCTTTATGAAAATTAGCAGGTATGTTTATTATGGGTCACGGATGATGTCTGATGTTTCAGTTTGCCCCGTTATAGCCGTTACTAACGGTTGTAACGGCCTGTAATGGTTTTTCTTCTTTATGGAATATCTCAGAAAGTACTTGGCCAGTTTATAAGCGGTTTGGATGATCTTGTGACAAATCGGAGCCTCTGTCCGTATGTATGTGATGTAATGCTGAAAATGGATTAAACAACCGTTAAAAACCGTTATTTTTTTTATATATAGGTGGATTTTAATGAAATTTGGTATATAGAAAGGTTATCACACACAAATGGCACTTCTATATAGTGTTTCAAAATTTGACCGTTAAAAACCGTTATTCTTGACATATTGTCCAATTTGGATGAAATTTAGTATGAATACAGGCTTTAGCCCAGTGAGGACTAAAATACCGGTTTCAAAAGTGTATATCGGTTATATAACCGTAAAACCGTTATTTTGCCGTTATTTTTTTTTTTTTTTTAATTTTTTTTTTTTGCTGTCCCAACCTCTGCGCCACCTCAGAGGCAGTGCACCCACGCCGCTCATTCCGACACCCCGTTCCACAGCCACAGCCCGGTCGGCCCCTGCCGCAGCCCCGGCACCGGCAATCCACAGGGAGCAGTCAATGGCAAGTCGTCAAGAGGCAACCCACCGGAGGAGACACTGCACCGCCGCCGAGTCACTTCGGTGGTGTTCAGTGGCGCCTGTTCTGATCTAACATACGCAGGACGCCACCTACTAAGCCCCCTACTGATGACTATAATTGCTTAGTCGCGGAGCCGGCGTGAGTGAGCCCTCCCTCCGGAGGGCGCCACCACGTCCGTCCAACGACAGCCCACATGGACTCGCCGATACCGGTGACCCCGACGGAACCAAACCAAGGCCACAGATGTGGAGAGGACATCGAAATTGAGGTCACCATGAGAGCAGGGCATGAAGGGCCACAGAATTTGAGACATCTTTTTTATATTGCTGATCGATGAGAATGGGGATGATTAAGATGATGCTACGGATTTCATTTCGGTCTGAGACTACATGACAGGGCTGTACTCTACGCTTCCTTTCATAATATATCCCGGCGTCAACCAGGCCCGAGAGATACAGGCACCTGCAGTGTTGGTCAGGAAATTTGAGCAACACTCTCTGAAACGCATCCATTAAGTTGATGAAACTCGACTGTGTGGTCCCAGTCTTCCCAACTGAGTCCGCAGCAAACTCAACTCTGGGTAGGAGCCGGTCGGGGCAGAAAAACCCACATGACTCTGATGGGATTCGAACCCCCGACCTCCCAGCCGGGAGTCCGCGACGCTAACCACTTCGCCATGGCGGCCGTTATTTTTTTATATATTGGTGGGTTTTTAATGAAATTTTGTATATAGAAAGGTCATCACACACAAATGGCACTTCCATGTAGTGTTTCAAAATCTGACCGTTAAAAACCGTTATTCTTGACATATTGTCTGATTTGGATGAAATTTGGTACGTACACAGGCTTTAGCCCAGTGAGGACTAAAATACCAGTTTCAAAAGTGTATATCGGTTAAATAGCCGTTAAAACCGTTATTTTGCCTTTATTTCTTATCTCACAAAGCATTTGGCCGATTTATAAGCGGTTTGGAAAACTGGGAGTACGTTTATATGCTTCGCATCTTGTTTTCTCTCTACTTTCCCCTGCCCTTTCTTCAAATCCTATGCTCTGATCATCTTCTCTCCCTTTTCAATGTGTCCATATGTGTGTGCCTATCCAGAAACGCGTGCGTGCGTGCGTGCGTGCGTGCGTGCGTGTGTGTTGTGTGCATCTTGTGAATGTGTGTGTGTGTGTGTGTGCGTGCGCGGACGCTCGTGCGCGTGTGTGTGTGTTCACGTGTGTGTGTGAGCGTGTGTGTGAGTGTGAGCACCTGTGTGCGCATATATATGTGTCACCTCTTACAACGATCCAATACAGTTTCCTAGCGTTCTGCATGATTAGTTATTGTCAACCTTGTTCCAATGCCTTATGCACTGGGCTATAAGCAACATTATCTTATCTTACCTTGAAGCTTTTTCATGTGTGTTTCAGCTCCAAAAGTTGAATCTCTGTTTTATATTGTGGTATTAATAAAAATCTACTGATCTCTATGGATAATGCGCCAATCTGCTAGCTTTCCTGCTGTTGCCACCTTTCTTCCCCCACTTACCCTGCCCCTCCTCCATCCCTACCCCACTCCCTCTTCATCTCTTCCTTTGTCAGGCACTCTCTTTTCTACGTTACATTTTGTGTTCATTATGCAACCTTTGAACTGCACTTTTGTCCTACTGCATGATGTTGTGATTCATGCTCAAAGATGGAGAGTTGTACTGCCTGAAAAAGTCAGTAAAGTGGAAAAATTTAGGAAATTTTAAGTTTCTCTGTTTGGATTTTTATCTGAGATCTCTCTCTCTCCCCCCCTTTCTCTTTTTCTTTTCTCTCTCTCTCTCTCTCTCTCTCCTCTCTCTCCTCAGAGGGGGCCAGAGAGAGAGAGAGAGAGAGAGAGAGAGAGAAGAGAGAGAGAGAGAGAAGAGAGAGAGAGAGAGAGATGGGGAGATAGATTGTGTGTGTGTGTGTGTGTGTGTGTGTGTGTGTTGTGTGTGTGTGTGTGTGTGTGTGTGTATGAGAGAGACAGACAGAAGAAAGAAAGACAGACAGAAAAGAGAGACAGACAGACAGAGACAGGCAGACAGACACAGAGAGACAGAGAGAGAGCTCAGAAACAGACACCAACATCAGTCTCCTGTCAACTACTTGTCTGTCCACACTCCTTCAGGGTCAGCTGTCACCACTGTGTACAGGATCAGCTGTCACTACTGTGTACAGGATCAGCTGTCACAACTGTGTACAGGATTATCAGCTGTCACCACTGTGTACAGGATCAGCCGTCACCACTGTGTACAGGATCAGCTGTCACCACTGTGTACAGGATCATCAGCTGTCACCACTGTGTGCAGGATCAGCTGTCACCACTGTGTACAGGATCAGCTGTCACCACTGTGTACAGGATCAGCTGTCACAACTGTGTACAGGATCATCAGCTGTCACCACTGTGTACAGGGTCATCAGCTGTCACCACTGTGTACAGGTCAGCTGTCACCACTGTGTACAATCCAGTCTGACTGACAGACACATGGGAGCTGAGTCTGACTACCACAATCAACTGAGGAAGTAGCAGAATGTTGTAGACCCCCGACCAAAACCATCAGGATTTGCAGACGTAGGCCAAGGTAAGGCAAGGTAATGTTGCTTATAGCCCAGCCGACCGCAAAGGGCCATATCAGGGCTGTCACCACGTTGAAGTCAACTCACAAGTCATCATCATCATCATCATCATCATCACCATCATCATCAGGTAAGATAAGGTAATGTTGCTTATAGCCCAGCCGACCGCAAAGGGCCATATTAGGGCTGTCACCACGTTGAAGTCAACTCATAAGTCATTACCAAAAAAAAAAAAAATTCATTCACACAACCCTTTAAGAAACACACCTTCTAAAAACCATGCCAGAAATTTTGTAGAAAAAATCTTTCCTCCATCAAATCTTCGATCACATGAAAAATGTTAATCTTTTTCATGGTGCTTATCAATACTAGTCGTCTTTTCACAGCTGTAGCATTCTTGCTAGTTGCTGCCCCTTGATTATGGAAAGTATAAATACTTTCAGGATGGACAATACATAACAAATTCTTTCCCTTGCCTACCTTCAAGGAGAGAGAGAGAGAGAGAGAGAGAGAGAGAGAGAGAGAGAAAAGGAAGAGAGGCTGACAGAGACAGAGGGAGAGAGACTGAAAGAGAAAGAGAGAGAGAGACAGAAAGAGCAATTGCAGTTCTTCAACCAAAGGGAAAACACATATTTCCCAACATCTGGCATCCCTTAACAACAACAACAACAAAAAGAAGGGAAGAGAACAGAAGGGAGAATTCTTTTGAAATTAACGTCCTGTCTAGACACACCTGTGTATGAAGAGTCTTAGCATCCACACTGACATTGGTACAAGTCAGTACTCCACGGCGCTTAGCGTCCACACTGACATTTGTACAAGTCAGTACTCCACGGCGCTTAGCGTCCACACTGACATTGGTACAAGTCAGTACTCCACGGCGCTTAGCGTCCACACTGACATTTGTACAAGTCAGTACTCCACGGCGCTTAGCGTCCACACTGACATTGGTACAAGTCAGTACTCCACGGCGCTTAGCATCCACACTGACATTGGTACAAGTCAGTACTCCACGGCGCTTAGCGTCCACCTTGACATTTGTACAAGTCAGTACTCCACGGCGCTTAGCATCCACACTGACATTTGTACAAGCCAGTACTCCACGGCGCTTAGCGTCCACACTGACAGTTGTACAAGTCAGTACTCCACGGCGCTTCACTCATTTACAGTACACAGTTATCTAGTGCACGCACCTATGACTGCTCAGGTGTGGCAGACATACTGCATGTGTGGAGAACTGTGCACATCAATACAGCAAACAGTGATCTAGTGTACGCGCCTATGACTGCTCAGGTGAAGCAGACATACAGCATGTGTGGAGAACTGTGCGCATCAATACAGCACACAGTGATCTAGTGTACGCGCCTATGACTGTTCAGGTGAAGCAGACATACAGCATGTGTGGAGAACTGTGCGCATCAATACAGCACACAGTGATCTAGTGCACGCGCCTATGACTGCTCAGGTGAAGCAGACATGCAGCATGTGTGGAGAACTGTGCGCATCAATACAGCACACAGTGATCTAGTGTACGCGCCTATGACTGCTCATAGGCGCGTGCACTAGATCACTGTGTGCTGTGTGTGGCAGACATACAGCATGTGTGGAGAACTGTGCGCATCAACAGACTTTCTTTCTCCCTTAAGGGTTTTCATTCCAATGTGTATGCAAGAGACCTCTCAAAATCCATTGAAAAACTAACTCCACAGAACATGGACTACAATACACACATGTCACACAAACTGTTTTGAATATACCCGCAAATGCGTTTCTAAAACACACACACACACACACACACACACACACACACACACACACACACACAGACACCACACACACACACACACACACACACTACACATGCACACAGAAAAAAAAGGAGAAAAAAAATCCATTTATGATGCAAAAAATCAAACTGTAACACTTTACATACATATCATATCTTATGTATGCATATATTTACATATCATATCTTATGTATGCATATATTGTCAGAGTTATGCTTTTCTCGCAACACTACATGCAAATAACATTCCAGATTTGAACAGAAACATACGAAAAATGAATCATGCTACTACTTCTGCAACTCGTGCTAAATGAGGCATGGACTTAGTTCCATTTATCTGGCCAAGTTCATTCTAACCTTAGTTCCATTTATCTGGCCAAGTTCATTCTAACCTTAGTTCCATTTATCTGGCCAAGTCCATTCTAACCTTAGTTCCATTTATCTGGCCAAGTTCATTCTAACCTTAGTTCCATTTATCTGGCCAAGTTCATTCTAACCTTAGTTCCATTTATCTGGCCAAGTTCATTCTAACCTTAGTTCCATTTATCTGGCCAAGTTCATTCTAACCTTAGTTCCATTTATCTGGCCAAGTTCATTCTAACCTTAGTTCCATTTATCTGGCCATGTTCATTCTAATCTTAGTTCCATTTATCTGGCCAAGTTCATTCTAACCTTAGTTCCATTTATCTGGCCAAGTTCATTCTAACCTTAGTTTCATTTATCTGGCCAAGTTCATTCTAACCTTAGTTCCATTTATCTGGCCAAGTTCATTCTAACCTTAGTTCCATTTATCTGGCCAAGTCCATTCTAACCTTAACACACCCTCAGCCCTGACGTGGATTCTTGTGGTTGGCTGAGCAGTAACATGACCTGTACATTGTGATGCATTACATCAATCAGCAGGACTCCCACAGATGAACAGCCAAAGTCCCTGAAACTCTACAAGAGTCTATAGGCATGCCAGCATGCTTGTTCAACAGTTTTTGTCTTTGACTTTTGCTGTGTCTTGCCAACGCATGACGTTAGAGCACAAAATTATGTTCCCTTCAGTGAGCAGATATGGTTACTACTGTCCGCTCCTGTGCAAAAGTTTACAAATGATCTTGTAATGTCAGTATCATTTACAAGCAAACCAACATGATTCCATTGCCACTTTTAAAAAATTATTATCTCCGTAATTTTTTTCCCCTGATTTAAAAAAAGAATAATTATTTTCAATTTCTGAAACACTACCAGTTCCTGGAAAAAACGTTGAAGCCCGGACAGATTCTTGATTGCACAGTGTGGGACCCAAACTCTGCGCACAAGAAAGCCCTACTCTCACCCTGCACACAACACAGCCCTACTCTCCCTCTGCACACAACACAGCCCTACTCTCCCTCTGCACACAACACAGCCCTACTCTCCCTCTGCACATAACACAGCCCTACTCTCCCTCTGCACACAACACAGCCTACTCTCCCTCGCACACAACACAGCCCTACTCTCCCTCGCACACAACACAGCCCTACTCTCCCTCTGCACAAACACAGCCTACTCTCCCTCTGCACACAACACAGCCCTACTCTCCCTCTGCACACACACAGCCCTACTCTCCCTCTGCACAAACACAGCCTACCCGACACAACACAGCCTCTCTCCTCTGCACACAACACAGCCCTACTCTCCCTCTGCACACAACACAGCCCTACTCTCCCTCTGCACACAACACAGCCCTACTCTCCCTCTGCACATAACACAGCCCTACTCTCCCTCTGCACCATACACAGCCCTACTCTCCCTCTGCACAAACACAGCCCTACTCTCCCTCTGCACACATCACAGCCCTACTCTCCCTCTGCACAACACAGCCCTACTCTCCCTCTGCACACAACACAGCCCTACTCTCCCTCGCACACAACACAGCCCTACTCTCCTCTGCACAAACACAGCCCTACTCTCCCTCTGCAACATAACACAGCCCTACTCTCCCTCTGCACACAACACAGCCCTACTCTCCCTCTGCCAAACACAGCCCTACTCTCCCTCTGCACAAACACAGCCCTACTCTCCCTCTGCACAAACACAGCCCTACTCTCCCTCTGCATACAACACAGCCCTACTCTCCCTCTGCCCACAACACAGCCCTACTCTCCCTCTGCCACAACACAGCCCTATCTCCCTCTGCACACAACACAGCCCTACTCTATCCTCTGCACACAACACAGCCCTACTCTCCCTCTGCACAAACACAGCCCTACTCTCCTCTGCACAAAGACAGCCCTACTCTCCCTCTGCAACAACACAGCCCTATCTCTCCCTCTGCACACAACACAGCCCTACTCTCCCTCTGCACATAACACAGCCCTACTCTCCCTCTGCCCACAACACAGCCCTACTCTCCCTCTGCCCACAACACAGCCCTATCTCCCTCTGCCACAACACAGCCCTATTCTCCCTCTGCACACAACACAGCCCTACTCTCCCTCTGCATACAACACAGCCCTACTTCCCTCTGCCCACAACACAGCCCTACTCTCCCTCTGCCCACAACACAGCCCTATTCTCCCTCTGCACACAACACGGCCCTTTCTCCCTCTGCACACAACACAGCCCTACTCTCCCTCTGCACACAACACAGCCCTACTCTCCCTCTGCACAACACAGCCCTACTCTCCCTCTGCACATAACACAGCCCTACTCTCCCTCTGCACACATCACAGCCCTACTCTCCCTCTGCACATAACACAGCCCTACTCTCCCTCTGCATACAACACAGCCCTACTCTCCCTCTGCACACAACACAGCCTTACTCTCCCTCTGCACACAACACAGCCTACTCTCACTCTGCACACACAGCACAGCCCTACTCTCCTCTGCACAACACAGCCCTACTCTCCTCTGCACACAACACAGCCCTACTCTCCCTCTGCACATAACACAGCCTACTCTCCCTCTGCACACAACACAGCCCTACTCTCCCTCTGCACACAACACAGCCCTACTCTCCCTCTGCACACAACACAGCCCTACTCTCCCTCTGCACACAACACAGCCCTACTCTCCCTCTGCACACAACACAGCCTTACTCTCCTCTGCACACAACACAGCCCTACTCTCCCTCTGCACACAACACAGCCCTACTCTCCCTCTGCACACAACACAGCCCTACTCTCCCTCTGCACACAACACAGCCTACTCTCCCTCTGCACACAACACAGCCCTACTCTCCCTCTGCACAACACAGCCCTACTCTCCCTCTGCACACAACACAGCCCTACTCCTCCTCTGCACACAACACAGCCCTACTCTCCCTCTGCACACAACACAGCCCTACTCTCCCTCTGCAACAACACAGCCCTACTCTCCTCTGCACACATCACAGCCCTACTCTCCCTCTGCACACATACACAGCCTACTCTCCCTCTGCACACAACACAGCCCTACTCTCCCTCTGCCACATACACAGCCCTACTCTCCCTCTGCACACAACACAAGCCCTACTCTCCCTCTGCACACAACACAGCCCTACTCTCCCTCTGCACACAACAGCAGCCTACTCTCCCTCTGCACATACACAGCCCTACTCCCCTCTGACATAACACAGCCCTACTCTCCCTCTGCACATAACACAGCCCTACTCTCCCTCTGCACACAACACAGCCCTACTCTCCCTCTGCACACAACACAGCCCTACTCTCCCTCTGCACACATCACAGCCCTACTCTCCCTCTGCACACTTACACAGCCCTACTCTCCCTCTGCACAAACACAGCCCTACTCTCCCTCTGCACAAACACAGCCCTACTCTCCTCTGCACACAACACAGCCCTACTCTCCTCCTGCACACATACAGCCCTACTCTCCCTCTGCAATGACAGCCCTACTCACTCTGCACAGACACGCCCTACTCTCCCTCTGCACACATAACACAGCCCTACTCTCCCTCTGCACATCAACACAGCCCTACTCTCCCTCTGCACACAACACAGCCCTACTCTCCCTCTGCACACAACACAGCCCTACTCTCCCTCTGCACACATACACAGCCCTACTCTCCCTCTGCAAACACAGCCCTACTCTCCCTCTGCACACAACACAGCCCTACTCTCCCTCTGCACATAACACAGCCCTACTCTCTCCTCTGCACACATCACAGCCCTACTCTCCCTCTGCACACTACACGCCCTACTCTCCCTCTGCACACAAACACCGCCCTACACTATCTCCCTGCACATAACACAGCCCTACTCTCCCTCTGCACAAACACAGCCCTACCTCTCCCTCTGCACACACACAGCCCTACTCTCCCTCTGCACACACACAGCCCTACTCTCCCCTGCTCACAAACACAGCCCTACTCTCCCTCTGCACATAACACAGCCCTACTCCCTCCTGCACACAACACAGCCCTACTCTCCCTCTGCACAAACAACAGCCCTACTCTCCCTCTGCACAAACACAGCCCTACTCTCCCTCTGCACATAACACAGCCCTACTCTCTCCTCTGCACACAACACAGCCCTACTCTCCCTCTGCACACATCACAGCCCTACTCTCCCTCTGCACAAACACAGCCCTACTCTCCCTCTGCACATAACACAGCCCTACTCTCCCTCTGCCACAACAACACAGCCCTACCTCTCCCTCTGCACACAACACAGCCCTACTCTCCCTCTGCACACAACACAGCCCTACTCTCCCTCTGCCACAACACAGCCCTATCTCCCTCTGCACACAACACAGCCCTACTCTCCCTCTGCACATAACACAGCCCTACTCTCCCTCTGCACACATAACAGCCCTACTCTCCCCTGCACATAACACAGCCCTACTCTCCCTCTGCACACACATTACACGCCCTACGCTCTCCTCTGCACATAACACAGCCCTACTCTCCCTCTGCACATACACACGCCCTACCCCCTCTCCACACACACAGCCCTACTCTCTCCCTGCACACAACACAGCCCTACTCTCTCCCTGCACACAACACAGCCCTACTCTCCCCTGCACACAACACAGCCCTACTCTCCCTCTGCACACAACACAGCCCTACTCCCTCTGCAACAACACAGCCCTACCTCCCCTGCACACAACACAGCCTTACTCTCCCTCGTGACATAACAAAGCCCTACTCTCTCCCTGCACACAACACAGCCCTACTCTCCCTCTGTACATAACAAAGCCCTACTCTCTCCCTGCACACAACACAGCCCTACTCTCTCCCTGCACACAACACAGCCCTACTCTCTCCCTGACACAAACACAGCCCTACTCTCCCTCTGCACACAACACAGCCCTACTCTCCCTCTGACATACACACAGCCCTACTCTCTCCCTCACACAAACACAGCCCTACTCTCCCTCTGCACATAACACAGCCCTACTCTCTCCTCTGCACATAACACAGCCCTACTCTCTCCCTGCACATAACACAGCCCTACTCTCCTCTCTGCACATAACACAGCCCTACTCTCCCTCTGCACACAACACAGCCCTACTCTCCCTCTGCACACAACACAGCCCTACTCTCCCTCTGCACAAACACAGCCCTACTCTCCCTCTGCACACAACACAGCCCTACTCTCCCTCTGCCACAACACAGCCCTACTCTCCCTCTGCACACAACACAGCCCTACTCTCCCTCTGCACACACACAGCCCTACTCTCCCTCTGCACAACACGCCTACTTCCTGCCACAACACACTCTCCCTCTGCACACACACAGCCCTACTCTCCCTCTGCACACAACACAGCCCTACTCTCCCTCTGCACATAACACAGCCCTACTCTCCCTCTGCACATAACACAGCCCTACTCTACCTCTGCACATAACACAGCCCTACTCTCCCTCTGCACACATCACAGCCCTACTCTCCCTCTGCACATAACACAGCCCTACTCTCTCCCTGCACACAACACAGCCCTACTCTCCCTCAGCACACAACACAGCCCTACTCTCCCTCTGCACACAACACAGCCCTACTCTCCCTCTGCACATAACACAGCCCTACTCTCCCTCTGCACACAACACAGCCCTACTCTCCCTCTGCACACAACACAGCCCTACTCTCTCCCTGCACACAACAAAGCCCTACTCTCCCTCTGCACATAACACAGCCCTACTCTCCCTCTGCACATAACACAGCCCTACTCTCCCTCTGCACACAACACAGCCCTACTCTCCCTCTGCACATAACACAGCCCTACTCTCCCTCTGCACACAACACAGCCCTACTCTCCCTCTGCACATAACACAGCCCTACTCTCCCTCTGCACACAACACAGCCCTACTCTCCTCTCTGCACACAACACAGCCCTACTCTCTCCCTGCACACAACACAGCCCTACTCTCCCTCTGCACATAACACAGCCCTACCTCACCCTGCACACAACACAGCCCTACTCTCTCCCTGCACACAACACAGCCCTACTCTCCCTCTGCACATAACACAGCCCTACTCTCCCTCTGCACATAACACAGCCCTACTCTCACCCTGCACACAACACAACCTACTCTCCCTCTGCACATAACACAGCCCTACTCTCCCTCTGCACATAACACAGCCCTACTCTCTCCCTGCACACAACACAACCTACTCTCCCTCTGCACACAACACAGCCCTACTCTCCCTCTGCACATAACACAGCCCTACTCTCTCCCTGCAACAACACAGCCCTACTCGCCCTCTGCACATAACACAGCCCTACTCTCACCCTGCACACATCACAGCCCTACTCTCCCTCTGCACACAACACAGCCCTACTCTCACCCTGCACACAACACAACCTACTCTCTCCCTGCTCTCAGTGACTCTGCACACATCGACAGCCCTACTCTCAGTGACTCTGCACACATCGACAGCCCTACTCTCAGTGACTCTGCGCACATCGACAGCCCTACTCTCAGTGACTCTGCGCATATCGACAGTCCTACTCTCAGTGACTCTGCGCACATCGACAGCCCTCTCTCACCTCAGCTGTTCTGAGAGCCCCCCTTTGTAGGTAGATCATCTCGCATTCTTTTTCCATTTCTGGGCCCGCCGCTTTGGCCAGCGCCCCGGCCACCCCCCCGATGTTCTTCAGCTCCCAGTTGGCAGGTTCACCACTGCGTCTGTTTTGGTTCTTGTGATGTCGTCCACATAGATCTGCAAGATCAGCAGGACACACACTGTTCACAAGGTAAGTCATACAGATCTGTCAGAACTGTGCACACAAAGTGAAATCTATGTTCACAACATATATATTATATATATGTATTATATATATAAATATATATATATACATGAACAAAACAAGGAAGAGAACAACAAGTACCGTTCGATACCCAAATTTTTGGCACAAGGCCTTCCTCCGGGAGTTTATTGCGACTAAATGACAAAAACGTCTCTCACACATGTTACTCTGTTCATCCGAAATTTCACTGGCGCTCTGCACGTGCAACACCCCAACCATTGAAAAAGCGATCACACCCAACCACACATTCCATACCACATCCGTGCGAGCGAACCGACATGCCCACACGCACACACATACCCACACACACATATGAGAGAGAGAGGGAGGGAGGGAGAGGGAGAGAGAGAGAGAGAGAGAGAAAGATTGAGAAAGAGGAAGAGATTGAGGGGGTGGGGAAAGAAAAGTGGTCGTGGTAGTTACATGCTTTCATATGACCCCACTCTCACTGGGGCCACAAAAATCCAGGAATTGCTCTGACCAAATCCGTAAGAGAGAGAGATAGAGAAATAGAGAGAGGAAGAGAAAAGGGGGGGGGGGGGAGAGGAAAATGGACGCAGCAGAAACAAGCCCTCCCGTATCCCCACTCCCACTGGGGCCACGGAAGCTCGGGACCTGCTCTCACCAGATCCGCAAGAGAGAGTGTGAGAGAGAGAGGAGAGAGAGGAAGAGGGGGGGGGGGGGAGAAATGTAACCGTAGTAGTGACCAGCTATCAATAGACCCCACTCTCACTGGGGCCACAGAAGTCCAGGA
The DNA here is from genome assembly GCA_018398815.1 of Conus ventricosus. Lineage (NCBI taxonomy): Eukaryota > Metazoa > Mollusca > Gastropoda > Neogastropoda > Conidae > Conus > Conus ventricosus. Next base: position 1,785,829 of record CM031617.1, read on the forward strand.
CTCGCTCTCACCGGGTCCGTCACAGAGAGAGAGAAAGAGAGAGAGAGAGAGAGAGGGAGAGAGAGAGGGAGAGAGAGAGAGGGGGGCTTGGGGGGGGGGGAAAGAGGAAGAAGAAAGTGGAGCAGAGAGAAAGACCAAGAGAGAAAAAACAGAGAGAGAGAGATAGGGGGGGGGGGAAGAGTTGTATGGGGGCGGGAGGGGTTTTTTGGGAAGTGATCGTAGTGGTTACAAGCTCTATTGGAACCCCACTCTCACTGGGGCAACAAAGTCAGAAACCTGCCATCACCCCATCTGTAACCTTGTGAATCTTGTGATGAGAGGAAGATAGGGAGAAACAGAGAGAGAAAGGGGAGAGAGAGAGAGAGAGAAAGAGAGAGAGAGGGGAAAAGAGAGAGAGAGAGAGAGAGAGAGAGAGAGAGAGAGGAGAGAGAGAGAGAGAGAGAGAGAGAGAGAGAGAATAATCGTAGCAGTTACAAACTGTCATATAAGGCCCCTACTTAAAATAGGGCCACTGGAGTCCAAAACCTGTTCCAGCCAGGTCCGTAACCTTGTAGTAACGTAATGAGATGGTGGGGGGGGGGGGGGGGTTAGACAGAGAGAAAGAGACAGAGGGAGGGAGAGAGAGAGAGAGAGGGAGAAAGAGAGGGAGAGAGAGAGAAATAGAGACAGAGAGAAAGAGAGGCAGGGAGTAAGAGAGAGTAAGAGAAAAAAAAGAGAGAGAGAGGGAGAGAGAAGAGAGAGAGAGAGAGAGAGAGAGAGAGAGAGAGAGAGAGAGAGAGAGAGAGAGAAAGAGAGAGAGAGAGAGAGGGAGAGAAGGCAACCAATAGACGAACTGACAAATTGATAGGCAAACAGAAGACAATCATACAGGTGCAGTAAACAGTTATGGGAGAGGATGATACCTCAGACCTCAAGGCTGTTCAGACCTTTGGGATGCAAAGTTATTAGTTTTTTAATCCAAAAGTCCTCTCTTGAGAGTCTGGCTTCCAGATTTGTGGAGTGTACTTTTTCTATGGCTAAGCACCTCATATCTAGAATGTTATGGTTAGTTTGATTGAAGTGTCGAGTTACATGGGTGCCTGTGTTTTTCTGGATGTGTGTGTGGTGTAGGTAGAAACGTGTTTTGAGTGTATTTTTTGTTTGTCCAATATATTGGCTGTTGGGGCATTTATCACAGAATAACAGGTATATGATATTAGTGGAATCACAGGACATACGGTGACGGATTGTGAATCTTTCACTGGTCACAGAGCTGTGGAAGTGGATTGTCTCCACCAAATGGTCTTCACACACCACACACCGTGCTCTTTGGCAATGGAAACATCCAGGATGTGGATCCTGGGGAGTGGGCAACATATATATATATATATATATATATATATATATATATATATATATATTATATATATATATATATATATTTGTTAAAAATATTTTTTAAATGAAGTGTTAAAATTCATCTACAAGCTTGTTTCAAGATACATGTGTACATATCTCTCCTCAGGATGTCTCTTTTTTGTGGCACGCCAACGGTCTTTTATGGCGTGCGGGACCTGATCTTGTCTCTGTGTGTGCGGGTTTCGTTTGCTGCACGTGAAGTCTGTGTGTGTGTGTGTGTGTGGGGGGGGGGGGGGGGGTTTCCGGGCCTGTCAGGTGGAATGTGCTAGCAAAGATTTCCACTTGTGCCTGCAATTATTCACTATTTCTACTTTTGTGTTCAGAGTTGCTAAGTATGGTTTGCATAATATTAACCATTTTTCTGTGGAACATAGGTTGCATTTTTTTGAAATATTGTTGTATGGTGTTGCTCTTTTTATGATTTTCCATGATATGCTGTAGTCTATTTTTTTATCTTTGAGTTTCCAAATGTATTTACTCAGTTCTGTTTGATTTTTGTATTTTTCATTTTTAAATGACTGTTTATGGTTTGCGTATCTGGTTTTGAAAGTGTTTTCAGTAATCCCTATGTATGTTTCTTTTTCATTTTCTGATGTTACCGTAGCTTGGTATACAATATTGCTGTGAAGACATTTGTTGCTTAGGGGGCACTGTTCTTTTTTAGTGCAGTTGCAAGATGTCCTTTCAGCACCCTTCTCTTTTGTGTTGCTTTTCATTTTATTAGATGAGTCAATTATGTTTTTGAGGTTGGGCATACATGAGTATGATAGTTTAAGTGGTGTTTTTGTTGAATATTTTGGACAGTTTGTGTTCTTTTGGGAATGATGTTGCCAAGATTTTAAAGAATTCTTTTCCTACATTTGTTTTTACTTGTCCATCATATGGTGGGTTGTACCATATGATCTTCCTTTTTCTGTTTTTCTTATTTCTGTTCGTGTTATTGTCTGGGCTATATTGTAGTTTGTGATTGTAACCACTTTTTTTGTAATGCTTCTTGGTATTCTGTTGCTGCATTATTGAATGCATTTTCATTGCATGATAGGTTGGATAGTCTCTTGTTTATACCATTGGGTATTGTTTTTAGTATAGATGGTGGGTGGTTGCTTTTGACGTTTACATAGATTGGTATGTCATTGGGTTTTTTGTATGGTTTGTACACATTGTCATTGAGATCTAATGTTATGTCTAAGTAATTCACTACTTTTTTTATTTGCTTCTATTGTGATACACAATATGATTGTGATTTTTAAATTGTGGTTTTTGAAGATTTTACATAATTCTTTTTTCTTGTTTTCAATAGTTTTTGGGTTATTGTTTAATGCAGCAAGGACGTCATCTCTGTACAAACCGACCTGTTTTCCAAGTTGTTTTTGGATGTTGGATAGCATGAATAGACCGACTAGTTCACATGTTTCGGCACCATCATACGATCCCATGGTTACATCAAATGTGGAGTTTTTGCTCGTTTTTTCAATCCAAATTTCATTTCTGCTGTGGAGTAGGGTTTTCTTGGGTGGAAGATAATCTCCATTTCTGACTCTGTTATTTTTGTGTATTTGTTGGCAAATTTCAAAGCTTTGGTGAGCAGTTCTTCATCTATGGATGGGTAGAAATCTACTATGTCGAATGTGATAAACACTGTATTTCTCTGTTTTTTGAGTTTCTTAAACCATTGGATGACTTCATAGCTGTTTTTCCAAAGGTTGTATTCGGTGTTTGATTTTACATCTTCTATAGCCTTTTCCAAAATTCTCTTGCTTATTTGGCCCAGTTCGGATTTAGATGGGTTTATTAGTCTACATGTTGGGTTGTTTTGGGAAGTTGGGTTTGTGGTCTCTTTAAGCGTTATGAAGGCTTCTTTTGTTGCTGTTGCCTCTACCCTGTCGCTTAACTCCATGCAGTGTGCAAGCTCTTTTTCTTTTTTGCGGATGTTGTGTATGTGGCTTTTATCAGCTTTCTTGTAATTTTTCTGAATGTTTTTGTTTAGGAGTTGGGAGTATTCGTTTAATTCCATTTTGTAAAAATTGCTAGTTTTATCAGCTTTTACGAATATCTTTTTATCATTTTGAATTTGTTTTATTTCATTTGCTAGTGATGTTTGGAAGTTGTTATTTGATCTCTTGAATTTTATGTTGGCTATCAGTCCCTTCATTTTGTCTTCAAAAGGTTTCATTTCATCTATTGTCGGAGGTGATCGCCATGATTTGAAGCCGTATGTGTTTTTGTCTTCATTCTTTGTATTTGGGTTTAGGAAGAAGAACGCCTTCCATCTCATGTTGCGTACAAATTTCTAGGTTTGTTCTATCAGTTTTTTAGTGTAGGTTTGTGGGTTTGAAAACGGTATGTTTTTAGTAGATTGCCTGAAGTTGATTTTCTCCATTTTAGATTTTGTCAGGTCACAGTCTATATATAGATAGATAGATAGATATAGATATATACATACATATATATATATCCTGAGTTGATAGTAACAACAAGTAGCAGGCAGAAGAAATATCTATTACTTAAACTAGTACTGAGTCAAGACTGTCATTAACCTCTGACCTTGACATTGTCCTTTGAATACTGGTAATCTCGGTATAGTTGACAGCAAATGCAATCTTCATCTTTAAAGTACAGCTCCCCCATATTCCACCCATCTGTCACATTCCACTTAATTATAAATCAGACCCAGTCTGCCCCTCAAGGGTGACCCTATATTGTGTTCCCATATGGGGTATTTGGGAAGCTTTGAGTGTTAAGACACACCACTTGAGGACAGCCATATTTGTTGATGTGCCCACCAGCACCACTTCACAACTAAAAGAAAACAAGATGCAAAGCATATAAACGTAACCCCAGTATATGCTGAATACGCGTCATATATTCCATAAAGAGGAAATACCATCTTGGGCTGGTCTAACTGTTAGTAATGGCTTTTCTGGTAAACATTGGCCATCATCTGTGACCTATAATGAACATACTTACAACTTTTCAGAAAGATCGGCCAAGAACTTTCTGAGATTTTCCATAAAGAAGAAAACCATTATAGGCCATTAGTAACGGCTATAGCGGTAAACTTGAACATCAGGCATCATCCGTGACCCATAATGAACATACCTCCAAATTTTCAAAAATATCGGCAACATACTTTCTGAGATATTCCATGAAGAAGGAAAACCGTTAGGGGCTGTTATAGCCGTTAGTAACGGCTATAACAGTAAAATAAAACATCAGACATCATCTGTGACCCATAATACCTACAAATTTTCAGAAAGATCAGCCAAGTCCTTTCGGAGATATTCCATAAAAAAGAAAAACCGTTATGGGTTGTTATACCTGTTAGCAATGGCCATAACGGTAAACTAAAACGTAGGGCATGATCCATGACCCATAATGAACATACCTGCTAATTTTCACAAAGATTGGCCAAGTACTTTCCGAGACATTTCAGAAAAAAGAAAAAAATGTTATGGGCCATTACAGCCGTTAGTAACTGCTATATGGTAAACTAAAACGTCGGGCGTCATCCATCGCCTCTAATGAACATACCTACAAATTTTCAGAAAGATCGTACAAGTACCTTCTGAGATATTCCATAAAGAAGAAAAAACATTATGGGCCATTATAGCTGTTAGTAATGGCTATAACAGTAAACTAAAACATCGGGTATCATCCGTGACCCATAATGAACATACCTATACATTTTCAGAAAGATCGACAAAGTGCTTTGTGAGATATTCCATAAAGAAGAAAAACTGTTATGGGCTGTTACAGCCGTTAGTAACAGCTATAACAGTAAACTAAAACATTGGGCATCATCCGTAACCCATAGTAACGGCTATAACAGTAAACTAAAACATCAGGCATTATTCGTGACTCATAATGAACATATCTACAAATTTCTAGAAAGATCGGCCAAGTACTTTCTGAGATATTCCATAAAGTAGGAAAACCATTACAGGCTGTTACAGCCATTAGTAACGGCTATAATGGGGTAAACTAAAAAACATCAGGCATCATCCGTGACCCATAATGAACATACCTGCCAATTTTCACAAAGATCGGCCATGTACTTTTGGAGATATTCCATAGAGAAGAAAAACCATTACAGGCTGTGACAGCCATTAGTAACGGCTATAACAGTAAACTAAAACATCAGGCATTATTCATGACCCATAATGAGCACACCTACAAATTTTCAGAAAGATCGGCCACGTACTTTCTGAGATATTCCATAAAAAATAACTGTTACAGGCGTTACAGCCATTAGTAACTGCTATAACGGGGTAAACTAAAACACAGGGCATCATCTGTGACCCATAATGAACATACCTACAAATGTTCAGAAAGATCAACAAAGTGCTTTCTGAAATATTCCATAAAGAAGAAAAACTGTTATGGGCCGTTATAGCCATTAGTAACGGCTATAACGGTAAACTGAAACATCAGGCATCATCTGTAACCCATACTGAACATACCTGCTAATTTCACAAAGATCTGCCAAGTACATTCGGAGATATTCCATAAAGAAGAAAAACTGTTACAGGCCGTTACAGCCGTTAGTAACGGCTATAACGGGGTAAACTAAGACATCGGGCATCATCCGTGACCCATAGTGAACATACCTGCTAATTTTCACAAAGATCTGACAAGTACTTTCGGAGATATTCCATAAAGAAGAAAAACCGTTACAGGCCGTTACAGCTGTTAGTAATGGCTATAATGGCAAACTAAAAGATCAGGCATCATCCATGACCCATAATGAACACACCTGCTAATTTTCACAAAGATCGGCCAAGTACTTTCGGAGATATTCCATGAAGAAGAAAAACCGTTACAGGACATTAGTAATGGCTTTAACGGTAAACTAAACATCGGGCATTATTTGTGACTCATAATGAACATACACGCTAATTTTCTCAAAGATCGGCCATGTACTTTCTGAGATATGCCATGAAGAAGAAAAACCGTTACAGGCCGTTACAGCCGTTGGCAACGGTAAACTAAAACATCGGGCAGTATTCATGACCCATAATGAACATACCTACAAATTTTCAGAAAGATCGGCCAAGTACTTTCTGAGATATTCCATAAAGAAGGAAAACCGTTACAGGCCATAACAGCCATTAGTAACAGCTATAATGGGGTAAACTATAACATCGGGCATCATTTGTGACCCATAATGAACATACCTGCTAATTTTTGACAAAGATCGGCCAAGTACTTTCGGAGATATTCCATAAAGAAGAAAAACCGTTACAGGCCTTTACAGCCGTTAGTAACAGCTATAACGGGGTAAACTAAAACATCGGCCATCATCAGTGACCCATAATGAACATACCTGCTAATTTTCACAAAGATCAGCCAAGTACTTTCGGAGATATTCCATAAAGAAGAAAAACTTTTACAGGCCGTTACAGTCGTTAGTAACGGCTATAGCGGTAAACTAAAACATTGGGCATTATTCGTGACCCATAATGAACATACCTACAAATTTTCAGAAAGATCGGCCAAGTACTTTCTGAGATATTCCATTAAGAAGGAAATCCGTTACAGGCCATTACAGCCAGTATGCTAGGTTCACACTATGGAAACTGTGGGAAACTCTGGCAGTCTGCGCGTTAAAGAAACTGCTTTGGAAACCGTCTATAAATAAATGTGACTGGAGTTTCTGTCGACAATGTGAACGCTCGACGAAATTATACAGAAACTGCGAAGCTCCTCCCCTTTTTTGCTCTTTTCGCGCCATTCACATCATGTACCGCACACTGCGTTTTGCACGGACGTTTTGCACGGACTTCCCGGCTATTTTCGCCTTTCTTTTTTTTTTGGGTCAATTTCAGTCAGTCTCGTGTACAAAAACTTTGTTGCCTACCTGTTCACACTTTGGAAACGATATGGAAACTCGGTAGCGTCAGTGTCCTAGTTTCTTCTCGGCCTGTATTTCCAAACAACTTTTGCAGACTGAGATGGAAGGAAACAGGCTTGGCAAATCTATCGGGAATATCCGATAGAGGTAATGCAGTTTGTTGAAGGGGGTAATGTGAGTTTTCTCTGTGCAGATTTCGGTTACCCGACAAGAAATTGGGGCTGTTTCCAGGCCGGTTTCCATAGTGTGAACTAAGCATTAGTAACAGCTATAACGGGGTAAACTAAAACATCGGGCATCATCCATGACCCATAATGAACATATCTGCTAATTTTCACAAAGATCGGCCAAGTACTTTCGGAGATATTCCAAAAAGAAGAAAAACCGTTACTGGCCGTTAGAAACGGCTATAACGGTAAACTAAAACATCGGGCATTATTCTTGACCCATAATGAACATACCTACAAATTTTCAGAAAGATCGGCAAAGTACTTTTTGAGATATTCCATAACAAAGAAAAACAGTTACAGGCTGTTACAGCTGTTAGTAACAGCTGGTCGGACGTGTTCCGATCTCAGCGTCCGACCATAGTCGAAATTGTAGTTTTTTCTCATCGTGTTTTGGCTCCACTTATTATAAATCACTAGTAGAACTGTAAGTTAGAATGTTAGAACTTTGTCCAAGCAGTTGGGGAGCATCTGTCATCGTTTCTGGACTGTGGAATGGTGATCTGAACTTCGTGTTGTGAGTACCTTCTACAAGACCATTACTTCCGGTCTGGCTCGCTGGAATACAGAAGGTATGTTTTCGACATGTTTTCATCGAACATCTCGCTGTCGATCCTTGTCATCACCATCTTCTGTCACAAGATCTTCAAGTGTGATGCTGTCACACCGACTGTCCCAAGTTTGGACTCAGTAACTTTTTCTAGCAAAACTGTTTTTTCGCTCGTTGGGTCTTAACTACTGTCTCCTTGTTGATACAATCGCACGCTCGTCAACACGAAAATCTGCAACCTTCCCTACCTACTGTCGACAGAGGCTTGTTTTACTGTATTTAGCAAGCTTATTACTGAGCAACTCTTTTGCCCCAGAGCCAAACCCAGGTCCTACAAATAGTTCTTCAGAATCCCATTCTTCATGGCTCTGTGGAACCTGTGACCAGACTGTGGACTGGGGAGTGAGGGGTTTAGCATGCAATACCTGTGGACAGTGGTATCATGCCCACTGTCAGAGTACTGACACCCAGCACTACCAACATCATGAGGATCTTGGGGAGAATGTTCCCTGGTATTGTGCCATTTGTGGGAATCCTAATAGTCAGACTGTCCTTGATCTACATGGTGTTGAACTCTCAGTTTCATCCATCCCCTCCCTGCCCAGATGTATCAGAAAATTGCACTACCCCGACTGAAACCTACATGCAACGTCCCCTGCACTCCTCCACACCATCACGTGTAAGCCAGCAAGACAGGTGGAAAAGAAGACCACTGCGCCTGATTAACGTCAACTTTCACTCTGCCCCAGGAAAGAAACCACACATTTTCAACCTTTTAGACAGTGTGCGCCCTGATATTGTTATCGGCACAGAAACTTGGCTTGACCCCCGCCAGTGACGCGGAGATCTTCCCTGATACCTACAAGTTGTACCGCAAGGACAGGAACCGGTCAGGAGGTGGCGTCCTGGTTGCGGTGCATACATCCATCGAAAGCCATGAAGTCAGCGAGTTGCAGGTGGATTGCGAGCTGGTTTTGGGTGAGGCTGAAACTCCAAGCTAGGAGGTACCTGTACGTCTGTGCGTACTACAGACCAGACGACGGAGATGAAGCCAGCCTGATCCAATTCAACACGTCGCTGGAGCGGGCCGCGCTGATTTCCAACGCCCATCTCCTTATCGGCGGTGACCTAAATTTTCCCAGTTGGGATTGGAAACTGATGGCCCATAAACCCAAGCCTGTATACCCAAGACTGCACCGCGACTTCATCAGCATGCTGAACGATTACAGTCTTGAGCAACTGGTGGTAAACCTACCAGAGAGGGAAACATCCTGGACTTAATCATCACCAACAACCCACAGCTGATTCCTCGAGTGGAAGTCCTTCCTGGGCTGTCTGACCACGCGGCAGTCTACTGTGAGGTGGTGGTTCATATCCAGAAGAGGAAACAGGCACCACGCTCCATTCCATTATATAAGAAGGCGGACTGGGAAGGTCTCAGGAAGTCTATGACCGACCTCACCAACACCTTGGAAGAGGTGAAGGACACTGCTACTACAGAAGAGCTGTGGGTTTACTTCAGAGACACTCTTCATGCAGCTGTCAAGCAGTTCATCCCCCATAAGCAGGTCCGTGTCAAGGAAAGCCAGCCCTGGATCACCCCAGCCCTACGCCGACTCATCAACAGACGAGAACCGCATCTTCAAGAAGATGCGCAAGCGAGGGACAGAAGACCTGAAACAGCAGCACAAGCAACTCCGAAGAGAGGTCCAGCGCCAGCTACGCTGAGCATACTGGTCCTACCTCGATGACACCTTCAACGAAGCAGACTCCAAGCAAGCAGCCAAGAACAAGCGCTTCTGGTCGTACATAAAACACCTGAAGTCGTCCAACGCTGGTGTCTCGCCGCTGAAGGAAGAAGGCAGGTTGGTGTCCGACCCAAAAGCACAGGCAGACATCTAGAACCGCCAGTTCCAGTCTGTATTCGGTGGTGGCCAGACCTACTCACAGAAGGAATTCCAAGAAAAATGTAAACTCCCACTCACAGACTTTCCAACTCTAGACAAGGTTGACATCAACATACACGGGGTGAAGAAGCTCATCAGCAACCTGAAACCTGGAAAAGCACCAGGACCCGACAACATCAGCCCCAGATCCTGAAGGAGCTGGCAAACGAACTGGCACCAGCTCTTACCATCATCTTCCAGTCTTCAGTTAATTCCGGCACTCTACCAGCCGATTGGAAAATTGCCCATGTTACGCCGGTGTTGAAGAAAGGAGAGCAGTATAACCCGGCAAACTACAGACCAGTCTCTCTGACGAGTGCATGCTGTAAAGTGCTGGAGCACATCCTGACCAGCACCATCATGAACCATCTTGAACACCACGGCATCCTCTGTAACCAACAGCATGGCTTCCGCATGAGAAGATCTTGCGAGACCCAACTCCTTGACTTCACCAACGAGCTGTTTGAGAACATGGAGAGCGGGAAGCAGACCGACATCTTGGTGTTGGACTTCGCCAAGGCCTTTGATAAGGTCAACCATAGCCTCCTGTCTCACAAGCTCAACTACTACGGTGTCCGAGGAGAGATCAACACCTGGGTGGCCGACTTCCTGAGACACAGAAAGCAGGCGGTGGTCATCAGCGAGAGTGTTCTGGATTCGTCCCAGTCAGGTCCGGAGTCCCACAGGGCTCCGTTTTGGGGGCCCTGTCTGTTCTTGATCTTCATAAATGATCTGCCCGATACCCTGACTACAAAGTCACGCCTGTTTTGCGGATGACACGGCAGTCTACAACATGGTCACTTCTCCGACAGACCAGGCCCATCTACAACAAGACCTCGACCAGCTTGCTGCGTGGGAGAAGAGATGGGACATGGCCTTTCATCCTGGAAAGTGCACCACTCTGCCTGTGACCCGCAGCAGGAACCCCCTCCGCTTTGACTACTGTCTGGACGGCCATATCCTGGAGACCGTCACCAGCGCCAAGTATCTAGGCATCACCATCTGCAGCGATCTCAGCTGGGACACGCACATCAACCACCTGTGCAACAAAGCCAACAAGACCCTAGGCTTCCTGCGTCGTAGTATTAAAATTAGCTCCAGGAAGATCAAGGAAATGGCCTACATGTCCTTTGTGCGACCCATCCTGGAGTACGCCAGCAGCATCTGGGATCCACACACAGAGCAGAACATCAGCAAGCTTGAGGCAGTGCAGCGCAGGGCAGCCCGTTTCGTGATGAGGCGCTACCACAACACCTCCAGCCCCACAGCCATGCTTGAAGAACTGAAGTGGCCCAGCCTCCAGGACAGACGACGTACAGCACGCCTATCAATGCTGTACAAGATCCGTAATGATCTGGTCAGCTCAGAAAGCATCAAAGCCAGCCTGCGCCCCGCACCTCCGCGCCGACGCCGCGGTCACGATCGGCAGTTTCACCGTTCCACGGTGCAGAACACTGTATAGACAGCAGGCGTTCCTTCCTCGTACCATTAAGGACTGGAATGAACTGCTCCAGGACGTTGTAGAGGCCAAGTCCATCGACACCTTTGTGTCAAGGGCCTCCCGTTTCCAGTAAAAGCCACACCCAGTTTTTTTTTGTTTTGTTTTTTCTCTTCTGTTCGGACCCCCTTGAATAAGTGACAGAATAATCACCAAGTTGATTGTGATCGCTGACAAGGAAGAAGAAGAAGAAGCATGTGAAATGGAAAAAATGAAGGAAATAAGGAAAGTGAGTGAACGATACTGACTGGATGACATGGGAAAGGACTGAATGAAGCGCTGACAGGCAGCTCTTTAATCAGCACTAACCCTGGTAGGCAGCCCGTTGTGTACACGAGAGTGTGGATGTCAGCCCCTAGAACTTCAGTAAGGCACTTTAAAAATGCTTTGTTATTATTATCATTATTACTATTATTATTAACCATGAGTGGCCTTGATAGGTGACTGTCAATTCAGATTGATTTTGAACAGCCTAGAAGCTCAAATACCACTGAATGATGATGACAATTTAGATAGGCATGTAAGCTGTAATGGTATACTTTTATTTGCTTCACACTTCAGTGGCAGTCTGATTGAGACTAACAGATCAGAGATAAACAAGACCAACACAGAAACAAACACACTACATCAACTACTAAATTTTTGTGCAAAATTATCTAAGGTTGAACTCTTTCTATACTAAGGACCGCATATCCAGTCTTTATGTTTACAACCTTTGCATACTAAGGACCGCATATCCAGTCTTATGTTTACAACCTTTGTATACTAAGGACTGCATATCCGATCCAAAGCTTTGGAATTTTTCTCCGAAGTGAGCGAACCTTTTGTATGAAACTACTTGTTACAGATAGCTCCTGCATACTAATTAGAGTGCAGGCGTACTGGTACTTAGACTTTGCAAACTGAATGCTCCCTTGCAGACACTTTTCACACCACGTCACCGGCTTGGTTTCGCTTGATGTGGCAACATGGCGTCTTCAACTACTCCGTCAAGCATGCGTGGTGAAAGAAACACTACAAATTGCTGTTACAATGTGACTGAAGCCCTTGAATTGTTGCAAACAGTTGAATAATTTCAGGGCATAAAACCAGTTCATGTAAATATTTTTTCATAGGGTGGGTACCACCCCTAACTTTACATAACACGCAAAATCTCATTTTCTTTGTCATGCATACTGTATTACCAAATAAATAGGAAACTAACTTTGCCATATTGTTTGTGTTTCTCAATCATTTATAAACATAACTTGAAAAAATCACAAGCCTGAGTTTATTCTTCTTTTTTGTTTTTAAATGATTTTCTTAAAAAATATGTATAGAAATGGTCAGTTTCTGGGGAAGTAAAGGGAGATAATAGCTAGTATAGAAATGAGTTATTCTAAGTGTGTGATATAAAAAAAAAAAAAAAACAAACAAAGAAAGAAACAAAAAGTTACCAAGTTGCAACATTTCATTTGACACTTCCAGATCTATATAAACTTAAAAAACTTGGTAGTTGCAGAATCTTTAGAAAAAAGGGAAAAACGGGTAGTTGAACGAAAGGGTTAAGCAAGGCATGGAGACAAATATATAAATGGTCAGTTTCTGGGGAAGTAAGGGGAGATAACAGCTAGCATAGAATGAGTTATTCTAAGTGAGTGATAAAAAAAAGAAACAAACAAACAAAAAGCGACAAAGTTTCAACATTTCATCTGAAACTTCCAGATAAAAGCTTGTAAACTTGGTAGTTGCTGAATCTTTAGAAGAAAAAAAAAAGGAAAAAAAAGGGTAGCTGAACAAAAGGGTTAAGCGAGTCATGGAGACAATAACAGAAATGGTAATTAAAAAAGGCCAATCTTAATCCCAGGGAGAAACAATTCCAAAGGCAGAAATCCACACCAATACTGCTTCCAGTACTGGTTCATCTTGCACAAATGCAGACACACAGCACATGGAACAAGCAAGGCAATGCCTATTTAAAAAATAAAAGTTCTTGGCTTACCAATACACCCTGAGTTGACATACGAACATCAATGACAGATGAAATGTAAAAGCCTTACTTCACATTTATTCATGATAAGCAAAGCCTTTTGATTGAAGTATTATCACACAGAAAAAAAAAAAACCCACACACACACACACAGAGTAAACTCCCATAAAAACCCAAACTTACAATTGAAAATACACATACATTCTCACATGCATGCACACACACACACACATACACACACACTCACACACACACACACACACACACACACACACACACACATCCACACTGACAAAACTGAAGAAAAAAAAAAGCCAACCTTCAATTTCAGACGGTGATCAATGTCTAAATGTCTGTGGGAGAGTTCCACCACCGAGCGATTCAAAAGTCCATAGTTGCTGTGGGGCAGTCTCTGTGAAGAACTACCGGTGTACGGCAAGGACGAAAAAGGTTGCTGTCCTCCAACAAGCGTTCCTCTCAGCTCCACGTCATAGTCATCAAAGTCCTCGTCCCGCCCACCCATCCAAGTTCCTCCCACTGCTCCAAGCTTGTCATCAACATCTTGTGAAGCATGGCACTGATGGTTCATGGTCTGAGAGTACACAAGTTGCCCACATACATCATCAAATCCCATCTCACATCACATTATTGTCTTGCACTACCACCTCATATTACTGCTTCACATTATCTGCTTACATTACTACTTCAGATTACCATCTCACACTACCACTTCACATAACATACACAAGTTGCCCACTCACATCATCACTCCCCATCTCACACTACAAAAAACATTGAGAAAACAAAGAAAAACAAGCTAATAACTGCCTTATAAATGTTTTCTGGAAAAAAAAGAGTTCTATGCACCAGACCTTGTTGTCTCGTCCATCTCCAGTCTGAGTTTGTGTGTAATCTGAAACAGATCAGAGATGGCCATGGTTCAGGAAAGGTTTGGATTCTGTTGGACACACAAGCCAAAAAAAAAGAATGTAGGAATGTTTTGTATTGCTTGTCCCGAAATAATCTTCACTGATCAATGAGACTGTTTCTCTGTAGTCTTGGGTTTGCAATCTTCATCAAATGGAGTATGAGGCACATCTAAACACTGATCAATGTGTGTTTATATAATGCCAAGACTGAATATGTCAGCAGACATATAGTAAAATGATGTGAAACCCAAATCTCTTGTTGGAGCCCGACTGTGGGACATACAGCTATGTGGGCAGGAGCTGTATTGTTATCAGGAGAAAACTGACACCCAGAGGTGTCTGTGGGACGCACAGCTATGTGGGCAGGAGCTGTACTGTTATCAGGAGAAAACTGACACCCAGAGGTGTCTGTGGGACACACAGCTATGTGGGCTGGAGCTGTACTGTTATCAGGAGAAAACTGACACCCAGAGGTGTCTGTGGGACACACAGCTATGTGGGCAGGAGTTGTACTGTTTTCAGGAGAAAACTGACACCCAGAGGTGTCTGTGGGACACACAGCTATGTGGGCTGGAGCTGTACTGTTATCAGGAGAAAACGACACCCAGAGGTGTCTGTGGGACACACAGCTATGTGGGCAGGAGCTGTACTGTTATCAGGAGAAAACTGACACCCAGAGGTGTCTGTGGGACACACAGCTATGTGGGCTGGAGCTGTACTGTTATCAGGAGAAAACTGACACCCAGAGGTGTCTGTGGGACACACAGCTATGTGGGCAGGAGCTGTACTGTTATCAGGAGAAAACCGACACCCAGAGGTGTCTGTGGGAAACACAGCTATGTGGGCAGGAGCTGTACTGTTATCAGGAGAAAACTGACACCCAGAGGTGTCTGTGGGACACACAGCTATGTGGGCTGGAGCTGTACTGTTATCAGGAGAAAACTGACACCCAGAGGTGTCTGTGGGACACACAGCTATGTGGGCTGGAGCTGTACTGTTATCAGGAGAAAACTGACACCCAGAGGTGTCTGTGGGACACACAGCTATGTGGGCTGGAGCTGTACTGTTATCAGGAGAAAACTGACACCCAGAGGTGTCTGTGGGACACACAGCTATGTGGGCTGGAGCTGTATTGTTATCAGGAGAAAACTGACACCCAAAGGTGCCGGTGGGACATAGAGACGTACTGTCCTCAACAGCTGAAACAATCCGCCGGCAGCTGTACCACCCTTAGAAGCCTGCACTGTGTTCATACAGGGTGCAGGCATGCACAAGGCTTTCCATTAAGATATCAAGAGACATCACTGCTCCGTGACAGATGCCATGGTGTGACCACTGGACTGCCACATTCCACCACTGCTCCGTGACTGATGTCATGGTGTGACCACTGGACTGCCACATTCCACCACTGCTCCGTGACAGATGTCATGGTGTGACCACTGGACTGCCACATTCCAGACATCACTGCTCCATGACAGATGCCATGGTGTGACCACTGGACTGCCACATTCCACCACTGCTCCGTGACAGATGTCATGGTGTGACCACTGGACTGCCACATTCCAGACATCACTGCTCCATGACAGATGCCATGGTGTGACCACTGGACTGCCACATTCCATCACTGCTCCGTGACAGATGCCATGGTGTGACCACTGGACTGCCACATTCCATCACTGCTCCGTGACAGATGCCATGGTGTGACCACTGGACTGCCACATTCCAGACATCACTGCTCCATGACAGATGCCATGGTGTGACCACTGGACTGCCACATTCCACCACTGCTCCGTGACAGATGTCATGGTGTGACCACTGGACTGCCACATTCCAGACATCACTGCTACGTGACAGATGCCATGGTGTGACCACTGGACTGCCACATTCCACCACTGCTCCGTGACAGATGTCATGGTGTGACCACTGGACTGCCACATTCCAGACATCACTGCTACGTGACAGATGCCATGGTGTGACCACTGGACTGCCACATTCCATCACTGCTCCGTGACAGATGCCATGGTGTGACCACTGGACTGCCACATTCCAGACATCACTGCTCCATGACAGATGCCATGGTGTGACCACTGGACTGGGACATTCCAGTACCTTCATGGAAGCGCCTGTATCAATGAAAAGTTAGAAAAAGACACCAGCCATATTTCCACACGGCTGATTTTTCAGAACATAGAGATGTACTGTATGACTGTTCTTTCCCAGTTCCAGTTTCAGCATCAAAGTGGGCTCACTGCATGTGGACTACTCCATATACGCTACACTACATCTGCTAAATTTTGAGACCACGCAGCGCACGATGTAAAGCTGATGGATAAATGAAAATAATGACTACGATGAGAGAATTCTTTTTCAGACACCACCAAATCACTCACTCACTCACTCTCTCCCTTGACCCGATGGTCGTGGGGGAGACATGATGGATGTCTTGCGGGCCAGAGAGCGCCAGCCAGGTCTGTCTTCTGCCGCTCTGATCAGGAGGGACTGTCCATTTGGGTCCACTCTTTGATGTTATCCATCCAGTTCTTTGCTGGTCGTCCGCGTCTGCGGCCACCTTCCAATGTTCCTTGCAGCACTGTCTTAGGTAGGCTGTTGTGGCGAGTGACGTGACCAAACCATGTCAACTTCCTCCTTTTCACAAGCGCTAGGAGGGGTTCCTACGGGCCTGCCCGTGATGTTATTTGGGCACGAATGAAGTCGTTGGTCTTGTGATCTTTCCAGGAGATTCCTAGCATGCGTCTGTAGCACTTGGTCTCAAACGTTTGGACTCTTCTGATCGTCTCAGCTGTCATGGTCCAGCTCTCGCAGCCATAGAGAAGGATGGACAGAACCAGGGCTTTGTATAGTGTGATCTTTGTTGGGAAGCTGATGTCTTCGCTGCTCCAGATCTTATCAAGTTTTGCCATGGTGGATGTTGCGATGGCGAGCCTGGTCTTGATTTCGATGGTGGAGCGTCCGTCCTTGGTGAGTGTGGCGCCGAGGTATTTAAAAGCGTCCACCTCTTCGAGCTGTTGGCCGTTCATGGTGATCTGTGCAGCGGTGTTGTTTGCGCTGTTGACCATGACTTTGCTCTTTTCGCAGCTGACCTCCATGCCATATGCCTTTGATGTGTCTGCCAGTCTGTTGGTGAGACCTTGCAGTTTGCTGTTGCTGCCCCCCATCAGGTCGATGTCATCAGCAAAATGTAGGTTGTTGATCGTTCACCCACCGATGGAGATTGTGGACTCCAAATCATGTCCGTCAAGGATGCCTACCCTACTCTCTCTCTCTCCGGTGCTGTTCAATCTCTCTATCTGGAAAACCACCAAATAACTTTGTATAAAAAAGGTCCCTGATCCGTCAGGCATGTGCTTACACATCAACTCACCCAGAGCGCCGATGGCCGACTTCAACTGCGCCACCTGCTGAGGATGAAACCTGACGTGACCTGGGAGCGGCATTGTGTCTGTGACCGAGGCTTGCTCTTCAAGATGGCGGAGTCTGGACATGATGGCGCTCTCCATGTCCAGCAGGGCGTCGTCAGGGGCAGACTGCACACGATCGTCCAGCACTCCAGCCAGCGACAAGGTGGACGCCCTGACCTGGTCTGCTTGGGACAGCCCCGCCCTCTCTTCTTCCATCCTGATGACCTCATGCATGGCCTGACGACGATTCTCCACGCTCAGGCGCAGGTCATCACACACCTTGTTCACGTCGGCGTGCATGTCCGCAAGACCATCCTTCATCGTCTTGATCTGAAGCAGAAAACCCATTAAGATGAATCAGTCTTTAATTTTAACTGCGACACAGTCGTGAAGCAACAATGAGGAATAGCAGAAGGGAATTTTTTTTCTTTTTGCCATAGTTTCCTGACACATCATGATACCATTCATCTCAAACAGGGAGAAAGTCCAATGCACATGAGAGCTTGGCAAAAACAGCCAGAGAACTTCAGTTTATTTTCAACTCACTCATCTTATAAAGTAATACCATGTTTCAGTTGACATTCTGTGTGTGTGTGTGTGTGTGTGTGTGTGTGTGTGTGTGTGTGTGTGTGTGTGTGTGTGTGTGTGGAGGGAGTGAACAAGTGAGCATGCTTGTATGCGTGCGTGAGTGCATGTGCATCCACACTGAATATAAAAGTTACCATTTTCAAGAAATTCAAAGACGACATGAATGATAATAAAAACTGTGAACAGTAACGCCTTTCCTGCCATCCCCTGCACACAGATGTCACCACATGGTAAACAGTAACACCTTTCCTGCCATCCCCTGCACACAGATGTCACCACATGGTAAACAGTAACACCTTTCCTGCCATCCCCTGCACACAGATGTCACCACATGGTAAACAGTAACACCTTTCCTGCCATCCCCTGCACACAGATGTCACCACATGGTAAACAGTAACACCTTTCCTGCCATACCTGCACACAGATGTCACCACATGGTAAACAGTAACAGTCTTCCTGCCATACCTGCACACAGATGTCACCACATGGTAAACAGTAACACCTTTCCTGCCATCCCCTGCACACAGATGTCACCACATGGTAAACAGTAACAGTCTTCCTGCTATCCCCTGCACACAGTTTGTCCCCACATGGTAAACAGTAACACCTTTCCTGCCATACCTGCACACAAAATGTCACCACATGATAAACGTAACACCTTTCCCTGCCATCCCCTGCACACAGATGTCACCAAATGGCAAAAAGCAGCAAATCTGAAACTGTGAAATGGCTTTTTCCCAGCAATAGAAATTGTAACATTTTACAATTTTTGCTTCATACTTTTCAAAAGCTGTGTTCAGAAAAGCCTGTGCGAAAAGCAGAAAATAAATAAAAATGTTACTATGTGTAGAACTTTACCAGCCACAGATGTATTTTCCCCCACAGTGATCCAAACGGGTGGATCAAGAAACTGGAAGCACATGAAAGCACCCTACTACACTCTTTTACTTATTCCACAATAGCACTTACCCAATGAAAAGCACTTCACACCTTTGCCTTTTTGTGACCAGGATGAGACAAACACTCACAGTGCTGATCACAGTGGGTAAATCCAAAATGGTTACATCCAAAAGAATAGTCATCTGAAATACACTGTGTGCTTGATGGAGAAACGAGTTCAATACAAAAGTCTGGGACAGGGTGACAAGTCTTTCCCTAAAACACATTTGTGACAACATGTACATCCCCCATGTGCTACATACATATTTGACAATACATGGTGATCCAAAAAATCTCAACAGAATGTTGTCAAGATTCTGACTATCACTTCCTAAGGGAGCAAGGACAAACATAAAATGCTATGTGCAGTATGAAAGCACATCAATTTAATCCCCCCACCACACACATTATCATCATCATCAATCCCCTCCACCACCCACACATCATCATCATCAATCCCCTCCACCACACACACACACACATCATCTCAATCCCCTCCCCCACACACACACATCATCATCATCAATCCCTCCACCACACACACACTCATCATCATCACTCCCCTCCACCAGACAAACATCATCATCAATCCCCTCCACCACACACAACACACCCCACACACACACACACCACACACACACCACACACACACACACACCAATCATCATCATCATCATCATACTCATCATCATCATCACATCATCATCATCCCTCACAATCCCCCCCACCACACACACACATTCACTCCTCTCTCTTTCTTTCTTCCCCATCAGGAGACTCGTGCCCCAAACTTAGAATTCCGATGTCTTCTTCATAAGTTCCGTCCCACTCAAAAATGTAATAAAGCTTAACTCCTTTCCGTGTTGTAGCATTTAATAAAGCTTAACTCCTTTCAGCATTGTTGCTTAGATATGTATCAAGGTAATGATGCTGTACAATATAGGTATTCAAAGGGGAATGATTTTAACTGAGATGTGTCTTATTTCAATCTGGCGCTTATTATGCAGTTGTTACAGTGTGAGAGCCCAGGCTAGATAGTAATGTCTTAAGAGTGTGCCTGCAGTTTCTTTCGCAAGACTGAGCCCTACATATCAACATCCAAGTTCTTAGCTACAATCGGTTACAATACAATAAGCCAAGAGCTGGCATACATCATTACACAAAGAAGTGTTGAATAACAGCATATCAGTTTCAGTGTTAATCTTTGTATGTACAGCGGAACTTCTCAACAGCGGCTCCTGAAATCCTTCAACACAGGGTCTGAAATGGGGTCAACAGATAAGATAAGATAATGTTGCTTATACCCCAGCCGCCACAAAGGGCCACATCGGGCTGTCACCACGTTAAAATCACTCACCAGTCTTTTTAAAAAAAAAAAAAAAAACCAACTTTCACACAAACTCTTAAAATCATATTGTGTAGAAACGTACCAGAAACTTCGTTAAAATCTTTCTTCCGTAAAATCTTAAATCATATGAAAATGTTAATCTCTCTCAAAAAACTCGAGGATCACATCTGGCGGGACATCCCTGAACAGGATCTTCATGGACTCCACTGTAAAATGTTTGTGTCTCACATCATGCAAATCCCAACACTCTAAAAGAACATGTTTCATCGTGAGTGGCGCATGACATGGAATGCTGAGAGGTAACTATCATATACTGATATAGACAAAGGGTTACAATGTACCACCAGATGTTTTAAAGCGGGCAATCGCCAGGTACACACTGCTTGTATTGAAGTCAGAATACAGTGACAAATGTCCTCCATCTCACACACCTGTGTTCTCATCGTCATCTCTTTCTTCCTCAGCTCCTCGGCCTGTCGTCTGAATTTTTCTCTTTTCTCTGTCCCTGCATCCTTGATGACCTTCACCTTTGAGCAATCACTGTGGTCGGACGTCACACACAGCATGCAGATGAGCTTTGATGGTTGTCACAGTACAGCTCAGCAGGTCTGTCGTCGTGAGTCTTGCACCTGGGCCCGGCTGACCTCCACCAGTCGTTCCTCAGTCATGTTGTCCAGTTCTTCAACTAGGTGACTTTTCAAGTATGGGATTCTAGTGTGTCCTTTGGCACAAACTCTGCACAGCTTCATGTTGCATTGCAGACAGAAGGCCACCGCCGCAGTGTTGTCACAAACCATGCACACATGGTGACTGCCAAGCATCTGAGCGTTCTCCACTTTGGCCACCATGGCCTGGTCAGTGGGCAGCGCGTCCACCACGGACTGAAGGTCATCATGGTCTGAAAGAGAGGGGGACAAAATGGCCGCCCGGCACAGAGGACATCCGGCATCTTTTCCCGTCTTTCTAAGCCAGTCCACAAGACACTTGCTGCATACTATGTGGTTGCAGTCCAGAAGTTTGGGATTTGTAAACTCTTCACTGCAGACTGGACAGTCCAATGGAGACAATGGCTCTGCTTCAGCCATCACTGCAACACTACACACACAACACACACACACACAATACACACACACACAAAATCCATGTGTACACACACACACACACGCACACACACACACAACACACACATAAACATATGTGCACACATGCACACACACACACACACACACACACACACACGTGTGCACGCGCACGCACACACACAACACCACGCACACACACACACACACACACACACACACACACACACACACACACACACATACACAGCAGGTGGATCAATAACAGATAAACAGACAGGATTTACAGATCTCATGACAAGTTCAAAGAGAATCTGTTCTACCTTTGAGCAGACAAAATCATCTTTACTGCTGAACTTTCAGCAATGTTCATGGCTATAGTCATTATCTTTCCACGATGCAAGTACAAAGTCTCTTCTGTGTCATGAACAAGCTTTTATATTATATATAAATCACTAAAACTGCTGACAAGATCAGAAATGACAACTGAAATAAGTCATTTAATCCGTGTATTAATTCTGACAATGATGTCACCTTAGGCTGAATACCATCTCACTGGTATATTACTTATCATTTACCTTACAGGTAAGTTATTGCTATCTTCCTTTCTCCTCCCCCTTCACTCTCTCCTTTTGCTGCATAAATCTACTCTTTACTTGCATATCCATTCACCCCCTTTCTTTACTATGGTTTTCTTTCAGTACAATATACAACCTCTTTTACATCAGTCTCCCTTCTTTCTTATGCATATGTGTGTGTGTGTGTGTGTGTGTGTGTGTGGTGTGTGTGTGTGTGTGTGTATGTGTGTGTGTGTGTGTGGTCTTACCCCCCCCCCCCCCTCCCTTTGGGTTTGGTTTGATTTTTTTCTGCCTCCCTGTTCAAATAGTGCTAGCTTTTCACTCATTTCTATTCCTTTTCACTTGTTATCATTTGTATGTTACTATATTTATCATTATTGCTATCATCATTAGTGTCATCACTATCATTATTATCATTACTGTCATCTTCACCCTCTCTTTTTTTCCAATAGTAGCGTTGGCTTTTTACTTATTGATCACTTCTATTCTTTTCCACCTACTATTATTGTCATCATTAGTATTACTTTGATCATTATCACTATTATCATTATTGTCATCACCATTACTATTATCATTACCACTACCATCATAATTATCATCATCATCATTACTATTATCCTTGTTGCTGCTGCTATCACCATCATTATATCTCAATCATTATGATTATAATTACTATTGTCCTATTATCACTAATTCTATCATCATTAACAGTAGTAGTGTAGTAGTAGTAGTAGTAGTAGTAGTAGTAGTAGTAGTTTAAAGTTATTGTTATCAGCATTCTCAGTATCAATATTACGATTATCATCATCATAATCACTATAATGACTGCTATTCTTATTAGTAGTACCACTAATATTAATATTTGTTATTATCATTGTTGTTATCACTGTTGTTATTATCCTTATAACTGCTGCAACTGTTGTATTTACCATTATTATTATTACCATAATGCATAAGTCTAGTTCCTATACTTCCACCTACTATATTTCCAGTTTCCCATATCATTACTATCATTAATTTATTATTATGATCATGATTATTACTATAACTACAAGTATATTCATTAGATTCTTTCTAACTGTCCCATGATCAATTTCCTCATCTTCTCTTTGTTCTTCCTGTCCTGCACCTCCCCTTCCTGCTTCTTCTTGCTCTCTTCTCTCATTATTATCATCATCATCAACATCACCATTATTACTGTTGTCTATGTAACTATATTGTCTAACAATCCTCTTGCCCTTCTTTCTCCCCTTCTGTCAATATAGTTCCTTTTACTGTTATCATATTATTACTAAACGTAGTGATAGCATAACTATAAGTCTATTATTTTTGGAATATTCTTATCATTACTATTGTTATTATCATCATTTTGACCCATATTATCTCCCCTCCCAGCACCTACCTTGTTTCCATTCCACGCCTATTTTTTTTTCAGCGCTTAATTTGAGGAGATGACTGCCTGTCTGCTTGTTCTTCGTTGTCATTGTCTTATTGTTTGTCTTGCCTGATGGAGACCAAAGAGGTTGAAACGTGCCATGTTTGTCTTGTAATCTGTGCCATGTTTGTCTTGTAATCTGTGCCATGTTTGTCTTGTAATCTGTACCATGTTTGTCTTGTAATCTGTGCCATGTTTGTCTTGTAATCTGTGCCATATGCCATGTTTGTCTTGTAATCTGTGCGATGTTTGTCTTGTAATCTGTGCTATGTTTGTCTTGTAATCTGTAATCTGTGCCATGTGCCATGTTTGTCTTATAATCTGCGCCATGTGCCATGCTTGTCTTATAATCTGTGCCATGTGCCATGTTTGTCTTGTAATCTGTGCCATGTTTGTCTTATAATCTGTGCCATGTTTGTCTTGTAATCTGTGCGATGTTTGTCTTGTAATCTGTGCCATGTTTGTCTTATAATCTGTGCCATGTGCCATGTTTGTCTTGTAATCTGTGCGATGTTTGTCTTGTAATCTGTGCTATGTTTGTCTTGTAATCTGTGCCATGTTTGTCTTATAATTTGTGCCATGTTTGTCTTGTAATCTGTGCCATGTTTGTCTTGTAATCTGTTCAGTTTTTTCATTTGGCAGAGAAGTTATTTTTGTTCAAAGTTTGTTTAACTTCCACCTGCAGTCACCTCACTAAGAAACTAACTGCTGTGTTGGTCATGACATTCAACCAGTACTCTTAGAGGCACCTGCAGTCACCTCACTAAGAAACTAACTGCTGTGTTGGTCATGACATTCAACCAGTACTCTTAGAGGCACCTGCAGTCACCTCACTAAGAAACTAACTGCTGTGTTGGTCATGACATTCAACCAGTACTCTTAGAGGCACCTGCAGTCACCTCACTAAGAAACTAACTGCAGTGTTGGTCATGACATTCAAGCAGTACTCTTAGTATAGAGGCACTTCCATTAAGAGGATCAAACTTGACTGTGTAGTCCCCAGTCTTCCCATCTAAGCCCACAGCAAACTATTCTCTGGGTACGAGTCAGATGGGGCAGAAAAAATTCAAATAAACAACACTGATGGGAATCGAACCCACAATCTCCTAGCTGGGAGTCTGTGACGCAAACCACTTTGCCACAGTGGCTGGTAACTTTTCATTTTTGAACGTTCTACAGAAATGCTTCTAAAGTGTCAGCTTTCCCATCATCTGTTGCAGCTTCCTCTCCACCATCTTGTACTTTATACTTGAACAGGATAACTTAATATCAATGCTTGGTAAAATCTGTTGAAATGAATATTGAATACTATCGACTGTCTAAATGTTTTGTAGAAGAGATTTCTAATCAAAATGCATGCTTGTCTCGGTCACATTCAAGTTGATTACAAACACCTGAGCATTCGACAACTCTGAAGAGTTGTTTAGTTCTTCTTCTTCAACTGATATGTAGTTTCTCGTTGTCTGATGTACCACTGTCTGAAATCCACTCAACCACTTGTGTGAAGAAACTGAAGTCATGACCGTGGAGACGGCAGTGCAGTCATGTTGTGTCGTCTTATATGGGCTGTGACCTCACATGTTGCTCAGAGTGCTGTGGGCAAGTGCGAAGACTCTTTAACATGGAGCCCCTAACCACTCACCTACCACCCAGTTACTTGAAAGAAAAAAAAAGGAAGGTTCCAGCAACGTACATATCCTGATCCTGAGATCTTGGGAACCTATGGCGTCCGCAACTGTCTCAACACTGGAATCAGAATCCATGGTCCACGCTGACATGGTACTAAGAAGACAGCTGACCGACAACAATCATCCCCTCCATCTCCTAGCGTAAAAAACAGTCTGCCACACAGGTGCACCTCATGCTGAGAACACTCACACTGCAACTTCAGTGTATCCAACATTCAACTGTGGCTAACTTTACACCTAGCTGTTGCATGGGATTTTTTCATTCACAACACACACACACACACACACACACACACACAATCTATCCATACCTTTTCAATTTACGATTGCTTGTCTTCACAGCACGCACATTGTGGTTTGTCGGTACAGAGACACTGTCCAAGCGGTAAACATGTCTGCTCGAAAGCCATCGAAACCGAAACCAGTCTTACTGACGTCATCAAGGAAGTATCCGTGAAAGACGTTTCAACAGATTCTTCATCTTCCTAAAATACTGGTTCACTCAAAAACGAGTTGGTCACCAGCGGGCATCTTAAAAAGTAAACAGATTCTTAGGTCCATCAAAACAGTTTAATCATTTACTTCAACATGTTCAATTCAAATGCAGTTTATCTGTCGCTGTTACACCACCAGCTCGACCAATCAATGAAATACTTCCTTCTCGGAAACGCATTGTAAACGTCCCCCTCACCCATCACCCCCATCCCTTAACTCTCCATTCTCAACCCTTAAGTGTCGTGCTCTCCCCACTGGATCTCTCGTTGTGTGAAGACAAGACAACTAATGTAACAGTTGTGATAAAATACAAATCCAGCATGCCAATACTAACAATAAGGAAATATTCATTCAGTCATAGAGTAGCACCCATTTGGAATAAACTAACACCTGATATAAAGCGTGCACCAAATATTAATTCATTTAAAAATCTTATCGACAAACATCACACATTTACTGATATAAGTTACGTTTTTGATTGTTAAGAAAAAAAAACTGGGCTCGCTAAAAACAATATACGATAATGAAGGGGCATACAAAGCTGAAAGGCTATGATGAAAATATTTCATCGCCCCTATTTTGAACTTGAATTTGAACTAATAAGCCGATTTACAGTTTAGACACTGCAGCAAATCTCATAGCCCAACACATATACTGAATTTGATGTCGGATCGAGGGTTCGAATTGTTATCAATGTTATTGTGGTTTCGAAGTGTCATGTTGTTCTTGTTCCCAATGTTATTGTGGTTCGAATTGTTCTTAGTAGTAGTAGTAGTAATAGGGACCGGCTTTTTTTTTAGTCTTAGGCCTTACGGCCTATTTGCGTCCCCTCATTATTTTTCAATTTAAGTTCGGTCTGGTTGCATGCCTGTCATAAATAACATTATATTCAATCCACACTAAAGAAAACATCTTTCAATTTAGGGTCTTCATCTAGGAGTTTTTTAAAGCTGTTGATATCAGGTGCATATTTGGTGTTAGTAGGCAGTGCATTCCAATAATTAGCAATTCTGAAGGTAAAACAAGACTTTCTTTTGTTAGTATGACAATGCCTAATAAAAATCTTGCCTTCATTATTTCTTGTGCAATCCACTTCTGAGAATTTAAAAAGCGCATGCACATTGACATCATCATAATTATGGAATATTTTAAAAAATTGGATCAGGTCTCCTCTGAGCCTCCTTCCTTTCAGCGAGTGTAATTGGAGATAGTGAATCTTTCTTTATAGTTTAAATTCCTACATTCTTTCAGGATTTTAGTAGCTCGCCTTTGTACATTTTCTATCATTTTTGACTGTCTCTTGAGATGGTGGACTCCAAATTACATTAGCGTATTCGAGATGAGGTCTAACAAATGCTTTAAATAACTTACTAAATGTCTCCTTTTCTAGGAAGGTAAAAGTTCTCCTGATGAGTCCCATCATCTGATTTGCTTTGTTCACCACTCTCTGGATGTGAGGATCAAAGGATAGATCTTTATCAAAGGTTACTCCCAGATCTGTTTCTTCATCACATGTATTTATTTTCTGCAATTCGTCATTCACAATCATAGTATATTCAAACTGTTTATTCTTTTTGCCAATGTGCATCACCTTACATTTTGCTACATTGAAGTAAAGGTTCCATTCATCTGACCATTCTTGTAGCTTGTTTATGTCCTGTTGGATCTTTGTGCTATTTGTTCTTGTTATTGTGGATTCGAATTGTTATTGTTGTTCTTGTTATCAATGTTATTGTGGGTTCGAATTCTTAATGTTGTTCTTGTTATCAATGTTATTGGGGGTTCGAATTGTTCTTGTTATTGTGGATTCGAATTGTTGTTGTTTTTGTTATCAATGTTATTGGGGTTCGAATTGCTATTGTTGTTCTTGTTATCAATACTATTGGGGGTTCGAATTCTTATTGTTCTTGTTATCAATTTTATTGGGGGTTCGAATCGCTATTGTTGTTCTTGTTATCAATGTTTTGGGGGGTTCGAATTCCAACTGTTGTTTGTGTTATCAATATTATTGGGGGTTCGAATTGTTATCAATGTTAATGTGGTTTCGAAGTGTCATCTTGTTCTTGTTCCCAATGTTATTGTGGCTCGAATTGTTCTTGTTGTTCTCGTTATTGTGGATTCAAATTGTTCTGTTGTTCTTGTTATTAATGTTATTGTGGGTTCGAATTGTTCTTGTAATCAATGTAATTGTAGGATCGAATTCCTATTGTTGTTCTTGTTATCAATGTTGTTGTTGTTATTGTTGTTTTTGTTATCAATGTTATTGTGGGTTCGAATTGTTCTTGTTATTAATGTTATTGTGGATTCAGTTTGTTATTGTTGTTCTTGTTATAGTGGGTTCAAATTCCTATTGTTGTTCTTATATCAATGTTGTTGTTGTTATTGTTGTTTTTATTAATGTTATTGTGGTTTCGAATTGTCATTGTTGTTCTTGTTATCAGTGTTATTGTGGGTTCGAATTGTCACTGTCATTGTTATCAATGTTATTGTGGCCTCCAATTGTTCTTGTTCTTTTTTTTTTTTTTTTTTTTTTTGCTGTCCCAACCTCTGCGCCACCTCAGAGGCAGTGCACCCACGCCGCTCATTCCGACACCCCGTCCACAGCCACAGCCCGGTCGGCCCCGCCACAGCCCCAGCACCGGCAATCCACAGGGAGCAGTCAATGTCAAGTCGTCAAGAGGCAACCCACCGGAGGAGACACTGCACTGCTGCCGAGTCACTTTGGTGGTGTTCAGTGGTTCCTGTTCTGATCTAACATACGCAGGACACCACCTACTAAGCCCCCTATTGACGACAATAATTGCTTAGTCGCGGAGCTGGCGTGAGTGAGCTCTTCCTCCGGAGGGCGCCACCACGTCCGTCCAACGACAGCCCCCATGGACTTGCCGATACCGGTGACCCCGACGGAACCAAACCAAGGCCACAGACGTGGAGAGGACATCGAAATTGAGGTCACCATGAGAGCAGGGTATGAAGGGCCACAGAATTTGAGACATTTTTTTTTATGCTGATCGATGAGAATGAGGATGATTAAGATGATGCTATGGATTTCCATTTCTCTCTGAGACTACATGACAGGGCTGTACTCTACGCTTCCTTTCATAATATATCCTGGCGTCAACCAGGCCCGAGAGATACAGGCACCTGCAGTGTTGGTCAGAAAATTTGAGCAACACTTTCAGAAACGCATCCATTAAGTGGATGAAACTCGACTGTGTGGTCCAGTCTTCCCAACTGAGTCCGCAGCAACTCAACTCTGGGTAGGAGCCAGTCAGGCAGAAAAACCCACATGGCTTCTGATGGGATTCGAACCCACGACCTCCCAGCCGGGAGTCCGCGACGCTAACCACTTCGCCACGGCGGCTGGTATTGTTCTTGTTCTTGTTATCAATGCTGTTGTGGGTTCAAATTCTTATTGTTCTTGTTATCAATATTATTGTGGGTTCGGATTGTTATTGTTCTTCTTGTTATTGTCGATTCAAATCGTTGTTGTTGCTCTTGTTATTGTGGATTAGAAATGTTGTTATTGTTATCAATGTTATTGTGGTTCGAAGTATTGTTCTTGTTATTGTGGATTCAAATTTTTATTGTTGTTCTTGTTATCAATGTCACACTGTCACTTTTGCACACATGCATTCATGACAGCATTTACTCCATACGCACACGCAATCATTCCATTCAACCAAAAGGCGCACTACCGTATGTTTTTTCTTCTCCCCCTCTCCTTCAGGGAAAAACACTTTACTAAATCACATCAGAACAATTAATGAATAGATTCTATACATGTATCTCTCTTTTCCTACACCGAGAGATAATACATTCAAGATTCTATAAAGTCATGGCCTTCACATAACATTGGCCCAAGATCCAAACCAGTAGAATAAATACTTCCTGCAATCATGATGCCATACCCGCATCAGAGATGAGACTCGCCCCATACTGTCATGATTCCCTGTCTCTCTCATAAACCGTGTCTCCCCCTTGAATTCTCCTCTCCCCGAGAGATTTTCGATAATTTGTTAAAAACAGGTCTACATGTCATATAACTACAGTACGGTATTCATTTTTCAAAAAAAGTCGCCGGAAGAATTTAACAGATAAAAAATGAGTTTTGCATCAAATGAGTCTCTGTCTTTCATGTGAAATAGAACTACAGTCTTTAACTGTTCTCTAAAGTCTTTTAAAACCGAGTTATATTTTTGACATAAAATCCACACACTTATCCCAGCATGTCTTCCACTGAAAGCCAGTTTTGACAAAGTATTTCTTTTTTTAACTATGTCTCTTTCTGCCGAACAGTCATCTATAATAAATAGTGTCTGCGTTCCTTCAAACAATTTATTAAAGTGTTCTAAACACTCACTCAGTTTATTGCTAGGATCAACTAAATATATGTTATCATCTGTCCATATAAACCTTCTATCATGATATGCTTTGTTCCATTTAAGTGTTGGACAGAAAATCACAATGTGATCAAAATTATAGCGATAAACTGTTTGTAATAGGTCTAGGACAAATATTGTTTTTCCACAACCAGTTTGCCCACAAATTAATGAGCAATGAGGAGTTTTTGTCATAAAGTTTAACTGCTCCATGGTTTTATAGCAGAATTTAATCTAATTCAGTTATTAAGTTTATCATACTCTCTGTCAAAACTTGTTCAGTATAATAAAACCCTACAAGACCTAAATGTGTAAGATTAATCCAATTCAGTTCTGTAAGATTGTTTCTATTTAAGTCAACAGTGATTTTGTTGCTTGTTGTTATAACCTTAATATCCTCACCATTGTGAAGAACGACGATGGTAACTTTAAGACGTTTAACGTCTAAGTTTTGCCAGCTAATATTAATTCCTTTTATAAGGTCGTCACTAACGCCCACAACCCCATCCCTCTCCACATCTTTAAAGACAGAAATTTCAAATATCATTGTGAACGTGTCTCCTAATTTTCTGCTTGGAAAGAACTGTAATTTTGTAGAAGCTTTTTTAAAACCGTTTCTTTTCTGTGGAGGATGTACTGTTTTTTCCCATACGGTGTTATTTCAATTTTCTTTCCGGCTATTGTCGTCTGGCATAAGACTTACATGTAAAGGGCCAGAGTTGAATGCTTTTCTGAAACTTTTTGACGGCTAAAAAATGTAAATGGGCTTATGAATTCAAATTTTATGTCCCATTCTAAATATGGTTCTAAGTGCCATTTGAGGTCAGGTTTTCGAACTATTTTATATTCATACTGGCCAACATTATTTGCTTCTACATTGCGCAGTTGTTCTAGTTTAGGAAACTTTTTGCTGTCGCCAACCTCTTTGCGTTTATAATCACCATCTTTAGTGTACTCAAACCCATACAAAGTGCCTATCTCGCCGTTCTGTTCAAAGTCCACAACGTCTGCAAGGTCTTTTAATTCTAAAGTTATACACCTCACAGGAGCTAATGTAACTCCCGGTTCTTCTGGCCCCCGCGACATTATTTTTTAGTACAACTTATTATTTTATTTCCAAAACAATGTGTAGGTTATCACATTTCACAACTTTTCCTGCTTTGTCTGCGATTTTTATATTAAATGATCCGACCCTCCCACAAACTAATCTTTTAAACTGTAAATTAGGGAATTGTATAATTTCATAATCGCAATATGCAGCTTTCCCTGACGGAAGAGCTCTTAAAACAGTTGAGGGCCTTCCATCATATAAGTTTTCATCAGTGCTCAGCTCGTCCAAATGAACATAGAGTAATGAATGTAATGCAAGATCGAGCGGATTTTCTCCCTCATAAGTAGTTTTGTTTGCTGCAACTCTAAAACTATGAACGGGCCGATTGGCAGTTGTAAAGCCTAACATTTTAGCTAGCTCTTTATCAAAATAGTACCTACTTCTTCTTCTTCAGGTTTGAAGGTCAACATTGTTTTTCAGATTCGCATTGTTAAGTTTGAGAGTAATGTCGAAGTTACTCATTGCTTCTTTTAGTGAGCAAAACCCGTAATAACCATCAGGTATGGTTAACTGGCTAACTAATTGTCCTCTATTATTAACTTTTTTAATCTTATTATTCTCCTTGGATTCGGTTATATTAAACCATACGACTTTGTAAAATATTTCATGAAGTGCAACCATTTTGGCTCCGCAATCGTTATCAATAGCATGTTCTAAAAACGAAGGACGGTCTTGAGTTGTTATTGTTACAAACATTTTTTAAACGAAATAAAAATGAGCGCATTTAAATATACTGATGCAAAATATTCTGCTGGGCCGCACTACAATCTTAAAAATATAACAACTGATACTCTTGACATTTCTGTGACTCAGTCTGACGCCTTTCAAGTAAAGGTGAGTACGCCATTAAACAGATATCTTAACCCTCCTATTAAAAACGACCGCATCCCGAAGTGTGGTTTAGTCATCCGATGCAGTTTTATCAGAACCAGTTAAACTTTGCTGTGTTTTGTGCATCAACTGGGTGTGGAGTGTCGTATGCTGATCATTTAAATCACCCTGATCCTTTGGTGAGGTCAGTGTATAGATTTCATTTCTATTACACCTTCAGACGTATTTTGACTGAACTGCGGGCGCCATTGCCAAATGACAAACCGTTTAATCCATTCAGCAACAGAATAGACATGAAGGCTTTTGAAAGGATCTGTAATGAATTCAATATTGATGTTAAGACAGACTTTAGACAAAAGTTGGACCGCAATCATGGCTTAGGCACCCTTTATTTTTGGGGCGTGCACAGAAAGTATGACTATGACTGGGATCCTCCTTACACATCTTCTCTTCAGGCACAGGTGTTCACCTTGGGTCCATAGAGCAAGAGCATAAAACAGCATGGACAACATTTATTTTAGACACTTCTAAGGGCCTAACTAAAGCAGGAATAGAACGAATAAACGACTCTGTTCGTACTTATGTTTGGTGTTTGCTAGGTTCGCAAGCACAAACGAGATCGAGCATAACTGATCCTTCTACTGGTTTTGATGCACAAAAACAATACTTAGCAAATTTAGAGGACGCCATTAATTCTACAGTTGATTTGCCTTCCAGTATAAAAAGGTACCAAAATGTTTTACAATACGCAAGATCGAAAGTAGACTTTGCTGTTGGCACTGGTTTATACATGCTGCCTTCTGACCTCAGACTCCAGATAGGTACAATAATAAACTACAATAATGAAATCCTTGTGGCAGGCGATGAACAGAAGGTCGGAAAAAACGAAATAAATTCTGGCCAGTAATATTGCAAGCAGTAAAAAAAACACCCAAGAATAAGTCATCCAATCCCCAAGGCCCAAAGCTCATTGAAGACGCGGACTCTGTTCGCGATGACCATGAATATGAAAAGACAGCGCTTGTTCTGGATTAACTGGCATAGGATTACTTGGTCTTTATCTTACTAAATATTAACCCGACTATTAAGAGAACTAATGTCCATAAGTGCTCGGCCATAAAGCCAACTACTTTGCTTGCAGTAGACAAAAGCCAGCTAACAATACTCCCTAATATACCAGGTAAAGAGTCTATAGCTTACCGGCTAATTTTTTTAATAAACTCGCAAGATGATCAAGCTGTTTTTTAACCCATGATTTATCAGGTGATGGCGGTGGAGGCACTGGCCCGGGACTACCACCACCTGTAATAGCCATCACCAGTGTACTTATTGCAAATCCTAAAGCTGTTATAACGCTCGCTAATGTAACTCCTTGCTCTCTAAACAGCGTTCGTATTCGTTCTGCTAGCGTTGTGTCTTCATATAAAATTTTTCGGATAGTTTCTCTTATTCTATTCACTTGAGTTCGTAATTGGTCTCGGTTTATAGTCATCGCTTCTAGTCTTGCTGATCTTTGTTGTTCAAGATCTTTTAGTCTTTGTTTTATTCTTTCTTTAACATCACGCCCTAAGTTGGCGTCGTCAGCCTCAACGAGTTTTTTCTTTTTCTCTTTTTATATGCTCCTCTAGTTCAGTCAGTTTTGCTGAATTGTTTATTATTTCGCCTCTGATGACTCTTAAAGCACGATCAAGGGCTAATAAGTCTCGCATGGGTAGCGGCGGATCGCCAATAGTTTTTAATGCTGTTTCTTCTTCTTCAGTGAGTTCTGCACCTATTGTATTTATTACTTCGTTCGCTATTTGAATTAAATCTTCAGGTTTTGTGTTTTGTATTTGGCTACTTGTTGGGAGTTCTTGTAGTGTGTTTGATGTTTAGCAACTTCCTTGGTTTAGCAATGCCAAGGCGATTTTGTACGCTCACAGGGAATCTTTGTCTAATTGTACCTATGGCTAAAAACTTTGAGGGGTCTCGTTTATCTGTAAGCTGAAAACGTTTTCCTTGTTCGTCTTTAAAATACAAATGGCCATTCTCATCTCGTTAAAAATCATTAGGGTCTAAAACTTCGGGAGGTTTTGTGTCTAAATTTTGGTACAATGATCTAACATGGCTTTCTGTTAATTCACGCCGCAATGAGGGCGTTGAGTGACGCTGTGTTAAAGGAGTCATTTCACTTGTGTCGTCTTCAGGATCAGAAACATCATAATCTTCTTCATCTTCAATTCCCGCCATGGTTTTAAATAATAAACTTTTTATTTTGTCTATAAAAAAATGTCGCAAAAATATGGCTCATTTCTTGACCTGGATAGAAGACTGAAAGAGCCCTATGGCGTGAAGGGAAATAAACAGAATATTATTGTTCCAAATAATCCATCTACTATTGATGCAGATCAAATTCTTACTGTTAAATTTCCAAACCTAGGAGCAGATGAAGTGATTGTGCCAGGCTCTGCGCGACTTACTTTCAAAATAGAACTCGAAGCAGCAACAGACCCAAACAGGACAGTTGTCCAGAATCTAGGACGGGCAATCGTTAAGAAAATTTCTATAAAACTTGGGGGGAAAGAAATATTTTCTTTACATAATGCTGACATATTTTTAACCTATTCTGATCTATGGCTAACCGAGAATGAAAGGAATGATCTTGCGTTTCAAGGAATCGAAAATAATGAAGCACTAAAACACAGAATAGGCGCTGAAGATGCTAAAGACGGCAAAAAGTATGTAGCTGTAAGTTATGCGTATGGAAATCGCTTTTCCATCCCCTTGGATTTTGAGTTGTTAAGTGCGCATGCACCGTACTTTCAAGGAGCATTAAAAGACAGATTGTCATATGAACTAACTTTTAATGAATACAAACGGTTATTAAATCTACAGACACCGAAGCAAAGTACAGCATTTTGACATCGCGCTAGAGTTTGACGTTGTTAGCAACCCTGGCTTAGCAAGCTTAATTGAGCAACGATATAAGTCACTAGCAATATATTACGAAAGAGTGGATCACCATTCTACACATCCTAAAAGCAGGGCAGACACAATATGGAATTTTAGTTTTAGTGTCTCAGCAAAATCAGTTAAAGGTATTTTATTGCTGTGCGAAGATGAAGAACCATTTAAAAGACAAACTGAAAAGTTTCTTAATCCTAAAATAACGAAAGTGCAATGTACAATTGAGGTAGTCCTAACCAAATCTACGCTAGCGGGCTTAGACCTTATCAGCATTTTGATGAAATAAGAAAATTGTTCGGGGGTGGGAGGCATAGAAATCCAAAGGTAGACCTTGTGTCTAAAGATCTCCATCTTCATGATGTTAGACTTGATGATTATTTAACAACAAAATACGGTTTATGGATTGACCTAAGATCGTCAGAGGATAATAAGTTGCATGGAAGTGGGAGAACTGTTAAAGACGTAATAAACATTTAAATTGACAAAGAAAAAGATGACGATAAACCGCTTAATGTATATTTGTTTTTAATATATGATGTGCAGCTGAATATTGTAGATAACAGGTTTCAAAAAATAGAAGGCTAAATTATTTTAATTTTTTATAAAAGCATGTCTGTTCAAGTTTATCCAAATGTGCCTACAGAGTCGCCAAACGAAGGATAGTAGAAACCCCTAACATAAAAACCTTCAGATTAACCAACATTACACAAATGCAACAAAAACTAGAGCAGGACCTTTCAAAATACAGCAAAACCAAACGAAGGTATTCTGCTGCCTTTAATGCTGTTACATATGTTAATACTGGAACATCAACTATAAGTGCTCTATCAGCAGGGACAAGTGTTGGTCTCTTAGCAACAGGTGTTGGTGCACGCGCAGCTTTACCTCTAGGCGGTTTGTCTTTAGCTCTTGGCCTGTGTTCATTAGCCGTAGGTGCTGCTGGCAAAAAATTAAAAACTAAACTCCAAAAGCACACAGCTATGGTTCAGCTAATAACAGCTAAACTTAGTTCGTTCAAACTGATAATAAATAAAGCGCTAGTTGACTCAAACATCACGGATGAAGAATTTAATCGTTTACAGGCCGATTTTGATGACTACAAAAGACAAAAGTTTGATCTTCAAAGAAAGGCGAGGACAAGTTTTTCTCAACAGCCAGACCCCGAGCAGATAAAAAAGGAATGCTTAAAAAAAGTAAACGAAACATTAAACTCTGTTCTAAACAGCTCGCATTAACAACGCCAAAGGGTGTTTATACTTTAGTTTATGAGTCCAAGCACAAAAAGACCGTTGATATTGATTAATTTTTTTTAATTTAAATAAATATTTTGAGTTAGAAAAGAAACTCAACATGGCTAAGACATATGAAGGACCAGACGAATTGTTTGAAGGAATGCTTGAGGGAGAGCGTTTGTCAAAAGCTTTAAATGATATTGATTTAGAAGTCATTGATCCAGCAAACGTACAGGCAAGCGTTGGTCATGCTATTTCTCAAGTTCCAAGTAAACTAACAATAGACCCGCCAGTTAAAGTACAGTTGGCTGTTTAATCGACTATATAACAATAAATGAAGAAAATCTAGAAGTCTGGGTCTCAACTAAACAACAGGTTATTCTTTCTCTTAATGACTTAACACCCGGTTGGGCAGACCAACTGCTTACACAGTTTGATGTGGCCGCTGAAGAAGCCAAAATGAGAGGCTCTGGTTGGTCAGAGAACGAAGTCTTAGAGATCAGATTAAAACAGGCTAAGTATGAGCCGATTGTAGGCAAGTCTTACATTCCACTCCTCCAGCATTAGTTGCAAAAAAAGCAGTTCTAAACATAAAGAATTATTCAGACAACAAATGTTTTATGTGGTGTGTTCTTGCAAGGCTGCATTACGTTGCTAAAAACGCAGAGAGAGTGTCTAACTATCACCCTTACATCAATGATCTTAACTTTAGTAGAATATCCTTTCCTGTTAGCGTGGATTCCATTGATCAGTTTGAAGAACAAAACAAACCAATAACTGTCAATGTCTACACATGGGATGAGGAAACAAATCTACAGCCGATTAAAGTGTCCAAGAACAGTCCAACGATTGGGGAGCCAGACAAAAATCATGTTGACTTACTACTAATGTTTTCACCAGCGGGGCTACCGCATTACACATTGATACGCACAATGAGTAGATTATTGGCCCATACTTCAAAAATTGGGCATAAACAAGAATTCTGTAGAAAATGTTTAACAAGAATGCCATCCGTTCCAGCCGCGCTTGAACATAAGAAACATTGTATCGGCCCAGTTGACTGTAATACAGAACTAATTACGCCCCCAGAAGGCAGTAAAGTTAGTTTTAAGAACTGGAAACGGCTGCAAAATTCTCCATACGTAGTTTACGCAGACTTCGAGTCGCTTATTGTTCCTTATGAAGGGCCAGCGCCACAAAAACTTCGAAAAACAGTCTTAATGAGTAATCATCAGATTTGTTCATTTGCCTTCATTATTGTCAGGTCGGATGGCGCTCATTCAACGCCAGAATTATACAGAGGCCCAAATGCGGCTAGAAGATTTTTACAGCACATGCAGCAAGTGCGTAATGATTGTTCTAATAATCTGAATTTATCTGAAATCATGATGACGCCTGAAGCCCAACAACAGTATGACTCAGCCACTCACTGTTGGATTTGTGGTTTAGAACTCAGTGAGGAAGCCAATCCAAAAGTAAGAGACCATGATCACATTAGTGGAAAGTTCAGAGGAGCAGCGCACAACAACTGCAATCTTCAACTAAAGTTTGAACCAAAGACATGGAAGCTGCCCATCTTCTTTCATAACTTGCGAGGTTACGACTCTCATCTTATATTGCAAGCAGTAACCAACGCCTTCAGGGTGTCATGCATTGCACAGTCATCAGAAAAGTACATGTGTTTCACTTTAAATAACATGTCTTTTTATGACTCTATGCAACACCTGATGGGATCATTAGAGTCACTGGCTATGTCCTTAAAGTCCTGCCCAATAACAGAAGAATATTTTGACCCAACTCTTGTTAGAAAGGGCGTTTACCCTTATGAGTACATGAACAGTTGGCAAAGGTTTGACGAAGATACACTTCCACCTAAAGGCGCGTTGTTTTCTAGTCTTAGAGGAAAGGACATCAGTGATTCTGATTACCAGCATGCTCAAGAAGCATGGCAGAAGTTAGAGTGTAAAACAATGGAGACTATCATGACTCATACTTAATGGCTGATGTATGTTTGTTGGCGGACGTCTTTGAAAATTATAGGAAGACCTGCATGAAACATTACAGTTTGGATCCTGCGCATTACATTTCTGCGCCCGGGATGAGTTGGGATGCTTTCTTAAAAGATACTGGAGTACAAATTGATTTATTGTCAGATTTGCCAATGATTCAGATGATTGAAAACGGAGGAATTAGTATGGCGTCGCATCATTACTGTAAAGCAAACAACAAATACTTAGACAACTATGATCCGAGTAAAAGGTCTAACTATCTCATGTATTTAGATGCAAACAATCTGTATGGATGGGCAATGGCGCAATCACTTCCATTACGCAACTTTAAAATGCACACAAACAACGATCCAAAAAATATTCAAAGAGCATTAAAGTGGTTGAGCAGTTTGGCGCCGGGTCAACAGCGGGGATACATTCTAGAAGTTGACTTAGAATATCCTCATGAACTCCATGACCTGCATAATGACTACCCATTAGCAGCAGAAAGTCTAAAGATGAATCCAAGAGAGCCGCCTAAACTTGTGCCCAATCTTCGTGGCAAAAAAAATTATGTCTGTCATTACAGACTTCTACAATTTTATTTAAGACATGGTTTAAAGTTGACAGCAGTTCATCGTATAATTGCTTTTGATCAAGAACAGTTCATGAAACCATACATCATGAAGAACACTGATCTCAGAACTAAATCCACAGATGCTTCAGAAAAAGACTTTTTCAAGTTGATGAACAACAGCTGTTTCGGAAAGACTATGGAGAATCCGCACAAGCGCAAAGATGTCAGATTAGTCACCAAAGAGAACGAAGCAATTAAGCTGACTTCAAAACCAAATTATCAGGACTTTAGAAGATTTCATGATCAGCTTTTTGGCATAATGATGAAAAAAAAGAAAGTTAAATTAGATAAGCCCGTTTTTATCGGGTTTACTGTTTTAGAATTATCAAAGCTTTTGATGTTAGAATTTCTTTATGACTACTTTAAACCCTCGTATCCAGAGTCCAGAGTACTTTACACAGATACAGATAGTTTTGTTATAGATATCCCTACTGAAGACATCTATAAAGACATGGAAATCGAAGTAGCGAAAGGACATGCAGGATGGTATGACACATCTGATTACCCTAAAGATTCGCCTTTGCATTCAATTACTAACAAGAAGGTTTTAGGAAAGATGAAGGATGAATTATCTGGAAAGGTGATTAAGGAGTTTATTGGTTTAAGATCGAAAATGTACAGTATTTCGAGCCAGGAGAAAACCATTAAGAAAGCAAAAGGAATATCTCGCAGTGTTGTGCAGTCAAACATATCACATGACAACTACAAAGAAGCATTGTTTGGCAATAAGACTTTTCATCATGACAACATAAAACTGCGATCTAATCTACATGAGATCAACACAACGGTTGTAACAAAGAAGTCATTAGATAGAACAAACACAAAACGTGTGTTTGTTAAACCAGAGTTTTCATATGCAATCGGGCATTGGAGAACCGTAAATTAATTAAGCGGAACTGTGTCTGGTGGGATTATCTGCAGTTCTTCTTTCACAAAAGATCTTTGGGGGGCTGGTTGTTTTGTTGTGTCAGTTTCTCGTAAATAATACACGGGCGGATTCATCTTTACAATTCTTTTTATTTCATACGGATCAACACTCCAAACTGGATCGGTTGCCCTGATGCGAGTGTCCCCTTCCGCTTCCCCCGGTAAATAAAGGTACCTTACTTTCAAACCAAACGGTAATAGTTTGCTGTGTGTACTGGAGTCTTCAGCAACATTATTGTTTTTCTTTTGATTGCTTGTACTGGTTTTAGCCCTTTAAATTCTTCATTATTCATTGCGCGCAAAACTGAGGGCAGTCTTCTAACCCATTCTGTGTTGCGAGAATTGTCAATAAGCTCTCTGTGATACTGGTAGGAAAAAAGTCTTTCAGCTAACTGTTTGTTAAAGTTTTCAACTAAAGCCTGTGATCTGTGAACTCCTGGGATGCCTCTTTTAATGGTGACTCTATGTTTTAACAATAATTGATTCACTCGGCCTTTAAATTCTTTTCCATCATCGACTTGAATCATGCGAGGGTAAGTTAGCGGGCCTCGTTGGTATATCAGTTGTATGGCAACAGCAACAGCAGAAGCACTCTTTTGTGTTAATGGTTCCGCATCTTTGTATCTTGAAGCTATGTCAATGACTGTGAGTGCGTACTTAAATCTTTTTCGTCTAATCGTATCATGAGGTAAATATAGAAGGTCCATTTGATGGGTGTCGTTCGTATTGTATTCACAAAGTGCGGTCTCTGTATTCGTTTAGGCGCAGGTAAATAAATTTGCCAAATCGCTTGTTTAGATAACCATTCCTTTGCTGTTTGTTCACTGACTCCTGCCGCTTGGCTTAGCTTTTTTATTGCTGTGATTCCCTTCCAATATCCTTTGGGCGAATAATAGATTTTGTTCATTTTTATTCAGCCAATATTATGTGCAACAAAATACACAACGGTCATGCCAAAGACAATAAACACGATTTCTTGCATCTTTTGTTTTTCTGATGGCTGATAAAAGTCACTGAATTTTGGTGGGGGCAATGTCTCGATTGGTTTGCCCGTTACAAGATAATATTCTTTTATTGCTTGATCGACATCTTTAAATATGTAAGCTGCATGTCCCTGTTTTTTCAGTGTGTTATTAATAAAATCTAACTGCTCAATTCTCTGCTTTTCATAGTGATCTTGTGCTGCAGCTAGTTGCTCCACAGCTTTGTTATGTCTTTTTCTCTCACCATCGTCCCGTAGTTTACTAAATGCGTAATTACTTCCGCTAAAAGCGAGCGCATTAACCACAGCGCCGCCTATCATCATTACGAATGAAGCCATTTTTTATAAATGTATTTTTTTTACATATTTATATTCTCTGGAATTATCCTTGCTTAACTAGAAAATCTTTCGTAGCAAACGAAGCCGCAATGATAGCAATCAGTTTTGCTGAATCCTCAAAGTCTAGCTTGCCAAGATCCGCCGGTTTAATTTTTAACAAGCTTTTACCAAGCATCGTGTATCCTATACTTAGACCTCCAATAACAGCAGAATGGTATACAAGGTTGGCAACAGTCTTTTCGGCGCTCATTTTTTAAAAACAAAATAATTATAATTAATAAAAAACATGAACACCGATGATCTACTAAACCTTCCTGAACTTATGATTACAAATGACCTGGTTGACGACCAAGCTATTATGCCAAAAAAAGAAAGACTGTATTCTTTGGCAGCATGCGGAAAAACAAAACAGTTCCTCGGAAATGAATTCAGCATAGAACAGATTCAGCAGATGACGCCGCAAGACATTATAAAGTATCATAACAGGTATGAAGCGCAACTTGGTTCGAGAATGGTAAAAAGTGTAGGACAAACGGTTCTTAGTTTGTACACTAAACTAGTCAGTAGATTTGCTCCCATTGATTCTGAACAAGACTTTATGTATGATTTAACGCAGGATCCAGTTTTAACAAAGTCATTAGAGTCTCTAGGATGTGATTTATACTACAGATTTGGAACATTGTTATCGCCATTAATCATGGGATTAATTACATTTAATCATATAGATTTTATTTCCCTTCAAAATGACCGAGCCAGAAAATCAGCAGAATCAGAAAACACTGAACCCAGTGGAGAAAGTGAGTAAAAACCCTGGACGTGTTGCAGCAGGAAAAAAATTAGCAGAGTGGAACAAGCAAACAAAATTATTGTTACAGAATGAAAAAGTGCCAGTTGTTTCAATGCCTGCTTTAAAAACACCAGAACAAGTTAATCCTACAACAACAGGGTTGCCTACACCACCAAAGTCTTCATGGAATATTGAACTTAAAACTGTTGTCATTTTTGGCGCCCTTGCTGCTGTTGGGGGCGGTTATTACGGTTATAAAATATATAAACAAAAACACCAAAAACCAAAGCAGACCGAACAATCTCCGCCATTAAATATAAAAGATAAACAAAAACCGCCAACAACAAAAGATCATTTTGATCCATTTCAAATGCAATAATACTTTAAGAACTTAATAAATAATTATAAGTTAACTTGAATAAGAACTTAGTTGTACTTAGAGAATGACTTAGTTATAAACTTAAGGTAACTTAAGTTAAAACTTAAGGTGTCTTAATCAAGAACTTATTAAGAACTTGATGTGACTTAAGTAAAAACTTAAAGGAACTTAATTAAAAACTTAATTAAAAACTTAATTAAGAACTTAGAGTAACTTGATTAAGAACTTAATTAAGAACTTGGGGTGACTTGATTAAGAACTTAATTAAGGACTTAGGGGGGTGGGGGTGGGGGGACGTGCGTGCGTGGGGTGGGGGTGGGGGTGGGGGGACGTGCGTGCGTGGGGGTGGGGGTGGGGGTGGGGGGACGTGCGTGCGTGTGCAGGAAGTTGAAGCAAGTTTTCAGGAAGAATGTATTCGCAGTAGAGCACCTGTCGCAAACCGCCCAGCAAGGGGGAAATGGCATGATTCTAAAAATAACGG
This sequence comes from Conus ventricosus, assembly GCA_018398815.1. Lineage (NCBI taxonomy): Eukaryota > Metazoa > Mollusca > Gastropoda > Neogastropoda > Conidae > Conus > Conus ventricosus. Next base: position 1,828,788 of record CM031617.1, read on the forward strand.
TTATGCATAGCCGGGGCTCTGCTTGTCACACCGCGACCGCCTTCTTTGGCGTCAATCATGATCGTTACTATATTTAGATGCTTACACACACACACGCAGTCCAAACACTGAAGTAGGTCGCGCAACTGCCTGTAGCGCTCAAATAGGTCAGCCAGTGTCAAGCTGGGACTGTGTTGAGACGCGCTTGGCTTCAAGACCGGTTTTGGAGTGCGGAGAATAAACGTTTCCTTTTGCGACTCCAGCTTTTTGAATAAAACAGCGCCATTTTTTAAAATAGAATCATTTCTTCAAAAGTTAAAAGCTTTTCAAAGTTAACAACATCTTTTTCAAATATATCAGCTAAATCTCTGTCTTGAATCAACAAGCTTTCAAGGCGCTTGTGTAGTTTATCAATAGTAGGTTCTTGTTTTTCTTTCTCCTCACCTTCCAAAAAAGCAATACTTCTCTATAGCTTAGGAAGTAAAGAACTGGGTCCGCCTGATTTTCTTTTGTTTAAATACTCCGTCATACATTTGTAATAAAACACATGATCGGCTATAGCAAGAAACTGTTCCTCTGTGAACAAACACGACCGCCTGCCTTGAGAGCCATTGCTAAACTGAAAGGCGTTGGTTGGGGATCGTCATGTCCAGTCACGTGGTATTGCCCCTTGCCAAGACCAACACACAAATTAAGTTATCAGGTGTTGGCCTAATGACGGGGCTCTGTATTTCCATGCATAGGCTAACCCCGGAGATAAGAAATCCAACTCCACACGTAACTCATTAAGCTCTCTGGTTTCAGAACTCCGCGCAATGGTGTGGTAGTTAAGGCTGGCCGGTCTGTCTGTCTGTCTGCATTCTGTCTGGCTCTTCCTCCTTCCTTCCCCATCAAGTAGTAGTACATCCGTCATTGTATATTTGGAGCATTTATATGGAGATAGTGCTGGCTACACACTACTCCTCTCCATACTGGTACATGTACTAAGGTCTGCCTAACCCTATCTAGTTTGTTTGCCAGAACCCCCGAAAATCGCCATTCAGTTGCATAAGTGCGCACTTGAAGGCAGATGAACTGGTTAGAATTAGAAAAGTAAAAAAGTATACACATCTTAATACAGATCAACTTGCCACATGAACACTGAATTTGTAGTTAACAATCAATCAAGTCTAATACAAACTGGGAACATTTTTACTTGGGAGGAACAGCAAAAATGTTTCAAATATAAGTTTTTTAGCATACGAATCAGCCGTGTTTACCTCCGCCTTAAGAAATGAACGCCATGTTTGATGCATTTTTTGTTTTTTAAACATGGCTTTAGCTGTCTCAAGCCAGCGCCCAACAATCAACGCGTGATGGATTGTTTTGCTTCGGCCAACTTTCAACAATGCAGCGCCATTTTTTAGATAAGGAACCATCTCATCGATAGTCAAACACGTATTAAAATTGGCTGTGTCTTTGTCAACAATATTGCCTTCAACGTTTTCATTTCCTTGAACCAACAAACCTTTAAGATAGTCGTCCATTTCCAAAGCAGTCAGTTCACTTTTTTCCTTTCTAGAAAAGCAATGCTTCTTTTCGGTTTAACTGGTAAAGAACATGCTTCGCCCAGTTCCTTTTTTGACAAATACTGTAACATGCTAGTAAAGTAAGCCCTGTGATCTTGAATAGCACGATTCTGTTCTTCGGTAAACCGGTTCGCCATTTTAGAATGACACAACCAAGCACACAGCACAGTAAACGCGTCCTGCTCGTCCAGCAGTCAGTGAAAGAATGATGAAACCGGTGTTGGTTAACCTAGTCATGTGAGCGCCGTAAGCCCAGCACTGATTGGTCCGCTGTGACATCAGCCCATCGCGTGATCAACATGCCACGTAGTAAGTAATCGGATAGCCTAGTGCACCGGCTCCACCGTTTGTATATGGGACGTGTTCAGCCACGGCTGCTTTTTCCCCCTACGTTACTCTATGGGGCGTGTTCAGCCACGGCTGCTTTTCCCCTACGTTACTCTCTGAAAAGTTTAGTAAATTTAGAATCGGTGTTTTCCTGTTCTCTTGGGTTCAAATTGTTATTGTTGTTCTTGTTGTCAGTGTTATTGTGGTTTCAAATTGTTATTGTTGTTCTTGTTATCAGTGTCATTGTGGTTTCAAATTGTATTTTTATTGTTGTTCTTGTTATCAGTGTTATTGTGGGTTCAAATTCCTATTGTTTTTATTATCAATGTTATTGGGGGTTCAAATTGTTCTTGTTATCAATGCCATTGTGAGTTTGAATTGTTATTGTTGATCTTGTTATCAATGCTATTGTGGTTTAAAATTGTTATTCTTGTTCTTGTTATTGTGGATTCGAATTGTTGTTCTTTATATCAATGTTACTGTGGGTTTGAATTGTTCTTGTTATCAATGTTATTGTGGGTTCGAATTGCTATTGTTGTTCATGTTATTAATGTTATTGTGGGTTCGAATTGCTATTGTTGTTCATGTTATCAATGTTATTGTGGGTTCGAATTGCTATTGTTGTTCATGTTATTAATGTTACTGTGGGTTTGAATGTAATTGTTCTTATTGTTGTTGTGGATTCAAATAGTTATTGTTTTTCTGTGATTGTTCTTGTTACTTTGTCATCCTCTGAACATTCATTTCCCAAAAAGGGCGCAAGCGCACCACACACACACACACACACACACGCACATACACACACATATGCATGCATGCACACATGCACACCGCACGCATGCCCCGCCCGCGCGCACGCATACACACACACACACACGTGTGTGTGCACGTGCGTATACAGCCCTCGTGCTTACTTTGCAGACACATGCACATGCTTGCATGTGAACACACATACACATACATACGCAAAACACATGTACATTTGCGCCTGCACACACATGCGCTCTCTCTCACACACTCACATGCATATATGTCCGTATACACAGGCACACACACACATATATGTACACATACAAGTACAGGTGTGTGAATGACAGGATCCCAACACGGATAATGACAATGAATGACAGGATCCCCACACCAACATGTGACAATGAATGACAGGATCCCCACACCGACATGTGACAATGAATGACAGAATCCCCACACCTGCAGGTGACAATGAATGACAGAATCTCCACACCGACATGTGACAATGAATGACAGGATCTCCACACCGACATGTGACAATGAATGACAGGATCTCCACACCTGCAGGTGACAATGAATGACAGGATCTCCACACCGACATGTGACAATGAATGACGGGATCTAAAACTGACATGTGACAATGAAAAACAGATCCCCACACCTGCATGTGACAATGAACGACAGGATCTCCACACCGACATGTGACAATGAACGACAGGATCTAAAACTGACATGTGACAATGAAAAACAGGATCCCCACACCTGCATGTGACAATGAACGACAGGATCTCCACACCGACATGTGACAATGAACGACAGGATCTAAAACTAACATGTGACAATGAAAAAACAGGATCCCCACACCTGCATGTGACAATGAACGACAGGATCTCCACACCGACATGTGACAATGAACGACACGATCTCAATACTGACATGTGACAATGAAAAACAGGATCCCCACACCTGCATGTGACAATGAACGACAGGATCTCCATACCTGCATGTAACAATGAACGACAGGATCTCAACACTGACATGTGACTATGAATGACAGGATCTCAACACTGACATGTGACAATGAACGACAGGATCTCAACGCTGACATGTGACAATGAATGACAGGATCTCAACACCTGCATGTGACAATGAATGACAGGATCTCAACACTGACATGTGACAATGAATGACAGGATCTCAACACTGACATGTGACAATGAATGACAGGATCTAAAACACCGGCATGCGGCAATGAATGATAGGATCCCCACACCTGCGTTTGACCATGAATGACAGGATCTCAACAGCGACATGTGACAATGAAAAACAGGATCCCCACACCTGCATGTGACAATGAATGACAGGATCCCCACACCTGCATGTGACAATGAACGACAGGATCTCAATACTGACATGTGACAATGAATGACAGGATCTCAACACCGGCATGCGACAATGAATGACAGGATCCCCACACCTGCATGTGACAATGAATGACAGGATCTCCATACTGACATGTGACAATGAATGACAGGATCTCAACACTGACATGTGACATGAATGACAGGATCTCACACTGACATGTGACAATGAATGACAGGATCCCCACACCTGCATGTGACAATGAACGACAGGATCTCAACACTGACATGTGACAATGAATGACAGAATCTCCACACCGACATGTGACAATGAATGACAGGATCTCAACACTGGCATGCGACAAGCAGTGCAATGATCTGTGCTACTCCTAGGTAGATGATCTGAACCATCTTCCCCAGGGACACTGGGTCTGAACATCAGTGGGTTGGTGCCTTGGGTCCAAGATATGTTGCCTGGCAAACACGGGAGTCAGAAAATGGTTTTGTCCTGATTTCAGTTCCGAATGGATACAGACAGAGGTAGAGTTAGATGTGTGGTGTGTGTGTGTGTGTGTGTGCGTGTGCGTGTGTGTGTGTGTGTGCGTGCGTGCGTGCGTGCGTGCGTGCGTGCGCGTGCGTGTCTGTGTGTGTATGTGTGTAATGTAATGTAATGTAAAAGGATATTTATAGAGCGCTTTACCTCCCAAGAGCCCAAAGCGCATAATTACAGAAAACATGATAAAAATATAATTCTAATTCAAAGCGCGCGCACACACACACACACACACACACCGCCGGGAAAAAAAACAAAAAAACACACACAAAAACACCTCTCACACGCAGACAAGACAGGAGCGCATTTAACAGCAGCAAACACGCGCACAGTGGGAATGGATATCGTTAATCAGTCCGAGGGAAAAGATGTGTCTTTAGGGAGGTTTTAAAAGTCTCTAAAGAGTCTGTGTTATGCAAAGAAGAAGGGAGACTATTCCACAGAGCAGGTGCCTGGTAAGAGAAAGATCGTTGGCCTGAAGTTTTTCAGGGGAGCGGAGGGAAGCCGAAGCAGACGAGAATCGGTGGATGAGCGTAAGTTGCGAGACGGAACATAGAGATGGAGGAGGTCAGAGAGGTAGGAGGGAGCCAGATTATTTCAGTGATTTGAAAACCAGGAGGAGAACTTTAAAGTCAATGCGAGACTGAATAGGGAGCCAGTGTAAGGATGACTGAATTTTGGGGATATATGATCAGATCTAGAGGAGCGGAGATCAGACGGGCGGCATTGTTCTGAACTTTTTGAAGTTTAGAGATGAGCATTAAGGGACAACCGGCAAGGAGGGGGTTACAATAGTCGAGCCGAGACAGGACAAAAGCACAGATTAGAGTCTTCAGAGCATTTTGAGTAAGGAAGCGGCGAACTGAGCTGATTCTACGAAGTTCAAGGTAGCAGGACTTGCACACATTAGAGATATGTTGTTTGAAAGAGAGAGTTTTGGTCGAGTGTAACACCGAGGTTACGAACAGACACTGATAGATTTATTTCGTTTCCATCAACATTTATAGAACTAAGGAGAGAATGAGTTCTAATAGTGTGTTTAGAAGCAATGAGGATTATTTCAGTTTTGTCGGCGTTAAGTTTGTTATTGTGCATCCATGATTTAACATCAGTAATGCATGCTTGAGAAGAGGAGATTATTTCATGAAGCTGACTGGGTATGGGCAGAGATATACAGCTGTGTGTGTGTGTGTGTGTGTTTTGTGTGTGTGTGTGGTGTGTGTTTTGTGTGTGTGTTTTGTGTGATGTGTGTGTGTGTGTGTGCGTGCGTGCGTGCGTGTGTGCCATGTATGTACGTATGTGTATATGTATGTGTGCACGCATGCGTGCGTGCGTGTGTGTGTGTGTGTATGTGTATGTGTGCATGTGAGAGAGAGTGTGCAGTGTATGCGTGCCTTTTGTGCGTGTGGTGCGCGCATGCGTTTGTGTATTGAAAGAGATAATAAAAACATTGAGCTAATACTTACAGATCTGTCTGAGCTCGACATAGCAACAACTCAACACAATATGTTATTTAAAACATTAAAATTCATCCTTCATCAGTTTATGAATATCAAACTGACCTAATTTTGCTCATTGTAACATGCAGTTTGACCAGACGTGTTGGAGAGAATAAGCCAACAGAGGGGAGACAGACAAAGAAAACTGAATCTTGGACATACACAGAGACAGACAGACAGAGAGAGAGAGAGAGGGGGGGGGGGGGGGCACGGGAGTGGGGCAAGGGAAATTTGAAGTCAGTGCATTGCCAACTTAATAAGAGACTCGGTAGCACGCCATAGGAAACCCAATTTTATTGTGTTAAAATTACCTAGGTTATAACACATGGGAAGTGACAATTTCTAATCAAGCAGTCAACAAGCTGTGATAAACAATTTGATATCTCAGATTAGTTGTAAGTACAGTGACTGGTAGACAGACATGTGGCTGCAATACGCAATAAAAATATTGATCATAACAATGGAATATTCATATCTCCTCTCTCTCTCTCTTTTAATTTCATAGTCTATCACATTATCAGTGGAATGCACATCTGAACAACTATGCACTGGCTGGGATGTCGATGCCACGTCGACTTTCTCCCCCTCCTTTCCCCTCTACATTTCCCCTGATCTTGACACCCCTATCCCCACCCCCACCTATGCCCTGCCACCACTCTCCCCTCACAAAAGATACACCAACATGCAGACCCTGCCCACAACCGTAATGCCCTTCACACACATCACAAACGCACACACACACACACACACACACACACACACACACACAAACATCCATAAACACACACAAACATGCATAAACACACACAAACATGCACACTCACAGATGCGTATGCGCGCACACACCCACACGCATGCATGCATGCACACACACACACACACAACACACACATTACAAACATAAATACCACACAAACATATACACACACATACAAACACACATGCACACAAACGCATGCACGCACACAAACGCATGCACATACAGAAACACACACATGCAGACACAAACACACACACAAATGTGCATGCACACACACACACACACACACACGCAGGCAGGCACACACATTCACACACACACACACACGCACACGCACACGCACACAAAACACACACAGGAGCATGCGCACATTCACATAACTGACAATAGTAAGTTCGAGAATCACAAAGGCAGAAGTATGCAAGGGAATAATTTACACCAAAGACTGCTAAAAAAAAAGACATTTTGTGATTAAAGCACTTTTGTTTGTTTGTTTAACAGGATGAGAGTGATGAACTGTGACAGACTAGAACAGGCAAACAAACACATGACTGTCTAGCAGAACAGCTGAGGGCTCATACACCATGTTTCTCTCTGCAGAGTTCTAGAACGTGAGGTAAGGTAAGGTAATATTGCTTACAGCTCAGCTGACTGCAAAAGGCCATTTCAGGACTGTCACCACGTATAAGTCAACTCACAAATCATTAAAAAAAAAACCAAAAAATTCATTCACACAACCCTTTAAAATACATCTATAAACACAACAGATATTTTGTTAAAAATCTTTCCTCTGTAAAAACTTAGAGATGAAAAAATGTTCATCTCTTTCAGAAACTCAAATATCACATCAGGTGGGACATCTCTGAACAAGGTTTTCAGGGAGTCTGCTGTAAAATGTCTATGTCTCACATCACGCAAGTCCCAACACTCCAAAAGAATACGTTTCACTGTGGAGTGGTACATGATGTGGAATGCACGTGAACAAATCATATGCAGAAGAGCAAAGACATCTTGATGGGACATACAATATTCGAAGGATATTCAAAACCTCATAAACATACCAAGGTGCCGTTCTGCAAATAACATGAAAGCAGAGACAAGAAATCTGGCCGTTTCTTCTTTGTCCAAAGGGAAGCCAATGCAATTCTTCAGTCCCTTGAATGCCTTACCTGTAAGCTGAACGGAGCTGTTTCTGTATCTCAGAGTAACTTCATGATAAAAGTGCTCAATTGAAGGTCAGAGTATTCCTAAACATGCTAGGTAGACAGCTGATTGTAATTATTTCAATTACACATGACCAACAACACCCAATTGCAATGCCACTGAATCCTATTCGTGTTGAATACGCCCATCCTTTTCAGCTATGGACAAAAGTTGTCTTATCAACACTCTCTTACTTCTCGCCAGTGCAAATTATGCTGTTCTCACAATTTTGTGTGTGTGTGTGTGTGTGTGTGGTGTGTGTGTGTGTGTGTGTGTGTGTGTCTGTGTGTGTGTGTGTGTGTGTGTCTGTGTGTGTCAAGTCTACACAGTGGCCATGGGGAATGAACACCTGTGTTTAACTGGCATGAGAGGAAAAGGAGTCGACAGGTGGCTCACTCACGTCGACACTGACACGGGAGGCATGGCGCACGGCTCCTCCTTCAATCGGCGAAATCACTGATAAACGCAAAACAGTGGAAATATCTGGTGTACTCCCTGTTGTGTCTCAACAACTGGCTGAAAGGCCTGTTTCTCATCGACTCTAAGCTGCTCTCACGGCAGTGGGATAGAAAAGAGATGAAAGCTTCTGCTCTTGGTATATTGAATACCAAAGGGCCACAACTCCCAGGCAGTTAAAGGGCAAGAAGAGCTGAACAGCCTGATGACTCTGGTGCTTTAAACTTCACTGTACATCACCTTGAAGTTCTTTACCATATGTCATAGGTCTCTACGGACCCCTGGTTTTAGTATTGGAATAAAGCCTTGCCGTATGTCATAGGTCTCTACGGACCCATGGTTTTAGTATCGGAATAAAGCCTTGCCGTATGTCATAGGTCTCTACGGACCCATGGTTTTAGTATTGGAATAAAGCCTTGCCGTATGTCATAGGTCTCTACGGACCCATGGTTTTAGTATTGGAATAAAGCCTTGCCGTATGCTGTAGGTCTCCAGTGACTCATACTTATTTGTGAAAGAATAAAGCTTGAAATGATTTAGTTTTTTGTTTATTTCTTTTCTTTGTTGACAACGACATGCAATTTTTGGTGCAGATGCGGAGTCATGCGTTCCTTACAAAGTCATGACATTTCATGGCAACAGCTTAAAAGCAGACTCAGTTATCAAGTGAAAATCAGAGTGTGTGACATGTAATACCCGCGATGTACAGCAAAGGTTAAAAAGTAACTTGACAGTGGAACTTCAAACTGGCCTGCACTGTTCTGCATAGGTTCTGTGATCAAGCAGCAAGAAGTAAAAAACAATGATGCAGCCCAGACGGAGATGCATGTCCTGACCCCAGTCATCAGTGACGAATGTGAAAAAACCAATACAGTCGGTAATCAATTGACAATAAAAAGAACACTGCAGTTTCAAATCAATTGACAATGAAAAAAAACAAAACACATCAGCAGTAATACATCCTCATTGTACTGTAGTCACACATCATCGACAAACCTTCATTGTACTGTAGTCCCACATCATCATGACAAACCCTCATTGTACTGTAGTCACACATCATAAGACTGTCATGACAAACCTCATTGTACTGTAGTCACACATCATAAACTGTCATGACAAACCCTCATGTACTGTATCCACTGTATGACAACCTCATTCTGTAGTCAATCAATAAGTGTCATGACAAACCCTCATTGTACTGTAGTCACACATCATAACTGTCATGACAAACCCTCATTGTACTGTAGTCACCACATAAGACTGTCATGACAAACCCTCATTGTACTGTAGTCACACATCATAACAGTGTCATGACAAACCCTCATTGTACTGTAGTCACACATCATAACATGTCATGACAAACCTCATTGTACTGTAGTCACACATCATCAGTCATGACAAATCCTCATTGTACTGTAGTCACACATCATAACAGTGTCATGACAAATCCTCATTGTTACTGTGGTCACACATCATAACATGTCATGACAAATCCTCATTGTACTGTAGTCACACATCAAAGACTGTCATGACAAACCCTCATTGTACTGTAGTCACACATAGACTGTCATGACAAACCCTCATTGTACTGTAGTCACACATCATAAGACTGAGACAAATCCTCATTGTACTGTAGTCACACATCATAAACTTCATGACAAATCCTCATTGTACTGTAGTCACACATACAGTGTCATGACAAATCCTCATTGTACTGTAGTACACATCAAAAAGACTGTCATGACAAACCCTCATTGTACTGTAGTCACACATCATAACAGTGTCATGACAAATCCTCATTGTACTGTAGTCACACACGATCATGACAAACCCTCATTGTACTGTAGTCACACATCTTATGACACTCACGACTGTGTCCATCATGACAAATCCTCATTGTACTGTAGTCACACATCATCATGACAAACCCTCATTGTACTGTAGTCACACATCATCATGACAAATCCTCATTGAACTGTAGTACACACATCATGAAACCTAGACTGTAGTCACATCACTAACACCCTCATTGTACTGTAGTCACACATCATAAGACTGTCATGACAAACCCCCATTGTACTGTAGTCACACATCATAACAGTGTCATGACAAACCCTCATTGTACTGTAGTCACACATCATAAGTGTCATGACAAACCCTCATTGTACTGTAGTCACACATCATAACAGTGTCATGACAAATCCTCATTGTACTGTGGTCACACATCATAACAGTGTCATGACAAACCCCACTTGTACTGTAGTCACACATCATAACAGTGTCATGACAACCCTCATGTATTAGACACATTAACAGGGCATGACAACCTCATTGTACTGTAGTCACACATAAGACTGTATGAAAACTCATTGTACTGTGTCACACACCATAAACTGTCATGACAAACCCTCATTGTATTAGTCACACATCATAAGGACTGTCATGACAAACCCTGCATTGTACTGTAGTCACATCATAAGACTGTCATGACAAACCTCTTGTACGTAGTCACACATCATAACAGTGTCATGACAAATCCTCATTGTACTGTAGTCACACATTAACAGTGTTAACAAACCCTCTGACTGTAGTCACACATCATCATGACAAATCCTCATTGTACGTAGTCACACATCATCAGAGGCCCTCATTGTACTGTAGTCCAATCTCAGACAAATCCTCATTGTACTGTAGTACACACATCTGACAAGCCCTCATTGTACTGTAGTCACACATCTCAACAAACCTCATTGTACTGTGGTCACACATCAAACAGTGTCTGACAAACCTCATGTCATGTATCACAATCATCATGACAACCTCATTGTACTGTAGTCACACATCATCATGAAAATCCTCATTGTACTGTAGTCACACTCATCATGACAAGGCCTCATGTATTGTAGTCATAACACATCTGACAAACACTATTGTATGTAGTCACACATCATTCAGACAAGCCTCATTGTACTGTAGTCACACATCATACAACTCATTGTACTGTAGTCCAATCATCATGACAAACCTCATTGTATGAGTCACACATATCATGACAAACCTCATTGTACTGTAGTCACACATCTCATGACAACCCTCATGTACTGTAGTCACACATCATCATGACAAACCTCATTGTACTGTAGTCACACACCATAAGCTGTCATGACAAAACCTCATTGTACTGTAGTCAACATCACAAGATTGTCATGACAAACATGGGAGATCAGACAACAACGTTCACTTATTCATGTTCAATGTGCAGATCACCCAAATATTAAGCAGGCCGAATAATCGTCTAAAAAAGTGGAAAACGATCTATTCAACACATTCCACATGAACTACCACACCAAGTTCAAAGGGCATGGAATGCTTCCCTGCTACACAAAAGGTCGGAGAGTTCTCAGGTCATGAAGAATGAAGAATGGACTGAGATGCTGTGCGCGTTCAGGGTTTTTCAGACTGTCGTGGAGGTGGAGCGAATGTGGAAAAGAACGCAGCCACAGGTGAAAAAGCAGAACAGTCTCTGAAGAACACAACTCTTCCCAGGACTGTGTTGTCTGTTGATTGTGTCTCACAACATTGCCTTGAGTGGAGCGACTGAAAGAGGCGTCGCTTAGCAACCCCTCTCTCGCATGCCTTCGCTAGTTCACCTTCTCCCCTTCAGGCGTGAAAGATTCCTTTAGAGGCCAGCTCTTCCCTCACCTGGTGCAGGTAGTTTGGGTCAGGGTAACCAAATCTGCAACAGTTGAGTATTACGTACCTCCATCTTCAGGCAATAAGGCAATTCTTTTTTAGTCAACCTACACCATGTGTACTGTTGGTGTTCAATGTCAACTCATGTTGTATGGCTGACAGATTTGATATGACATGCTGTTGATGTATGTTGTTGACACATGTTGTATGGCTGACAGATTTGATATGACATGCTGCTGATGTATATTGTTGACACATGTTGTATGGCTGACAGATTTGATATGACAGGCTGCTGATGTATATTGTTTACACATGTTGTATGGCTGACAGATTTGATATGACATGCTGTTGATGTATGTTGTTTACACAAATTGTCAGCCATACAACATCAGTAAACATTGAACACCAACAGTACTTCTTCAGTTTCAGAAGAATATTCAGGACCTGTTCCATCCATGTGCAGATGAAAAACAAACCGTGGAAAACTCTTAAGACACCCTGGACTCAGCAGCTAACTGGAGTAACAGCTCAAGAAAGGGAGAAGTATGGTTACCATTGAAAGACTTGAAGATCAGCCTGGTGGCATAGGTCTGAAACTGTTTTTTGTTGTTGTTCTCTTTTGAATAAATTATCTAAATAATCAGCCAGACCAGATTCGCACAACGCTTTCAAACTGGTGTCTGCACATGTGGATTAGAACTTGGAGCACTGTAAAGAACTGTTTCATTCAAGTCTGAGCCACCTACTTCCTCCTTACGGTCAAGGGAAACAACTGAAAGTTTTTATTTTTCTCTATTCTGCTGGACGAAAGGGACAAAGTACAAGACAAAGCACGACGCGTTTCAACCTCTTCGGTCTTCTTCAGGCAAGACACACAACATTCAGGACAAAGAAAACGAAGAACGAACAATCACTTATTTCCTCAAACTCAGCGCAAGATGGATGCTGAATGAAAATGAGGCTGCTGGGAAGGATAGTGATGCTGATCATAATAATGATAGTAATAATGATAACAACAGTGTTGATGATGATAAAAATATTAAAGAAATGATAAAGAGAAGATTATTATCATTCTTAATAACAGTATGAAGATTGTAGATATAGCATCAACAGTGACTATACAGACAGAAGGGGAGAAAGGAAAGGGATTAGAGGACTGTCGAACAGCATGGTGAATGCTGTCCAGTTTTGTACTACGAAAAGGCACCTACATTTCTTCTTCCTTTTTCTCTCAGGAAAAAAACAAAAACATTGTTGACATTTATCCACCGACGTCTTCCCAACGTGAAACGCAAGTTTGAAAACTTTATATTTTCTAGATATTTTCTTTTGCAATGTTTTTAACCCAGACTGACCAAAAGCCTTTACAGAAAACAAAGAGAAAAAGATGGCAACTTGGTACGATGTCAGGGTCAATGTTTTACCTTAGTGGCCTCATTTATTGTGTTTTTTTCACAGCAACAGTCATTTCACTCATGCAAATGAAGTTGATGCCAGACTTAATGATTCATAACATGGTGGAAGGTATATCTCCTGCCTTGTTCGTTGGGTCCAGTCTAGCTAGCTATTGACTGCAGCCTGGAATTTTGATAGTCTGCCCTTAGGAGGCACCCAAGACGAAGTAGTGTCCCCTTGAGACATTTTTAATTTTGCTATTACTTTGATTTTACTGATCTTTCCTTTCACCGATTTAACACGTCTTCGTACAGATGGGGCAAAAGTGTGTGCAAATGTTTGTACGTGTGCATGTGAATGGCAATGTATGAGCACAAGCGTGTCTGCATGTGCAAGTGCTGGGATGCACTTGCATACATGTAAATGTTCCAGCTGTGTTACATCTTCCTTCGTTATTCCTCTTCCGCCTGCAACACTCACTGTCCTTCATAGGTGCTGGTCTTATGATGGATGTCGCTCCATATAATGATGCCTTTTGCTCCTGTGGTAACAGAGTCGCCGATGGTGAACACCAGACCGTGATCAAAGGCCTTCTGCAGCATCTTCAACACCTCTTGTCCTTCCTGATTGGCCGGCAGATAGGCCAAGCGAGTTGTGCCCTCAAACCACCGCCCCGGGTTGGGATGACAAGCCTTGTGAGAAACAGAAAAGTCTGCTCATTCACCCTCATCTGAGAAAAAAAAATTATGACAATTATGGACAATGAATAAAACACAAATAGAACACTGCACTTTCCAGGCTGCAAACAGCACTGCTTTGCAAGCTGCACCTGCCAATAATTTTTCAAATCTGAAAAAAAAACAAAGGCAGTAAGTGATTGATTAGCAGCAAGAAAACAGCTGTGAAAATGGGTAACCAAAACTGTGAATGTGAAAAAACAACAGCCTGTGTCTTCAGAGGTACGACTATCGTGAATGGAAAGGGAACAGGAAAGGTCAATACATACAATGACAGGAAAAAACAACAACAGCCTGTGTCTTCAGAGGTATGACTATCGTGAATGGAAAGGGAACAGGAAAGGTCAATACATACAATGACAGGAAAAAATAAAATAAAAACAACATCCATTCAGAGTCTTCTGCATCGCTGTTCTCAGCGGCACTACAACCACTGAAGGACTCTTCTGGCAATGTCACACAGCATGAACTCCTCATCGGCATCAGCTATGTCGTTTGTGGACCCTCGGTACTTTCGTCTTAGCGCTTGTGCTCTCCATGACTACTGACTTGCCAGCTGTTGAGAGTGCGTGCTATTTTTCAAAAACTGTTACAAATCATGGTCAGCTATGATCTTTTTGCAACACTCAACTGAATACGCTACCATCAGACCATCCACTTAGCTGCTGTGTAGTTGGTGAGCCAGATCAGTAACGCTCAATTTGAAATCTGAGTTGCAGGCCACATTCTACTGCTTGATTATGTGGTGCTAACTAGTAACTGATGAAGCAAAGATAATATTCAGCTATTGTTAACAACACTTATTTTGCATGTCACTCATGCATGATTCAGTTCAGTAAAACGTGGTCAAACTTGATTTCTGCAAACATTGGTTCTTGTTTTGTTTGATCCACTGCCAATTAGAAGAAGATAACTTCACGGCAACTTCAATAGAACTGAAAAAATAAATCCATAAGAGAACACTGCCAGTGCACTAGCAGCATGGGGTAGAGTTTAGAAAAAAAAAGTAGCTGTGAATAGCTTGGAAATAATGAAAAGTATCATGGAAAATAGGTAGAGAAAGGAATTTTACTACTAAAAGTAGTTTAACTATATACTTACCTGTTCAAACTAATGCCTCATCCCAACATGGAGTGGAACATCGCTATATCATCCATTTCAGTTGTAAAATTCCTTTTCGTCACACGTCCTTTAATCAACAAACGTCAGAACAATGAAGAGGACGGTGGGAAGCATGATGCCCTGAAGTGGAAGACACTGATCCCACAGGAACATGTCTCTGCACAGTGCCCAAACCTTGAGCTCTGTGGCAGAGGCCACTAAGGACCCTACATGTCTGACTATATGTTTCTGGTCTGGAGGCCAAAGGTTCAGTCTCCGCTCTCCCTCAAAGGAAGGCACAAAATAACAGAAAGAAGTGTGACGGATCGTTTCTCGTCCGGTCACAAATTTTCATGCAACCGTGCTTACCGGAAGGTAGTTGTCCGGAAGCCGGTTTGAAAATTCAGCTCACTGCTACTCACCGGGGCACTGTTAAAAGCCGGGTGAGTTGAACCGGTTAGGCAGTCTCTGCAGTGATTCCGGCAACGCAAAAACACAGAAGGCCGAAGAGGGACTCAGCTGATTTTTGGTGGCAGTCAGTTTCCCCCAGGTAGAAGCGTTCCCTGGACTGAGGGGGACTGGCTGCCATTTTATGAGGGTCAGGATCGTAGCTGAAGTCTACGCCCCTGTTCTCCACCCTGTGTTGGCGTGGAGAGGTCGGCCTGAGTGCCGATAATCACCCTACCTGCCACTGCGCCCGGGACCGACTACCTGCTGAGCCAGTTGGGCTGGAGACGCCGCTGCTGCCAAGCCAGAGCGCCGCTCCAGAGCTTGAACCAGCGACCTGTTGGCGAGACCGTCGCTGCGTTGTGTGTGTGTGAGCCACAGCTCCTGTGTGAGACTGTCACCTCGTCGCCAGCAGAGACGCCTCAAGTGTGTTGAGAGGTTTTTTTTTGAGCCACAGCTCTGAAGATTTTCAGGTCCTGTGTCGGACTTGACACTGTATTCATCTTCGTCTTCGTCACCGTCATCGTCGTCTTCGCCCTCTTTGTCTTTGTCGTCGTCGTCTTCGTCATCGTTGGAACCAGCAGCGCCAACGAATACATACATATAGATATATTTTGTGTGTATGCCTTGTGGTTGGCGTGCCGACCTATTAATGATTTTGCCTTTATATTATGTTTGTCTGATGGCTCGGGCAGCATAAAGCAAAAAGAAGTGTTGTTCTGTTGCCTGGCTGTCAATGTTCGGGTGAGTTGGTGTGTGTATGTGAATTAGAAAAGTCGTGCATGCATCCGTAATTTCTGTGTGAGTCAGACAGTCAGACACCTGCAGACACCACCCATACCATCCGTAACAAGAAGCATGAATTAAGAAAAAGATTTTCTTAAAGCCCAGGATCAGGAAAAGGAAAAGACCCTTTCCTAAAACATACAGTGAAAGCGAGTACAGATGGCACCACTTTGAGGAACCGTAAAACACACAGAGCCTCACCAAAATCCCCTCAGCGCAATAAAAAAATCACCAATACCAATGTGAACTTGACCACAGCGCAAAAGTAGGAAGGTGCCAGACATAAACAAAGTGAAAGGTGATTCAAACAAAGAAAGGCCAATTAAAATCAGGGAGGGTGTGTGGCTGTCTGGGCGATGACTGTCCACACCACCACGCCTCCTCCGAGGCATTCAAACGCATCCATACCTACAGTCAGGTCACGCAGATGAAACATGCCACAGGTAGTCTCTGACATCCATACCTACAGTCAGGTCACGCAGATGAAACCTGCCAAAGGTAGTCTCTGACATCCATACCTACAGTCAGGTCACGCAGATGAAACCTGCCACAGGTAGTCTCTGACATCCATACCTACAGTCAGGTCACGCAGATGAAACCTGCCACAGGTAGTCTCTGACATCCATACCTACAGTCAGGTCACGCAGATGAAACCTGCCACAGGTAGTCTCTGACATCCATACCTACAGTCAGGTCACGCAGATGAAACCTGCCACAGGTAGTCTCTGACATCCATACCTACAGTCAGGTCACGCAGATGAAACCTGCCACAGGTAGTCTCTGACTTCCATACCTACAGTCAGGTCACGCAGATGAAACCTGCCACAGGTAGTCTCTGACTTCCATACCTACAGTCAGGTCACGCAGATGAAACCTGCCACAGGTAGTCTCTGACTTCCATACCTACAGTCAGGTCACGCAGATGAAACCTGCCAAAGGTAGTCTCTGACTTCCATACCTACAGTCAGGTCACGCAGATGAAACCTGCCAAAGGTAGTCTCTGACATCCATACCTACAGTCAGGTCACGCAGATGAAACCTGCCAAAGGTAGTCTCTGACTTCCATACCTACAGTCAGGTCACGCAGATGAAACCTGCCAAAGGTAGTCTCTGACTTCCATACCTACAGTCAGGTCACGCAGATGAAACCTGCCAAAGGTAGTCTCTGACTTCCAGCCAGCTCCATGACAAATGTTGGTCATTGCAACGCTCCGCCAGAGGGTGCAACTGGCAAAGACAGCCCAAACCTCATATACCTGTATGTCCGTCTTTGGGGGAAGCACTCACCGGGCAGAGACATAAGTGTGACTTATCACTTGCCAAAGCCATGAGCTTATTGGCAGCGTTGCCCTGGTTATGTTATAAATGGGTGTACATGTGGCCCGACTCTGTCCTCTGACGATATCCCTTCCTTCTGAAAACTGTGAGGAGACGCAGACTGAGACTTACAGAGAGACAGAGCTAAAGACTGGACCCTTTTCACCCTGGAGTCCAAAGATGGACTAGACTCTGATCTGCAAAGAAGTGCATGCCAGCTGAACAAAATTCAGAGAGGGGATTCCGATTTTGACAGATTACCAGAAAGCTCTGAGAGGGCAGGTTTCTGTTTGACTCGGAGTTTCAACCGATCTTTGGAAAGAACTTCTGGATACCGGTTCTTCTGAAAGAGGCTGAACAGACAGAATGAAGATGTTGACTCGGTTCTCTGTCATACTGCAGATATGAGCGAACACATCACCCTGATGAATACCCAACAGCTGAGAGACAGACCAAAAGGGAGGGCTCCCAAAAAAATGACCCTTCTCCTTAATGAAATGCGAAGGTACTTCAGGGGCGACGTTCCAATGGGAGTGTGAAAAAAAGCTTCAGAGAGGTCGAGGGTTATGACCCAAACATCAGGAAGCATGGAAGCGCATCGCCTTCAGACTGACTCCCTGGCTAACTTCAGTGGAGAAACAAACCAGGTCAGTCAGCTGAGGCTGGTACAGGCCTCCACTTACCCCAGCAGTCAGCTGAGGCTGGTACAGGCCTCCACTTACCCCAGCAGTCAGCTGAGGCTGGTACAGGCCTCCACTTACCCCAGCAGTCAGCTGAGGCTGGTACAGGCCTCCACTTACCCCAGCAGTCAGCTGAGGCTGGTACAGGCCTCCACTTACCTCAGTAGTCAGCTGAGGCTGGTACAGGCCTCCACTTACCCCAGCAGTCAGCTGAGGCTGGTACAGGCCTCCACTTACCTCAGTAGTCAGCTGAGGCTGGTACAGGCCTCCACTTACCCCAGCAGTCAGCTGAGGCTGGTACAGGCCTCCACTTACCTCAGTAGTCAGCTGAGGCTGGTACAGGCCTCCACTTACCTCAGTAGTCAGCTGAGGCTGGTACAGGCCTCACTTACCCCAGTAGTCAGCTGAGCTGTACAGGCCTCCACTTACTCAGTAGTCAGCTGAGGCTGGTACAGGCCTCCACTTACCTCAGTAGTCAGCTGAGGCTGGTACAGGCCTCCACTTACCTCAGTAGTCAGCTGAGGCTGGTACAGGCCTCCACTTACCCCAGTAGTCAGCTGAGGCTGGTACAGGCCTCCACTTACCTCAGTAGTCAGCTGAGGCTGGTACAGGCCTCCACTTACCTCAGTACTCAGCTGAGGCTGGGAGAGGCCTCCACTTACCCATCTCCTTGGCAACCGGAAAAGAAGGGCGAAATCATTCATGGGGGGGCCAGGAAGATATATTTCTGAACCTGTGACCTTTCGAAGGTGGGAATCCACCACTTCAGTATGAATGAAGCCTTGTCGATGTACAGCGTGGAAAGAAAAGCGATGATTTCCAATGGAATCGTCTTCAGAGAACGAAGATAGTCGCATCCTTGGCCTTAGTCAAGGATCAAACCCTACCAGAAGTGCAAGTACGGAGGTTGACGGGGAGAGGGGGGGGGGGGAAGGGTGGTGGTGGTTGAGAAGGGAGTCTCATTCATCTTTCATAACTTTTTTTTAAAAACTTTAAGATTAATTTCTTCCCTTCTTTACTCCTCTCTTAAAACAGAAGGGGCCGCTTAGTTTGACTAAAACATGCAAAGGTGCAGGAGTGGACTCACACACACTACATGCAAAGCCAAGGGGTGTCCCCGTTAACGGACAACTGTTCTGGGTCAACAGCTCCCCAGAAC
The DNA here is from genome assembly GCA_018398815.1 of Conus ventricosus. Classification (NCBI taxonomy): domain Eukaryota; kingdom Metazoa; phylum Mollusca; class Gastropoda; order Neogastropoda; family Conidae; genus Conus; species Conus ventricosus. The sequence continues at coordinate 1,848,559 of CM031617.1, forward strand.
AGTGAACACCTGACAATGACATTGTGTCCACAAACACGACAAAGTCCTAAGCTAGACAAGAAAAGGCGTGTTCCTCCACCAAGGAAAAGGAGAAAACTGAACTACTTTGAATATAGTGCAAAGAAGTGAACTCACTTAAGGTAGATCACTCTCGCTCCCCATCCAGTTACAGGGGTGAGGTTAGCTCCCTGCTCTCACTTTATTTCTTTCTCTCATCCAATGAGATGGTGATGTTCCACGACATGGGGAGATAAGACATTTACATGGACAGGCAAGTATCCCAATGAGATGGTGATGTTCCACGACATGGGGAGATAAGACATTTACATGGACAGGCAAGTATCCCAATGAGATGGTGATGTTCCACGACATGGGGAGATAAGACATTTACATGGACAGGCAAGTATCCCAATGAGATGGTGATGTTCCACGACATGGGGAGATAAGACATTTACATGGACAGGCAAGTATCCCAATGAGATGGTGATGTTCCATGACATGGGGAGATAAGACATTTACATGGACAGGCAAGTATCCAATGAGATGGTGATGTTCCACGACATGGGGAGATAAGACATTTACATGCATTTACATGGACAGGCAAGTATCCCAATGAGATGGTGATGTTCCACGACATGGGGAGATAAGACATTTACATGGACAGGCAAGTATCCCAATGAGATGGTGATGTTCCACGACATGGGGAGATAAGACATTTACATGGACAGGCAAGTATCCCAAATGAGATGGTGATGTTCCACGACATGGGGAGATAAGACATTTACATGGACAGGCAAGTATGAGAAAAAGTCATTCCCAGAGAGGTAGGTGATCTGATTCATGTCTACATTGACCAACACGCACACACTGATTAAATAATGGGCATTTCCTCTGGCATACCAATCTCTGGTGACACATGAATAAGAACAAAAAAGAAAAATAATCTATTAGAAACGAAAGATGTTCCAGCTCCTGCGTGTTCCAATGTCCACACCGTCAATCTTCCAAGGATCTGTAACTGCAGACTGCGATGAAGACCACACAACATAACAGTGAACAAATGCGCACAAAGCTGTTTTTCTCCAGCTGCTGTACAATTCAGAGCATGCTGATTGTTCTGACAATGCTGCACAAAAGCAGCACTGTATCAGAAATCAAAAATGAAATAAATCGGTGAAAACACACTGATTTTGCTTCTTTCTCTGCCTGCCCTGCTGTCCGTCATGTTTTTATGCTAATAAACAAAACATGAAAGAGTGTAACTGAAACAAAGCTGAAGACACTTTACCGCTTGTCTGTCTGGAGGGAATTCGTAGGTGATGGTGATCATCCCACTCCCTGGATATCCAGCCAGGTGTGATCCATGGATGATGGAATAGGTCATCTTACGCGGGCGGGCTGAGTGCCAGTAGGGATGCGAAACATTTGCAGACACTCGGGACACTGAGGGCCTGCCAACGTGGTGCGGGCCACACACTTGCTGCAGACCCGATCTCCGCACGGTAACTTCAGGAGTCGGGGGACCCCGTCCAGGCAGGTGGGGCAAGTTTCGTGCATGTCTTTTGTCTCGCTGACCGTGACGCTGGCTGTGTCAGCGTAGCTGGTGCTCTGGTCTGACACTCTTCCTGCATGCACAGTTCAGCAGTTTCAGAGTTTGGGTTAGCTGCTGATTGCAGAGTGCTGCTTCATCTTGGATCAATGGACAACAAAGGAATCTCTTTCAGACGATGAAGATTACAAGGCAATGCACATATAATATCAATGTGTAACACTGATCCATTTCCAGTGTTACCATTAATAGACTTATCCCCTTTCGGTCGCTAGGAGAACAGCTTCTTCGATATAGCTACTGAATACAATAGCAAACATCAGTTACATCTCTGGGTTGTGTTTCTCCTTATTTCAGTATGTCCAGTTGATGCAACGCACATTCTTTAATCCATTGACAAACAACTATATGGTGGCATCCTGATAAAATTAAGACTCGACCGATCTATTAATGTTTTTAATTCCAACAGAACATCATCTTTTTTACAGAGTGCATGTTTCGTTACTATACATCACAGTTAAATGCAAACCAACTGTTAACAGCATGATAATATGTTCATCACTTGGACATTCCATAGGGGAGGGAACCCTCAGTGGCAGCAAGTGGAGAAAGGTGATTTCTGATCAATTCGATTCTCTCTGACCCAGCCTTTGCTAACAGGGGTCACAGAGCCTTGCCACAGACAAAGGCCTGCCTGGTTTCCTTAGGGATGAGGAGATTATCAACACTCTGAGGCTGTGCTTCAGCATTCCTCAAGCTTCGCTGCTAGGTGGAACTTAGAGAACTTGAATGAGTCTTGCCATTTCAAAAAAAATAAAAAAATTCAGAGCTAGAATTGGACAAATGACTTGCTTTCCCTTCCATCACCTAAAAATAGGACATGACACGGAAGTGATTTCATGGACCAAGGTCAGCCTTGAAGGCCTATAACCATACTTCAGTTTGTCGCCAGGAATGAAGGGTTTGCGGACAGAGTGACCAAGTCATCAGAGTTCTTCATGAAAGACAAGAATCTCTGGAGACGGACTGAGACTCTCTGACTCTGCAGGCGGCAGGGACAAACAGATTTCCAGTGTCAGGTTACGGAAGGATCACTCTTTCAAGGGCCTGAACTCTTTTAGCAGCTAAATATTCTTGGAAAGGGAGGAGACTCTAGACAGCATTCGATGCTGGACTGTTCGGAGAGAAAGTTGAGATCAGTTCAAGACTTTTAAAAAAAAGGGTCAAGATGACATCCACAGCCCTAAATGTCATGAGAAAAGCCTTTGGTGGTACAGACCTAAAACTCCTGAAGGCTTTAAGCGGCCATCGCTCTTGTCATGGATGTAGTCCCTGAAATGTCCCGTGTTCTCAGCATTTTCTGGAAAAAGACCTGAATGCATGCAACAAGTCAAAGATGTCTTCCTCCAGTAACCATACACTTAGACACAGTGTACAAAACTGGCGAGGTTATCTTTGAGTGTGGGTAAGGAATTGCAACAAAAAAGATGACGTGGAGAGTCAACGACTCACACTTGACATCTGATTGGCTCAGCACGGTCATCACTGAGGCATTGTTTTTTCCTTGGGTCAGCTAAGGTGGACCAATCCAATATGATCAGACACTGGGCGGCAGTCAGCAAAGGGTGGACCAATCCAATATTGATCAGACACTGGGCGGCAGTCAGCTAAGGTGGACCAATCCAATATGATCAGACACTGGGTGGCAGTCAGCTAAAGTGGACCAATCCAATATGATCAGACACTGGGCAGCTGTCAGCTAAAGTGGACCAATCCAATATGATCAGAGGCTGGGGGGCAGTCAGCTAAGGTGGACCAATCCAATATGATCAGACACTGGGTGGCAGTCAGCTAAAGTGGACCAATCCAATATGATCAGAGGCTGGGGGGCAGTCAGCTAAGGTGGACCAATCCAATATGATCAGAGGCTGGGGGGCAGTCAGCTAAAGTGGACCAATCCAATATGATCAGAGGCTGGGGGGTAGTCAGCTAAGGTGGACCAATCCAATATGATCAGAGGCTGGGGGGCAGTCAGCTAAAGTGGACCAATCCAATATGATCAGACACTGGGCGGCTGGTCCTCTCCAGTTTCCAGTGCTCACAGTCTGATCAGGTTGGCCCATGGTTTGGTCCACCAAAGTCAACACAAGGAAGCAACAGAGCCTCAGTGGCTAGTACACTCGAACATCTATTCCTCGATGGATATCATTTGCCATCGCCCCATCACACACACACACACATACAAATGCACACACAGACACACACACACACATTGTCTAATATCACGAATAGTGGACAGACATTAAATGAAGGATACACACACACACACACACACACACACACACACACACACACACACACACACACGCACACACACACACCCCACACACACACATGCTCACACACATCATTTCCACATCCCCCAAACCCTCCTCACGTCTTGCCACATGGTGTGCTCGGCTCTTGGATTTCTTCTTTCTGCGTGACGCTGACCCCATGGACTGCTTCAGCCTCGTGTTTGTTTCCAGCGGCGTTTCTGGCGAGGCAGAACGGCCCACGTGCATTGCGGTGCTGCTGCTGCCCCATCTGGTGGTGCTGGTCAAGGAGTTGCTACGAGACAGAGGTCTGGGTATGGGGAGGGGTCTCTGCCTTTGGCGTTGCTGGACCACTTGGTGTCGCTTCCGCTGGCGTCCCCGTCCTGGACATGCATGTGGCGTGTGTTTTTTAGTGAAAAGACTCTGGTGCCAGCGTCAGTGTGTGTGTGTGTGTGTGTGTGTGTGTGTGTGTGTGTGTGTGTGTGGTGTGTGGTTATGTATTGTGGGTGGAATGCACCACCAACTTCAGAAGGGTAATTTTTACTATCTACAAAGTGGAACAAAATGTCGAGGCAAAATGAGGCCTTCAGATTAATTCATTACTATATCTATCTATCCACCTGTATCTATTTCATCCACATATATCTATATTTATCTATCTATCTACAGACCGCCCTGACTTAAGGCTGCTTCAGACCAACTGACATAGGCTAGAACACCAAGGCTACATCAGAATGTTGTTATGCTCAGCATATTTATGCGGGGATTGTCTTCAGTCATGATATGCTCCTAGCACAGCATCATTAGTCACCAAAATGATAATAAATAATAATATAATTATATTTATGGCGCTTAATCTTACATCATAAGCCCTAAGTGCTTACAAACACAGAAAAGGTTTAAAAAAAAAAAAACATAAAAGAAACCAATAAGAATATGAAATTGCAATACATAATATACACCTGCAAACAAGGGTGCATATTTGACACACACACACACACACTCAACATGCGATCCCACACACACTGTCTAACAACAACGGACACGACAGCATGTGCACACACACACACACACACACACACACACACACACACACACACACACACACACATACACACACACATACATACACACACACACACACAACTGTCATACACACACACACACCACACACACGTCTCAGAATCAGAGAAGTCAGGGTGTGGCTGCCTACGTGGCGTGGTAATCAAAAAACTGCTACGTGGCATGGTAATCAAAAACAGTCACACATGTAATGTAATCATCCTTAGCTGACACATTTGCACCATAGTGTTCAAGTACTTCGGCTGTTCGGATGATTCCTGGAGTCTTTTAGCCAGGGTATGATAACAACATCTATATACAGAGAGAGTAAGAGCGATGCATACACATACTTTCTTCATGCAGGCATGTGTAGATCTTTGTGTTCATATGTCTCGCTCTCTCTCCCCTATATATTATATAGGGTGAAGAAAGGAAATCTTGCAATTGCACCAGAAAGGAGCAATGCCCACTAAACAATAGATGTCTTCACAACAACATTGTATACCAGGCTACTGTGACATCAGAAAATGAAAAAGAAACATACATAGGGATCACTGAAAACCACTTCAAAACCAGATATGCAAACCACAAACAGTCATTAAAGAAAAATATAAAAACCAAACAGAACTGAGCAAATATATCTGGAAACTTAAAGACGCAAAAACAAGCTACAATATATCCTGGAAAATCATAAAAAGAGCATCACCATACAGCAATGTTTCAAAAAGGTGCAACCTATGTTTAACTGAAAAATGGTTAATACTATGCAAACCACACTTAGCAACTTTAAACACCAAAACAGAAATAGTAAACAACTGCAGGCATAAATGGAAATCGTTGTTAGTGAACACACCCAAAACAAAAACCTGAAAGCCCCCAAAAAACACGTGCAGCCAACCCGCACTTGCAAACAACCGCAAACGGGAGCCCACACGCTATATAACATCGGCGGTGGGCAAACCAAAAACCATCCTGATGACAGCGCAACACGCTTGAAACAAATTTGTAGATAGTTTTAAGATTCCTCTTTTAACTTATTTTAACTAATGTTGCTCCCCAAGGGGTTGAGCACTTAAAAAATTGTTTTAGGCATTTTAAATATACTGATCTCTCTCTCTCTCTCTCTCTCTCTCTCTCTCTCTCTCTCTCTATATATATATATATATATATATATATCCACACACACACACACACACACTGCAACTGTGCATATATGTACACAAACGGATGTATGCAAGCATGCTTAAATGAATACAGGCATGAACAGGCATTCACACATAAACACATGCACATGCTCACTCATGAACACACACCTATGCAGAAACACACACACCTATGCAGAAACACACACACGCACACACACACACACACACACACCACACACACACACACACACACACACACATGCACTTTGTTTATATTCTAAAGGTTCCCCTAGAAGTTTGAAGACTAGTAAATTTTCTGGATTGCTTCCTGCATTAAACAACATCATATTTGTTTTTTCAGTGGACAAGGACAGACCATTTTCTCTCATATAGTTCCCTATGCTATCTAAATCTCTTTGATATAGTCTTCTAACATAATTCTGTGCTCTTTGTGGAGTTGACTTTTTCAGAGTTACTTCCATCCACATACAGATATCATCTGCGTATTGCACTAGAACGACATTTTTGGAGACTGCTTTTGGGAGGTCATGAATAAGGATGTTAAAAAGAATAGGTGCTAATACTGAACCTTGCGGAATTCCCATGTCTAGTTTTCTGAGTGTTGAGTGTCTTTTAGCCAGGGTGTAACCTTCCCAATATCGTAGTTGATTTTGGTAAGTTAAGCTAGTCTATTTGGTTGTTTTGGGTAGAAAGTCAAAATTGTAGATCGAAATTATTAAGATCGTTAATGATCATTTTTTATTTATTCATTATAGGCAGTTAACATATTTTGTTATTATTCTTTTATGGGTGGTAAATAAGAAATGAAGGAAAACAAATGTAAACGGAAGTGATGATAAAACCGAAGTAAGAACAACTTCCGTTAGGGACAATTGCATGTCAGGAGTGGCACACCGCGTGGAGAATTGGACCAACGTGGAGGGCTCCTGCAGAGATTAAATCAGGTATGTTATGGTTTATTTTAGGTGTTTGATAAAAGATTAGTATAGTTAATTGAAGAAACAAATTTAACTGAAGAAACAAATGATTAAATGAAGTTTTGGGATTAACACATTCAAAACATCATAGTTTCCTTGTTCGATTAAAATTAGCTGAAACTGGTTCAGCGCCGGTCGTTGTCGGACCCTTTGTTCTGTTTAAAATTAGTTGAAATTGGTTTAGTGCCAGTAGATGTCGGACCTTTTGTTAGGTTTCACTAAGTTTTCTTTTTTTACAATTAGTTCATTGGCATTTGTGCAGCGGGAAAACTAGTTTGGATTGTGTGAGGTTTAATGTTTTGCTTTTGTCATTGCTGATTGAATGGTTAGTTGACTTGTGATGGAAGAACTCTGTTGTAGTTCAGAGTTGCTTCATAACGATTATTGTGTGGTTGGGATGCAAATTTAATTATTGTCTGGTAGATGCAGCGTTTTATAAATTACGAGAGATGGTGTAAATGTTGTTAGTAGAGTTGAAGTCTAATTCATTGATCCGGTTGGAATGACTAGGCTTTTTCTCTGTCTTTACATGAAATTGGAGGTGTCTCCATATGCTGAGTCATGGTAAAATGGCTTGATGGGATGAGCTTGATTCTTTCTTTTATTAATACAATGAAAAACGTACAAAAGAATTCTCTTTTTCCCATTCCGTTGAAATTGTGCATTGATGTCTATGGTGTACCATTCCATGGGACATAAGTTGCATTTTGGAAGAAAGAAAAAAAAGAAAAATTATATCTAGTCCTTGTAGAAGTATGAGGGCAAGTGTCGATTCCTATCTCTCTTGGTCACTGAGATAGTGACTGTCAAAAGCTGCACAGTATGTCTGCAAAGTATGTGAATATAACAGTGCGTTTATTGTTAAAATGAATGTTATGATTGGTGTGCATATGTTGTGAGTACTGACTTGGAGTAATTCTGTTTTGTTCTAATGTTGAGGTTGTAATTGTATTTTTTGAAGAGCCATTGTCTTATGTATTGTATGTCTAATTGTTATGTTAAACAGAAGTTTGTTCTGAGTGTTATAATATTTTTGTGATGGTGTAGGTTAGTAAAACATTGTTCTCTGTGTGTGTTGGTTGCAGTGTCTGCGCCCTTTCACATTGTTCATGATCCAAACTGCATTTTCTTTTTAAATGTAGCCAGCAGTTTATGATTGAACATATTGCGTACTAGTAATTGACGTGTTTACTTGTGCTAAAAAGAAAGAAGTAATAAAAGGAAATAAAATATAGTAAAACTTCAAAATCTCTTTTTGTTAGTTGAATTATTGAGTGAGAACATTGTTCGTCCTTGTTCAGGTGAACTCGGGATAACTCACACGCACTGACTTTTCGGGTGGTGGGGGTTACAGAAATTGGGGGCTCGTCCGGGATTAATAAAGAAAACAACAACAAAAAGAGATAGACTTATTTTTTATAATTGGTATTTGAGATAGATAAACCGTATGACTATAAAGTTCAGTCATGACTAGCACAAACAGTAAAGAAGATGCAGTTAGGTCAGACAGAGAACGGGCGTTGGAGGCTCGGCTCAAGGCACTGCAGCAACGCCTGGCTGAACTGGAGAGGGTCAACCACCAACCCTCCTCACCTGCTACGCCTGGGCCGGTTAATGTGACGGTGAAGAAGCCCACTCCTGCGCCCCGTCTGAGCATTCTTACCGGGCTGAAGCCAAAAGGGGGGCTGGAAGTTGTTTCCAGCGGGAAACTTGCGACTCAGGCAAACCCTGGAAACCGAGGCCAAAACCTCGGAACCTGAAGAACATCGCTTGCCCAGGGCAAGGATCAACAGAAAGTGGGGACACGCCTGCTTCTGACAACCAAGATAGGGAATCATTGGATAGGATAGACAAGATGGCGTCGGTGATAGGCTCCGAAGTGGAAATTGCAGAGGTGGAGGTTGAAGCAATTCCAGTTGAAATGCCAGTAGAAGCAGTTGTTAAAACAGAAGAAATTTCAGTTCAACCTATGATAGCTCTGCAACCTTTACCTGAGCCTGCAGTTGAGGAAATAGTGTTACAGACTCGCAAAGAGGTTGTTGGAGACACGCTTGTGTATGCGGACAGTATTCCCGTGCCCGCTCTCGAAATCGAAATTTGCACTGAAGAAACTATCCCAACTAAAAAGGGAAAAGGAGGGAGGGAAAAAGGTGGCAAGTCAAGGAATCTGATCGGTACATCTGCCATACAAAGACTGAGTGACTATGGACTGGATTTGACCCCACCCAAAAAATGGGGACAAAAACGGGTTCAGGTCAAGACTTTGGAAGGCGAATTTCCTGTGACAATGTGGGCCTCAGGTGCAGATGACAGCAAGGCAGATGAGGGTTCTGTGGCAGGAGACTCAGATGCAGACTTCACAGAGTATGTGACTGGCAGAAAATTACCTCCGGGTGGCATACCTGGTTTAGATCTTAGTGATCCTATGCAACTAGCAGAGTTTTCAAGGAAAAAGCCACGGAAGCCTCCGTACGATGTACCCGGAACGGTGCCATGTCCCCACAAGGACTGCAACAAAATGTTCCGTGGCAACTCTGACATGCGGAAACACCTACATACCCACGGCCCTTGTGCCCATGTTTATGCCGAACGTGGCAAGGCTTTTGCGGAGAACTCCAAACTCAAGAGACATCAGCTTTCTGGTCAAGGCTCTTGTGATGGAGATCAGTGGGCACAGTCTACATACACAATTGGCACTCTGACGCAGGGTTTGACCCATGTCACAGTTCCAGAGTCACCAAGCTGGGGAGGCTAGGTGGAAAACTTAACTTGGGATGGGAAGTCATTCAGTGCACACTGATGACAGCTAATGGTACCATTTCTATGTTTTCAAGTTCTCAGGAGTTGACTTCTGCGTTCAGTCATTGGACGATTTTTTAGCATGCTCCACTGTATGTTTAAAGTTTTGTGCATTGAAGTGACCAGTTTTTCTTTTTCTTTTTCTTTCCAACTGGGTATTTCCTAACCATTATGTTGTTTGCGTTGATTGTGACTTCCAGTTGTCACCTTCATAATCTTGTGTTGTATTGATATTTTGTTCTTTTAATTTGGTGTTGATTTGATAGTTTGGAGTGTTGGATACATATTGAGCTATGTCCTAATTGAAATATTCCCAGGAAGAGCTTTGAATTCTCCCTAGGAGGGGTGAATGTAACCTGTCAAAATTCTATTGGTGTACTGGGTGCAGAACCATCAGGTGATAAACCAGAGGAAAAAACTGCCTGCTCAGAAGGAATCCTTAGGAGGGTTCACGATCAGACGATCGGTGTCTGTTGAGGCCGATAAGGATGAGGATGTCCTTGATAAGATGTCTGATACGGAGGGAGAGGTTAGTCACATTGAAGTCGAGGAGTTTACCCACCCACCAAGTTATAACTTGAGGGTTGATGCACCTGATTTTGTACCTGATGTTCCAAGGCAAGATGAAAATGTAGAATTGGTAAGTCCTCAAACCCCACAGAATGTTAGCAATTCCAGTGTACATGATGAACCTGGAGACAGTGGGGGTGAAACGGGGTCTGACCAGGGGTCAGAGGAGACAGGTACAGAGAATGTTGAGTCATTAAATGATGAGAATGTCAATGTTCCTAGGAGGTCAAGTAGGACACGACGACCTGTGAATCGTTTAAATTTAGTTCATCATGTTGTGTCCAAAGACTCCAATGCTCGTAGACAGGGTTGGGCAGATTCTGTCAGGGAGGTTTTGCATACTCGTCAGAAGCTCGACAAGTTGCTAAGTCAGAACTGTACCCCAGTCTCACAATACATCCGTTTCATGTTGTGGGTTACAAGTGTAAAAGATGTCTGGATGTTGAGGTGTTTTGAGATCTCTTAGGCTTACTTTAAGTCATGATTTATGTGAAGTAAGAGAGACGGGATTGAATGATACATGTTATTATTACTAATGCTAGCAGTGTCATTATGTTTAGCTGATTTTGATTGTTAACTGGGTTATTGTATGTGTGTGACTTGATTTTGGATTGCTCAAATGTGACTAAAATTGAAATTGTTTTCTAGTTGAGGAATGGGTTCTGATGGAGATGACAATTAGTAATGTGCATATTAAATATGCTATGTTAGCTGGTGAATACTGATGGATTGTTGTGGTAAAAGATGACAAAGCACCTATCTAAATGAGACACAAGTTGTTCTCATTCCTTTTGATTGGTTTGGTTTTTATGAAGACAATGTTATGTTTGATAACTTTGAATGAGATAAGGGATCAGTTTTTTGAAATCCATTGCTTACTAGCTTTGGGCTGCATCCGTTGTTGGTTTCATTGTTATATCCATTTTGTTCATAATTGCCTGTTTGTCGTTAGAAGGTATGTTTTTTTTCAGTACCTAATTTATTGTTTACTCTGTCCTTGTTAGTTAACAAGGGTAAACAATTTTTTCAAGGAGGGGTGATTGTAACCTTCCCAATATCGTAGTTGATTTTGGTAAGTTAAGCTAGTCTATTTGGTTGTTTTGGGTAGAAAGTCAAAATTGTAGATCGAAATTATTAAGATCGTTAATGATCATTTTTTATTTATTCATTATAGGCAGTTAACATATTTTGTTATTATTCTTTTTATGGGTGGTAAATAAGAAATGAAGGAAAACAAATGTAAACGGAAGTGATGATAAAACCGAAGTAAGAACAACTTCCGTTAGGGACAATTGCATGTCAGGAGTGGCACACCGCGTGGAGAATTGGACCAACGTGGAGGGCTCCTGCAGAGATTAAATCAGGTATGTTATGGTTTATTTTAGGTGTTTGATAAAAGATTAGTATAGTTAATTGAAGAAACAAATTTAACTGAAGAAACAAATGATTAAATGAAGTTTTGGGATTAACACATTCAAAACATCATAGTTTCCTTGTTCGATTAAAATTAGCTGAAACTGGTTCAGCACCGGTCGTTGTCGGACCCTTTGTTCTGTTTAAAATTAGTTGAAATTGGTTTAGTGCCGGTAGATGTCGGACCTTTTGTTAGGTTCACTAAGTTTTCTTTTTTTACAATTAGTTCATTGGCATTTGTGCAGCGGGAAAACTAGTTTGGATTGTGTGAGGTTTAATGTTTTGCTTTTGTCATTGCTGATTGAATTATTGAGTGAGAACATTGTTCGTCCTTGTTCAGGTGAACTCGGGATAACTCACACGCACTGACTTTTCGGGTGGTGGGGGTTACAAGGGTATGATAACATCGCTCTTACTCTCTCTGTATATAGATGTTGTTATCATACCCTGGCTAAAAGTATCAAATTTTCTGAGTGTTGAGTGTCTTTTTGCCAGGGTCTGATACATCGCTCTTACTCTCTCTGTATATAGATGTTGTTATCATACCCTGGCTAAAAGTATCAAATTTTTAGGACTTTTCTTTACTCCAAAATTATCTTGGAATATTCATTTTGAATATATATTAACAAAGGCTAGGAAAAGTTTGAATTTACTAAAGATCATAAGCAGACTACCCTGGGGAATGGATTCAAAAACTCTACTTCATCTTTCTGTTGCTCTTGTCAGATCAAAACTTACATATGGTCAAGAAGTGTATTTTAGCGCTCCAAAATTTCTTCTAAAAAAATTACAAAGTTTGGATTGCAAAGCCATTAAATTTGCTCTCGGTATCCCTATGCATGCCTCAAACGCAAAGACATATAGAGAAGCTGGAATTTTGCCCCTTGATGATTATCGTGAACTAGCTGCATCAAAATTTGTCATAAAATCGAGTGCTGGTGATAATTACATTCAAGAAGATTTAAAAATTAGATCGGACACTGACTTTCCAAAAAGGGCAATTACGATTAAATCGCAAGAAACAATAGCTACATATACTTCTGAATTGATAAAATGTTCAAAAATAGATATTAAAGAAGTGGCTAAAAAACCATCTTCTTCATCTATTCCACAATGGGAGATACCAAAACCTATTCTTGATACTGGTTATTCTGATATTAAAAAAAGGGTAAATATTAATATCATCACAAATTTAGCAAAATCACATGTATACGAAAGATATCAAAATCATTTTCAAGTGTTTACTGATGGTTCCGTTTTAGATGATGGGAATGTTGGTGCAGCATTTGTTATTCCTTCCCTTAAAATTCAAAGATCGTTCTTTCTGGGTTGCAATTTATCTATATTCACAGCCGAATTAGTAGCTATAATGTTGTTGTTGTGTTGTTGTCGTACCCTGGCTAAAAGACTCCAGGGATCATCCAAACAGCCGAAGTACTTGAACACTATGGTACAAATGCATCAGCTGGGGATGAGAACATTACGTGTGTGACCGTTTTTGATTACCCCGCCACATGGGCAGCCACACTCCGACTTCGGGGATTTTAGAGACTGATAATGTTATGCTAGGAGCTTGTCACAACTGAAGACAATCCCCGCATAACTATGCAGAGCATAACAACATTTTGATGTAGCCTTGGTGTTCTAGCCTATGTCAATTAGCCTGACACAGCCTTAAGCCAAGGCAGTAGCTATAATGATGGCAATGGAATTTCTAACAGATCTTCCCATTAACATCGCTCAGATAGTTTTCTTTGTAGATTCAAAATCAGTCCTACTTGCCCTTGACTCCTCTAATATATCGACACGACCCGACCTTGTTTGAAATTAAATACTTTTATACTGTTTGGTGTCTAAAGGCATTATTATAGAATTTTGCTGGATTCCTTCGCATACTGGTATACTTGGAAATGAACTGGCTGATAGGGCTGCGAAAAAAGGTGCTAAAAAAGCAGGGTCATTTTCTGAGTTGAAAATAAAACCGTCAGTAGTGGAATGTTATCGTACCCTTGAATCGACTGCACGGAAGAGAGCTCAAACAAATGTTGATATGTCAACCGAGATTTCATCCAACCAACGGAAGCTTTTCCAATAGACCTTGTATTAAGAAAAATGCCTGATCTTCCAGTTTATTATTCCAGACAAATATCTTCCCTTATAATTCGATTAAAGCTAAATGCTCTGAAAACAAAGTTTAGTAAGAATACTAACTGTATTTGTGGTAAAGAGATAACACTGAACCACATTTTGTTCAACTGTCACAAGATGACTACTTTCTTACCAACATCATTACGATCCAATACTTTTTCTGAAAAAAACTTGCAAGATCTACTTTTGAATCATTCTCTGCTGATCGAAATTGCTGAATACTTAATACATAGTCCGATTGGGGTTTTTATTTAGATAGTTTTGAGCTAACTCATTTAGTTTATGATAGTGAAGGATTTTTGCTTTCTTGCTATATGTTAGGGTTTTTTTCCCCAATAATTGTTGTATTTAAGATTGTTGATTTGTTTATTGTTCAGTTTAGACACATATACAGATACATACACTTACACACTCACATACAAAGGCCTACATTCATGCTTACACAACACATAGGCTTATTCATTTAACCATTCAGTCAGTCAGTCACTCTCTTCTTTCATTCATGTCTAATATCACTCAAAGTGAACAGACGTCAAACAGAAGTACGAACGAACACACATGCACACACACACACACACACACACACACCTGCGGAAAAGCACAGACATGAGAGCTAGGTGTCCCAAGCCTGACCACCAGGTTGGACCAATGCCAAGCTCGGACAGTCCAACAATTGGGACCCTTCAAGACGAATTCGTTATGCGTAAAATCCGATGGTAAACAAGTCTGGAATAATAGCGAGAGAGTGAGAATAAGAAAAAAATGTGCCAAGTATTGAACAGAAATATATCTACCTAATGTGCTTTTTGTGGCAGATTTGTTTATTTTTTGTGCTCCTGAATGAATCACTTCACTGGTCCATGTGATTCTAAGACAATGCTGTATGATCACGATCTCTGCATATGTACAAGACTCATAGTCAATGCTGTATGTAACATATCAACAACAACAAAAAAGTCGCAAAAAAACACCAAACCTAAAACCAAAAATGTCTGAGTGTTGCGTACTTGTTTCCTCGTCAGCCGATAGACTTCGTGCCCTTGACCTTGACACTGCCAGGTTGTCCTTCCTGCTCCTGGCCTTGCTTGCAGGGGAGGCCTTCCTGCACAAGTCAGCACACCAACACAGTGGCACCTGTCAACACACACCAACTGTGTCCTCAACACAGTGGTACCTGTCAACACACACTTCCACCATCTTCACCAACGTGTCCTCAAAACAGTGGCACCTGTCTACACACACTTGCACCATCTTCACCAACTGTGTCCTCAACACAGTGGTACCTGTCAATACACACTTCCACCATCTTCACCAACTGTCTCCTCAACACAGTGTACCTGTCAACACACACCAACTGTCTCCTCAACACAGTGGTACCTGTCAACACACACCAACTGTGTCCTCAACACAGTGGTACCTGTCAACACACACCAACTGTGTCCTCAACACAGTGGTACCTGTCAACACACACTTCCACCATCTTCACCAACTGTCTCCTCAACACAGTGGCGCCTGTCAATACACACTTCCACCATCTTCACCAACTATGTCAACAACACAGTGGTACCTGTCAATACACACCAACTGTCTCCTCAACACAGTGGTACCTGTCAACACACACCAACTGTTTCCTCAACACAGTGGTACATGTAAAACACACACCAACTGTCTCCTCAACACAGTGGTACCTGTCAACACACACCAACTGTGTCCTCAACACAGTGGTACCGTCAACACACACCAACTGTGTCCTCAACACAGCCCTGATGTGGCCCTTTGCGGTCGGCTGGGCTATAAGCAACATTATCTTATCTTACCTGTCAATACACACTTCCACCATCTTCACCAACTATGTCAACAACACAGTGGCACCTGTCAATACACACTTCCACCATCTTCACCAACTATGTCAACAACACAGTGGTACCTGTCAACACACACTTCCACCATCTTCACCAACTATGTCAACAACACAGTGGTACCTGTCAACACACACTTCCACCATCTTCACCAACTGTGTCCTCAACACAGTGGCACCTGTCAACACACACTTCCACCATCTTCGCCAACTGTGTCCTCAACACAGTGGCACCTGTCAACACACACTTCCACCATCTTTGCCGACTCTGTCCTTAAACAGGAGGGAGTCGTCAAAGGGAGGTAAATTCAAAGCACCCAGTTGGTTTAATGTGAAGTTCAGGCAGTCTTGTAATTAGGAACCTCATCTTTTCTGCCTTTTTTTTCTGTCCCTGTTAGATTTAACCCCCCATCTTTCACTTATTCATTCATATGGCTGTCAGCCTTAGCAATGTGGTCTTGCAGCATTTGGGTGGAGCGCATATGTACTAGTCCATACTCAGGGACATTTCCTGGGTGACATCAAAAACTGAATCTGCTCCAAATCTTTACAAATATAAAAAAAAAAGAAAAAAGAAAAAAAAAAGCATCGTTCTTCTTCTCTTGCACACACACTTCAAAAGTAAGAAAAAAGATGTACTAAAAACAACACAACACCAACCCGAGGCCACTCAGGAGACTGTAGACTCTGCTAACAACAAACAGATCCTGAATCTGCCCTCAGATCCTGATCCACGGCACGGATCCCCACCAAAACTAAGCGGCGCTGCACTTGGGCTACCTCACGCCTTTCTACCGACTTTTCATAGAATTGCTTTAGTAGTTTTAGCGTGATCATGCATACAGACCAACCAGCCAGTAAATTTGGGTGAAAACATAATCCTTTTCACAAAGGTACCAGGCATCTATGGAACTGTTCCCCACTTAAGATTCCAGTACTTCCAGAAATTCTCCATTTTTAACGCTGCAAATCAAACTTGTTTCATTACGCTCCATATACTGTATATCCTCTACATGAACGGCAAACTGCGCATTTACAGTCAGTCTATGATCATAGATGAGCACGTCTGACCTCCACATGAAGAATCAATGATGCATGTCTGGAACACATAGCCCAGTTGGTAAAGTATATGCAAGATCTTGTATGGAATATAGCTGGACATGTTCAAATAAAGGGACATCACTGAGGGTCCTGTCTTCACTATTTTGGTAATGTCATCAGAGTTGTCTCTCCTTATAGAAGACTTTTGTAATAAAACAAAACGACCTGGGCCTGACCATGATTTGGCAGTGACTCGAGATTTTCATGTAGGTCAATGTGCCTGTGTGTGCACTCACAAACACACACACACACATCCATTGCACAAATGCATGCATCGAGTGATATTCAGGATTTCATGAATGGAATGTATGTAGGTACATTGTGTGCACACTCACACATACACACACACTCTCTCTCTCTCTCTTTGTCTCTCTCTCTCTCTCTCTCTTCTTCTTCTTCTTCTTCTTTCCAAGTTCTCAGTCTCACTTCCTCTGGAACTTCATCAATGAAAGGATTCAAAACAAAAGCATGACGACACACGTACTCATACTCACTCGTCACAAAACGGGCCCGATGCCTCTACCATACAGCCTTTCCCCATCTTCCATTCGTTTCACGCACACTTCTGCCGTTTCCGTCTTGGCTGACATCTCAGCACACATCACAGCGTTGCAGACAACGTTGATGTCATCGTTAATCACATGGACCTCCTCCAGCGTCGCCAAATTTTTGTAACGATCATTGTCGAACTTCTTCAGCGCCATGAACAGAGCCAGGACACAGTGTTCCAGGGCATGCCAAACAGGCCTAGAGGACACATAATGACAATAACATAGCATTTATAAAGTGCCTTGCCTAAGGTTCTAGGTGCTGACAATCCACACTCTCGTGTACACAATGGCTGCCTACCTGGGTAGTGCCGACTGAAGAGCTGCCAGCTGGCGCTTCATTCAGTCGTTTCCCGTGTCATCCAGTCAATATTGTTCCACTCCATTTCCTTACTTCCTCAATTCTTCCATTTCTCACGCAGGGTGCATGCTATGTGTAACCTGTCATCCATACCAACAGCCAAACTGGCCTTCTTTTCCGAAAGTCAGTGATGGGATTTTACATGTGTGCAAGATGTTACACATGTATTCAAACATGAAACCTCAGTTTATAGTCTCATTCAAAGGGGTGTTTGGGAAATGGAGTCAGAACCAATATTACCTCCAAGGAAAAATCCCCCTGTACCAAAAACTGCCTGGCAGAGATTCGAACCTGCAACCCCAGAATCACCAGGATTATGAGTCTGGCACTCAACCAACTGAGCTGTTCCAGCCCCTAATGACTAGCTTCTATAGGGGGCTGATCCAAACAAAACCTTCAGTGCTTTGCAACACAACATGGAGCAATAAAGGCTGACAAGTACAAATGTGATGCGCTCCCACAAAAGGTACATTAAGTGTCATTTTGAAGATTTTGAGATTTTGGCACAGTCAGAAACTAGAGAAATTAAGCTTCACAATGATATGCTTGGTTTTGTTTTAGGTTTATTAAAACCAAAGTTATAGTAGTTTATATCCAGCTAGTAGCAAGGCGGCCATTTTGAGAAAATGCCTGTTAAAGTTGACAGAGCAATCTTGATGAAAAACCCTTAGCAACAGGGGTTATTTTTAACAGAAATCAATGAAACTTGGAGCAAACAATCTTTACTCCTTCCTGCATCAATCAACGAGACATTTATCACTAATTCGTCCTATTTTTCTTTTTTTCAAGTGATTTCCTTTTAGAAAAAAATGAGCATGAAACTGCAGATCACAGAAAGTGTCTCGCTCATTTGGATTTCATTTACAAACAGTTTTGCTGATTTTGTGGATGCCCCATCATCTTGTGAAGATTTGAGATCACATCTTTTAAAAGTTTTATTCCCAAACTGCAACAATTGCATAACATTTTCTAAATCTCATTAATTTTTAACAGCCAAAATTTTCTGATCTTCTGAGACGGCGCATTTTTCTTTCTTTTTCTGTTCAATGGGTTACTTGGTATCTGGTGAATGGCAGCTCTTTGAAGCATAAAGCTGGAAGAACATGTTAAAAAAAAAATTACCTCTTTCTACCTTACCCCCCCCCCCCCCCCCCCCCCCCCCATCCCCTCGAGAAAAATTTTTTTCGTCAACACACCTTACAAAAGGGTAAAATAAGTAACTTTATAGGTTGAATTGAGCTATAAGACTTCACAATATGAATTTTAAGGGTTTAAAGTTGCCAAAAATGCGAAAAACCCAAAATCCATAAAAATAGATCAAACCACCTTTTCAAGCCCGTAGGCCAAATCGCTCTCAGCGACTTAGTGTACCCTTCGTGGGAGCGCGTCACAAATGGAATTGGTGATCATTTGAACAGAATTGGTGCACGTGCACCAGTCTGACAAGAACAAATGGAATTGCTGATCATTTGAACAGAACTGGTGCATGTGCATCAGGCTGACAAGTACAAATGGAACTGGTGATCATTTGAACAGAACTGGTGCACGTGCACCAGGCTGACAAGTACAAATGGAAATGCTGATCATTTGAACAGAACTGGTGCACGTGCACCAGGCTGACAAGTACAAATGGAATTGGTGATCATTTGAACAGAATTGGTGCACGTGCACCAGGCTGACAAGTACAAATGGAATTGGTGATCATTTGAACAAAACTGGTGCACGTGCACCAGGCTGACAAGTACAAATGGAATTGGTGATCATTTGAACAGAACTGGTGCATGTGCACCAGTCCGCCACACATCCCTATATACGCACAGACTGTGCAAGATGTGAGTTGAGACCATGCTTCCTCCATTGATTACTTGCAGGGGTAGTCACAACCTGTGTTACTCCCTCACTTCATGCAGTTCTGTCCTAAACACAAAGGCAAAAAAAACCCCATAACTATGTAAAAAAGCACTAAAATCAAGGAGATAAGATAAGATAATGTTGCTTATAGCCCAGCCGACCGCAAAGGGCCACATCAGGGCTGTCACCACGTTAAAATCAACTCACCTAAAATCAAGGAATTGAACTTAAATGAATGAAATTAGATGCAGGAACATGGTACCAATGCTGCCTTGAAAAGACAGTGTGCAGTGCTCTTATTGTTTTACCAATGTTTTGCAACAAAATATAAACAGCAGATAAATGACAGAAAAATTTAAAAAATTTCTGAAATCAGTGACTGTATTTATTGATGAAAGGTGGGAATCTTTACTGGTTCAAGATGGTAACATTCACAAATGAAATGAGGTACTGTTTACAGATGAAAGAAGACAGCATTTCCTAATGAAAATGACAGATGTTACAGATGACTTTACTGGTGAACATGATAGGATTTACTGATGAAAAGGTGACAGTCATTACATATCCTGATGGCAGGCGATAGGATTCACCTGTACTGATGACAGGTGACATGATTTACCAGCATCGATGAGTGGTGACAGAGTTAATACAGGTGACATGATTTACCAGCATCGATGAGTGGCGACAGAGTTAATACAGGTGACATGATTTACCAGCATCGATGAATGGCGACAGAGTTAACACAGATGACATGATTTACCAGCATCGATGAGTGGCGACAGAGTTAATACAGGTGACATGATTTACCAGCATCGATGAGTGGCAACAGAGTTAATGCAGGTGACATGATTTACCAGCATTGATGAATGGTGAAAGAGTTAATGTGCAGCAAAACAAACCAACGGTCCTTACCCACACTGATGAAGGGAAAGGTGAGAGACTCCAGGCAGTGACTTTCGGCCAGCATGAGAGAGTTGAGGAAGGTCTGCGCCAGTTCAAAGACACACCTGTCGGGGTCGTCCTGCTTGTAGATGGGCCCCACCGTGTGGAACACATACTTCAGGTGATTCAGCTTCCCGTACGCCCTCGTCTTGACCACCTTCCACACCAAACATGATCATCTTTCTTATCTCATCTTATTTCATTTTATTCATTTTCTTTTTTGGCCATGTCATAGCCTGTGGAACATGTACTTCAGGTGATGCAGCTTCTCGTATGCCTTTGTCTTCACCATCTTCTGTGTCAACCACGACAATGATAACCAGCTTAGCCTTCTTTCTGGTTCCTTTCTTTCATGTGTACCAGTCATAAAAGAAACCATACGTCATATAATTATAATGGTGATGGCT
Organism: Conus ventricosus; assembly: GCA_018398815.1. Lineage (NCBI taxonomy): Eukaryota > Metazoa > Mollusca > Gastropoda > Neogastropoda > Conidae > Conus > Conus ventricosus. Next base: position 1,869,626 of record CM031617.1, read on the forward strand.
GTATGACTGTCATGACTGGGGATGATTTCTTCTTTTTCTTTCATTCTTTATTTTCCTTTCTTTCTTTATTTTCCTTTCTTTCTTTATTTTCGTTGTAGCTGTCCCATCCTGGTGCCTGGTAAGTGCTGTTTCCAGGGTTATGGGTGGATAGATGAGGACTGATGTTGCATGATCCAATATATAGCAGAAGAAACAGTCTGGCATGATTTATCTTCATACACTGAGGAGGGAGACAGAAGACAGTGAGTCAAATTATGTAAAATGGGGATATGGCACCCTTTGAAGCTAAAAAACAAAAAATATGCCGATAAAGGTATATGCCGATAAAGGTATATGCTGATAAAGGTATGAACATGTATAAAGTTTGGTTGCAGAGTTCTCTTCATGAGCTGATTATCAGCTGTGTGGGAATGTGGTGTAAATAGAATTTCATCGATTGAATTATTTGTTGCCAGAAGCCAGAAATGTCAAGTCTCTGTGTCAAGTCTCAAACTCTTGCCAATTTTTGAACTTTGAGCGCTAGCTCAGAAATAAAGAAAGAAAGAAAAAAATATATATACCTGGTAATAAAGCTGATTCACTGAGACTTTCACACAAAACTTAATTTCTCTTTGAGAAAAAAAAGGAAAAAAGATTAAAAAGAAAAAAATGCTATATCAACACTGCCAACTTAGACTGAAAATCTTGGTCTAGTTGCCAATTTTCACATTTAACGACATGGCCACACTGATCTGAAGATAAAACTGCAGACAAACTGTACAAAAAAACCCAAAACTTTTGAAATCAACATCAACAAAACCAACCTGATGAAGCACCATGGGATCAAGACTTACCTACTTGTTCGTTACCTTCGTCAGCTGCCAAATTTGGTGATGATGTCATACTGACTCAAACGTGCAAATCCTCAATAATGAGGAAAAACAGCAAAATTTCAATCACTGTTTTTTCAGTTTGAGATTAAAAAAAAAAAATTGTTAACAGGTCTCTATTGGTGTTTCCTCAGCAGTGGTGACAGCTCAGGGAAAAGTGATAAGCTTGCATGACAGTTACTGCACAATCACCCTTTTGATGTAATGGTGAGAAAAAAACCTCAAGTGGGTACATTCACAGTATGTCCACACACCACTGTGAAATGCCAAAACAACTTTCGGTGTACTCACCATCCCAGAGAAGGGGTGAACAGAATGATCTGCTCTTTCTCACCTCAGCTGTTCTCAGCGGCCCCCTCTCCTGGATGATCTTCTCGCAGTCTCTTTCCATGGCAGGGCCCGCCGCTTTGGCCAGCGCCCAGGACACTCCTTCGATGTGCTTCAGGTCCCAGTTGCTGGCATTCACCACTGTGTCTGTTCTGGTCCTGGTGATGTCGTCCACGTAGATCTGCAAGCACAGCAGTGTGGAGAGACAGCAAGAGTACTGGGTATGTTAACAAGATGCATCAAACAGACCTGCAACAACTGTGGTGTGGAGAGACAGTTAGAGTACTGGGTATGTTAACAAGACGCATCAAACAGACCTGCAACAACTGTGGTGTGGAGAGACAGTTAGAGTACTGGGTATGTTAACAAGATGCATCAAACAGACCTGCAACAACTGTGGTGTGGAGAGACAGTTAGAGTACTGGGTATGTTAACAAGATGCATCAAACAGACCTGCAACAACTGTGGTGTGGAGAGACAGTTAGAGTACTGGGTATGTTAACAAGATGCATCAAACAGACCTGCAACAACTGTGGTGTGGAGAGACAGCAAGAGTACTGGGTATGTTAACAAGACGCATCAAACAGACCTGCAACAACTGTGGTGTGGAGAGACAGCAAGAGTACTGGGTATGTTAACAAGACGCATCAAACAGACCTGCAACAACTGTGGTGTGGAGAGACAGCAAGAGTACTGGGTATGTTAACAAGACGCATCAAACAGACCTGCAACAACTGTGGTGTGGAGAGACAGTAAGAGTACTGGGTATGTTAACAAGATGCATCAAACAGACCTGCAACAACTGTGGTGTTCAGAAAATGAAACTTTCTTCACAGGATAGATCACACAGATCTACACCAACTGCGATGGACATACAGTAAAGGACAGCTTGGATCGTAAAGTGCTTAGAGCTTGGTCTCTTACTGAGGATACACGCTACATAAGTACTCATAATAATGATAGTTGTAATAACAATAATAATAATAACAATAATAATAATGATAATAATAATAATGATAAAAATGATAATAATAATAATGAAAACAATGATAATAATAAAGTGCAAACTATGTTCGCTGGACAGCTGAAAGCCATGTCTGTGTACATGTCTGCATAAAGATGAACAACATATGGACCAAACCCAATGTGCCCATGATCTGAGTCTTGTGCCTATCCAGTTTAATTCAGTGATCTACCCGTTGGCACACAACAAAAACCATCAAGATCATGTAGCCTGGACCACTTTGCGCCTGATGCGATGAACAATACACAACATGCAAAGGTTTCCAGTCAGCTAACTTTTTCCTTTTTTTCTGCGATCAGTCTGCTCCAGTACTTGTAGGCTGACTGACTAAGTGGAGCACCTTGCCTGTTTCAACGTAAATGGTTCGCAGTAGATACACGTTACTAAGTGCTCGCATCTTATGATGTCAACATTTTATGATGTCAACATTTCATGACGTCAACATTTTGATGTCAACACTTTCTGATGTCAACATTTTCCACCGAAACCGTTTGATGGGCGGTGCCTGCAAATGGCATTGGCCATGAATTCAAACCTGACCAATCAGTGAAATCTTGTTTGTTTCATTGGCTCTGTTGAGGGGTTATATATAGTTTGTCAAAAGGTGAAAGTTCCCATAGCCTATTGGCCGAAGAAGCAGTGAACTGTCAGGGGTGCGCCATGTCTTGGAAATGGCATGATGGAAGGCGGAGCCTATCACTCTCCTTCCACTGCCTTTAACCTTCCCTGAAGTGAATCACGTACCCATTCACTGCTGGGTGAACAGAGAGGGTTTTCAAGCCGAAAAAAAATCCAACCCCATTTGTGGTTCAAACTCACCACTCTCAGCTCTGAAGGCAAGTGCTCTAACCATTGGACTACAGGCTTTAAGACACCAAAATTGTTTTTCTTTTCCCTCTGGGCATTTGAAAGAAACAGTTGTCGCTGTGACAAGACATGTAGGTTCAATGAAGAGCGATCTGCCTCCGATATGCTGAACGTATTGAAGTTGATTGAATCAAGTTTGTTTGATGTTTACAGAATTCCTTTGACAATGTTCATTATAAACTTTGGGCACCACTGTTTTCTTTGAGTGTCGATGGGTACACATGTGGGTCCACTTGTATTCCAGGAAAGATGTCAAAGATGCTAAGTGATCAGTCTGGATGTGACACTATGAAGAATGAGTTCTGATCCAAACAGCGACACACACACACAAAAAGAGCATAAGGAGAAATGTCACAGACGCTTCTTGACATAGAGAAGTCTGGACTGTGGCTGAAGCATGGTGCGTGTCATTTCAACAAATTTAACATGTCCATTTTGTTGTTGTAAAATCATCAGTGTCAACTGTCTATGACCAAAACCTTGGAAAAAAATATATTGCCATCGAGATGGAGCCATCAAGTCATTTCTCAAAACTGAAAGGTGTCCTTGATATGACTCACTCCTTTCCTTTCCTGCTGTCTGCATTACTCTGGGTGGTTCATGCGTGATTGGACCTAAAACCACCACTTCTGCATTACTCTAGCTGGTTCATGTGTGATTTGACCTAAAACCACCACTTCTGCATTACTCTGGCTGGTTCATGCGTGATTGGACCTAAAACCACCACTTCTGCATTACTCTAGCTGGTTCATGTGTGATTTGACCTAAAACCACCACTTCTGCATTACTCTGGCTGGTTCATGCGTGATTTGACCTAAAACCACCACTTCTGCATTACTCTAGCTGGTTTATGCGTGATTTGACCTAAAACCACCACTTCTGCATTACTCTTGCTGGTTCATGCATGACTTGACCTAAAACCACCACTTCTGCATGAGTCTAGCTGGTTTGTGCGTGATTTGACCTAAAACCACCACTTCTGCATTACTCTAGCTGGTTCATGCGTGATTTGACCTAAAACCATCACTTCTGCATTACTCTGGCTGGTTCATGCGTGATTTGACCTAAAACCACCACTTCTGCATTACTCTAGCTGGTTTATGCGTGATTTGACCTAAAACCACCACTTCTGCATTACTCTTGCTGGTTCATGCATGACTTGACCTAAAACCACCACTTCTGCATGAGTCTAGCTGGTTTGTGCGTGATTTGACCTAAAACCACCACTTCTGCATTACTCTGGCTGGTTTATGCATGATTTGACCTAAAACCACCACTTCTTCCGATGAAGAATTAGTTTTGAAACTCTACTCTTTTTTCCCTTCAAATTCTGGGTTTCAAAAACTAACTTTTCAGAAACAGAAAATTCAGAAAAACATATTGGGAAGCTAGTAGCTATGAATCAAGCATAAAAATTCAAAAGAAGTCAAGTTCTTTAACATCAGAGAAAACTCCCTTGAAAATCAAAGCCACCAATGATAATGAAAGGAAGTAGTTTTCATTCAAAGCTGGTGTGAGGGAAGCCATGGGTAGGATGTGTTTGTATAGCGATAGGAAGAACATTTGAAAAAACAAAAGCAAAACAAAACAAAACAAAACAAAGCAAAGAAAAACAAGACCAATATTTTGTCTGCAGATCTAGACATCATTCAAACACACACACACACACACACACACACACACACACACACACACACACACACACACACACTCACACACACACACACACACACACACACACACACACACACACACATGACAACACACACAACCACACACATGACAAAAGCAAGTAATATCAAATACTGGACAGTGATATCAGTGTTGCATCAACACACAAGCATACAGAGTGAACACACAGACACACATTCACACGCACGCACACACACTTTTACACACACTTTTACACACACTTTTACACACACACACACACACAAATACACAACACAACACACACACTTTTACACACACACACACACACACACAAATTTACAACACAACACACACGCAACACACACACACAAACACGTACACAACACACACACAACAACACACAACAACAACAACAACAACAACAACAACAACAACAACACACACACACACACACACACACACACACACACACACACACACACACACACACACAAATACACAACACAACACACACACACACACACACACACACACACACACACACACACACACACACACAAATACACAACACAACACACACACACATACAAACACACAACGCACACATATACACAACACTGTCACGAGTTTGTCACGAGGCCTACGACGTTCGACCCACCTAGGATGGCGGAATTACTTATTTATTTATTGTCGTTGCTGTTGTCGTGTATCCGTCCCTTAGTGTGGCTTGTGGTGCAGTTGCACCTTGGTGTAGTTCAGCTCAACTTCGGTTTGCTTTCTCTCTCTCTCTCTCTAATTCCACTGCCCGTGCTATTCATCCTGTAGGTTCACGGGTGGCTGGTACCTTTCTCTCGAACTTGCTGTCTATCGGCCTCTCGCCTGTCTTTTTACCTGTCGCACGTGCTTCATTTCTTTTAGTCTGAAGTATGCTCACTCTGTGACGTAGCGTGGCATGTTGGCCGCCATTGTTTGAGGGAGGTTAGCTCTTCACTCGAGCGGAAGATGTCTCTGGGAGCGCCTGCTCCAGTCTTGGTTCTTCACCGTATCATCGAAAGTACAGTCAGTACTTTCAATTCCTGCAGTCGGCCTGTAGGAGAGGGACATCACTTCTTCTGTTTCCGCATCTTCGCCTCTGTCCACTCGACTGGACAGAGGGTAGAGAGAGTCGTTTGACCCGCCTTTTCGGGGTCACCCACGGGTAGCTGGTAAGCATCAGTTTCGTGGTTTGTTTGTTTTGGTTTGTTGTTGTTAGCCGGCTTATTCTTCTCTTTTGCGCAATTTTCTTTTGTTTTCAAAATTGTAAGAGAAATATTGTTTGAGACCTTTTCTCTGGTTAATTCAATCTTTAACCTGGCCATTCTAAAATTATATCTAAAATTCTTTCCCCTGTTTATGCATCTGGTGATGCGGTAATCGGTGGGGATGGGAGAGAACCTGGTGATTCAGGGTTGGAACTTGCTTGGTCTCGCTCGTCCGCCCCTGTCACATTCGCCGGACTCTTATCTTTCGGCCACCGTCTGTTTGTGTGTGCAAGGAGAACGAGTTTTATGTTCGCGAGCGTGCGTACGCATGATTTGTCGTTCGGATGCGTGGTTGGAGATTTGTGTTATTTTGAAAATGTGTTTTATAAAATGTGACAATTAGGCCATTGAATTATTATTTGCAAATGTGGTGGCAGGTATAAAGCGATGGTCGCTGTGTTGGTTATTTCCTAAGAAAGGTGAATGTTAAATGTGAGTGAGAGAAGGGTGAAGATAATTCATATTTGTTTTATAACCTGTTGATTTAATGCAGTCTTTTACCTGCATCGTGTGAGAAGACCCTAGTGAACATTCCTTGTTCGATGGGTTTACTGTGTGCGTTTAGTAGACTTCCCCTCCCCCATCATGCGAGTGGCTGTTAAGATTTGACAGCATGGGTCAGACTGTACTGACGGCAGGGTTCCAGTACCCTTCTTCCTTCCTCCTTCCTTCTTCCTTCCCTCCCTTTCTTCTCTCCTCCCAGCTACGTTTCCCCCCCCCCTCCCGGGGGCTTCACCTGGAGTACGGACTGGATGGTGCTACGTGCTGGTTGAGGCCACGCCCTGGCTGAGACCACGGACTGGATGGTGCCACGTGCTGGTTGAGGCCACGCTCTGGCTGAGACCACGGACTGGATGGTGCCACGTGCTGGTTGAGGCCACGCTCTGGCTGGAACCGCGGACTGGATGGTGCCACGTGCTGGTCGAGGCCACGCCCTGGTCGGGACCGCGGACTGGTAGAGGAGCCCGCCGTCTTGACTGGCCGGCCCTGACCCCCGTCCAGGACCTCCAGTAACAGCGCCTCGTTTTCCTTCCCCCCCCCCCCCCCCCCCCCCTCGGGACGCGCTCTTCACTGCCTGCTTGTGAGTCGAGAGCGTCGGCTTTGAGCGACTCCCTGCGAGAACCGACCCGGTTCGGAGCACCTAGTGCGACAGGGTGCTCCCAGTAGCCTGACAGAGGCAGGGGTGTGGACGCACGCAGGGTGTTAGAAGGGATCGATGCTGGAAATGTTTCTTTATAATTGTGTATATGTTACATGTGTGGAATGCTGTAATTGTGATTGTGTACGTCGTATGGTGAAATGTTTATTTATAATCGTGCATGTTGTGGGTGTTGGAGTGCTTGATTGTGATTGTGCATGTTGTGTGCGTTGGAGTGCTTGATTGTGATCGTGCATGGTGTGTGTGTTGGAATGTTTATTTTGCTGGTGTGAATAAATGGGGTGTTGTATCGTAATCTTTATTGTGTGGTCTCTTGCGGGGCGTTGTGAGGTCAGTCACTCCCTTCACTCCCACCTAGACCGATCCTGTCAGGGTAGACCTCCAGGGGTCGGTCGTGACAATTGTGGGGGCTCGCCCGGGATGTGAAGGGCTCTGGCTGTCTCTCTCTCGTTTCGCAGAGTACCTGTTTAGTTTTGTCTGTTTTGTATATGTTTAGTCAGTTTGTCATGTTTGTTCGTGGGTGGTTGGCTGGGTGACTCTAGCGTGAAGGGAGTCTTTTTGTGGCCTGAGGGAACATCCGGTGTGACTCGGGAGTCGAGGGGAGACCGAGGGGAGTCGACCGCGTCCCGACCTCCTTCCGCGGGTACCTCACGCAGGTACGGCCGTAAGTCTTGCCTTTCTGTTGCCGCTCAGTCTTCCATTCCTGTTTTGTATTTAGCCAGTTTTTGTTTTGTTTTTTCTCTACCGGGTTGTTGAGTACAGGGGGTTGTATCGGACGCTAGGGTCTCTTTTTTCCTCTCTCCGGATTCCGTCTGCCAGTTTTTTTTTGGTTTTTTTTTCCGGCCAGCCCCACCGCACTGTTGCTCGTGCTGTGGAGCGCGGTGTTGCCAGAGTGGGGGCAGCCGGACATAGTTTTTTTTTTTTTTTTTTTTCGGTGAGCCCCACCGCACTGTTGCTCGTGCTGTAGAGCGCGGTGTTGCCAGAGTGGGAGCAGCCGGAACTTGTCCGCACACACGCACACACACACATACACACATATACACACGCCCCTAAAATATATTTTTTTTTCTAGTGGAATTGTCTTTCCCCTGTATTTGAAAACCGTAGGATATTGTTGTCATGGCGACGTCCGGCGCTGGTGGTGTGGCGACGCGTGCGTCGAAGAAGAAGGGTATTCAAAATGTTACTGTAGTCCCTACTATTAGTACCAGTACTTCGACTACGGTAACTTCTACTTATTCCGGTGCTGTAGCAGGTAGTCCAGTGAGTACTTTTACTACCTCTTCGCTGGGGGGTCTTCCTGTCGAGACCCCGACTGGCACTTCCGCTCGGAAGCGTCAGAGTATAGCGAAGCAACTGTGGGCTTCTGTTGAGTCGCAGAAACCAAAGCCCTCTCTTCTCCATGCTTCCCCTCGTAAGGAGTATGCCCCGGGAGACTTTCCTCATGGTAAAGTCGAGGGCCCAAGGGACGGGTCAGACGGGTCATCCTCCCGTGTCGGGAGTGGTTTAACCCCGCCCAGGACATCACCTCCGTCCTGATGTTTCTGGAGCGACAGCGACGGGAGGATGAGGCCCCGCGTAGGGAAGAGCGCAGGGAGGAGGCTGCTAGACAGGAGGCCCAGCGTAAGGAAGAGGCTGCTAGGCAGGAAGCTCTGCGTAGGGAAGAGCGCAGGGAGGAGGCTGCTAGACAGGAGGCCAGCGTAAGGAAGAGGCTGCTAGGCAGGAAGCCTTCGTAGGAAGAGCTGGACAGGATGGGGCTCTGCGCAGAGAGGAGACTGACAGACAGGAAATTCTGCATAGGGAAGAGGCTATTTCTGCGCAGGGGGGAGGCCGCCAGACAGGAGGCTCAGCGTAGGGAAGAGGCTGCCCGGCAGGAAGCCCTCCGTAGGGAAGAACTAGACAGGATGGAGGCTCTGCGTAGGGAGGAGATGGAACAACTTTTTTCGCGGTCTCCCGCATCTGTAAGTCAGGGGGTTAATCACCAGGCAGGTGATAGAGTTAGAGGCCCAAAGTTAAAGCTTCCAGAGTTCAGACCTAGTGAGGACATTGATATGTTCCTGGAACATTTCGACAAGGTTGCTAGTTCATATCAATTGTCTGAGGAACAGAAGGCTATGCACCTTTTTTCTGGATTATCTGGTACTGCAAGGGAGTGTGTGCTCACTCTAAATGAAGGCGCGTCTTATGCAGACATGCAGTTGGCACTGCGTAAGCGTTTCCACCTTACCCCAGAGACGTACAGGAGGAAGTTCAGGTCCATGAAGAAGAATAATGACGAGACCTTCGTGCAGTTTGGTGACAGGCTGCGCAAAACGCTAGGGTACTGGCGTTCAGTTGGCTAAGTTGGAGCTGGAGGATCTGATCCTCATTGAACAGCTCACAACACTGTGTCCCCAGAGTTGAGGATCCGGATAGGCGAGACAGCACCTCAGGATTTCGCGGCTGCGATTCATACCGCTGAGGTGTTTGCTGAAGCTCGCAGGGCTTATGGGCATCGCCCAGATACGGAGAGGAAGCCCTCCACAGGATTTAGTGGCAACAAGGCGCCGACAACTGCTAGCGGGTTGAACAAGGCAGGCAGTTCATCGGGGACCTCAGCACCCCGATTTTGTTTTCTTTGTGGTCGTCCCGGCCACATTAGGAAAGATTGCCCTAAAGCCGCCGGTAGTCATGGAGCTAGTCCTTTCCAGCATCTCGCGCCTCGGCTAACGTGGGGTCCATCCAAGCTTCTGGTGGTACAGAGTGTCCAGTGTTCCTTTCTGTTGTTGGTTCATCCTTGGTCGACACCATCAGGGATTCGGGAGCCTCAACACTCTTTGTGGATAAGGATTTAGTTTCCCCTAAGGCCCAGCGGGGCGCCAGTTACGATGTGTGCGGGTTGGAGGCTGGTTTTACCTCCACCCGTCCTTCAGTACTCGTTTCTATCTCCACCCCTACTTCTGTGGCGAAGTATGGGCCATCGCGGTGGAGCGACCTCTGTATTCCCTTATCATAGGGATACTATCACCTTCGCAGACGGACGCAGTCAGTCCGTGTCTACGGATCTGCCCGTACAGGCGTGTGTGGGAGTCACCACACGCGCAAAGCTAAGAAGCAGGAACAGGAATTGCGTCCCGTTCTTCAGCCGATCTCTGACGAGGTTCTGGCCAGGGCCGATCCTGCTTCCATTGTTCGTCTTCAGGCCAGGGACTTGGATGTCCAACGCCTGCGACAACTGGTAGATCGTCCCGCTCAGTCTGCCCAACACGCCAAGGTGAGCTTCAAGCTCCACAAGGGATCCTCTTTAGGGTTGTCACTCTGGCAGATCGTGTGGCCAAGCAGCTTGTCGTTCCCCAAAGCTTGAGAGAATCTGTTCTCCGGCAGGCCCACGATTCCCCATGGCAGGTCATATGGGCTCAAAGCGGAACTCTCGAGCGAGTAAGACAAGACTTCTTCTGGCCAGGGATGAACTCGCAGGTTAGGCAGTACTGCCGCAGTTGCGATGTCTGCCAACGGACAACGCCTAAGGGTCGCTTGAGGCGAGTTCCCCTGGGATCAGTGCCACGGGTTGGGGAGCCATTCAGCAAGGTTGGGGTCGACCTGGTGGGACCCATTAATCCACCATCCAATCACGGTCACCGCTACATTTCGGTAGCGGTAGACTATGCGACTCGATGCCCAGAGGCTGCCCCGCTTAGGACTATCGATACCCCTACTATTGCTGAAGCTCTCCGGCAGATTTGGACGCGCACTGGCGTGCCCAAGAAGAAGTACGGCCGGAAGTTTGTATGGAGAGCGATCATCATCCTCTCCAGTGCTTGGACCGGATCCGGCAGTCAGTCGTCGACTCATGAGTTAGGCAGTGGAACTGCAGAGTCATGCGTTCACTTTCGTCATATCAAGGGTTCCTGTAACACGGATGCTGACTATCTTAGCCGAGCTCCGTAGTTAGCACATTGGGAAATCAGTCAGAGGGACACTTCCCCCTCAACCAGGGTTATAATCCCTTTTGGTCTCTGTATCAGGGGTAGTGACAGTTTTTCACTTCAGTGATGTTAACGATAGTGAATCACCAATGGTTTGGATTGTTACTTTCATGGTTGGAAGGTTCGCTTGTTGTTTGATAATGTAGTTTATGTATTTCTCGGTGTGATTCTATCGTAGAATGTTTGTATTGGATTCATCGTACTCTGTTGATCACAGAGAGTTGGGTTCGGTCCCATTGTTGTGAATTTGCACATGCGTCAAGGTTCAAAGGAGCACTGTATCTCAGAGAAACAGATGCTTTTAGAAGGGGGGTTTGTCACGAGTTTGTCACGAGGCCTACGACGTTCGACCCACCTAGGATGGCGGAATTACTTATTTATTTATTGTCGTTGCTGTTGTCGTGTATCCGTCCTTAGTGTGGCTTGTGGTGCAGTTGCACCTTGGTGTAGTTCAGCTCAACTTCGGTTTGCTTTCTCTCTCTCTCTCTCTAATTCCACTGCCGTGCTATTCATCTGTAGGTTCACGGGTGGCTGGTACCTTTCTCTCGAACTTGCTGTCTATCGGCCTCTCGCTGTCTTTTTACCTGTCGCACGTGCTTCATTTCTTTTAGTCTGAAGTATGCTCACTCTGTGACGTAGCGTGGCATGTTGGCCGCCATTGCTGAGGGAGGTTAGCTCTTCACTCGAGCGGAAGATGTCTCTGGGAGCGCTGCTCCAGTCTTGGTTCTTCACCGTATCATCGAAAGTACAGTCAGTACTTTCAATTCCTGCAGTCGGCCTGTGGAGAGGGACATCACTTCTTCTGTTTCCGCATCTTCGCCTCTGTCCACTCGACTGGACAGAGGGTAGAGAGAGTCGTTTGACCCGCCTTTTCGGGGTCACCCACGGGTAGCTGGTAAGCATCAGTTTCGTGGTTTGTTTGTTTTGGTTTGTTGTTGTTAGCCGGCTTATTTTCTCTTTTGCGCAATTTTCTTTTGTTTTCAAAATTGTAAGAGAAATATTGTTTGAGACTTTTCTCTGGTTAATTCAATCTTTAACCTGGCCATTCTAAAATTATATCTAAAATTCTTTCTCCTGTTTATGCATCTGGTGATGCGGTAATCGGTGGGATGGGAGAGAAACTGGTGATTCAGGGTTGGAACTTGCTTGGTCTCGCTCGTCCGCCCCTGTCACATTCGCCGGACTCTTATCTTTCGGCCACCGTCTGTTTGTGTGTGCAAGGAGAACGAGTTTTTATGTTCGCGAGCGTGCGTACGCATGATTTGTCGTTCGGATGCTGTGGTTGGAGATTTGTGTTATTTTGAAATGTGTTTATAAAATGTGACAATTAGGCCATTGAATTATTATTTGCAAATGTGGTGGCAGGTATAAAGCGATGGTCGCTGTGTTGGTTATTTCCTAAGAAAGGTGAATGTTAAATGTGAGTGAGAGAAGGGTGAAGATAATTCATATTTGTTTTATAACTGTTGATTTAATGCAGTCTTTTACCTGCATCGTGTGAGAAGACCCTAGTGAACATTCCTTGTTCGATGGGTTTACTGTGTGCGTTTAGTAGACTTCCCCTCGCCATCATGCGAGTGGCTGTTAAGATTTGACAGCATGGGTCAGACTGTACTGACGGCGGGGTTCCAGTACCCTTCTTCCTTCCTCCTTCCTTCTTCCTCCCTCCCTTTCTTCTCTCTCCAGCTACGTTTCCCTCCCCCCTCCCGGGGGCTTCACCTGGAGTACGGACTGGATGGTGCTACGTGCTGGTTGAGGCCACGCCCTGGCTGAGACCCGGACTGGATGGTGCCACGTGCTGGTTGAGGCCACGCTCTGGCTGAGACCACGGACTGGATGGTGCCAGTGCTGGTTGAGGCCACGCTCTGGCTGGAACCGCGGACTGGATGGTGCCACGTGCTGGTCGAGGCCACGCCCTGGTCGGGACGCGGACTGGTAGAGGAGCCCGCCGTCTTGACTGGCCGGCCCTGACCCCCGTCCAGGGACCTCCAGTAACAGCGCCTCGTTTTCCTTTCCCCCCCCCCCCCCCCTCCGGGACGCGCTCTTCATGCCTGCTTGTGAGTCGAGAGCGTCGGCTTTGAGCGACTCCCTGCGAGAACCACCCGGTTCGGAGCACCTAGTGCGACAGGGTGCTCCCAGTAGGCTGACAGAGGCAGGGGTGTGGACGCACGCCAGGGTGTTAGAAGGGATCGATGCTGGAAATGTTTCTTTATAATTGTGTATATGTTACATGTGCTGGAATGCTGTAATTGTGATTGTGTACGTCGTATGGTGAAATGTTATTTAATCGTGCATGTTGTGGGTGTTGGAGTGCTTGATTGTGATTGTGCATGTTGTGTGCGTTGGAGTGCTTGATTGTGATCGTGCATGGTGTGTGTGTTGGAATGTTTATTTTTGCTGGTGTGAATAAATGGGGTGTTGTATCGTAATCTTTATTGTGTGGTCTCTTGCGGGGCGTGTGAGGTCAGTCACTCCCTTCACTCCCACCTAGACGATCCTGTCAGGGCAGACCTCCAGGGGTCGGTCGTGACAACACAACACACACCACACACACACAACAAAACACACACATAGAGAAAAGAAAAGCCACAAGCAAACCTTCAATTTCAACTGGTGGCCCACTGAAACTGTTTTCGGGACAGCGCAACAGCTGAGCGATTCGTACGTGCATAGTTGGTGGTGGGGGGTCCCAGGTGAAGAACTGCTGTCCTGCGGTGCAGACGAACATGGTGGAGGATGTCCTCCACCGCCCCCTCACCTCCATATTGTAGCAGTCAAGCTTCGTACCTTGTCCACCACCCACTGAAGAATGTAAAACCCAAGGTCCTCCGGTGGCTCCGTAATCCTCCTCCTCATCGCCACTTGAATCAAGGCGATGATAGCCCAAAGACTGGTACTGCTGTGCGTTCGGCGAGCATCACTGGTTTGTGAAGCGGAGGGCTGATGCGTGTCCTCTGAGACTGCGGCGCCATTGCGACAGGGTTGTTGAGGGTTTGTGAAGCACTGGGCTGTTCAAGGTTTATCACACATGCTGCGGCGCCATTGTACTCTGACAGCTTGTTGTCGGATTGTGATGCAGGGGGCTGGCAGTTCATCGCCTGAGCCTGTGACTGAGGTGCCAGCCTCACAACTTTGTTGCTGGGTTGTGATGGCTGAGGGTTTGCTGCTTGAGACTGAGGTGCCACTCTGACAGCTTTGTTGCTGGGTTTTGATGCAGGGGGCTGACCGTCCATCGCCTGAACCTGAGCCTGTGGCGTCACTCTGACAGCACTGTTGTTGGTTTGTGGAGCTGGGGACTGAAAACATGCAGAACATCCTTACCATTTGATCCTAACACCAAGGCGGCTCATACATGACTAACAGTTGAAGAGGGCACTAAACGACAGCCTGAACAGCTTGTCATGAACTGTTATGTGTGACTAGCACTTAAGACAGTACTTAACCAACAGCGATGGCGGAAACAGCTAATCATGAACAGGGAAAGGCCCTGTAAGCCTTGATGGCGCGAGTCTTGTCAGGGCAGAGAGAAATCCGGCTGCTCTGCCCAGGTCAGTGGACAGTGTGGGGTGGGCTGGGGACAGGAGTGGGTGGGCTGGGTGAGGTGGAGAGGAACTCTGGAGGGTAAACTGTACAACTGTTCTGGCTCATGAGTTTTGAGTTTGTTGAGAACTGCTTGGAGAATGAGATGTAAAGAAAACGGCAATGTACATGAACAAGGTTTTGAGTCTCTCTCCATTGTTGCTACACGACAGGTTCTGCTCTAGCAGTGGGGCAGTCTCATGAGATCTTTTGCAAGAGCAAGAAGTGAGATGCTGGACTCCTGACAAAAGACAGAAATGTCTTTCATTACCTCTTCACATTACCCAGTAACATTGTCTTCTACTTTCACCTCACGTTACCACTTCACATTATCCACTCATACTATCATTTCACTTTCTCACCAACACTACCCACTCAAATTACCCCTCCAAATGACCTCTTCCACTCTATAGCCTCGAAACTACCACTTCACATTACCCTCTACCACTACAACCTCACATTACCACTTCAGATTACCATCTCACATTACCATTTCAGATTACCATGTCACATTACCACTTCAGATTACCATCTCACATTACCATGTCACATTACCACTTCAGATTACCATCTCAAATTACCATGTAACATTACCACTTCAGATTACCATGTAACATTACCACTTCAGATCACCATCTCACATTACCACTTCAGATTACCATCTCACATTACCATGCCACATTACCACTTCAGATTACCATCTCACATTACCACTTCAGATTACCATCTCACATTACCACTTCAGATTACCATCTCACATTACCACTTCATATTACCATCTCACATTACCATGTCACATGACCATGTCACATTACCACTTCAGATTACTATCTCACATTACCATGTCACATTACCCTCTTCCATTACCACCTCACATTAACAATTCATGTAGAACTTTATATTACCGTCTCACACTACCCACTCACACTACCATCTCACAACGACTTCCTCAAGTCAACACATCACATTATTGTCTTCACTACCACCTCATATTACCGCTTCACATTACCTACTTATATTAACACTTCAGATTAACCATCTCACACTTCTACTTCCCATTACTTACACAGTTGTCTACACACATCCTCAAATCCCATCTCACATCACATTATCATCTTCCACTACCACCTCATATTACAGTTTCACGTTACCTGCTTACATTACCACTTCAGATCACCATCTCACACTACCACTTCACATTACATACATAAGTTGCCCACTCACTCATCACTCCCCATCTCACACTATCAAAAACATTGAGAAAACAAAGAAAGACATGCTAATGACTGCCTTATAAATGTTTTCTGGGAAAAAAAGAGTTTGATGCACCAGACCTTGTTGTCTCGTCCATCTCCAGTCTGAGTTTGTGTGTAATCTGAAACAGATCAGAGATGGCCACGGTTCAGGAAAGGTATAGATTCTGTTGGACACACGAGTCAAAAAAAAAAAAAAAAAAAAAAAATGAAGGAATGTTTTGTATTGCTTGTCCAGAGATCATCTTCACTGATCAGTATGACTGTTTCACTGAAGTCTTGGGTTTGCAATCTTCATTAGATGGAGTATGAAGCACATTTGAAAACTGATTAATGTGTGTTTATATAATGCCAAGACTGAATATGTCAGCAGACATATAGTAAAATGATGTGAAACCCAAATCTCTTGTTGGAGCCTGACTTGGACACACAGTGATGTGGGCGGGAGCTGTACTGTTATCAGGAGAAAACTGACACCCAGAGGTGTCTGAGGGACATATAGCTATGTGGGCTGGAGCTGTCTTGTTATCAGGAGAAAACTGACACCCAGAGGTGTCTGCGGGACACCAGCGATGTGGGCGGGAGCTGTCTTGTTATCAGGAGAAAACTGACACCCAGAGGTGTCTGTGGAACACACAGCGATGTGGGCGGGAGCTGTATTGTTATCAGGAGAAAACTGACACCCAAAGGTGCCGGTGGGACATAGAGACGTACTGTCCTCAACAGTTGAAACAATCCGCCGGCAGCTGTACCACCCTTAGAAGCCTGCGCTGTGTTCATACAGGGTGCAGGCATGCACAAGGCTTTCCATTCAGATATCAAGAGACATCACTGCTCCGTGACTGATGGCATGGTGTGACCATTGGACTGCCACATTCCAGACCTTCATGGAAGCGCCTGTGTCTGCTTGTATCAATGAAAAGTTAGAAAAAGACACCAGTCATATTTCCACACAGCTGATTTTTCAGAACATAGAGATGCACTGTATGACTTTCTTTCCCGGTTCCAGTTTCATCAAAGAGGGGTTCTGCATGTGGGCTAGTCCATATACGCTACACCACATCCGCTAAATTTCAAGACCACACTGCGCACGATGTAAAGCTGATGGATAAATGAATTACGACAAGAGAATTCTTTTTCAGACACAACCAAATAGCTCTATATAAAAAAGGTCCCTGATCCATTAGGCATGTGCTTACACATCAACTCACCCAGAGCGCCGATGGCCAACTTCAACTGCGCCACCTGCTGAGGATCAAACCTGACGTCAGCTGGGAGCGGCATTGTGTCTGTCAGCGAGGCTTGCTCTTCAAGATGGTGAAGTCTGGACATGATGGCGTTTTCCATGTCCAGCAGGGCGTCGTCAGGGGCAGACTGCACACGATCGTCCAGCACTCCAGCCAGCGACAAGGTGGACGCCCTGACCTGCTCTATCTCCGACAATCCTACCCTCTCTTCTTCCGTCTTGATGATGTCATGGAAGGCCTGACAACGGTTCTCCAAGCACAGTCGCAGGTCGTCATACACTCTGTTCACATCGGCATGCATGTCTGCCAGACTGTCCTTAATCTGCTTCACCTGTGAGGGGAAAAATGCAGTCTTGTATTTTCTCATTCAGAGTTGACAAAACTGAAAATAATGCAGTGTTCTAGAGTGTTTACAAACTATCTGAAAGTAATGATGAAATCGGACAGAAAGGTGTGCTTTTGTGCCCATAATTGTACGCACATCTCAATGACATTAGTTCTATGGACAGGGTCTACAATTTAAGTCTTAGGAAAACTGCATGATGACCAGTAACGAGAATGACATTAGTTCTATGGACAGGGTCTACAATTTAAGTCTTAGGAAAACTACATGATGACCAGTAAGAGAATGACATTAGTTCTATGGACAGGGTTACAATTTAAGTCTTAGGAAAACTACATGATGACCAGTAAGAAATGACATTAGTTCTATGGACAGGGTCTACAATTTAAGTCTTAGGAAAACTACATGATGACCAGAAAGAGAATGACATTAGTTCTATGGACAGGGTATACAATTTAAGTCTTAGGAAAACTGCATGATGACCAGTAAGAGATGCATGTTTATGACAGGTCACATTTAAGTCCTAGAAAATACTGAGACTACCAAGAGAATGACATGTACTCTGGACAGTTCTACAAAATTTGTCTTAGACACTGCTGATGACAGAAGAGGATATAGAATGGCAGTTGAAGTTCTGTTGACTGGGGTCCACAGGAGGCTGTACTCTGTGCTCCTTCAACAACGTGTAACCATTTAGAATACAGAATCTTGTACATGGCCAAGAACTATCGAATTACATCTGCAAACACCATCCAAATCATTACATCTGCAAACACCATCCAATCATTACATCTGCAACCATCCAATCATACATCTGCAAACCCTCAATCATTACTTAAATCTGATCTTACATTAGCAAACACCATCCAAATCTTTACATTTGCAAACATCACTTGAATCTTTACATTTGCAAACACCATCCAAATCTTTACATTTGCAAACACCATTCGAATCTTTACATCTGCAAACACCATCCAAATCATTACACCCTCCAAATCATTACATCTACAAACACCATTCGAATCTTTACATCTGCAAACACCATCTAAATCATTACACCCTCCAAATCATTACATCTGCAAACACCATCCAAATCCAACTTCAAAGAGACTGCAAAAAGGCATCTTGCATGTCTGTCTGTCTGTCTGTCTGTCTCTCACCAAATCACTATTTGTAAAAGTCGTCAAGTAAACAAATGTCCGACAGGTATTCACATTTGTTTCTAATGGTTCATAGGATAAAGCAGTTTGCCTGCATGGTACAGCAGTGTACTAATGCCGTCACACAGCCATGCTCTGTTTTCAGAAGAGTTGACTCCCTTTATTGAGACTCTGGCTTATACTTTGTTATGTTTTCAGAAGATCTGACTCCCTTTATGGGGACTCTGGCTTATATGTTATGTTTCCAAGGTCCCACATGACCTAAAGATGCAATAAAATCATTACATTTCTTGAACCAGTCAACTTTTTGCAATGAAATTTTGGTATTTGTCAAAAACCCAGTTAGCATCTGTCAGCCATCTTTGTAGTGCACCAAAAGGAAATGAAATAATCACTTGTGTCATTTGGACTAAGCACCTCTAATGATTGGGTAGAGGGAGACCCATACTATAAAGTGCAGTAATAAGATATGGCAGTGCACTGACTATCATACGTGCTTGGTAAAACCAGTATGTACATGCATACAACAGATGTAAATGTGTGGCAGTTTAGAAAACTGGTTTGAGCTACCCAGAACTGGATTTAACTGGTACAAATGCCCTTCTGAGAGAGTATTTTCCTCAGTAGGGGGCATTCTGACCCTCTTAAAAGATCGGCTTTGAAGCCAGCACAAGTGGATAGGCTGCTGTTTGAAAAACAAAACAACAACAAAAAAGTTGAGTAATGCAGCACAGTCTGAAATTCTTTTGTCTTCAAAAAGTGAGAAAGTGTGATTTCCTGGTGTGATTATCATGATGGCAAATGACAATCATATCTGTGAGTTAATTTTTTTTAAAAACAGATTGATAATCTTGTAATACCAATGTTAATCAGATAAGCAGAACACTTTCACCCCCATCTGACCTTTCCCCACAGAATACCACAGAATTATCTACATGAAACCTACAGACTGAGAGAGTGTGCATCAGATTTTCTAAGCTTTTCCCCTCTGTTTTTTGGAGAGGTCGAAGAGACACGTACCTGCTGTAGTCCATGTCATTTTCATTGGAAGGATGACAGTTGGGTGGGGAAAAGGAAGGCAGCGAGCACAAGAGGGATCCAGAGAGACACATACCTGCTGTAGTCCATGTCATTTTCATTGGAAGGATGACAGTTGGGTGGGGAAAAGGAAGGCAGCGAGCACAAGAGGGATCCAGAGAGACACGTACCTGCTGTAGTCCATGTCATTTTCATTGGAAGGATGACAGTTGGGTGGGGAAAGGGAAGGCAGCGAGCACAAGAGGGATCCATGGAAGGTACCCATCATTTTGCCAAAGTACTGATTAACAATCATTTCTGTTTTCTCGCTTTCCATATAAATGAGATTGGTCATTTTCTTGCCTTTCTTATGAATATATGGGGAGTTGTTGAGTGTTTAGCCTTGTCAGGTCCCCAACAAACTTACTGTCTTGATTTTGTTTCTTCATGTGATATAAAACTAGCAAAGCATAACGCATGTAATCTCTGTTTTTATTTCAGAGTCCACAGTAAGTGCAGATTATAACATTAAATCAAATTTTCATTATGTGCCGCTTCAATTTATCATAGTCCCTGTAAAATACACAGACACAAGAAACCTGATTACACAAAAGTTACATAAACATACATAAACACATGAACAAACATCTCTCACTCTCTGACACACACACACACACTTTGCCCTCTTGGGCTGGAAATAAAGTTGTGTGTGTGTGTGTGTGTGTGTGTGTGTGTGTGTGTGTGTGTGTGTGTGTGTGTGTGTGTGTGTGTGAATATGGAGGGGTAGGCAACCTCCAAAAAACCTTAAATACATGGTATGAAATGAGAGAGAGATTATAAGTGGGAGCTATACTTCTAGGGAAAAAAGTTTCAGAAAAACGTCTTCATTTTAAAGAAGGAAATTTTAAACAAGCAGGTCTAAATTCCTTTAACTGAGAACTGAAATACAATTACCAGTACCACAATGCACACATACCTGTGTTCTCATTGCTGTCTCTCTCTGCCTGAGTGTCTGGGCTTGTCGGCTGAACTTTTCTCTCTTCTCAGTGGCCGCATCCTTGATGACCTTCACCTTTGAGCAACCACTGTGGTCGGTGGTCACACACAGAGTGCAGATGAGCTTCTGATGGTTGTCACAGTACAGCTCAGC
Organism: Conus ventricosus; assembly: GCA_018398815.1. Lineage (NCBI taxonomy): Eukaryota > Metazoa > Mollusca > Gastropoda > Neogastropoda > Conidae > Conus > Conus ventricosus. The sequence goes on from CM031617.1 coordinate 1,890,540, forward strand.
AGGTCTGTCGTCGTGAGTCTTGCACCTGGCCCGGTTGACCTCCACCAGTCTCTCCTCAGTATGTTGTCCAGTTCTTCACCAGGTGACTTTTCAAGTATGGGGATCTCGTGTGTCCTTTGGCACAACCTCTGCACAGCTTCATGTTGCATTGCAGACAGAAGGCCACCGCCGCAATGTTGTTGTCACACATCATGCACACATGGTGACTGCCCAGCATCTGAGCGTTCTCCACTTTGGCCACCATGGCCTGGTCAGTGGGCAGGCGTCCACCAGGACTGAAGGTCATCGTGGTCAGAAGAGAGGGGGACAAGATGGCCGCCTGACACAGGGGACATCTGGCATCCTTTCCTTTCTTTGTGATCCACTTCACAAGACACTTGCTGCACACCATGTGGTTGCACACTAGGAGTTTGGGGTCAGTAAACACTTCACAGCATACTGGACAGTCCAGGGGGACAACTCCTCTGCTTCTGCCTCATCCATCACTGCAAAAACTACACAACACACACACACACACACACACACACACACACCACACACCACACACACACACACATATACAGTATAGACACATATCTGAAAGTGGTTTTTTTTCATATGCTACAAACAAATCAAACAACACAATGGGACAACTGAAATCAATGATACAGTATAATTGAAATAAATAATGAATACAATCCCTTAAATACTTTGTCAGGTATCTTCAAACTGTGCTGACATTTGACCAAAGAGTCGACAGACAAGCAAGAAGTGAAGGCAAAGGATTAAATGCCTCCAGTCAATAGTTCCAGAGGGCAGAATCCATTGGTTGTCTAACACATGAACCTTATAACACTTCTTCATTAGGCTTTTCTCTCTGTCTTTCTCTCACTCTCTCTCTCTTTCTTTCTCTCTCTCTCTCTCTGCCATCTCAGTGGCTCCTACACCAGTCATTGTTTCTCCCCCAGACACAGCCACAACCTAAGCATCTACAGTCCACAGGCAGCGATCAAGATCAGGTCACCGTGAGGCAACCCACCTGAGGAGTCGACAGTGCACTGCTGTTGAATGACTTTGGCAGTGACCAGTGGTACCAGCAGCGATCCGACAGGTACACAAACACCACCACCTGCAGACGGAGAGTGGTACCAGCAGCGATCCAACAGGTACACAAACAACACTACCTGCAGACGAGCGAATAGTAG
>CM031617.1:1896723-1927364 GCA_018398815.1 Conus ventricosus
GCTGGTTGTGTCAGGAGCCATGTACAAACGTGAAAAACCCATCGTTCTAAAAGGAAGCGCGTCTTCCTTGTGCAACAATCTGTCGGTACTGGTGATGCCAGACAAACGGCAGATCAGTTATGCAGTGGTTCATAAATACGCCGTCAACGTCATCACCGCTTTGACGGACGGTAGCAGTGTGACGGCTCGCCAGGTCATCTGCAAAGAACCATCAGCCACGCAGGGCAATCCTTTCTTATGGAGGTAGGCCTAGCTATCTGCTTTTTAAAAAACTTGTTTTGTTTTGTTTTGTTCGTCCGCGTCCGTTTGGGGAAAAAAATCCCTTTGGTACCACACTCCTGTACAAGAGCTTTATCTTCATCGTTGAGTGTCCACAATCATCAAGTTCATTATTCTGACGCTTTAGAAAATCCAAACACAGAATCAGGCACAGCGAAGTTGAATTGTAAACTGTATTATGTTGAGTCTTGAGTATATTCTTTTGAAAATTCCATCACAGGACAATTATCCACAGTGGTTGGTGTGCACGTAATTAAGAATTAAGGAGAAAAAAAGAGGGGGGGGGGGGGGGGGAGGGAGGCAGGGAATGTATTGTGAGCCTCAGTTCAGCCTGTGCCCCAGGGTGGACCATAAAGAAAATGTGTGGTGACAGTTTTCCAGAGTGGTTAGTTTTCCTTGAACTTTTGGCTTACAGTCAGCCAATGATGCTGGTTTTGAAGGGTGCGGGGGAACTGACAGTGATGGTGGTTTTGAAGGGTGTGGGGGAACGGACAGCAATGGTGGTTTTGAAGGGTGTTGGGAACGGACAGTGATGGTGGTATTGAAGGGTGTGGGGGAACGACAGTGATGGTGGTTTTGAAGGGTGTGGGGGAACGGACAGGATGGTGGTGTTGAAGGGTGTGGGGGAACTGACAGTGATGGTGGTGTTGAAGGGTGTGGGGGAACTGACATGATGGTGGTGTTGAAGAGTGTGGGGGAAATGACAGTGATGGTGGTGTGGAAGGGTGTGGGGGAACTGACAGCGATGGTGGTTTTGAAGCGTGTGAGGGAACTGACAGTGATGGTGGTGTTGAAGAGTGTGGGGAACTGACAGTGATGGTGGTATGGAAGGGTGTGGGGGAACTGACAGTGATGGTGGTGTGGAAGGGTGTGGGGGAACTGACAGTGATGGTGGTGTTGAAGGGTGTGGGGAACTGACAGTGATGGTGGTGTGGAAGGGTGTGGGGAACTGACAGTGATGGTGGTGTTGAAGGTGTGGGTGAACGGACAGTGATGGTGGTTTTGAAGGTGTTGGGGAACGGACAGTGATGGTGGTTTTGAAGGGTGTGGGGAACGGACAGTGATGGTGGTTTTGAAGGGTGTGGGGGAACTGACAGTGATGGTGGTGTTGAAGGGTGTTGGGGAACGGACAGTGATGGTGGTTTTGAAGGGTGTGGGGGAACTGACATGATGGTGGTGTTGAAGGGTGTTGGGGAACGGACAGTGATGGTGGTTTTGAAGGGTGTGGGTGAACGGACAGTGATGGTGGTTTTGAAGGGTGTTGGGGAACGGACAGTGATGGTGGTTTTGAAGGGTGTGGGGGAACTGACAGTGATGGTGGTGTTGAAGGGTGTGGGGGAACTGACAGTGATGGTGGTATGGAAGGGTGTGGGGGAACTGACAGTGATGGTGGATGTTGAAGGGTGTGGGGGAACTGAACAGTGATGGTGGTGTTGAAGGGTGTGGGGGAACGGACAGTGATGGTGGTGTTGAAGGGTGTGGGTGAACGGACAGTGATGGTGGTGTTGAGGTGTGGGGGAACTGACAGTGATGGTGGTTTTGAATGTGTGGGGGAACTGACAGCGATGGTGGTGTTGAAGGGTGTGGGGAAACGGACAGCAATGGGCGATGGTGGTTTTGAAGGGTGTGGGGGAAAGGACAGCGATGGGCGATGGTGTTTTGAAGGGTGTGGGGGAACGGACAGCGATGGGCGATGGTGGTTTTGAAGGTGTGGGGGACTGACAGCGATGGTGGTGTTGAAGGGCGTGGGGGAACTGACAGGGAGGGCCTATTCCAGGAACTGATTTTACAGGTGGATTGCAGAGGGGAAGGTTGAAAGAATGGATGTTGAGAGTCTGTGCGGGAAGCATTGCACAAGGAGTTTTTGTGTGTGCCCTGTGTATTCACTGTTGGTCCCAGTTAAAGTGCTTTGTATCGGTGCAGCCTTGTTCAGATCTTTCAAGACAATGTACATCATGATGGCTTTGACTGCGGTGTGTCACAGCTTTGAGAGGGTCAAGGTTCAGCCTGGGGAGGAGTTCTGTTGCACTGCTGGGAGGATGGAGTCATACAGGATTCATTGATCTGAGCAACATTGAACCATCCCCAGGCTGGTAGATGTATGTTGATGGAAGTCCAGACAGGTGCAGCATACTCAAAACTCCCCTCACAAGTCCTTCATGACACTTGAATGGATGGCTTGTGGACAGCCTCTAATGGTTCCTATATAATATGCAAAGGCACTGGCCTTGTTTGCCTTTGTTTTGGTAGCCATGAATGGAGCTACCCGAATGCGGATTTTTTGTAAACTGCACACCAAGATACTTGTCCATGTCCACTTTCTGGGGCTGTTTGCCATGCCGATGTGGATCAGGGATGAAAACTCCTCCGCCGTTTCCGCCGTCTCCGCCGTTATTTTTTCGCATCTCCGCCGAAGAAAAAGTCTCCGCCGAAAAATTATTCGAAGAATGATGCTCAGAAAACGATCTCAAACTTGTCTGCACAGCGAATTTCTTCTCTGTCGGTAATGTTCTCAAACGGCGTAGTTCTCATTCTGTTTCCTTCCAGTATCATTTATCATCATGGCGTCGATTTCACAGTGAGAGTTTGCCGCTAGTGAGTGCAAACAAAACGAAAAAAAAGAAAAGAAAGAAGTATGTGAACCACTAGAAGACCGGATGGCAGCAGAAGGACTGTGTGACCGCGGAATCGCGATGCAATATGAAAACATGACAAAGACGGCGATTTGAAGTGTTTTGCGAGCCTGCCAAAAACGTGTCTCTTTGGTAGTCTGGCTTTGTGGCAATCAAGATCAGTCGAGCGTCCCAGTCACCACAGAAAATGTGTGGTTTCTCACACCATTACGGCATGTTTTCAGATCATTGGGTATGCAACAATCTACGTTTATTTCCAAAGATAGTTTGACTCCTACTCTAAGTACTTCCACTCGTAAGTCTTAAAAGCAAGGGAAAAACATCAAAGTGACGAAAAGAATATAAAAGAACAAATGACATCAAAATAAACTGATGTCACAACAGTATTGTGTAACACTTTTCCCCTGGTATAATGCAAACGTTTGCTACATTTGTTAGGTGTCTGCTAACAGCCCCCCTATGAAATCCTTTTCCAACAGCCCACTCCCCCCACTACCTATATACTTTCTCTACTCCTCCTCCTTCTCCCCCAACCCCCACCCTCACCCCACAACACGCATACCCCACACACTTCGCCCCCTCACCCCCACCCCCACCTCACACACACACACACACAAACAACCCCCCCCCCCCCACACACACACACAATCAACCAACCCCCCCCCCCCCCCACACACACACACACTTGTCAAGAGGGGGGGGGGGATATGATTAGTTGTAAGAGGGAAGTTGGGGGCGGGGGGGGGGGGGGGGGTGTGTACTGTTGTGACATCAGTTTGTTTTTATGTCATTTGTTCTTTTATGTTCTTTTTTTGTGTTTAGTGTTTCCTGACGAAGGGTCTAAGGCCCAAAAGCTTCAGTTTTTTTTTTAAGGACTTCAAAGTAATCATTTTTCATATTGTGTTTATTGAAGTCCAGCAGTCGTTTTCATACATCTGATTTACTTAGTTTTATTTCCCACTCTGATTTACTTATCTACAGGCCTTATTCTTTATGTCCTGAAAGCACTGTTTGTCAAATTTTCTTTAGCTAGAGTTCTGAGGATTCATCATACTAAATGTTTGTCTCAATTGACATAGTTTCTTTCCACATCAGTCTCAGTCTTCATGGTGTTGAAAGCTGATCTATAGAATGAGTTGTTTAGAAGCAAGAAAGTGATTTCTAAAGATTTTTATGCCATATTTAATACAAAATATGCTTAAGCTTCAGGGGGCGCCGCCCCCTGACCCCCGCTGGGCTTTGCCCATGTACCCCACTGGGGCCCATGGTGAACCCCCAGATCCCGCCAATCTCCTCTTTTTAAAAAAAAACTGTTTTCATCCCTGGTGGATGGTTCTGAAGGGCTTCTGCTTGTCACCGGAATGACACTTGCTGGCACTGAATGACATTTGCCAGCTATTTCCTATTGTTGAGTCTTTTCCAGGTCTTCTTGAGGTAATGTTGCTTATAGACCAGCTGACCGCAAAGGGCCATATCAGGGAGGTCTTCTTGAGGGCATTGGCATATTTCAGTGTTTTTATCAGGTGGTAAGGGATGGCATCATCAGCGTACAGAGTCTCAGCTTGGATTTCATGTTTTCACAGTGTCATTGATGTAGGTAAGGAACAGGATTGGACAGATGTCTGAGGAATCCCAGGCATCACATGGTCAATGCTGTAGGCCTGTCTCTCAGTGACAACTTGCTGGTTCCTCTTTGAGAGGAGTTTCTCAATGGAGCAAAGAGTCTCTCTGCAGATTCTGTAGTTTTGAAGCTTGAAAAAAAAGAGGTTGGTTTTGCACTTCATCAAAAGCCATTGAGATGTCTCAAGCAGCATCACCAGGTCATCAATGGTGAAAATGGTGACTGGTTGAGACTGTGTATAGAGGGGTCGAATGAAACTATTGTAAGAAAATGCTTATGGTATGAGGTGAGATGGCCCTTTGTTTATAAATCAAAGCAGATAAAAGAAAATCGGCTTTAAAAAGGCTGTAGAATGAAATTCAACCATGATGTGTGAATGGTTTTAAGTTGCCCCCGCAGGCTACTTTAAAGTTTTCAACATTTGTGAAAGTTATATTTAGAAAGGCACCTGATAGAGATGAAGATTTGGGAAACATTAATTGAATATGAAGAGGAGTTGTACTGCATTCCATTGAATCAGTAAGGTTCCTAAGGTACATCATGAGTTAGTCTGCGATTTGACGAGAAGGGAAAGCAGGAACATGTCACGCATGAGTTAGTCTGCGATTTGATGAGAAGGGAAAGCAGGAACATGTCATGATCCTTCACACAATTACAGCAGACTGGAAAAAAACTTTAGCCAGTGACAGGTAGAATCTCCAACAACAGAAAATTTTCAACACGTCCGTTCATTGTGGCAAAAAAAACAACAACAACAACAGCAACACAACAAAACAACAAAAAATACTGGAACCTTGGGTATCTTTGAAGAGACAAGACAGAATAGATTGTCCCAAATGCCATTAGTAAGGGTTTACAGAATGACAAACAGAATATGATTGTTCCAAATGCCATTAGGAAGGGTTTACAGAATGACAAGACAGAATATGATTGTTCCCAAATGCCATTGTGAAGGGTTTACAGAATGACAAGACAGAATATGATTGTCCCAAATGCCATTGGTGAAGGGTTTACAGAATGACAAGACAGAATATGATTGTTTCCCAAATGCCATTAGTGAAGGGTTTACAGAATGACAAGACAGAATATGATTGTCCCAAATGCCATTAGTGAAGGGTTTACAGAATGACAAGACAGAATATGATTGTTCCCAAATGCCATTAGTGAAGGGTTTACAGAATGCACTTTAAGACCCTCTTCTTTAGTCACTCCCTTCATCTATCCCCTGCTAAAGAAAAACACAAAACAAAAAAAAACTCTACCACAGTATCATGATAACGAAGGAATATTTGGTTGCACTTTTTGTTGTTGTTACTTATTGGACATTTGTATTTTCATTCCATCAAGTGATGAGAAATAAACGAATGAATACTAACTTTGTAATAGATGAAAGGTGGTTGTTATTTGTTTGTTTGGTTGGTTTCAAAGATCTTCCTGCATGGATGGATCTCTCAAGGGGCCAGCGAAAGTTCAGCTTTTGTCCAAATGTTTCACTTAACCTGAATAAAGTGTGTCAGTCCAGTAAATTAGATATAGAAATGGACAAAAAGAGTTGTGTGTTAAATATTTTCATATTGTTATAGCAGGTTGGAGAATTTGTTTTCCATAAACAAGGACTTTGTTCACTCCTTCAGCCCCTGAGAGTGTTTGTATACAGTGTGTGTGTGTGTGTGTGTGTGTGTGTGTGTGTGTGTTGTGTGTGTGTGTGTGTGTGTGTATACAAATCAAGTCAAAATTATCTTTATTCAGAGTTGAAGAATAAGCTTTTCAGCTTTTTTACATACTGCCACTCTCTCTCTCTTTCTATGTGTGTGTGTGTGTGTGTGTGTTGTGTGTGTGTGTGTGTGTATGTGTGTGTGTTTGGTCAAGTCAAGTCAACATTGTCTTTATTGAGGGTTAAAGAGTAAGCTTTGCATCTTTTTTTTTTACACCCTGCCTCTGTGTGTGTGTGTGTGTGTGTGTGTGTGTGTGTGTGTGTGTGTTAGAGAGAGAGAGAGAGAGACAGACAGACAGACAGACACATAGACACACAGACAGACAGAGACATAGAGATAGAGACAGAGAGAGGTGAATGCATACATCCTGGACTGGCTGAAAAGAAAGCCAACAAGGGAGTGTACTCTGATTCATGGACATTAGCAGCAGAGAGTGACCCCTTGATTTTGTTCCTAGGCCAAGTGGGTGAGCGCAGCCTCCAGGAGCATCATGGTGTTGACAACACAGCGAGGCATTCAGGTGAGACGTCGACATCATTCACCAACTTGCCACAGTCTGCAGGGATTGAGAACTGCGTTGCTTGTTAGTTTGACAGTGAGGTGATTGCAGGCAGAAATTGAAACAAATTTTAAAAGAAGTTTAAAACATATCAGCCATCTAACAGGGACAAACAAATTATGGGACAAAACATGATGCATTTCGACCTCTTAATTAGATCTAGTTGCAAAGTGAGACGAGTGCAGGTGGAAATCCAAACAAATCTTAAATAAATTAATGTGAGTGAACCGCAAAAAAAAAAAACGTGGACAAATAAATCACAAGACAAAACATGACGCGTTTCAACCTCTTAGCTCTTCTTCAGGCAAGATACAAAACAATTAGGACAATGAAAATGAACGAAGACAAGTGATTGCTTGTTCATTTTCGTTGTCCTTATTGTTTTGTATCTTGCCTGAAGAAGACCTAAGAGGTCGAAATGTGTCATATTTTGTCTTGTAGTTCATTTGTCCCTGTTAACTGTTGGATTTACTTTAAATTCTTTTTCCAAATTTAGGTTGCTTGTTGTTTGAAAGATGAACGGGTGGCCTTTTTCTTATCGCACCTGTTTGTAATTTCAGTTTTGATGTTTGTCATTTGTTTTTCTGTCGTAAACAAATGAAATACCTGCCATGCACTGGGCGGATCTTGCCATTTGGTTTTACTTCAGTACAAAGAAAAGAGTGTACCTAGAAGTTGTCCAGATGCTTGTACATTATCTGCTTCAGACACAACATACATTCTGTTTAGATATTTCTTTAAAGTCCAACCCAGCCATGATCTACATGCAGGTATTCAACAGTAAGTTGACTAGGTTCCATATTTCTGTGTGTGTGTGTGTGTGTGTGTGTGTGTGTGTGTGTGTGTGTGTGTGTGGTGTGTGTGTGTGTGTGTGTGTGTGTGTGTGTGTGTGTGTGTGTGTGTGTGTGTTGTGGTGGTGTGTGTGTGTGTGTGGTGCATGCACGCGTGTGTGTATGTGCATATCATGCACATGCGTGCATGTGTGTGTGCACGTGTGTGTGTGTGTGTGCGTGCGTGCGCTGGTGAGCATGCACGTGTGCATGCGCGCACGCGCATGTGTGTGTGTGTGTGTGTGTATGTACCCAAGACACCAATCAGAAACAAACCATCTGGTGAACACAATGCCCAGTGAGGCATGTTACAGATAGTTGTCAGTCATGAACAGATCACTAGTTTCTGCCAGGAGACAGACTGTTGGAGCCCCAAAAGCCGCTTGAGAAGGACAGGTGTTTGGTTTGGAACAAAGTGGACCCAGGTGGAGAGAGCACAAAACTGATATTGTCTTGTCACCACCCCCCCCCCCCCCCCCCCCCAAGTCTTTAATAGATCAAGGTTTTAAATGAAAATCCTTTGAATATCGAGTACACATAAACATATTTGTGTAAATTTTCTCTCTCTCTCTCACTCACACACACACACACACACACACACACACACACACACACACACACACACACATACACATCCGAGTTCTATTGAATTGCATCCATTACATGACTGGGAAAGCTGCGGTGTTGTCTTTGTGAGCAAACTTCATTTATATATATATACATATATATATTTCTACATGTTTATTTCTCTTTTGACATAATGATTATGATTTTGCAGCATTCATATATTATATATATATATATTTCTACATCACATGTTTATTTCTCTTATGACAAAATGATTATGATTTTGCAGCATATTCATATATATATATTTATACCTGTTTACTTCTCTTATGACAAAATGATTATGACTTTGCAGTTGCACGCTGAATTCAGGTATGTCTTGTCTTCCAGATGTTTGAACAAGATGGATCAGCCATGATTTATTGGCATGGATTGAACAAGGGATCAGGTTACATAACTTGTCTTTTTCTTTATCTTTTCCTCTTCCTCTCCCCCCCCCCCCCCCCCCTTTTGTGTGTGTGTTATGTGTGTGTGTGTGTGTGTGTTTTCATTTTGTTGAGTCTGTTGTTTACATGAAAAAGGCAATATCCACATTTATGGCTGTAAAAGAAGATAATTGATTGATGGAAAGAAGCTTGTTTTTGAATCTTTCGTTGACCTTTCCATCAGTTGATTGTCTTCTTGTAAGGGTTAAATGTGGATATTGCTGAAACACTATCGTTGTTTTAGTGCATTTCCCTCTTCTGTTGTGTGTGTTGGTTTGGTTTGGTTTGGTTTGGTGTGTTTTGTTCTTTAGATCAGACTTGTTCTAATCTGTAATGTGCTGTAAGGTTATGGTTAGTCATTATGAGTTTTACAGTATGTAGTGTTTATAATGAGCCTGTGAAGTCACACATGAATTTCCATAGAGAATGATGAGGTATTATTGAATAATGAAGTATTTTTGAACTGAACTGAAGTTAACAGAAGTCGTGTCACTGGTTGTTGGTGTGAGAATAGAGGATGGGGTAGTTGAATGGGGGCCAGTGGGTATGTATGTGTCTATGTTGATGTGGATGCGATGGGTTTATGGGCATGTTTCTATGCTTTGTTGTTTGCATCTAATGTTGTCTGAGTGCATGTGAAAATGTAGATCATGTATCTATGAGTGTGTATACATTTGTATGTAGTGTGTGTGTTTGTGTGTGTGTGGTGTGTGTGTGTGTGTGTGTGTGTGTGTGTGGTGGAACAAGCTTCCCTTTTCTCTTCTTCAGAAGAACAGCTTCAGCCACTTTTTTTTTAAAGCCAACCTTAAAACCGTCCTTTCACTGCCTGATTTCCCGCCCGACATCCCTTCCTCCACTTGTTCACTTCTTTATGGCTTTTCTCGATTGATTTACATATCTATACTGCAGCTACAAAAATTTTAAGTTATGGTATGCATGTACGCAAATGATATGTGCAATGGCTTTAGATTGTTCCTTTTCACATGATAAAAGTACTGAATGAATATATTATTATGATTATGATGATTATTGTTACTATCATTATCATTATTACAAGCATCCTAGCTTATCTTTATATGCATATGTGTTTCTCTTTGTGTGTATTACAGAGAGAGAGAGAGAGAGAGAGAGAGAGAGAGAGAGAGAGAGAGAGAGAGAGAGAGATATACTTTAGAGTGTTTCTGTCCTTCTATACAGATGGTTCAGGCAGTAACTTTGGGAGAGGTGTGGCTGCTGTTGGAGACTGCATTTGTGTTGGTAAGTGTGATGATTGGGGGTGGCAGGCGCGATCCTCTAAGGGAAGCACTCAAAGTGTCTCCCTATTAGAATTACAGAGTAGTTTTCATATTAAAAGTTTACCTCCACCTTCCCTCTCTTTCTTTCTAGCGGTGGAAGGAGCAACTTTTCAGTACTAGTCATCAAAAGAAAATTTTATTTATTTTTTACCAGCCGCCGTGGCGAGGTGGTTAGCGTCGCGGACTCCCGGCTGGGAGGTCGTGGGTTCGAATCCCATCAGAAGTCATGTGGGTTTTTCTGCCCCGACCAGCTCCTACCCAGAGTTGAGTTTGCTGCGGACTCAGTTGGGAAGACTGGGACCACACAGTCGAGTTTCATCCACTTAATGGATGCGTTTCTGAGAGTGTTGCTCAAATTTCCTGACCAACACTGCAGGTGCCTGTATCTCTCGGGCCTGGTTGACGCCGGGATATATTATGAAAGGAAGCGTTGAGTACAGCCCTGTCATGTAGTCTCAGACCGAAATGGAAATCCGTAGCATCATCTTAATCATCCTCATTCTCATCGATCAGCATTAAAATAATTGTCTCAAATTCTGTGGCCCTTCATGCCCTGCTCTCATGGTGACCTCAATTTCGATGTCCTCTCCACGTCTGTGGCTTTGGTTTGGTTCCGTCGGGGTCACCGGTATCGGCGAGTCCATGGGGTCTGTCGGTGGACGGACGTGGTGGCGCCCTCCGGAGGGAGAGCTCACTCACGCCGGCTCCGCGACTAAGCAATTATTGTCTCAATAGGGGGTTTAGTAGGTGGTGTCCTGCATATGTTAGATCAGAACAGGCGCCACTGAACACCACCGAAGTGACTCGGCAGCAGTGCAGTGTCTCCTCCGGTGGGTTGCCTCTTAACAACTTGACATTGACTGCTCCATGTGGATTGCTGGTGCCGCGGCGGGGCTGACCAGGCTGTGGCTGTGGACGGGGTGTCGGAATGAGCGGCGTGGGTACACTGCCTGTGAGGTAGCGCAGAGGTTGGGACAGCAAAAAAAAAAAAAAAAAAAAATTTTTTTTTGGGACTGTCAAAAATACTCAAGAATGGCTCAGGAGTGATTCCCCTTAGGCTTATGTTCTCACAAGTTATTGTGCTCCGAGTGATGGATAGGATTAGAGATAAGTTCAAACATGAAATGAGATATGAGCGACAAATAACTGACACACATGAAGTGCACTTTCACAATCCAACGCTACTTGTGTATACAAAAAAAGAAAAAGAAAAAAATCAAACAAATTGATGAAAATTCAGTTGAACCAGACTTTCTATGTTTAAGTTGGCTTCTCCTCTCTTTGTCTCATCATAAAGGGAGGGAATATTTTGATAACTTGAGCTGGTGTCAAGGGGCGTGCTCTTATACTTTAGTTCTTGTAATTGGAGAGGTGTGTGGATCTCTCTGTGTGTGGATGTTGCACCTTCTCTTTAGGCCCGCTGGTCAGTCTGATGCCTGCTTGGCCAGGCGGTCGCTGGGATGCTTGATCTGGTGCTGGGCCAGCCACAGGGACCCAGTCTGTAAGTAATGATAAATAATAACCTAGCATTTATAAAGCGCCTTGCCAGAGGTTCTAGGCGCTGACAATCCACACTCTCGTGTACACAACAGGCTGCCTACCTGGGTAGTGCTGACTGAAGAGCTGCCTGCTGGCACTTCATTCAGTCGTTTCCTGTGTCATCCAAGTCAATATCATTCACTTAATTTCCTTATTTCATTCTTTCAATTTTTCACACAGGGTGCATGCTATGTGTAACGTGTCATGCATACCAATGGCCAAACTGGCCTTCTCTTCAGAAATTAGGTGATGGGGTTTTACGTGTGTGCAAGAAGTTATGCGTGCGTTCGTACACGGCACCATGCTTTATAATCTCATTGGAAGAACTATTTGGGAAATGGAGTCAGACCCATTGTTAACTCTGAGGGAAAAGTCCCCGTGTAACCGAAATGGCCTGGCGGAGATTGGAACCCACAACCCCAGGATCATCAAGATTATGAGTCCAGCGCTCTACCAACGGAGCTATTCCAGCCCCCGGTTTGTCGCTAAGCAGCTGGAAGTCTGGTTTGATGAATCATCAAATGTTGGTGTCGTCTTTACCAGTAGTGGTAACGGTGCCTAAGGAAATGCTTGCAGTTTTCCGCGGGAAGCCTGCCACGATCAGTCAAACAGAGGGAGGAAAGGAGTAGGGTTGATGACCCATGCCCAGTGACATCCAGAGGAAAGGAGTGGTTGATGACCTGATAGTCCAGTACATCCAAGCAAGGAGTGGGGTTGATAACCCTATGTCATCCATGACATTTCAGGACAGGAGTGTGTTGATGACCCGTGCTCCATGACATACCAAGGAAAGATGGATGATGACCTGCCAGTTCATCCAGAGAAAGGAGTGGGGTTTATGACCATGTCCAGTGACATCCAGAAAAGATGGGTGATGCGTGCTTCAGTGACATCGGACAGGATGGTTGATACCTGCTCCATTGGACAATCCATGGGAAAGAGTGGGTTATGACCCATGTCTCAGTGACAATCCCCGTGACGAAAGGCTGGGGGATTGAACCCTGACTCCCAGGACATCCAAGATAGATGGGTGGACCCAGGCTCCAGTGACATCCAAGGACGGAGTGGTTGATGCCAGCCCGGTTTGTCCTAACATGAGTTGGTTGCAAGAAGCCTACAGATGATGAAGGGCAGAAAGATTAGCCTGCAGATGATGAAGGGCAAAAGAATGCCTGACAGATGGTGAAGGGCAGAAGAAGCCTGACAGAATAGGTCAAAAGAAGGCGGACAGATGATAAGGGTAGAAGAATGCCTCCAGATCGTAAAGCAGAAAGAAGCTGACAGAGGAAGGGCGTTGAGAAGGCCTGACCAGATGAGACAGCAGAAGAAGCCGAAGATGATGAGGGTAGAAGAAGCCGACATCATGTGAAGGGCAGAGAGAAGCCTGACAATGATGAGGGCAGAAGAGCCTGACCAGATGATCAGGGAGAAAGAGCCTGACGATGGTGAAGGCAAAGAAGCCCTGACAAGTGACATGGCAGAGGAAGGCAGATGAGTGATGGCCGTAAGAGCCTGACATAGGGAAAGGGCAGAGTGAAGGACCATGACAGATGATAAGGGAGAAAGAGGCTACATGATGAAGGGTCAGATAGACCTGACAGATGATAAGGGAGGAAAGAAGGCCTGACGAGATAAGTAAGATAGATAATGTTGCTCATGCCACCAGACCGCAAGGGCATACAGGGCTGTCGACCACGTGTAATCTAACTCACGTCTAAAAAAAAAACAAAAAAAAGACCACAAAAAAGAAAAACAAAAAAAAACTCTACACACGTAAATGACATCGTCTGAAACGCACAGAAACTTTGTTAAAAATCTTTCTGCGTAAAATGTGAAATCAAGAAAAATGTACTGCTCTATAAGGGCAGAAAGAAGGCCTGACAGATGTGAAGGGAGAAAGAAGGCCTGACAGATGATGAAGGGCAGAAAGAAGGCCTGACAGATGGTGAAGGGCAGAGAGAAGGCCTGACAGATGATGAAGGGAGAAAGAAGGCCTGACATGATGAAGGGCAGAAAGAAGGCCTGACAGATGGTGAAGGGCAGAGAGAAGGCCTGACAGATGATGAAGGGCAGAAAGAAGGCCTGACAGAGATAAGATAAGATAAGATGAAGTGGCAGAAGACCCAGCCGACGCAAGGTGCAATCAGGGCAGCACCGACGTTAAGATCACTCACAGTATAAAAAAAAGAAAAAAAAAAGCACATACAAAAAAAAAAGCAAAAAAAGAAACTTCATACACTCGGTTAATGACCGCTAGAAACGCACCGAAACATTGATAAAATCTTTGCGCCGAAAAGCTTAATCAATGAAATGTTAATCCTCTCAAAGGGCAGAAAGAAGGCCTGACAGATGATGAAGGGCAGAAGAAAGGCCTGACAGATGATGAAGGGCAGAAGAAGGCCTGACAGATGATGAAGGGCAGAGAGAAGGCCTGACAGATGATAAGGGAGAAAGAAGGCCTGACAATGATGAAGGGCAGAAAGAAGGCCTGACAGATGGTGAAGGGCAGAGAGAAGGCCTGACAGATGATGAAGGGCAGAAAGAAGGCCTGACAGATGGTGAAGGGCAGAGAGAAGGCCTGACAGATGATGAAGGGCAGAAAGAAGGCCTGACAGATGGTGAAGGGCAGAGAGAAGGCCTGACAGATGATGAAGGGCAGAAAGAAGGCCTGACAGATGGTGAAGGGCAGAGAGAAGGCCTGACAGATGATGAAGGGCAGAAAGAAGGCCTGACAGATGGTGAAGGGCAGAGAGAAGGCCTGACAGATGGTGAAGGGCAGAGAGAAGGCCTGACAGATGGTGAAGGGCAGAAAGAAGGCCTGACAGATGATGAAGGGCAGAAAGAAGGCCTGACAGATGGTGAAGGGCAGAGAGAAGGCCTGACAGATGATGAAGGGCAGAGAGAAGGCCTGACAGATGATGAAGGGAAGGGCGTGAGAGGAGAAGAGGTTGAGGGGGTGAAGATAGGCATTGGGGCTAAGAATGTAGGTGGTAGGGCTGTCATCCTTAGTAAGGCTTAGTTTAATCAGTCCTCAGGTATGTCAAGAGACTAGTCATTTTATGCATTTGATGTGTATAATGTGGAGATTGTTGCACTTGTCTTTTTTGTTGGGGGGGGGGGGGGGGGGGGGGGATATTTTTCTGCCTGTTGTGATGGTCCTGAAATGGCTGTTTGTGATAATAGAACTAAAGTCTGCACAGTTTGATTGCACACACACACACACACACACACACACACACACACACCACACACACACACACACACAAGACACACAGACACACACACACACATGCATTCACACATGCATGCATGCATGAGCACTCACACATGCACACACGCATGCACACAGGTGCACACACACACTCACGCATTCACGCAAGCATACATGCATGCACATACACACTTACACACGACAACACACACACACACACACACACACACACACACACACACACACACACACACACACACACACACACACTCGAAGAAACTGATTTTGTTGTTGTTGTTGTTTTTCCGATAGGTACTGAGAGTGGCAAAATTCTAGTCTTCGGGATTCCATCCAAAGGCACAAATGTGACCTTAAAGAACACTTTGAAAGGTAAGTGGTGATAAGAGAATGAAACATTTTGTAATGTGTGATGAGTAGGTTTGTAAAAACGTTTGTGAGAATGTTGGCGATATGTTGAAGAGTCGACTGTTTGAGTGTCAGGGTTTTTTTTTTCTTTAAAGAAAACTGTGTTGTTATCAAGGTCTAAAGCATCTGTCAGAGGTGGGGCCACATTGCAACGAAGTCGTCACAGATTGCGGTGGTTCAGGCGAACTGTGGCCGACGGTCAGGTGTCTCCAGTTTGCTGTTGTTTTTAGATGCAAGCCCAGTTTACATCATTCCCCCCTCCTCCTTCCTGTTCTTTTTTTTTTTCTTTTGTCTGCTAGGCACCTCTTAAACGCTTATACTCCAGCAATTCTAATGAGTCGCACATATTTCCATTGTCCCTTGTCGACATATATATAGCATTGCATGAATGTGTGACCCCCAAATGTATGGGCAAAAGTCGTTTTCACATGTACAGATAAAAAAACACAGAAAAAAAACAGAAAAACAAATAAACAAAAACAAAAAAAGCAACAAAAAACAACAACAACAACCCCTCCCCTCCCCACATCTTTTCATAGAAGCAGGATGATTTCCATCTTTTCGAACGGCAGTTTTACCACTTGATTCCACCAGTAGCACACCACAGACTCTGATCATGACAAAGAGGGCAGTCTCCACTACAGTTCTGCCCCCCACACCCCCCAACTGAAGTGGGAACTATACCTGCAACATGCAACCCCTCTCCCCCTTCCCTGCCTCCCCACCACCCCCATCCTTCTCCTTCCTTACTCCCTTCCCTCCTTCACCCCTCTCCAAGAATTCTCAACTCATCCGCCCACCCCCTTTTTTTTGTTTTCGTTTTTTGACGGAAACACCCAAGTTATTCTCTGAAGTGTCGGTCAGTGGGAAACAGTATGAATGGTGTTAGTGATTAACCCTTACGCTGGTTGTCGCGACAATAGTCGCGCCATTACGTCATGGCCGTCACTGGCTGTCGCGACAATAGTCGCGCTGAAGGTGAGCCTTGCGAGCCTAGTTTCACAGACACACGCAGATACGAAACTATGGCTCAGTGACAAACTAATTTGCATGAGTGACTGAGCGAGCCCCGGAACATGGATTTTCAATGTTCTAGCTTAGTTTATGGTTAGTAGCAGCTTGTAATGCATAGTGCGACTCGAACAAAAATGGCGGCGCCCAAAGCAGAACGTGATAGAATTAGGAACTTGTTTGAAGATGTTTTTGCTGAATTTCTTGTGGAAAAAGCAGGTGAAGAAGAAGTTATGGACATTTTGAATGAACTGGGTGTGATGGGTGATAGTTTTGATTTAGATCAAGCACCATGCAAATGTGATTTTGAGATCGACACGGACAGTGACTGGATGAGTGCCTAAGGGTGAGGGGAATCTCAAGATGCTATTCAGTGGGGAAGAAAAACTCAGTGTAGCGCTTACAGATGATCCTAAACCTTTCAAACATAAATGATGACAGTGTGGGCCGACTATTACATTTGTTGATAGTGACCATTTTTGTTTTTTTTTGTGTGTTAGCAGCACATGATTTCAATGTGAAAACTGAACTGTACCTTATTCATTCTTACCTGAATTACCTGCATGAAAGACGGGTATAATCCACACTGACTTTCCTTTGAAAAAGGCTATGACTTATTTCTGGATACTGTGGAACACCATAGACTGGATTATTTGTGAACAAGCTCATGAGAATGACAAGCAGGATGTGCCACCGTTTTCACCTGTTATTTTCACATTCTGGACAGGCCAGCACCTAATCAAACACTCACAAGCACTCCAGTTCTGTTTTATATTATTCTTTATTCAATTACTAACAATTTTTATTCTGCATGTCATGTTCAAATACTAACCGTTGAAAAGTTATGCATATCATACAAACGTAACTATTCTTTTCAAACTTTCCTTCTGGAAATTCACCAGACAACATACTTAATAGTACGTTGTTAAACAACCAGTGTAAGGGTTAATGATGAGGATATCGATGTTGGTCACAGTGATGTTAATGAGGATGAGGATGGCAGGTCACACTGGCGCCATCTGTGATCTGGCGGCGGAGGACAACATGATGGCCAGCAGTGACAGTCAAGGTGACATTTTGGTCTGGAACTTCTCCGGCAGTGACGCCAAGCAGGTCTCCTCCATAGCTGGTTCAGGGTAAATTTTCATGGTGTGGTGTGGTTTGTATTTGTGTGAGAGAGAGAGAGAGAGAGAGAGAGAGAGAGAGAGAGAGAGAGAGAGAGAGAGAAAGACAAGACAAGACAAAACAAAATTCTTTATTTACGAGGATAATAGATAAGCACTGATGTGCTTTTTTACATCCAGTCCTCGCCCTGAGTAGGGTCAACAGTGCAAAATAAAATGAGGCAATAAAAGAAGCATGCTAAAGTGGCTAGAGCAAAAATTATATACGGAATTATTTTTTAAAAAGGTAAATAAGAGAGAGAGAGGGGGGGGGGGGGGGGGGGGGGGGGTGGGGGGGGGGGGGGGGGGGAGGAGAGGGAGGAGGGAGAGAGAGAGAGAGAGAGAGGAGAGAGAGGAGAGAGAGAGAGAGAGAGAGTCCATTTTAATTTTCAGTTAAACCACATTCAGTTTGTAAAACGCAAGTCAAAGGCAGCTAACAAAACATGGGAATTATTCATCAGGTCGATGATATGTTTGGCATTATTCATATTTATTAGATGTCATGAAGTGTATGTATACATGTGTGTGTCAAGTGCTCACTTCCCCTGTCAAAACAACAAACGTTGATCATACAGATAAAACGTGTTTCTTCTATGCCTGTTGTCATAGGGTTTTTTTGTTTTGTTTTAAAGAATGCTTTCATTTTTGTTTTATTTTTTACTTCTATATCACTTCCACCAAGGACTTCATGTTTTCATCTGCCTCTGTTAGTTACCCTGTTAGTCAGCAAGGTTACACAAAAAGCTCATGAGCTGATTTGAAGAAAAGCTGGTGTAGACATGGTGTACAGCCTCAGGATGAACCTACCAAATTGAAGTCTAAATCTGGGTCCAAAGGCAGATCCGAGATTTTTTCCCTTTTCTTTCAGATGGCAAGACACAGCCCCCCCCCCCCCCCCCCCCCCCCCCCCCCCAACTTTTCAAAGAAAACAAGAACAGAAAGAAATGGATATAATGCACATGGAAAGTCTGTGTTGAAGTCTGGGTATAGTCACAAACCATGTTCTCTGGTAATGTGTGTAGAGAAAACCCTTCTGCCTCAGACACAGTATACATGTTGCTGCCACATAATGAGATGAGTGCGAGCCCATGTAGGCAAGATACTGGGTCTCTTCCATCCGTTCTTGGTGAATTATAAGCCTGTGTTAACTGGGGTTGGGGGCATTTGGAGTCATGTCATCACATTTTCATGGATAGGGTATATCATCATATCAGCATGTGAAAAATGTTTGTGCAAGGTTGGTCAGGTGATAGAAAGGATTGCCTCTTTGTACAAGGCTGGTCAGGTGATAGAAATGATTGCCTCTTTGTACAAGGTTGGTCAGGTGATAGAAATGATTGCCTCTTTGTACAAGGCTGGTCAGGTGATAGAAATGATTGCCTCTTTGTACAAGGTTGGTCAGGTGATAGAAATGATTGCCTCTTTGTACAAGGTTGGTCAGGTGATAGAAATGATTGCCTCTTTGTACAAGGTTGGTCAGGTGATAGAAACGATTGCCTCTGAACTTCTGCAGTATGCTGTCTCTGAAAATGAGGGAACACCTATAACTGCATGCGTACACAGTCACTGTCTCTTAAGAGGCATGGTTGACTAGAACACAAGAATATAAGAGCCATGTATCATGTAGTGCTGATTAGGGATGATACTTCCACATCATGAAAAACAAACAGAAAAAAACCTCACTGCAAAGTATGACCGTACATAAGGTGAACACTTTTTAGATTACGTCATAAGTGGATCACCATTAGGTCTTGTACCAGAATGACTATGACTGGACAATTGTTCAGTTCTCGGACAAATACTGGTGTCTTGGGCCAGCATTTTTGTTTATTTGAATGGTTAGATTTTGATAATTTAAACAACAACAACAACCAAAACAACAACAACCCCCCCCCCAAAAATAATTAACAGGAAATAGGAAGAGCAGTACCTACATTCTCTGCAGAAGTAAAAACCCAGATAATGCATGCGGGCAGAAGGGGAGAAGAGTTGTACACTGTTTTTCATGCTGTCTGTGAGGTGTGGGGACGGTGTTCAGGTTCCCCTGAAACTCATGCAGGCAGAAGGGGAGAGAGAGTTGTACACTGTTTTTCATGCTGTCTGTGAGGTGTGGGGACGGTGTTCAGGTTCCCCTGTAACTCATGCAGGCAGAAGGGGAGAGAGAGTTGTACACTGTTTTTCATGCTCAGTCTGTGTGGTGGGGGGACAGTGTTCAGGTTCCCCTGTAACTCATGCAGGCAGAAGGGGAGAGAGAGTTGTACACTGTTTTTCATGCTGTCTGTGTGGTGTGGGGATGATGTTTCAGGTTCCCCTGCAACTCTGTGCAATTGTGGAAGGGCACCGTGGTAGCTGGCTATGGGTCGGGGCACCTGCGTGTTTTCAGTGCATCGTCCGGGAAGATCGGGGCCGAGGTCGCTGCACACGCTCGGGCCATCAACACTGTGGATGTGGCTCCTGATAAAGGTTTGGTGAGTGACGTTTCTTTTTGACCCCTGTGTGTGTGTGTGTGTGTGTGTGTGTGTGTGTGTGTGTGTTTATCATGGACATCATGATACGCACAACTGTCGCTTATGCACCGACTTGGATGAATAGAGTTTTATGAGTTTTATTCTTCTCATTACATTGAGAGATTTTCAGTGTTGGGTTCTTCTCATGAGACTGTTACACTGTAGTGTGTAAGGTGTGGGGTACAGATGAGAGATTTTCAGTGTTGGGTTCTTCTCGTGAGACTGTTACACTGTAGTGTGTAAGGTGTGGGGTACAGATGAGAGATTTTCAGTGTTGGGTTCTTCTCATGAGACTGTTACACTGTAGTGTCTTCTCATTACAGATGAGAGATTTTCAGTGTTGGGTTCTTCTCATGAGACTGTTACACTGTAGTGTGTAAGGTGTGGGGTACAGATGAGAGATCTTCAGTGTTGGGTTCTTCTCGTGAGACTGTTACACTGTAGTGTGTAAGGTGTGGGGGTACAGATGAGAGATTTTCAGTGTTGGGTTCTTCTCATGAGACTGTTACACTGTAGTGTGTAAGGTGTGGGGGTACAGATGAGAGATTTTCAGTGTTGGGTTCTTCTCATGAGACTGTTACACTGTAGTGTCTTCTCATTACAGATGAGAGATTTTCAGTGTTGGGTTCTTCTCATGAGACTGTTACACTGTAGTGTCTTCTCATTACAGATGAGAGATTTTCAGTGTTGGGTTCTTCTCATGTGACTGTTACACTGTAGTGTGTAAGGTGTGGGGGTACAGATGAGAGATTTTCAGTGTTGAGTTCTTCTCGTGAGACTAGTTACACTGTAGTGTGTAAGGTGTGGGGGTACAGATGAGAGATTTTCAGTGTTGGGTTTTTTCTCGTGAGACTGTTACACATGTAGTGTGTAAGGTGTGGGGGTACAGATGAGAGATTTTCAGTGTTGGGTTCTTCTCATGAGACTGTTACACTGTAGTGTGTAAGGTGTGGGGGTACAGATGAGAGATTTTCAGTGTTGGGTTCTTCTCATAGACTGTTACACTGTAGTGTGTAAGGTGTGGGGGTACAGATGAGAGATTTTCAGTGTTGGGTTCTTCTCATGAGACTGTGACACTGTAGTGTCTTCTCATTACAGATGAGAGATTTTCAGTGTTGGGTTCTTCTCATGTGACTGTTACACTGTAGTGTCTTCTCATTACAGATGAGAGATTTTCAGTGTTGGGTTCTTCTCATGAGACTGTTACACTGTAGTGTCTTCTCATTACAGATGAGAGATTTTCAGTGTTGGGTTCTTATCATGAGACTGTTACACTGTAGTGTCTTCATTTACAGATGAGAGATTTTCAGTGTTGGGTTCTTCTCATGTGACTGTTACACTGTAGTGTGTAAGGTGTGGGGGTACAGATGAGAGATTTTCAGTGTTGGGTTCTTCTCATGAGACTGTTACACTGTAGTGTGTAAGGTGTGGGGGTACTGAAACTGTTACACTGTAGTGTGTAGGAGTGGGGGTACTGAGACTGTTAAACTCTGTAGTGTGTAAGGTGTGGGGGAACTGAGACTGTTACACTGTAGTGTGTAAAGTGTGGGGGTACTGAGACTGTTACTCTATAGTGTGTAAGGTGTGGGGGTACTGAGACTGTTACACTGTAGTGTGTGAGGTGTTGGGGTACTGAGACTGTTACACTGTAGTGTGTAAGTGTGGGGGTACTGAGACTGTTACACTGTAGTGTGTAAGGTGTGGGTGTACTGTGACTGTTAAACTGTAGTGTGTAAGGTGTGGGGGTACTGAGACTGTTACTCTATAGTGTGTAAGGTGTGGGGGTACTGAGACTGTTACTCTATAGTGTGTAAGGTGTGGGGGTACTGAGACTGTTACTCTATAGTGTGTAAGGTGTGGGTTTGTACTGAGACTGTTACACTGTAGTGTGTAAAGGTGTGGGGGTACTGAGACTGTTACTCTATAGTGTGTAAGGTGTGGGGGGTACTGAGACTGTTGCACTGTAGTGTGTAAGGTGGGGGGGTACTGTGACTGTTAAACTGTAGTGTGTAAGGTGTGGGGGTACTGAGACTGTTACTCTGTAGTGTGTAAGGTGTGGGTGTACTGAGACTGTTACACTGTAGTGTGTAAGGTCTGGGGGGTACTGAGACTGTTACACTGTAGTGTGTAAGGTGTGGGTGTACTGAGACTGTTACACTGTAGTGTGTAAGGTGTGGGGGTACTGTGACTGTTAAACTGTAGTGTGTAAGGTGGGGGGGTACTGAGACTGTTACTCTATAGTGTGTAAGGTGTGGGGGTACTGAGACTGTTACTCTAAAAGTGTGTAAGGTGTGGGGGTACTGAGACTGTTGCACTGTAGTGTGTAAGGTGTGGGGGTACTGTGACTGTTAAACTGTAGGTGTAAGGTGTGGGGGTACTGAGACTGTTACTCTATAATGTGTAAGGTGTGGGGGTACTGTGACTGTTACACTGTAGTGTGTAAGGTGTGGGGTACTGAGACTGTTACTCTATAGTGTGTAAGGTGTGGGGTACGTGACTGTTACACTGTAGTGTTTAAGGTGTGGGGGTACTGAGACTGTTACTCTATAGTGTGTAAGGTGGGGGGTACTGAGACTGTTACTCTATAGTGTGTAAGGTGTGGGGGTACTGAGACTGTTACACTGTAGTGTGTAAGGTGTGGGGGTACTGAGACGTTGCACTGTAGTGTGTAAGGTGTGTGGGGTACTGAGACTGTTACACTGTAGTGTGTAAGGTGTGGGGGTAACTGAGACTGTTACACTGTAGTGTGTAAAGGTGTGGGGGTACTGAGACTGTTGCACTGTAGTGTGTAAGGTGTGGGGGTACTGAGACTGTTACACTGTAGTGTGTAAGGTGTGGGGTACTGAGACTGTTACACTGTAGTGTGTAAGGTGTGGGATACTGAGACTGTTACACTGTAGTGTGTAAGGTGTGGGGGTACTGAGACTGTTACACTGTAGTGTGTAAGGTGTGGGGGTACTGAGACTGTTACACTGTAGTGTGTAAGGTGTGGGGGTACTGAGACTGTTACTCTATAGTGTGTAAGGTGTGGGGGTAAGATAAGATAATGTTGCTTATAGCCCAGCTGACCGCAAAGGGCCACATCAGGGCTGTAGGTGTGGGGGTACTGAGACTGTTACTCTATAGTGTGTAAGGTGTGGGGTACTGAGACTGTTACACTGTAGTGTGTAAGGTGTGGGGGTACTGAGACTGTTACACTGTATTGTGTAAGGTGTGGGGGTACTGAGACTGTTACACTGTAGTGTGTAAGGTGTGGGGGTACTGAGACTGTTACTCTATAGTGTGTAAGGTTTTGGTGATACTGAGACTGTTACACTGTAGTGTGTAAGGTGTGGGGGGTACTGAGACTGTTACTCTATAGTGTGTAAGGTGTGGGGGTACTGAGACTGTTACACTGTAGTGTGTAAGGTGTGGGGGTACTGAGACTGTTACTCTATAGTGTGTAAGGTAGGGGGTACTGAGACTTACTCTATAGTGTGTAAGGTGTGGGGGTACTGAGACTGTTACTCTATAGTGTGTAAGGTGTGGGGGTACTGAGACTGTTACTCTATAGTGTGTAAGGTGTGGGGGTACTGAGACTGTTACTCTATAGTGTGTAAGGTGTGGGGGTACTGAGACTGTTGCACTGTAGTGTGTAAGGTGTGGGGGTACTGAGACTGTTACACTGTAGTGTGTAAGGTGTGGGGTACTGAAAACAAAAATTTGTCTTCTCAGCACTGGGGGACAGAAGTGTGGGACAAAATGTGAAATGCAATCAGCACCGGGGGACAGAAGTGTTGGACAAATGTGAAGTGCAATCAGCACTGGGGGACAGAATGTGGGACAAAATGTGAAGTGCAATCAGCACTGGGGACAGAAGTGTAGGACAAAATGTGAAGTGCAATCAGCACTGGGGGACAGAAGTGTGGGCAAAATGTGTAGTGCAATCAGCACTGGGGGACAGAAGTGTGGGACAAAATGTGAAGTGCAATCAGCACTGGGGGACAGAAGTGTTGGACAAATGTGAAGTGCAATCAGCACTGGGGGACAGAAGTGTGGGACACAATGTGTAGTGCAATCAGCACTGGGGGACAGAAGTGTTGGACAAAATGTGAAGTGCAATCAGCACTGGGGGACAGAAGTGTGGGACAAAATGTGTAGTGCAATCAGCACTGGGGGACAGAAGTGTGGGACAAAGTGTGTAGTGCAATCAGCACGGGGGGACAGAAGTGTGGGACAAAATGTGTAGTGCAATCAGCACTGGGGGACAGAAGTGTTGGAAAAAATGTGAAGTGCAATCAGCACTGGGGGACAGAAGTGTGGGACAAAATGTGAAGTGCAATCAGCACTGGGGGACAGAAGTGTGGGACAAAATGTGAAGTGCAATCACAACTGAATAGCTGTGGGATACCAGGCAGATGACCTAAAAGCATTTTTTTTTCAGATTTAATAACTACACTTACAGTTTATTTTGCAGAACAAAAATATTGCAGCACATTAATATATTGTGAAATGTTCCCATCCCAACAAAAGATTCTTTGAGTGGTCCCATCTCCCTTCTTCTCATTTTTTTTTGACAAGACATTTGTGTGGTTGTCAGTACTAGATTTACCTATGTAGGAAGACTCCACCACCCTTGTCCTCTAAGTATATCAAATTTTTTTTTTTAGCTTTCATAGTCATAGTAATAATGATATTGTAGCATTTATATAACGCCTTGCCAGAGGTTCAAGGTGTTGACAATCCATACTCTCGTGTACAAAAACCTGCCTGCCAGCGCTTCATTCAGTCGTTTCCCATGTCGTCCAACCAATATCGTTCGTTCACTGTTTTTCCTTACTTCCTGCATTCTTTCAATTTCTCATGCAGGCTGCATGCTATATGTATTCATGTTAAACCCATACCAACGGCCAAACTGGCCTTCTCTTCCGAAAGTCAGTGATGGGATTTACGTGTGTGCATGATGTGTGCGTGCGTTCGCTCACGGAAACCCAGTTTATAGTCTCATTCGAAGGACTATTTGGGAAATGGAATCAGAACCAATGTTAAGTCCGAGAGAAAAATCTCCCTGCACTGAAACGGCCCAGTGGAGATTCAATCCGCAACCCCAGGATCATCAACATTTTGAGTCCGATGTACTAAATGAGCTATTCCAATTTTTTTTTTTTTTTTTTAATAAAAAAGAATCTGAGGGTTGTTCATGAGAGGTCCTCTGTACATGCTGATTTTGTTTTACCTGCTGGTTTTGCAGGTTCTGACCGTCAGCGATGACTCTTTCTTCAGAGTGTGGAAAGTGACGCCAGGCAGTGTGCCACGGGTGAGCTGTGAGACAGATTCCCATGAAACGTGTGTGTGTATGTATATTGCTCAGGGTTTTTTTAAAAAGGTGATTTCATGTGTACATTTGTTTTATTTGGCCTGTTGTTGTTGTTTTTATTCGGTTTAGAGTATGTTTTCTCTGTTGTTAACGAAAAGAAAAGAAGAAAAAAACAAGTGTTTAAAAGTGAAGTCAGCAGGAAAACAAGACTGTTGAGCCAGACTGGAGCTTTTGGAAACTGAAGAAATCATTTGATATGCTGGTGAAAATCGGGTTGTTGCAATGTGTTGTGTTGTGTGTGTGTGTGTGACGATGGAAGTAAAGACTTGCTTTTACATGTGCACATGTGGCCCTTGCTTTTCAAACACACACACACACACTTTCTCTCCCTCTTCCTCACGCACACACACACCACACACACACACACACACACACACACACACACAACACACACACACACTCTCTCAGTGGGTGTTCAACATGACCTGGTATCTTTTGTTTTCATTTCTACTGTTTCAGAATCAGTGGTCTAAATGCTTTTTATTCTGCATTTCTTTACTGCGTTTGCAATGGAATCAGTTTCATTTAATGGAAACCCGTCAACTGTCTGCTTGTAAAAGATAAGGTACGGAAACGTGGCTTCGTGAGTCAGGTGATGAGAGTAAATGTGCTGATTTGACACCCCCGGGTTATAAACTCTACAATTTCCCCCGTGAACTTGGTGCCACTGCCAAGAGTGGTGGTGGGATCATGCTGATCATCAAAGAGTGTCTCGTGTCTTACGCCCACGTCAATTCGACCTTCCCCTTCTCCCAACACCACTTTTGAAGTGGCTGAGCTACTTCTGACTTTGCAAAATCAGCGAATCCGTCTGCTGTGTGTGTATCGGACCCCGCCCAGTAAAAGGAACAAACTGCTTGATTCAAGATTCTACGAAGAGTTCCCTGATTTCCTTGACTTTGCCGCCACGCGTGACGGCGACTTCTGATCATCGGTGACTTTAATGTTCACTACGACGACTCGAGTGATCCCAGAGCTAGGAGGTTTCAGAAACTCTTAGAGACGGTGTGCCTTTCTCAGGCCATCGATAAACCCCACTATATCCAGCAAGTGGTCACATTCTTGATCTTGTGATTTTTCGTGACACTGATGGTCTTTTGCACTCTGCTAAGTGTTGTTATAATTTGATGTCTGATCACTATAGTCTTAGTGTGCCATCTCAGTGTTCCAAAGCAAAAGTCGGCACCCAATTCAAATGTGTTCGTGCCATTCATAAGATTGACCCTGCTGATTTTTCTCATGACATCGCTAACATTACCACGCCTGACGTAACACTTAACTGATTTGAACATTGGTCTTAGAAAAGTTTTGGATAAGCATGCGCCTGTATGTCAGCGACGGTACACTGGCGTCGTCCGGTCTCCGTGGTACAACTCAATTGCACCTGAGCTGCGAATATTGAAACGCGAGCGACGTCGAGCCGAGCGGCGCTGGGTATCATCTAGACTGACAATACACAAGCAAATTTACGATGCTGCCAAACAGAAAGTCGTACAGTTTGTCCATCAAGCCAAAACCGCTTTTATTCTTCCAAAGTTGCAGCAGCATCCTCGTGTAAAGAACTGTTTTAGAACTGTCACTAGCATGTTGGGAAAATGCTGCAAGTGTTGTAATGCCGTCCACTCATGAGCCGTCACAGCTTCCTGGTTTGTTTTCTCAGTTTTTCGCCCACAAAATTCAAACAATTCAAAAACGCTTTCTCCCCATCCTCAGATACTTCAGATCAGTCTTTTTGTTTTTAACGGTACCACACTCTGTGAGTTCTTGCCAGTGTCCGAGCAGACTGTTCGTAAAATCATCACACAGTCTGCGAAAACATCCTGTGACCTTGACCCCATTCCCACCCCACACTCCTCTTTGAACACCTTGACTCTCCTCCTTCCTACCACACCAAATTCTTAAACGAGTCTCTGTCTTCTGGCACAGTTCCTACTGACTTTAAGACCGCCCTTGTTAAACCTCTACTCAAGAAAAGCAGTCTTGATCCCAACGTCTTAAAAATTACAGACCCATCTCAAATCTTCCTTTCCTATCCAAAATTCTTGAGAAAGTCATTCTTCAACAGCTCTCTGACCATCTGGCCTCAAACAACTCCTCACCACCACATCAGTCAGCCTATCGCCCTGGGCACAGCACGGAGACCACCATCCTTCGCATTCTCAATGATATTCTAAATTCCTCAGACGAAAACAAAAATTTCTGTCCTTCTTTTGCTAGATCTTTCGGCAGCCTTTGACACCATAGACCATGAAATCCTTCTCTCCGTTTGAAATACACATGTGGCATCAGGGAAACAGCTTTAAATTGTTTCGTTCTTATCTTCTAACAGGAAACAGTTTATTCAAGTGGGTGATCACCGCTCTGATGAATCTAACCTCCAGTTTGGCGTGCCTCAGGGATCCGTGCTGGGACCTGTCCTCTTTATTTTGTACACCACTCCATTGTCTAATGTCATCCACGGCCATTCCGTTTCACACGAAATGTTTGCGGATGTACTCAGCTGCTCCATATCCTCTGTCATCGATGATACTCACCCTTGTTTCTACTCTTCAATCTTGTACTTTGATATCGAGACCTGGATGTCAGCAAATAAGCTTAAATTAAACTGTGAGAAGACTGAAGCCATCCGTTTTTCAAAGCGGTCACATCATGGCCCTGATCCGATCCCTTCTTCTTTGACATAGGTTCCAAACACAATTGAATTTTCAAACACTGTTCGTGACCTTGGTGTTCTCCTTGATAGTGACCTCTCAATGAAACAGCATGTCACAAAAACTTGTCAGTTAGCTTACATGGAACTTAAACGAAATTGCTGCTATTCGACCCTAATCTCACTGAAGACGCCACAAAACTCTCGTTTCATCATACATCCTTTCAAGGCTAGATTACTGCAACTGTGTTCTCCTGCTGTCCCTCAAACTGTCATCCAACCCCTCAACGTGACAGAACTCTGCAGCCCGTCTCATTTGCAAATCTCCTAGGACCCAACCCTGCAGCCCTCTCCTGAAAAAGTTGCACTGGCTCCCCGTTGAAGAAAGAATTAAATACAAATGTTGTTGTCTCTGCTTCAAGATTTTCACTGCGATGCCCCTGCCTATCTTTCACGATCTCCTTCAAGTATATGTCCCATCACGAACGCTCCGCTCCTCCACCGACACAGGACCTCCCCTTTCCCAGTTACCGTCCCATCGTAAACGCATGGCGAACGAGCTTTCTCATACGCCAGCTCCAACTCTGAATAAACTCCCCTATGACTTAAGACATTCTCCACCTTTTCTTCCTTCAAAAACCTCCCTGAAAACCACCTTTTCAAAAAATACTAAGAAGACAGTCATTACAGATAGTTGATTGACTCTTGTTGCTTCTGTGGATCGCTTAGTAGTTTGTGCTTGTTGCGGCTGATGTGTATTGTTGTCTGTGCGTGAGAGTGTGTGTGCGCGTGGGAGATAATGGGAGAGAGCCTTTGTTTTTCATTTCTGAGCCGTTTTTCAATGCTTTTTCTTTACATTTAGCATTGTTATTTTTTCTGCCTTTGTAAAGCGCCTTGTGCCGTGGAAGGCGCTATATAAATCCCCATTATTATTATTATTATTATTATTAATAATGGAAAGGTGGAAAGTCTTAGCTACAAGGGACGTAACTGCAGTCAATTTGCTTTTGTGTCCCAGACTTGAGTTGTTTCCCTTGCTCTGACGGAAACAAGCCGTTTCACCTGCGTTCATGCTTTAGCGACCGCGGTCAACAGAGATGCAGATGACCATCCCAGGACAGTCGTAGGGGGAGGGGCAGAGGGGGAACTATCAAACACTTTGTGTGTAGATAAGCCACAGAAATGACACTTTTTATTTTTGAAATCAGAAAGATCCGAACTCAGGTCTGACTGTGAGGGCAGTATTATACAGAGCTAAGAGGCACCCTTTTGTTCACTGTAGTTTTCACGAGTTGAAACAGACACTTATTCCCTTGAAAAATTCCCCCCAAAGTGGGTATTCATGTGAAACCTGTGTCATATGTGATTGTGTGTGTGTGTGTGTGTGTGTGTGATTGTGTGCGTGTGTGTGTGTGTGGGTGTGGGTGCTTTTCAGTTGGAGTACATCATTCGGAGAGTGTGTCAGATCTTCAACTAGTTGGAGGAAAGTTTGTCGACACCCAGGCCGAGCACTCTGCCTGACTGGTTACGACCACAACGAACTCATCTTCTATGTTCGGGCCTGAGTCTCGGGGGTCACAGGCTCGACATGTCGGGGGGAAAGTTGATGGAAGAAAGTGTGCATTTCAAAAAGAGTACTGATATCATATGACATGCGTCTTTGTCCATCCCATTGTCGCATTGATAGTGGTTAGCTGTGAAAGCTATGTTCCTCATTTCGCCGTGGAATCTCTTCTGAAAGTTTTAAAGAGTGGTTTTGAATTGCATGTTGGTATTTTCTCTTGCATGGATAATTTCTTTTTTTGTTCTGTTTTGTTTTGTTTGTTTCAGATTTTGCAATGATATGAGTTCAATGTTTGATGTGTACAAGTTGTGTTCAGAACTCTGTAATCCTTTATCACATGCGTTACTCTGGTGTGGAACATGTTGACAGTACATCTTTGTTATTGTCAGATGGAAACAAGAGAATTCTGTTTTTTTTTTTTTTCTGGGCTTCTGTCTCTTCTTCTAGAACCATTCACTGTGATCCAATGTATCCTGCATTTGTTCTTTTGTTGTTGTTTTTTTCCCCTTTATTTCATGGTGTAAAATGTAGCAATTTTCATGATTTGATTTCATCAAAAAAGATTGCTAAACCTGGTCTGTAGTAAGGGGAATAACCGACTGGGTCTTTGGTGAACTGCGAACAGGCCTGTTTTGACAGGCGTCATGGAAACCTGCTTTTGGTCCTGAAATTTTGCAGTATGGAGTGTATCAACTGTCTTGCTGAGTCGAGTTGAATACTGCAGATTAAGAGAAGAAAAAAACATTATTTTTTTAAACGGGCCTTCTGGTAACATATTAGTAGTAGTATGCTTCCTAGTATTTCATTTTTTGAATCCTTCCTAATATTTCATTCTTTTTCCAAGAAGTGAAATTATGACAGAAGATTGGAACCCACGTTGACCATGTTATGACTGTGGTAACAGATGTGAAAGAATCATCCCACATCAAGATAAACTGGGGCTTCTAGCGGCAGTACACTGAGTCCATATATTGACCCTAGAACAACTGATGCTTCTTCAGCAGGTCATTCACTACTCTGCAGATCTTCCATGTCAGTGCGTCCATCCTTGTATCCTTTATTTGATATTTGAGGGAAGGTAAGGTCTCTCTCTGAGCCCTGCGCCAAAGAATGGGACCCAGAACACCGGCGTGTTTTGCATGACAGGGCTGATTTTTTTTCTTTTTTTTGTAAAAGTCGGTTTTTTGAGAAGCGGAAGTTTTAAAAAAATTTTCCCCCGAAAACCGCCCC
>CM031617.1:1927464-1956061 GCA_018398815.1 Conus ventricosus
GGTTAAAGAAAACGTACAAAAACACTATTTTTAAGGACCAAAATACCCCAAAGGAAACATGAAAATGGTTTAGCTCAGGTTTGGGATCCTTACCATCTAAAGGACATTGATAACCCGAAAAGATTCAGAAGAGAGCAGCACGGTTCGTAACAGGGAACCACATCAGAGAAAAGGGAATACTAGGAAGAACAGAGAAATTAGAATGGAAACCCTTAGAAGAGAGAAGAGCTTTTATTAAATTTAACACCTTTTTCAAAGGCAGAGCTAAAGAAATTTGGGATTTTCCAAGGGAACAACTAGTATTGAATAAAAGTAGCACCAGGAGTGGGGGTCAATGTTATACCATACCTGCAAAAATATTGACAGCCACTTACATTCTTTTTATCCCAGTTCTTTTACGGCTGTGGAACTCACTCCCGGGTGCCATCAAGATTGCCACAAGTGCAATCTCATTCAAGGGACAAATTGATTCGACAGTTTTAAAGATCTGTATTTTGGGATGATTTTCTATTTTTATTTCCCCAGATATTTTATTATCACCTGGGCCTGAATTTGGCCATTGCTTTTAAATCGAGTGCGACCCCTTGTTGCCAAATTTGCTCCAGGGGCCAACAGTCAAGTCGCACTGTTTTATGTTATTTTATTTTACTTTTTAACATGCGGGGCGGTGACCTACTCTTTTTTTGAGTGAACCAGTATTTTAGGAAGAAGAAGAAGAAGAAGGGGCATACAAAGCTGAAAGGCTATGATGAAAATATTTCATCGCCCCTATTTTGAACTGAATTTGAACTAATAAGCCGATTTACAGTTTAGACACTGCAGCAAAATCTCATAGCCCAACACATATACTGATTTTGATGTCGGATCGAGGTTCGAATTGTTATCAATGTTATTGTGTTTCGAAGTGTCATGTTTTTCTTGTTTCCCAAAGTTATTGTGGTTCGAATTGTTCTTAGTAGTAGTAGTATAATAGGGACCGGCTTTTTTTTTAGTCTTAGGCCTTACGGCCTATTTGCGTCCCCTCACAAATTTTTCAATTTAAGTTCGGTCTGGTTGCATGCCTGTCATAAATAACATTATATCAATCCACACTAAAGAAAACATCTTTCAATTTAGGGTCTTCATCTAGGAGTTTTTTAAAGCTGTTGATATCAGGTGCATATTGGTGTTATAGGCAGTGCATTCCAATAATTAGCAATTCTGAAGGTAAAACAAGACTTTTTTTTGTTAGAAATAAACAATGCCAAATAAAATCTTGCCTTCATTATTCTTGTGCAATCCACTTCTGAAAATTTTAAAAAAGCGCATGCACATTGACATCATCATAATTATGGAATATTTTTAAAAATTGGATCGGGTCTCCTCTGAGCCTCCTTCCTTTTCAGCGAGTGTAATTGGAGATAGTGTAATCTTTCTTTATAGTTTAAATTCCTACATTCTTTCAGGATTTTAGTAGCTCGCCTTTGTACATTTCTATCATTTTTGACTGTCTCTTGAGATGGGGGACTCCAAATTACATTAGCGTATTCAGATGAGGTCTAACAAATGCTTTAAAAATAACTTACTAAATGTCTCCTTTTCTAGAAGGTAAAAGTTTCCTGATGAGTCCCATCATCTGATTTGCTTTGTTCACCACTCTCTGGATGTGAGGATCAAAGGATAGATCTTTATCAAAGGTTACTCCCAGAACTGTTTCTTCATCAAAATGTATTTATTTTCTGCAATTCGTCATTCACAATCATAGTATATTCAAACTGTTATTCTTTTTGCCAATGGGGCATCACCTTACATTTTGCTACATTGAAGTAAAGGTTCCATTCATCTGACCATTCTTGTACTTGTTTATGTCCTGTTGGATCTTTGTGCTATTTGTTCTTGTTATTGTGGATTCGAATTGTTATTGTTATTCTTGTTACAATGTTATTGTGGGTTTTGAATTCTTAAAAGTTGTTCTTGTTATCAATGTTATTGGGGTTCGAATTGTTTCTTTATTGTGGAAATTTGAATTGGTTGTTTTTTTTTGTTATCAATGTTATTGGGGTTCGAATTGCTATTGTTGTTTCTTGTTATCAAAACTATTGGGGGTTCGAATTCTTATTGTTCTTGTTATCAATTTTTTTGGGGTTCGAATCGCTATTGTTGTTCTTGTTATCAATGTTTTTGGGGGTTCGAATTCCAACTGGTTTTTTGTGTTATCAATGTTATTGGGTTCGAATTGTTACAATGTTAATGTGGTTTCGAAGTGCATCTTTTTCTGTTCCCAATGTTATTGTGGGTCGAATTTTTCTTGTTGTTCTCGTTATTGTGGATTCAAATTGTTCTTGTTATTAATGTTATTGTGGGTTCGAATTGTTCTTGTAATCAATGTAATTGTAGATCGAATTCCATGTTGTTCTTGTTATCAATGTGTTGTTGTTATTGTTTTTTTTGTTATCAATGTTATTGTGGGTTGAATTGTTCTTGTTAATAATGTTATTGTGGATTCAGTTTGTTATTTTTGTTCTTGTTAATTGTGGTTTTAAATTCCTATGTTTTCTTATATCAATGTTGTTGTTGTTATTGTTGTTTTTATTAATGTTATTGGGTTTCGAATTGTCATTGTTGTTCTTGTTATCAGTGTTATTGTGGTTCGAATTGTCACTGTCATTTTTATCATGTTATTGTGGCCTCCAATTGTTCTTGTTCTTTTTTTTTTTTTTTTTTTTTTTTTTCTGCCCAACCTCTGCGCCACCTCAGAGGCAGTGCACCCACGCCGCTCATTCCGACCCCCCGTCCACAGCCACAGCCCGTGGGGGCCCCGCCACAGCCCCAGCCCCGGGCAATCCACAGGGAGCATCAATGTCAAGTCGTCAAGAGGCAACCCACCGGGGGAGACACTGCACTGCTGCCGGTCACTTTGGGGGTGTTCAGTGGTTCCTGTCTGATCTAACATACGCAGGACACCACCTACTAAGCCCCCTATTTGACGACAATAATTGCTTAGTCGGGGAGCCGGCGTGAGTGAGCTCTCCCCCCCGGGAGGGCCCCACCACGTCCGTCCAACGACAGCCCCCAGGGACTTGCAGATACCGGTGACCCCGCGGAACCAAACCAAGGCCACAGACTGGAGAGGACATCGAAATTGAGGTCACCAGAGAGCAGGGTATGAAGGGCCACAGAATTTGAGACATTTTTTTTATGCTGATCGATGAGAATGAGGATGATTAAGATGATGCTATGGATTCCATTTCTGTCTGAGACACATACAGCTGTACTCTACCTTCCTTTCATAATATATCCTGGCGTCAACCAGCCCGAGAGAAAACAGGCACCCGCAGTGTTGGTCAGAAAAAATTTTAGCAACACTTTCAGAAACGCATCCATTAAGTGGATGAAACCGACTGTGTGGTCCCATCTTCCCAACTGAGTCTGCAGCAACTCAACTCTGGGTAGGAGCCATCAGGGCAGAAAAACCCACATGGCTTCTGATGGGATTCGAACCCACGACCTCCCAGCTGGGAGCCGCGACGCTAACCACTTCGCCACGGCGGCTGGTATTGTTCTTGTTCTTGTTATCAATGCTGTTGTGGGTTCAAATTCTTTTTGTTCTTGTTATCAAAATTATGTGGGTTCGGATGTTATGTTCTTCTTGTTATTGTCGATTCAAATCGTTGTTGTTGCTCTTGTTATTGTGGATTAGAAATGTTGTTATTGTTATCAATGTTTGTGGTTCGAAGTATTTTTCTTTTTAATTGTGGTTTCAAATTTTTATTGTTGTTCTTTTTAAATCAATGTCACACTGTCACTTTTGCACACATGCATTCATGACAGCATTTACTCCATACGCACACGCAATCTTTCCTTTCAACCAAAAGGCGCACTACCGTATGTTTTTTCTTCTCCCCCTCTCCTTCAGGGAAAAACACTTTACAAAAATCACATCAAACAATTAATGAATAGATTCTATACATGTTATCTCTTTTTTCCTACACCGAGAGATAATACATTCAAGATTCTATAAAGTTTATGGCCTTCACATAACATTGGCCAAGATCCAAAAACCATAGAATAAATACTCCTCAATCAGGGTGCCATACCCGCATCAGAGATGAGACCCCGCCCCATACTGTCATGATTCCCTGTCTCTCTCATAAACCGTGTCTCCCCCTTGAATTCTCCCCTCCCCGAAGATTTTCGATAAATTTGTTAAAAACAGGGCTACATGTCATATAACTACAGTAAGGGATTCATTTTTCAAAAAAAAGTCGCCGGAAGAATTTAAAAAGATAAAAAATGAAATTTTGCACACCTGTTCAAACCCCGCCGGTAAACCGAAACCGTGACGTCACTTGATGGACTGGGCCCTCAGCCCGCGACCTACACAACAAGCCAACGCCAAGTGAAATCAACACAGTTTGCGATCCCCCACAGCCTAAAAAGTCACGAGGGTGGCAAATATTGTCTGTAGGCGTGTGCAGCAGCTCAGCAGGAGACGGATATTCTTTGCACACATTTCCATCTGATCCAGATACTCGAAAGAAGTGGATTCGGTTGGTGCAACCATGCCGGGCCACTAAGTTAATTTTTACCGTCAGTTCCAGCTGGACCACGGAAACGAGCTGTTCCGACAATTGCCGAGCCCGTTCGAGTGGATCAAAAACTTCGTCTGCATTGGTGCGCGTATACTTTGAAGGCGGAGTGGTAAGCTCGTACAGATGAGTACGAAGTCGCACGTTATTCTGTTCTATCTATGGACAGATCACACTTGTTAAATTGAATGAACACGTTAAGGCTTGAGGAAGGAGAATCTCCGCTCGCCGTCCACGCGTGATCGCAACAAAAACTCAGTCGGTAGCCTCCCTCGAGACTTCGGTAAAGTCCGTACGCCTTCGGCGTCCAGCTGGAACTGAATAGCTCGTTTCCGCGGTCCAGCTGGAACTGACGTGGTAAAAAGAACTTAGCGTTCAAACTGATAAGGTAAAGGCCTTGCAGAAACATCCCCAGAGTTACATTGGCTTCGCAATCATAGTCACTGTTTTAAAATGTAAATTAAAAAACTGATCGAGATGTGCAAGAACCATCAGAATGGCTTTCTGTCGCCGTTGGCTTAATTTTGTCGGTTGCGGCTGATGGCCCAGTCCATCATTTTGAAAGTCAACATCCAAGAAGTAGTTAAGCCATGCCAAGATTTAGTTGATTACCTCCCGTTTTCTTGATTACAGGGGAAAATGCCCACTTTTCGCGGATCGATTTCGTGGGGATCGGGGGCGAATCGGATGTTTATTTTACCAATTTATCAAACATTTCATATTTCGCATAAGCTGACCAATTATCGAAACCTCTAAAGTAGACCTTTAATTGCTGGGGCTGAACAACCCGGTGTGCTCCCCACACCATGGCCATCTTAACCACCTCACGGGGTGAAAGGTGAAGGTGAAGGGCTGAAACACGAATAAGGTTCATGTAAGTAACCTGCTTCCCAATTAACATGAATTCATTCTTTCTCTTTTCTTAGGTTTTCCCCTGTAGCTTCCCCAACTATCTATGGCTCACCTGGTAATGACTGTCAGCAGTGAGGACCAGCGCCCTGGCAGGTTCGAGTCTCTAGGCCCATCTGCTGGGCTAAAACTGATTCTTTCCTCCCTCCTCCTATGAGTGCATACTCATTTTTCAAAACACATGACCACACCTTACCACCCCTTATTAAACTATCTCTCATGGTCACTTTCACCCAATGACCATGTTTTGTTTCTGTTAATATTGAACTCACAATTATTTGGGACGCCCGCTAGCTAGTCCAAGCCACATGAATATTTTTCCTTTTTAGTTTTGGGATGGGGAAATGATTCATATCACTAAACTACATGCGATGGAGCGTCACATGCCTTGATGTGAGGCTACGTCACATGACAATCAATGTTATTGGGGTTTTGCATTGTTATCGCTGTTCTTGTTATCAATGTTGTTGTTGTTATTGTTCTCTTTGTTATCAATGTAAATTTGGGGGGTTGAATTGTTCTCGTTTTTCGTGGAAATTTAAATTGTTATTGTTGTTCTTGTTATCAATGTTATTGTGGGGTTTGAATTCCTATAGTTTGTTCTTGTTATCAATGTTGTTGTTATTGTTGTTTTTGTCATCAACGTTAGTGTGGGTTCGAAAATTTTTATATTTTTTTTTGTTATCAATGTTGTGTTATTATTGTTGTTCTTGTTTTTCAATGTTGTTGTGGGTTCAAATTGGTTATTTTTTTCTTGTTATCAGTGTTAATTTTGGTTTCAAATTGTTATTGTCGTTCTTGTTATCAGGTCATTGTGGTTTTAAATTGTTATTGTTTTTTCTTGTATCAGTGTTATTGTGGGTTTTTAAATTGTTATTCTTGTTATCAGTGTTATTGTGGTTTCAAATTGTTATTGTTGTTCTTGTTATCAATGTTATTTTGGGTTTTAAAATTTTTATTTTTGTTCTTGTTGTCAGTGTTATTGTGGTTTCAAATTGTTATTGGTTGTTCTTGTTAATCAGTGTCATTGTGGTTTCAAATTGATTTTTATTGTTTTTTATTATCAATGTTATTGGGGTTCAAATTGTTCTTGTTATCAATGCCATTGTGAGTTTGAATTGTTATTGTTGATCTTTTTATCAATGCTCTTGTGGTTTAAATTGTTATTCTTGTTCTTGTTATTGTGGATTCGAATTGTTGTTTCTTGTTATCAATGTTACTGTGGGTTTGAATTGTTCTTGTTATCAATGTTATTGTGGGTTCGAATTGCTATTGTTGTTCATGTTATTAATGTTATTGTGGTTCGAATTGCTATTGTTGTTCATGTTATCAATGTTATTGTGGGTTCGAATTGCTATTGTTGTTCATGTTATTAATGTTATTGTGGGTTCGAATTGCTATTGTTGTTCATGTTATCATGTTATTGTGGGTTCGAATTGCTATTGCTGTTCATGTTATTAATGTTACTGTGGTTTGAATTGTAATTGTTCTTATTGTTGTTGTGGATTCAAATAGTTATTGCTGTTTCTGTGATTGTTCTTGTTACTTTGTCATCCTCTGAACATTCATTTCCCACAAAGGCGCAAGCGCACACACACACACACGCACAATACACACACATATGCATGCATGCACACACACAGCATGCACGCCCGCGCGCACGCATACCCCACACACACACACGTATGTGCACGTGCGTATACAGGCCCTCGTGCTTACATGCAGACACATGCACATGCTTGCATGTGAACACACATACACATAACATACGCACACACATGTACATTTGCGCCTGCACACACATGCGCTCTCTCTCACACACTCACATGCATACATGTCCGTATACACAGGCACACACCACACATATGTGTACACATACAAGTACAGGTGTGTAATGACAGGATCCCCACACTGATATGTGACAATGAATGACAGGATCCCCACACCGACATGTGAAAATGAATGACAGGATCCCCACACCGACATGTGACAATGAATGACAGATCCCCACACCGACATGTGACAATGAATGACAGGATCCCCACACTGACATGTGACAATGAATGACAGGATCCCCACACTGACACGTGACAATGAATGACAGGATCCCCACACCGACATGTGACAATGAATGACAGGATCTCCCACACCGACATGTGACAATGAATGACAGGATCCCCACACCTGCAGGTGACAATGAATGACAGGATCTCCACACCGGCATGTGACAATGAATGACAGGATCTCATCACCTGCAGGTGACAATGAATGACAGGATCTCACACTGGCATGTGACAATGAAAAACAGGATCCCCACACCAGCATGTGACAATGAACGACAGGATCTCCACACCAACATGTACAATGAACGACACGATCTCAACACTGACATGTGACAATGAACGACAGGATCTCAACACCTGCATGTGACAATGAACGACACGATCTCAACACTGACATGTGACAATGAACGACAGGATCTCAACACTGACATGTGACAATGAACGACAGGATCTCAACACTAACATGTGACAATGAACGACACGATCTCAACACTGACATGTGACAATGAACGACAGGATCTCAACACTGACATATGACAATAACGACAGGATCTCAACACTGACATGTGACAATGAACGACACGATCTCAACACTGACATGTGACAATGAACGACACGACTCAAACACTGACATGTAACAATGAACGACAGGATCTCAACACTGACATGTGACAATGAACGACAGGATCTCAACTCTGACATGTGACAATGAATGACAGGATCTCAACACTGACATGTGACAATGAACGACACGATCTCAACACTGACATGTAACAATGAACGACAGATCTCAACACTGACATGTGACATGAACGACAGGGTCTCAACACTGACATGTGACAATGAATGACAGGATCTCAACACTGACATGTGACAATGAACGACAGGGTCTCAACACTGACATGTGACAATGAACGACAGGATCTCAACACTAACATGTGACAATGAACGACAGGATCTCAACACTAACATGTGACAATGAATGACAGGATCTCAACACTGATATGTGACAATGAACGACAGGATCTCAACACCGGCATGTGACAATGAATGACAGATCTCAACACTGACATGTGACAATGAATGACAGGATCCCCACACCGACATGTGACAATGAATGACAGGATCCCCACACCGACATTGTACAATGAATGACAGGATCCCCACACCTGCAGGTGACAATGAATGACAGGATCCCCACACCTGCACATGACAATGAATGACAGAATCCCCACACCTGCACTGACAATGAATGACAGGATCCCCACACCGACATGTGACAATGAATGACAGGATCCCCACACCTGCATGTGACAATGAATGACAGGATCCCCACACCTGCACGGACAATGAAAAACAGATCCCCACACCTGCAATGTGACAATGAATGACAGGATCTCAACACTGGCATGCGACAACCAGTGCAATGATCTGTGCTACTCCTAGGTAGATGATCTGAACCATCTTCCCCAGGGACACTGGGTCTGAACATCAGTGGTTGGTGCCTTGTCCAAGATATGTTGCCTGGCAAACACGGAGTCAGAAAATGGTTTTGTCCTGATTTCAGTTCCGAATGGATACAGACAGAGGTAGAGTTAGATGTGTGTGTGTGTGCATGCGTGCGTGCGTCATGCGTTGCGCGCGTGTGTGTGTGTGTGGTTGTGTATGTGTGTAATGTAATGTAATGTAAAAGGATATTTATAGAGCGCTTACCTCGCAAGAGCCCAAAGTGCATATACAGAAAAACATGATAAAAATTATAATTCTAATTCAAGCGCGCGCACACACACACACACACACACCGCCGGGAAAAAAAAAAACAAAAAAACACACAAAAAAACACCTCTCACAGGCAAGACAGAGACAGGAGCGCGTTCAACAGCAGCAAACACGCGCACAGTGGTAAGCGGATATCGTTAATCAGTCCGAGGGAAAAGATGTGTCTTTAGGGAGTTTTAAAAGTCTCTAAAAGTCCGTGTTACCAAAGAAGAAGGGAGACTATTCCACAGAGCAGGTGCCTGGTAAGAGAAAGATTGTTGGCCTGAAGTTTTCAGGCGAGCGAGGGAAGCCGAAGCAGACGAAATCGGTGAATGAGCGAAGTTGCGAGACGGAACAAAGAGATGGAGGAGGTCAGAGTGGTAGGAGGAGCCAGATTATTCAGTGATTTGAAAACCAGGAGGAGAACTTTAAAGTCAATGCCAGACTGAATAGGGACCAGTGTAAGGATGACTGAATTGGTGATATATGATCAGATCTAGAGGAGCGGGAGATCAGACGGGCGGCATTGTTCTGAATCTTTTGAAGTTTAGAGATGAGCGTTAAGGGACAAACCGGCAAGGAGGGAGTTACAATAGTCGAGCCGAGACAGGACAAAAGCACAGATTAGAGTCTTCAGAGCATTTTGAGTAAGAAAGCGGCGAACTGAGCTGATTCTACAAGTTCAAGGTAGCAGGACTTGCACACATTAGAGATATGTTGTTGAAAGAGAGAGTTTGGTCGAGTGTAACGCCGAGGTTACGAACAGACACTGATAGATTATTTCGTTTCCATCAACATTTATAGAACTAGGGAGAGAATGAGTTCTAATAGTGTGTTAGAAGCAATGAGATTATTTCAGTTTTGTCTGCGTTAAGTTGTAGTTTGTTATTGTGCATCCATGATTAACACGGAAATGCATGCTTGAGAAGAGGAGATTATTTCATGAAGCTGACTGATAGGGCAGAGACATACAGCTGTGTGTGTGTGTGTGTGTGTGTGTGTGTGTGTGTGTGGTGTGTGTGTGCGTGCGTGCGTGCGTGCGTGCGTGCGTGTGTGCCATGTATGTGCGTATATGTATGTGTGCACGCATGCGTGTGTGTGTGTGTATGCGTGCATGTGAGAGAGGGTGTGCATGTGTATGCGTGCCTTTTGTGCGTGTGTGCGCGCATGCGTTTGTGTATGAAAGAGATAATAAAAACATTTGAGCTCATACTTACAGATCTGTCTGAGCTCGACATAGCAACAACTCAACACAACATGTTATTAAAACATTAAAATTCATCCTTCAATTAGTCTATGAATATCAAACTGACCTAATTTTGCTCATTGTAACATGCAGTTTGACCAGACGTGTTGGACAGAAATAAGCCAACGGAGGGAGGACAGACAAAGAAGACTGAATCTTGGACACACACAGAGACAGACACAGAGAGAGAGAGAGAGAGAGAGAGGGGGGGGGGGCACGGGGAGTGGGGCAAGGGGAAATTGAAGTCATGCATTGCCAACTTAATAAGAGACTCGGTAGCACGCCATAGGAAACCCAATTTTATTGTGTTAAAATTACCTAGGTTATAACACATGGGAAGTGACAATTTCTAATCAAGCAGTCAACAAGCTGTGATAAACAATTTGATATCTCAGATTAGTTGTAAGTACAGTGACTGGTAGACAGACATGTGGCTGCAATACGCAATAAAAATATTGATAAAAACAATGGAATATTCATATCTCTCTCTCTCTCTTTTAATTTCATAGTCTATCCAATTATCAGTGAATGCACATCTGAACAACTATGCACAGGCTGGGATTTGATGCCACGTCGACTTTCTCCCCCTCCTTTCCCCTGCTGTCGACACCCCTATCCCCACCCCCACCTATTCCCTGCCACCACTCTCCCCTCACAAAAGATACACCAACATGCAGTACCCTGCCCACATTTATCCTGCTGTCGACACCCCTGTCCCCACCCCACCTATTCCTGCCACCAACTCTCCCTCACAAAAGATACACCAACATGCAGACCTGCCCACAACCCTAATGCCCTTCACACACATCACAAACGCACACACACACACAAAC
This sequence comes from Conus ventricosus, assembly GCA_018398815.1. NCBI lineage: Eukaryota > Metazoa > Mollusca > Gastropoda > Neogastropoda > Conidae > Conus > Conus ventricosus. The sequence goes on from CM031617.1 coordinate 1,938,842, forward strand.
ATGCATAAACACACACAAACATGCATAAACACACACAATCATGCACACTCACAGATGCGTATGCGCGCACACACCCACACGCATGCTGCATGCACACCCACACAACACACACACACACACACAACACATACATGTGTGCATACACACACACATTACACACACATTACAAACATAAATACCATACAAACATATACACACACATACAAACACACATGCACACAAACGCATGCACGCACACAAACGCATGCACGCACACAAACGCATGCACATACAGAAACACACACATGCAGACACAAACACACACACAAATGTGCATGCACACACACACACACACACACACCAGGCAGGCACACACAACACACACACACACACACACACACACACACACACACGCACACAAAACCACACAGGAGCATGCGCACATTCACATAACTGACCAATAGTAAGTTCGAGAATCACAAAGGCAGAAGAATGCAAGGAATAATTTATATCAAAGACTGCTAAAAAAAAGAAGACATTTTGTGATTAAAGCACTTTTGTTTGTTTGTTTAATTAACAGGATGAGAGTGATGAACTGTGACAGACTAGAAACAGGCAAACAAACACATGACTGTCTAGCAGAACAGCTGAAGCTCATACACCATGTTTACTCTTCTGCAGAAACAAAACACATGACTGTCTAGCAGAACAGCTGAAGGCTCATACACCATGTTCTCTCTGCAGAAACAAACACATGACTGTCTAGCAGAACAGCTGAAGGCTCATACACCATGTTTCTCTCTGCAGAAACAAACACATGACTGTCTAGCAGAACAGCTGAAGGCTCATACACCATTTTTCTCTCTGCAGAGTTCTAGCAGAACAGCTGAAGGCTCATACACCATGTTTCTCTCTGCAGAGTTCTAGCAGAACAGCTGAAGGCTCATACACCATGTTTCTCTCTGCAGAGTTCTAGCAGAACAGCTGAAGGCTCATACACCATGTTTCTCTCTGCAGAGTTCTAGACGTGAGGTAAGGTAAGGTAATATTGCTTACAGCTCAGCCGACTGCAAAAGGCCATATCAGGACTGTCACCACGTTGAAGTCAACTCACAAATCATTACTGCAAAGGCCATATCAGACTGTCACCACGTTGAAGTCAACTCACAAATCATTACTGCAAAAGGCCATATCAGGACTGTCACCACGTTGAAGTCAACTCACAAGTCATTACTGCAAAAGGCCATATCAGGACTGTCACCACGTAGAAGTCAACTCACAAATCATACTGCAAAAGGCCATAAACAGACTGTCACCACGTTGAAGTCAACTCACAAATCATTACTGCAAAAGGCCATATCAGGACTGTCACCACGTTGAAGTCAACTCACAAATCATTACTGCAAAAGGGCCATATCAGGACTGTCACCACGTTGAAGTCAACTCACAAATCATTACTGCAAAAGGCCATATCAGGGCTGTCACCACGTTGAAGTCAACTCACAAATCATTACTGCAAAAGGCCATATCAGGACTGTCACCACGTTGAAGTCAACTCACAAATCATTACTGCAAAAGGCCATATCAGGACTGTCACCACGTTGAAGTCAACTCACAAATCATTACTGCAAAAGGCCTTATCAGGACTGTCACCACGTTGAAGTCAACTCACAAATCATTACTGCAAAAGGCCATATCAGGACTGTCACCACGTTGAAGTCAACTCACAAATCATTACTGCAAAAGGCCATATCAGGACTGTCACCACGTTGAAGTCAACTCACAAATCATACTGCAAAAGGCCATATCAGGGCTGTCACCACGTTGAAGTCAACTCACAAATCATTACTGCAAAAGCCATAATCAGGACTGTCACCACGTTGAAGTCACTCACAAATCATTATTGCAAAAGGCCATATCAGGACGTCACCACGTTGAAGTCAACTCACAAATCATTACTGCAAAAGGCCATATCAGGACTGTCACCACGTTGAAGTCAACTCACAAATCATTACTGTCAAAAGGCCATATCAGGACTGTCACCACGTTGAAGTCAACTCACAAATCATTACTGCAAAAGGCCATAACAGGACTGTCACCACGTTGAAGTCAACCACAAATCATTACTGCAAAAGGCCATATCAGGACTGTCACCACGTTGAAGACAACTCACAAATCATTACTGCAAAAGGCCATATCAGGACTGTCACCACGTTGAAGTCAACTCACAAATCATTACTGCAAAAGGCCATATCAGGACTGTCACCACGTTGAAGTCAACTCACAAATCATTACTGCAAAAGGCCATATCAGGACCGTCACCACGTTGAAGTCAACTCACAAATCATTACTGCAAAGGCCATATCAGGACTGTCACCACGTTGAAGTCAACTCACAAATCATTACTGCAAAAGGCCATATCAGACTGTCCACCACGTTGAAGTCAAACTCACAAATCATTACTGCAAAAGGCCATATCAGACTGTCACCACGTTGAAGTCAACTCACAAATCATTACTGCAAAAGGCCATATCAGGACTGTCACCACGTTGAAGTCAACTCACAAATCATTACTGCAAAAGGCCATATCAGGACTGACACCACGTTGAAGTCAACTCACAAGTCATTACTGCAAAAGGCCATATCAGACTGTCCACCACGTTGAAGTCAACTCACAAGTCATTACTGCAAAAGGCCATATCAGGACTGTCACCACGTTGAAGTCAACTCACAAATCATTACTGCAAAGGCCATAATCAGGACTGTCACCACGTTGAAGTCAACTCACAAGTCATTACTGCAAAAGGCCATATCAGGACTGTCACCACGTTGAAGTCAACTCACAAATCATTACTGCAAAAGGCCATATCAGGACTGTCACCACGTTGAAGTCAACTCACAAATCATTACTGCAAAAGGCCATATCAGGACTGTCACCACGTAGAAGTCAACTCACAAATCATTACTGCAAAAGGCCATATCAGGACTGTCACCACGTTGAAGTCAACTCACAAATCATTACTGCAAAAGGCCATATCAGGGCTGTCACCACGTTGAAGTCAACTCACAATCATTACTGCAAAAGGCCATATCAGACTGTCACCACGTTGAAGTCAACTCACAAATCATTACTGCAAAGGCCATATCAGGACTGTCACCACGTTGAAGTCACTCACAAATCATTACTGCAAAAGGCCATATCAGGACTGTCACCACGTTGAAGTCAACTCACAAATCATTACTGCAAAAGGCCATATCAGGACTGTCACCACGTTGAAGTCAACTCACAAATCATTACTGCAAAAGGCCATATCAGGACTGTCACCACGTTGAAGTCAACTCACAAATCATTACTGCAAAAGGCCGTATCAGACTGTCACCACGTATAAGTCAACTCACAAATCATTACTGCAAAAGGTCATATCAGGACTGTCACCACGTTGAAGTCAACTCACAAATCATTACTGCAAAAGGCCATATCAGGACTGTCACCACGTATAAGTCAACTCACAAATCATTACTGCAAAAGGCCATATCAGGACTGTCACCACGTTGAAGTCAACTCACAAATCATTACTGCAAAAGGCCATATCAGGACTGTCACCACGTATAAGTCAACTCACAAATCATTAAAAAAAAACCCAAAAAACTCATTCACTCAACCCTTAAAATACATCTATAAACACAACAGATATTTTGTTAAAAATCTTTCCTCTGTAAAAACTTAAGATGAAAAAAATGTTCACTCTTTCAGAAACCCAAATATCACATCAGGTGGGACATCTCTGAACAAGGTTTCAGGAGCCTGCTGTAAAATGTCTATGTCTCACATCACGCAAGTCCCAACACTCCAAAAGAATACGTTTCACTGTGGAGTGGTACATGATGTGGAATGCACGTGAACAAATCATATGCAGAAGAGCAAAGACATCTTGATGGGACATACAATATTCAAAGGATATTCAAAACCTCATAAACATACCAAGGTGCCGTTCTGCAAATAACATGAAAGCAGAGACAAGAAATCTGGCTGTTTCTTCTTTGTCCAAAGGGAAGCCATTGCAATTCTTCAGTCCCTTGAATGCTTACCTGTAAGCTGAACGGTAGCTGTTTCTGTATCTCAGAGTAACTTCATGATAAAAGTGCTCAACTGAAGGTCAGAGTATTCCTAAACATGCTAGGTAGACAGCTGATTGTATTATTTTCAATTACACACGACCAACAACACCCAGTTGCAATGCCACTGAATCCTATTCTGTTGAATACGCCCATCCTTTTCAGCTATGGACAAAAGTTGTCTACCAACACTCTCTTTACTCCTCGCCAGTGCAAAGTATGCTGTTCTCACAATTTGTGTGTGTGTGTGTGTGTCTGTGTGTCTGTGTGTGTGTGTCTGTGTGTGTCAAGTCTACACAGTGGCCATGGGAATGAACACTTGTGTTTCACTGGCATGAGAGGAAAAGGAGTCGACATGTGGGTTCACATCACGTCGACACTGACATGGGAGGCATGGCGCACGGCTCCTCCTTCAATCGGCGAAATCACTGATAAACGCAAAACAGTGGAAATATCTGGTGTACTCCCTGTGTGTCTCAACAACTGCCTGAAAGGCCTGTTTCTCATCGACTCTAAAGCTGCTCTCGCGGCAGTGGGATGGAATAGAGATGAAAGCTTCTGCTCTTGGTATATTGAATACCAAAGGGCCACAACTCCCAGGCAGTGAAAGGGTAAGAAGAGCTGAACAGCCTGATGACTCTGGTGCTTTAAACTTCACTGTACATCACCTTGAAGTTCTTGCACCGTATGTCATGGGTCTCTACGGACCCAGATTTTAGTATTGGAATAAAGCCTTGCCGTACGTTCTAGGTCTCCAGTGACTCAATACTATTTGTGAAAGAATAAAGCTTGAAATGATTTAGTTTTTGTTTATTTCTTTTCTTTGTTGACAACGACATGCAATTTTTGGTGCAGATGCGGAGTCATGCGTTCCTTACAAAGTCATGACATTTCATGGCAACAGCTTAAAAGCAGACTCAGTTATCAAGTGAAAATCACGAGTGTGTGACATGTAATACCCGCGATGTACAGCAAAGGTTAAAAAGTAACTTGACAGTGGAACTTCAAACTGGCTGCACTGTTCTGCATAGGTTCTGTGATCAAGCAGCAAGAAGTAAAAAAACAATGATGCAGCCCAGACAGAGATGCATGTCCTGACCCCAGTCATCAGTGAGAATGTGAATAAAACCAATACAGTCGGTAATCAATTGACAAAAAAAAGAACACTGCAGTTTCAAATCAATTGACAATGAAAAAAAAACAAAAAACACATCAGCAGTAATACATCCTCATTGTACTGTAGTCACACATCATCGACAAACCTCATTGTACTGTAGTCCCACATCATCATGACAAACCCTCATTGTACTGTAGTCACACATCATAAGACTGTCATGACAAACCCTCATGTACTGTAGTCACACATCATAAGACTGTCATGACAAACCCTCATGTACTGTAGTCACAGACTGTCATGACAAACCCTCATTGTACTGTAGTCACACATCATAACAGTGTCATGACAAACCCTCATTGTACTGTAGTCACACATCATAAACTGTCATGACAAACCCTCATTGTACTGTAGTCACACATCATAAGACTGTCATGACAAACCCTCATTGTACTGTAGTCACACATCATAACAGTGTCATGACAAACCCTCATTGTACTGTAGTCACACATCATAACAGTGTCATGACAAACCCTCATTGTACTGTAGTCACACATCATCATGACAAATCCTCATTGTACTGTAGTCACACATCATAACAGTGTCATGACAAATCCTCATTGTACTGTGGTCACACATCATAACAGTGTCATGACAAATCCTCATTGTACTGTAGTCACACATCATAAGACTGTCCATGACAAACCCTCATTGTACTGTAGTCACACATCATAAGACTGTCATGACAAACCCTCATTGTACTGTAGTCACACATCATAAGACTGTCATGACAAATCCTCATTGTACTGTAGTCACACATCATAAGACTGTCATGACAAATCCTCATTGTACTGTAGTCACACATCATAACAGTGTCATGACAAATCCTCATTGTACTGTAGTCACACATCATAAGACTGTCATGACAAACCCTCATTGTACTGTAGTCACACATCATAAAAAGTGTCATGACAAACCCTCATTGTACTGTAGTCACACATCATAAGACTGTAAAGACAAACCCTCATTGTACTGTAGTCACACACCATAAACTGTCATGACAAACCCTCATTGTACTGTAGTCACACATCATAAGACTGTCATGACAAACCCTCATTGTACTGTAGTCCACATCATAAGATTTGCCCATGAAAAAACCCTCATTGAACTGTAGCCCACACATCATAACATTTGTCATTGACAAAACCTCTTTTGTACCTGTAGTCCACATCATAACAGTGTCATAACCAAACCCTAAATTGTACGTAGTCACACATCATTCAGACAAATCCTCATTGTACTGTAGTCACACATCATCATGAAACCCTAAATTGTACGTATCACACATCATCATGACAAATCCTCATTGTACGTAGTCACACATCATCATGACAAACCCTCATTGTACTGTAGTCACACTCATCATGACAACCCTCATTGTACTGTGGCCCAACATCATCTAACAGTGTCATGACAAAACCCTCATTGTACTGTAGTCACACATCATCATGACAAACCCTCATTGTACTGTAGTCACACATCATCATGACAAATCCTCATTGTACTGTAGTCACACTCATCATGACAACCCTCATTGTATTGTAGTCACACATCATCATGACAAACCCTCATTGTACTGTAGTCACACACATCATGACAACCCTCATTGTACTGTAGTCACACATCATGACAAACCCTCATTGTACTGTATCACACATCATCTGACAAACCCTCATTGAACTGTATCACACATCATCATGACAAACCCTCATTGTACTGTAGTCACACATCATCATGACAAACCCTCATTGTACTGTAGTCACACTCACAGACAAACCCCATTGTCTGTAGTCACAACACCAAAGACTGTCATAAAACAAACCCCATTGTACTGTAGTCACACATACAAGAATTGTATGACAAACACTTGGGAGATCAGAAACCCTAACGGTTCACTTATTCATGTTCAATGTGCCACGATCACCCCAAATATAACCCAGGCCGAATAATCGTCAAAAAAGGGGTGAGAAAACGTTCTATCAACACATTCCACATCTGTACCCTCACAAACCAAACTTCAGAAGGGCATGGAATCCCTTCCTGCGGGACAAAAACAGGTCGGAGCAGTCTCAGGTCAGTGAATGAATGAAAAGGACGATTGATGCTTGCAGCCTCAGGCGTTTTTCAGACTGTGCTTTGGGAGGTGGAAGCGAATTGTGGAGAGGAAGAACGGCAGCACACAGGTGAAAAACAGACGTCCTCGGTGAAGAACCAAAACTCTCCAGGGCTGATGTTTTGTCTGTCCTGTCTGTGTCCCCCCCAAACCATTGGTTGAAGTGGAGCGATTTGAAAGAGGGTCGCTTAGCAACCCTTTCCTCCAGCATGCCTTCGTCTAGTTCACCTGTCTCCTTCAAGGCGGAAAGATTCCTTTAGAGGCCAGTCTCCCTCCCCTGGGCAGGATTTGGGTCAGGGAAACCCAAAATCTGAAAACAGTTGAGTATTACGTAACCTCCATCTTCAGGCAAAAGGCAATTCTTTTTAGTCAACTACACAATGGAACTGTGGGTTCAATGTCAACTCATGTTGTATGGCGACAGTTTGAAAAGACATGCGTTGATTAGTTGTACACATGTTTAGGCTGACAGATTTGAAAACATGTGCGATGTATATGTTGACACATGTTGTATGGCTGACAGATTTGATAGGACAGCTGCGATGTAATTGTTTACACATGTTGATGGCTGACAATTGATAGACATCTGTTGTTTAAATTTGTTTAAAACAAATGTCAGCCATACAACATCAGTAAACATGAACACCAACAGACTCTTCAGTTTCAGAAGAAAAATCAGGACCTTTCCACCATGTGAGATGAAAAAACAAACCGTGGAAAACTTAAGACACTGGATACCCAGCTAACGAAGTAACAGCTCAAAAAGGGAGAAGTATGGTTACATTGAAGATTGAAGATCGCCTGGTGGCATAGGTCTAAAAACTGTTTTTTTGTTGTTTTCTCTTTTGAATAAATTATCAAAAATAATCAGCCAGACCAGATTCGCAAAAAGGGCTTTCAAACTGGTGTCTGCACATGTGATTAGAACTTGGAGCACTGTAAAGAACTGTTTCATTCAAGCTGAGCCACCTACTTCCTCCTTACGGTCAAGGAAACAACAAAAAGTTTTTATTTTTCTCTATTCTGCTGGACAAAAGGGGACAAAGTACAAGAAAAAAGCACGACGCGTTTCAACCTCTTCGGTCTTCTTCAGGCAAGCACACAACATTCAGGACAAAGAAAACGAAGAACGAACAATCACTTATTTCCTCAAACTCAGCGCAAGATGGATGCTGAATGAAAATGAGGCTGCTGGGAAGATAGTGATGCTGATCATAATAATGATAGTAATAATGATAACAACAGTGTTGATGATGATAAAAATATTAAAGAAATGATAAAGAAGATTATTATCATTCTTAATAACAGTATAAGTTTGTAGATATAGCTTTCAACAGTGACTATACAGACAGAAGGGGAAAAAGGAAAGGGATTAGAGGACTGTCGAACAGCATGGTAAATGCTGTCCAGTTTTGTACTACGAAAAGGCACCCTAAAATTTTTTCTTCCTTTTTCTCTCAGAAAAAACAAAAAACATTGTTGACATTTATCCACCGACGTCTTCCCAACGTGAAACGCAAGTTTGAAAACTTTATTTTCAAGATATTTCTTTTGCAATGTTTTTAACCCAGACTGACCAAAAGCCTTTAACAGAAAACAAAGAGAAAAAGATGGCAACTTGGTACGATGTCAGGGTCAATGTTTTACCTAAGTGGCCTCATTTATTGTGTTTTTTTCACAGCAACAGTCATTTCACTCATGCAAATGAAGTTGATGCCAGACTAATGATCATAACATGGTGGAAGTATATCTCCTGCCTTTTTTCGTTGGGTCCAGTCCTAGCTAGCTTTTGACTGCAGCCTGGAATTTTATAGTCTGCCCTTAGGAGGCACCCAAGACGAAGAAAGTGTCCCCTTGAGACATTTTTAATTTTGCTATTACTTTGATTTTATGATTTATTCCTTTCCCACCGATTTAAACACGTCTTCGTACGATGGGGCAAAAGTGTGTGCAAATGTTTGTACGTGTGCATGTGAATGGCAATGTATGAGCACAAGCGTGTCTGCATGTGCAAGTGCTGGATGCACTTGCATAAAAGTAAATGTTCCAGCTGTGTTACATCTTCTTCGTTATTCCCTCTTCCCCCTGCAAAACTCACTGTCCTTCATAGGTGCGGTCTAATGATGGATGTCGCTCCATATAATGATGCCTTTTGCTCCTGTGGTAACAGAGTCGCCGATGGTGAACACCAGACCGTGATAAAAGGGCCCTTTCTGCACATCTTCAACCCCTCTGTCCTTCCTGATTGGCCCGGGCAGATGGGCCAAGCGAGTTGTGCCCCAAACCACCGCCCCGGGTTGGGATGACAAGCCTTGTGAGAAACAGAAAAGTCTGCTCATTCACCCTCATCTGAGAAAAAAAAAAATTATGACAATTATGGACAATGAATAAAACACAAATAAACACTGCACTTTCCAGGCTGCAAACAGCACGCTTTGCAAGCTGCCCCTCCCAATAATTTTTCAAATCTGAAAAAAAACAAAGGCAGTAAGTGATTGATTAGCAGCAAGAAAACAGCTGTGAAAAGGGAAAAAACCAAAACTGTGAATGTTAAAAACAACAGCCTGTGTCTTCAGAGGTACGACTATCGTGAATGGAAAGGGAACAGGAAAGGTCAATACATACAATGACAGGAAAAAACAACAACAGCCTGTGTCTTCAGAGGTATGACTATCGTGAATGGAAAGGGAACAGGAAAGGTCAATACATACAATGACAGGAAAAAATAAAATAAAAACAACATCCATTCAGGTCTTCTGCAATCGCTTTCTCAGCGGCACTACAACCACTGAAGGACTCTTCTGGCAATGTCACACAGCATGAACTCCTAAACGGCATCAGCTATGTCGTGTGGCCCCTCGGTACTTTCGCTTAGCGCTTGTGCTCTCCATGACTACTGACTTGCCAGCTGTTGAGAGTGCGTGCTATTTTTCAAAAACTGTTACAAATCATGGTCAGCTATGATCTTTTGCAACACTCAACTGAATACGCTACCATCAGACCATCCACTTAGCTGCTGTGTAGTTGGTGAGCCAGATCAGTAACGCTCAATTTGAAATCTGAGTTGCAGGCCACATTCTACTGCTGATTTGTGGTGCTAACTAGTAACTAAATGAAGCAAAGATAATATTCAGCTATTGTTAAACAACATTATTTTGCATGTCACCAGGGCATGATTCAGTTCAGTAAAAACTTGGTCAAACTTGATTTCTGCAAACATTGGTTCTTGTTTTGTTTGATCCACTCCCAATTAAAGAAGATAACTTCACGGCAACTTCAATAGAACTGAAAAAATAAATCCATAAGAGAACACTGCCATTTGCACTAGCAGCTTTGGGGTAGAGTTTAGAAAAAAAAGTAGCTGTGAATAGCTTGGAAATAATGAAAAGTATCATGGAAAAAGGTAGAAAAAGGGAAATTTACTACTAAAAGTAGTTTAACTATATACTTACCTGTTCAAACTAATGCCTAAACCCAACATGGAGTGGAACATCGCTAAAATCATCCATTTCAGTTGTAAAATTCCTTTTCGTCACACGTCCTTTAATCAACAAACGTCAGAACAATGAAGAGGACGGTGGGAAGCATGATGCCCTGAAGTGGAAGACACTGATCCACAGGAACATGCTCTGCACAGTGCCCCAAACCTTGAGCTCGGGCAGAGGCCACTAAGGACCCTACATGTCTGACTATATGTTTCTGGTCTGGAGGCCAAAGGTTCAGTCTCCGCTCTCCCTCAAAGGGAAAGGGACAAAATAACAGAAAGAAGTGTGACGGATCGTTTCTCGTCCGGTCCCCCAAATTTCATGCAACCCTGCTTACCGGAAGGTAGTTGTCCGGAAGCCGGTTTGAAAATTCAGCTCACTGCTACTCACCGGGCACTGTTAAAAAACCGGGGAGTTTTAAACCGGTTAGGCAGTCTCTGCAGTGATTCCGGCAAAGCAAAAACACAGAAGGCCGAGAGGGACTCAGCTGATTTTGGTGGCAGTCAGTTTCCCCCAGGTAGAAGCGTCCCTGGACTGAGGGGGACTGGCTGCCATTTTTTTGAGGGGTCAGGATCGTAGCTGAAGTCTACGCCCCTGTTCTCCACCCTGTGTTGGCGTGGAGAGGCGGCCTGAGTGCCGATAATCACCCTACCTGCCACTGCGCCCGGGACCGACTACCCGCTGAGCCAGTTGGGCTGGAGACGCCGCTGCTGCCAAGCCAGAGCGCCGCCCAAGCTTGAAAACCCGCGACCTGTTGGCGAGACCGTCGCTGCGTTGGTTTGGGGTTGAGCCACAGCTCCTGTGTGAGACTGTCACCCCTCGTCGCCAAGCAGAGACGCCCCCAAGTGTGTTGAGAGGTTTTTTTTTGAGCCCAGCTCTGAAGATTTTCAGGTCCTGGTCGGACTTGACACTGTATTCATCTTCGTCTTTGTCACCGTCATCGTCGTCTTCGCCCTCTTTTTCTTTGTCGTCGTCGTCTTTGTCATCGTTGGAACCAGCAGCGCCAACGAATACATACATATAGATATATTTTGTGTGTATGCCTTGTGGTTGGCGTGCCGACCTATTAATGATTTTGCCTTTAAAAATTAATTTTGTCTGATGGCTCGGGCAGCATAAAGCAAAAAGAAGTGTTGTTCTGTTGCCTGGCTGTCAATGTTCGGGTGAGTTTGGTGTGTGTATGTGAATTAGAAAATCGTGCATGCATCCGTAATTCTGTGTGAGTCAGACAGTCAGACACCTGCAGACACCACCCATACCATCCGTAACAAAAAGCAGAATTAAGAAAAAGATTTTCTTAAAGCCCAGGATCAGGAAAAGGAAAAGACCCTTTCCTAAAAAAATACGTGAAGCGAGTACAGATGGCACCACTTTGAGTGAACCGTAAAACACACAGAGCCTCACCAAAATCCCCTCAGCGCAATAAAAAAAAACACCAAATACCAATGTGAACTTGACCACAGCGCAAAAGTAGGAAGGTGCCAACATAAACAAAGTGAAAAGGGGATTCAAACAAAGAAAGCCAATTAAATCAGGGGGGTGTGTGGCTGCTGGGCGATGACGTCCCCCACCCCACGCCTCCTCGAGGCATTCAAACGCATCCATACCTACAGTCAGGTCACGGGAGATGAAACATGCCACAGGTAGTCTCTGACATCCATACTACAGTCAGGTCACGCAGATGAAACCTGCCAAAGGTAGTCTCTGACATCCATACCTACAGTCAGGTCACGCAGATGAAACCTGCCACAGGTAGTCTCTGACATCCCCTACCTACAGTCAGGTCACGCAGATGAAACCTGCCACAGGTAGTCTCTGACATCCATACCTAAAAGTCAGGTCACGCAGATGAAACCTGCCACAGGTAGTCTCTGACATCCATACCTACAGTCAGGTCACGCAGATGAAACCTGCCCCAGGTAGTCTCTGACATCCATACCTACAGTCCCGGTCACGCAGAAGAAACCTGCCACAGGTAGTCTCTGACTTCCATACCTACAGTCAGGTCACGCAGATGAAACCTGCCACAGGTAGTCTCTGACTTCCTACCTACGTCAGTCACGCAGATGAAACCTGCCACAGGTAGTCTCTGACTTCCATACCTACAGTCAGGTCACGCAGATGAACCTGCCAAAGGTAGTCTCTGACTTCCATACCTACAGTCAGGTCACGCAGATGAAACCTGCAAAGGTAGTCTCTGACAACCATACCTACAGTCAGGGCACGCAGATGAAACCTGCCAAAGGTAGTCTCTGACTTCCATACCTACAGTCAGGTCACGCAGATGAAACCTGCCAAAGGTATCTTGACTTCCATACCAACAGTCAGGTCACGCAGATGAAACCTGCCAAAGGTAGTCCTGACTTCCAGCCAGCTCCCCTGACAAATGTTGTCATTGCAACGCTTCCGCCAGAGGGTGCAACTGGCAAAGACAGCCCAAAAACCCCAAATACCTGTATGTCCTCTTTGGGGGGAAACACTCACCCGGGCAGAGACATAATGTGACTTATCACTGCCAAAGCCATGAGCTTATTGGCAGCGTTGCCCCGGTTAAAGTTATAAAATGGGTGTACATGTGGCCCGACTCTGTCCTCTGACGATATCCCTTCCTTCTGAAAACTGTGAGGAGACGCAGGGCTGAGACTTACAGAGAGACAGAGCTAAAGACTGGGACCCTTTTCACCCTGGAGTCCAAAGATGGACTAGACTCTGATCTGCAAAGAATTTCATGCCAGCTGAACAAAATTCAGAGAGGGGATTCCGATTTTGACAGATTACCAGAAAGCTCTGAGAGGGCAGGTTTCTGTTTGACTCGGAGTTTCAACCGATCTTTGGGAAAAAACTTCTGGATACCGGTTCTTCTGAAAGAGGCTGAACAGACAGAATGAAGATGTTGACTCGGTTCTCTGTCATACTGCAGATATGAGCGAACACATCACCCTGATGAATACCCAACAGCTGAGAGACAGACCAAAAGGGAGGGCTCCCAAAAAAATGACCCTTCTCCTTAATGAAATGCGAAGGTACTTCAGGGGGGACGTTCCAATGGAGTGTGAAAAAAAGCTTCAGAGAGGTCGAGGGGTTTTGACCCAAACAATCAGGGAAACATGGAACGCATCGCCTTCAGACTGACTCCCTGGCCCAACTTCGTGGGAAACAAACCAGGGCAGTCAGCTGAGGCTGGTAACAGGCTCCACTTACCCCAGCAGTCAGCTGAGGCTGTTTCAGGCCTCCATTACCCCAGCAGTCACTGAGGCTGGTAAGGCCTCCACTACCCCAGCAGTCGCTGAGGCTGGGACAGGCCTCCACTTACCCCAGCAGTCAGCTGAGGGGGTACAGGCCTCCACTTACCTCAGTAGTCAGCTGAGGGTGGTAAAAGCCTCCACTTACCCCAGCATCAGCTGAGGCTGGTACAGGCCTCCACTTACCTCAGTAGTCAGCTGAGGCTGGTACAGGCCTCCCTTAAACCCCGCAGTTTAGCTGAGGCTGGTACAGGCCTCCACTTACCTCAGTAGTCAGCTGAGGCTGGTACAGGCCTCCACTTACCTCAGTATTTAGCTGAGGCTGGTACAGGCCTCCACACCCCAGTAGTCAGTGAGGCGGTACAGGCCTCCACTTACCTCTTAGTCAGCTGAGGCTGGTACAGGCCTCCACTTACCTCAGTAGTCAGCTGAGGCTGGTACAGGCCTCCACTTACCTCAGTAGTCAGCTGAGGCGGTACCCGGCCTCCACTATACCCCAGTAGTCAGCGAGGCTGGTACAGGCCTCCACTTACCTCAGTAGTCAGCTGAGGCTGGTAACAGGCCTCCACTTACCTCAGTAACTCAGCTGAGCTGGGAGAGGCCTCCACTTTCCCATCTCTTGGCAAAAACCGGAAAAGAAGGCGAAATCATTCATGGGGGGGCCAGGAAAGATATTTCTGAACCTGTGACCTTTCGAAGGTGGGGGAAACCACCACTTCAGTAAGAATGAGCCTTGTCGAGTTTCAAACGTGGAAGAAAAGCGATGATTTCCAATGGAATCGTCTTCAGAGAACGAAGAAAGTCGATCCTTTGGCCCTTTGTCAAGGATCAAACCCTACCAGAAGTGCAAGTACGGAGGTTGACGGGGGGGAAGGGGGGGGGGGGAAGGGGGTGGTGGTTGAGAAGGGATCTCATTCATCTTTCATAACTTTTTTTTAAAAACTTTAAGATTAATTTTCTTCCCTTCTTTACTCCTCTCTTAAAACAGAAGGGGCCGCTTTGTTTGACTAAAACATGCAAAGGTGCAGGAGTGGACTCACACACACTACATGCAAAGCCAAGGGGTGTCCCCGTTTAAAGGACAACTGTTCTGGGGCAACAGCTCCCCCGAACAGTGAACACCTGACAAGACATTGTGTCCACAAACACGACAAAGTCCTAAGCTAGACAAGAAAAGGCGTGGTTCCTCCACCAAGGGAAAAGGAGAAAACTGAACAAATTTGAAAATAGTGCAAAGAAGTGAACTCACTAAGGTAGATCACTCTCGCTCCCCACCAGTTACAGGGGTGAGGTTAGCTCCCTGCTCTCACTTTATTTCTTTCTCTCATCCAATGAGATGTGATGTTCCACGACATGGGGGGATAAGACATTTACCCTGGACAGGCAAGTATCCCAATGAGATGGTGATGTTCCACGACATGGGGAGATAAGACATTTACATGGACAGGCAAGTATCCCAATGAATGGTGATGTTCCACGACATGGGGAGATAAGGACATTTACATGGACAGGGAAGTAAACCCAATGAGATGGTGATGTTCCACGACATGGGGAGATAAGACATTTTTCATGGACAGGCAAGTATCCCAATGAGATGGTGATGTTCCATGACATGGGAGATAAGACATTTACAGGACAGGCAAGTATCCCAATGAGATGGTGATGTTCCACGACATGGGGAGATAAGACATTTACATGCATTTACATGGGCAGGCAAGTATCCCAATGAGATGGTGATGTTCCACGACATGGGGAGATAAGACATTTACATGGACAGGCAAGTATCCCAATGAGATGGTGATGTTCCACGACATGGGGAGATAAGACATTTACATGGACAGGCAAGTATCCCAAATGAGATGGTGATGTTCCACGA
Organism: Conus ventricosus; assembly: GCA_018398815.1. Classification (NCBI taxonomy): domain Eukaryota; kingdom Metazoa; phylum Mollusca; class Gastropoda; order Neogastropoda; family Conidae; genus Conus; species Conus ventricosus. Next base: position 1,954,827 of record CM031617.1, read on the forward strand.
CATGGGGAGATAAGACATTTACATGGACAGGCAAGTATGAGAAAAAGTCATTCCCAGAGAGGTAGGTGATCTGATTCATGTCTACATTGACCAACACGCACACACTGATTAAATAATGGGCATTTCCTCTGGCATAACCAATCTCTGGTGACCACATGAATAAGAACAAAAAAGAAAAATAATCTATTAGAAACGAAAGATGTTCCAGCTCCTGCGTGTTCCAATGTCCACACCGTCAATCTTCCAAGGATCTGTAACTGCAGACTGCGATGAAGACCACAACATAACAGTGAACAAATGCGCACAAAGCTGTTTTTCTCCAGCTGCTGTACAATTCAGAGCATGCTGATTGTTTCTGACAATGCTGCACACAAAGCAGCACTGTATCAGAATCAAAAATGAAATAAATCGTGAAAACACACTGATTTTGCTTCTTTCTCTGCCTGCCCTGCTGTCCGTCATGTTTTTATGCTAATAAACAAAACATGAAAGAGTGTAACTGAAACAAAGCTGAAGACACTTTACCGCTTGTCTGTCTGGAGGGAATTCGTAGGTGATGGTGATCACCCACTCCCTGGATATCCAGCCAGGTGTGATCCATGGATGATGGAATAGGTCATCTTACCGCGGGCGGGCTGAGTGCCAGTAGGGATGCGAAACCATTTGCAGACACTCGGGACACTGAGGGCCTGCCAACGTGGTGCGGGCCACACACTTGCTGCAGACCGATCTCCGCACGGTAACTTCAGGAGTCGGGGGACCCCGTCCAGGCAGGTGGGGCAAGTTTCGTGCATGTCTTTTGTTCTCGCTGACCGTGACGCTGGCTGTGTCAGCGTAGCTGGTGCTCTGGTCTGACACTCTTCCTGCATGCACAGTTCAGCAGTTTTCAGAGTTTGGGTTAGCTGCTGATTGCAGAGTGCTGCTTCATCTTGGATCAATGGACACAAAGGAATCTCTTTCAGACGATGAAGATTACAAGGCAATGCACATATAATATCAATGTGTAACACTGACCATTTCCAGTGTCTCATAAAGACTTATCCTTTCGTCGCTAGGAGAACAGTTCTTCGATATAGTACTGAATACAATAGCAAAATCATTACACTCGGGTGTGTTCTCCTTATTCAGTATGTCCAGTTAGCAACGCACATTCTTTAATCATTGACAAACAAAGGCTTCTTTCCCAAATATTAAGCATCAAATCAGATTGTTTGTTACTAATCACAGTAATGCAC
>CM031617.1:1956161-1981064 GCA_018398815.1 Conus ventricosus
AGAAGAGAAGAGGAGAGAGAGAGAGAAGAGAGAGAGTGTGTGTGTGTGTGTGTTTGGTGTGTGGTGTGTGTGTCCTGGTTTGTTCTGTGTGGTCTGTATTGTTATTTTTGCTGGGCGATTCGATGTTGTAAGCAGCATACGTTTGGAATTATGGTGTATTTGTTTTGATCATGGGACCAAGAGTTACCCTACTTGTTCGTATTTTACCGTGTATTGTTTCCTGCCTCGTTTAAAGTGTCGTTTTAAACCAGGCAGACCGAAGTTTCCTATATTTGTTTACTTTTCGTGTGTGTGCTTGTTTGAGTATATTCAAGATAAAAAACAAAAAGGCTGCGCCCGTCTTGAATAAATGCACACACACACACACACACACACACACACACACACACACACACACACACATCTTTATTTAAGAAAAACTGAAGTCTCATCTTCTATAACTTTTGCCATAGGCTCAGACAGCCACATTTCATACACTTCGACATTGATAGAATTGTCCCCCTCTTCGTTGTTGTTGTTGTTCTTCTTCTTCTCCACTCCCCCCCCCCCCCTCTCTCTCTCTCTCTCTCTCTCTCTGAGCTGCAACTTTGATGTGAAGTTTCACTACCTGAACTCTCGCATCAACCTGTGGACTACCTGGTCATCAAACATGCTGGAGACTGCTTTAAGTTTTCGATCCATCTGTGGGGGGATTCGTACCAGTCTTCACCGATTCCTTGGCCCAACGAACGGTGAAGAAGAAAGCCATGTTCTGTCGGACATCGTACCAGTCTTCACCGATTCCTTGGCCCAACGAACGGTGAAGAAGAAAGCCATGTTCTGTCGGACATCGTACCAGTCTTCACTGATTCCTTGGCCCAACGAACGGTGAAGAAGAAAGCCATGTTCTGTCGGACATCGTACCAGTCTTCATTGATTCCTTGGCCCAACGAACGGTGAAGAAGACAGCCATGCTCTGTCGGACATTGAAACAGCTCAAAACCGGCACACGGTGTCATGGGTAGCTTGCTCATGCCCTATATTTGTACCCCGGCGTTTTTTCTACATTGCTGTGCAGACATGGAGCTGAACCTAGGACCTGAACCTGGTGGAGAAACGGACAGCCTTCAGTACATCTCCCTGAAGAGTGTCGGTGACAGTTGTACTGGAATCGTTACACTATGTACAAATAATGATAAGAATGATGATAATAACAACAACAATTATGATGATGATAATAATAATAAATAATAAATAATGATAATAATAATAATAGAGAGTAAACTGACCTAAACTGGAAGAAGGAAGTTACAGGGAGGGTGCCGGGGTGGGGATGGGGGTGGGGGTCGGGGGATGGGGGTTAAGGGAGCGGGGAGGGTGATGGAGGCGAGGACTAAACAAATCCTTCCCAAGATTCGTCATGTAGATTATTATAATTACATATGTACGACTTACGTATGTTAAGCTGAATTATGACGTCACTCGGATAGAGGGCGCGAAGACACTTCCGTTTACGCCGATGTCGGAATGAGCAACTGAACAAGAAACCAAAAACAAGCTTGACTCGACTTCTTGTTTTTATTGTATGACTGGCACATCTTCATGGTGTCAGAAGTGTTTAGAACTCATCGAATTGTGTTTTGACATTTAGCAACCTGGGCCACGTACGTACAAGGTAGGGTTTTTTTTTTTAGTTTGTCACGTTGAGGACTTGCGCGGGTTTGCTCAATCCCGTTTTGCGTGCTACAAGGCGTACTCCGACACTAACGACTTTAGTGCAGTGGCGCCACTTCGACATTTTTCGACACTGACACACGTACGTGGTTCAGTGGTTCAAACACTCGGAAAGCATGGACTGCTTACGGAAGCCACTGCCCCTGTCTTTTGACGGCAACGTTGCTGAGAACTGGCGTACATTTGAGGCCGAATTCGACATCTTTATAGAGGCTGCTTATGCTGACAAAGATGACCGTACACGAGCGTACATTTTGCTGAACTTGGCTGAAAAGATGCCATTGAGAAAGAAAAGACATTCACTTATGCTGCTGAAGTGAAGAACGACGATGGTGTAGTCATACAAGCTGCAGAAAAGCGCGAAAACGTCGCTGTCCTGAAGACAAAAATTTCGTGAGCTCTGCAATCCCCTGACGAACATTATTATCGAGAGACACAAGTTCAACACACGATTCCAGCAAGCTGGCGAGCCAATGCAAAGCTTCATCACAGCATTGAAGATTTTGGCCAACACCTGTGAATATGGGACGTTAAAAGACTCACTCATTCGAGACCGAATGTTTGTGGAGTCACGTCAGATGCTCTCCGAAAACAGCTTCTGAAGGAAAAGGCGCTAGATCTCCACAAAGCAATCCAGATCTGTCAGATCCACGAAGCTGCGGAGAAACACACCGTCCAAGTATCAGAGGATCACGAAGTCAACGCCATCTCACAGAAGAAGAAGTTCTACATTCCTCCCAACAAATCTTGTCGCTATTGTGGTCGCTCGCATGTAGCAAAGAAAGAGGAGTGTCCAGCCTATGGCAAGAAATGTTCGTCATGCTCAAAGATGCACCACTTTGCTAAGGTCTGCAAATCAACACCACGACGGCAGTTGGCGAACACCATCAATGCAATTGGTGGAGACAACTCTGATGAGGGTGGAGAACCAGCTGAAGACTGGGAGTTACACGCGCTCACCCAGGAGCTACGTCGCAATGAGATACACTGCACAGCAATAATCAATGGAGGCGATTTGAAACTAAAGGTTGATACTGGTGCCAAATGCAACGTTCTGCCACTCTACGAGCTCAAGAAGGTCCAAGCAAGAGAGACCATCAACAAAGCCAAAGCCATCAACCTTGTCGCATACGGGGGAGAGCGATTCTCGACACTAGGAAGTGTGGACCTTCTCTGCAAGATTGGCGACCGCAAAGAAACATTGACCTTTCAGTCATTGACAGGCAAGCCACACCCATCCTTGGTCTCAATGATGCACTTCGACTCCGTCTCATTCAGCTAGACAAGACTGTCTATGAAGTAAATGAAGCGTCTGAGGACACCTCCAGAGAAAACATTTTGAAGGACTACCCAGAACTTTTCAATGACACACTTGGGACATTGCCTCCAAAATACATCATGCGCATTGATCCCAGCGTCACACCAGTTGTCAAACCAGCAAGAAAAGTTCCTCAGGCCATGGAAAAGAAGGTCAAGATTGAGCTTGAGAACATGGTGAAGCGAGGCGTCATAGTGCGAGAGACAGAACCGACAGAGTGGGTGTCACAGATGGTGGCAGCAAGAAAGAAAAATGGTGACATCCGGATCTGTTTAGACCCAAGAAGTTTTAAACACCGCTCTCCAACGCCCACACTTCCCAATGAGCACCGCCGACGACGTAGCATCTAGAATCGGCAACGCGAAATGCTCACCACCTTGGATGCAAAGAACGGATTTTGGCAAATCCGGATGGATGAGGAGTCTTCCAGGCGAACTACTTTCAGCACACCGTTCGGGCGATACAGGTTTCTGCGCATGCCGTTTGGCATTAATACGGCTAGTGAGGTCTTCCAGGAAGCCATGGAGAGGCTATTCGAGGGATATCCTTGTGCCATCATTGTAGATGATATCCTCGTCTGGGCTCCACCGACGAGGAGCATGATGCAAATCTCAAGAAGATTCTGGAGCGAGCACGGCAGATCGGGCTGAAGCTGAACCTCAGTAACTGCAAGTTCAGGATGAAAAGCGTCACTTTCGTCGGCCACATGTTCACTGAGGATGGTCTGAAGCCAGATACGGAGAAAAACAGACGCAATCCGGGAGATGCCTGCACCTGAGAACCGGGCAGCTCTTCAGAGATTCCTTGGCATGACAAACTACCTAAACAAGTTCATCCAGAACTACAGCGAGAAAACAGCAGTTTTGCGAGAACTGCTACGCAATGACATTGTTTGGAGCTGGACTGACGCTCACCAGCAAGCTTTCAACAGACTCAAAGATGACCTCATGAATCCTCCTGTCCTGAAGTTCTTCGACCCTGCGAAGCCCGTCGTCTTGTCTGTAGACTCATCCAAGAGTGGACTGGGTGCCGCATGCCTGCAAGAGGATGCTCCAGTGGCCTACGCATCACGAGCCTTGTCTGACTGCGAGACAAGGTATGCGCAAATTGAAAAGGAGCTCCTGGCTGCTGTATTCGCCTGCAGGAAGTTTCATGACTTTGTCTATGGTCGGAAGGTGACCATAGAGACTGACCACAAGCCTTTGATCACCATCGTGAAGAAGTCACTGAATGCTGCCCCTGCTCGTCTCCAACGCATGCTTCTACAGCTGCAACGCTACAACCTTGATTTCGTCTACAAAAAGGGCAAAGAGTTGTACCTTGCTGACACGCTGTCCAGAGCGTTTCCCAATGATCCAGCTGAAGAGGAGGAGTTTGACTGCGACGTCATGACAGTTCTCTCCATATCGCCGGCGAGAATGACTGAACTCCAGAAAGAGACTTTGGCTGACCCGACCATGCAGAAGCTTGCAAAGCTCATCAAAGATGGATGGCCTGACCATGAGCGAGGCCTGCCGTCTGATGTGAAATGCTTCTTCCCATTCAGGGATGAGTTGGTGATTGAGAATGACGTCATCATGAAAGGACAGAGAGCGGTGGTTCCGAAAGCCTTGAGGTCCACCTACATCGCCGTTCTCCACAATGGCCACATGGGAACAGAGCGCACCAGACTGCTTGCAAGCGACATCGTATTTTGGCCCAAGATGCGTCAAGACATTGAAGACGCAGTTTTCCCAATGCTCAGCCTGCAACAGCTGCAAGGCCCATCTGCAGAAACAGCCCCTCATGAACCACCCAGTCCCTGAACTCCTTGGTCCAGCCTCGCAGCCGACATATTTGACTGGAATGGCAAGCAATACCTGGTTGTTGTCGATTCCTACTCTGGTTGGTTCGAGATGGACATGATCAACAAGATGACTTCAAACATGGTGATCCTAAAGATGAAGCGGCACTTTGCGTCTCATGGCATCCCAGAAAAGCTTATGACAGACAATGGCACACAATTCACAAGTCGTGAGTTCAAACAGTTCGCACAAGAGTGGAACTTCGTGCACATCACCAGTAGCCCCCACTACCCCAGATCCAATGGCTTGGCAGAAAACGCCATCAAGCAAGCCAAACAGCTGTTGGAAAAGAGCGAGAAGGACGGATCAGACGTGTACCTTGGTCTGCTGAATCTTCGCAACACGCCACGTAATGACATGTGCTCACCTTCGCAGCGCCTCAACTCAAGACGTATGCGCGCGACACTGCCCACTTCAACAAAACTTCTCCAACCCAAAGCTGTGAGCACGCGCAAAGTCTCCAACCAGTTGAAGAAGTCCAGACAGCAGCAGAAACAGTATCATGGACAGGTCAGCGAGAGATCTGCGTCCTTTGAAACAGGGTGAAGTTGTGCGGATGCAGACTGAAAAAGGCTTCAAGAAACTTGCAATAGTGAAGTCAGCACGCCACTCCCCAAGATCGTACGTCGTCACTGCAGATGGCGCTGACTACGTACGCAACAGACGTCACCTTCTCCCCGTCCAGGAGCCCAGACCACAGGTTCCGCAAGCTCTCAGCACACTACCTCGTGACAATCTTGGAGGTCCAGGTAGTGTGCGACCACCATTCCCTGCACCCTCCGAACAGCAGCCAGCCTCATCGCCGCCTCCCGCTGCTGTCATTACCCTTCCCTTGTCTGCCCCACTCCTCTCACCCCTCAGCTTGCCAACGTGCCACGAAGCAGGTTCACCCAGTGCAGCTGTTCCCCTCCCCAGCACCTCCCACTCCAACCTGTTCCATGCCTCGTCAAGCGGTGCCACCAACAAGACACTAGGTCCAATCGCGCCCATGACACCGGGTCCTGTGCCGGCCACTACACCAGGTACACCATCACCACCAGGTCCAGCACCGACCGCCTTGCAGCCCCAGCCCGTGGTGACCCGTGCCGGTAGAGCCGTGAAGCGCAACCCCAAATACTTTGACTGAGTGATGTCGGGCCATCTACCAGTGCCTTGATGTGACATTTTGCTGTTTATGTTTTAGTTATGCATATTTTTTTTCTATTTCAGGAAGGAAGATGAACATGAAAAGTTTGCATTATTTCTTTTGGCTCTAAGGAAGCACTTTGGACAGTAAATAATTTTCATTTAATTTGCTCAGCTTAGTTTATAATAAATTTTATTAAAAAAAAAAAAATCTTGAGAAGGAAGATGTAGATTATTATAATTACATATGTACGACTTACGTATGTTAAGCTGAATTATGACGTCACTCGGATAGAGGGCGCGAAGACACTTCCGTTACGCCGATGTCGGAATGAGCAACTGAACAAGAAACCAAAAACAAGCTTGACTCGACTTCTTGTTTTTATTGTATGACTGGCACATCTTCAGGTCATTCGATCCTCCACCGCTGCCCCACCCCCTCCCTCCTCTTCCTTCTCCCCACCCCCACCCCCTTCCTCCTCCTACCTTTCCCTCGCCCTTATAGGTGTTCGTTGTATGCGGTATTTGTGTTCTTTTCTTTCTATGAGGGCAGGGTTGGAAAAAAAAAGCTTGACAGCTTATTCTCAACCTTCATTGGAGATGACTTTGACTTGACTTGATTCAATCCTTACACCTTTCTCCTGTCCGCCATTGCCCCTCTGTTTTCTCTCAGCTGACGGAGCACACTGTGGTCAAACTGCAAGAGGAGGACAACGATGGGTTCTTGTCGCACGGATACGTGGTGCCTCCCGCTCTGGACTTCTCTTGCCAGAAGCATGTGTGCTCTCTGATCTGTGAGATGGATGGAGTTGTCGACCACATCCAGTCTGTGGACATCAGAAAGGTGAGAGTGAGGGCTATATGGACAAACACACACACGCATGCACACATATGCATGCACAAACACACACATGCACGCCAAAGACACGCACATACACGCGCACACATGCACGCACACAGACACAGACACACAGAGTCTCTTAAGAGTCTTACACTGGGTGTAGTCTTTCCGCGTGTGCTAGTGTTCGTTGTCTTGCTCTTTCGGACACGTCATTATCTGTTCTTGTCCGTCTGTCAGTCTGTCTTGCACTATATGTCGTCATGGTCACTCGTGGGGTCGAATTTTGTTGTTATTGTTTTTCGGTTTGAAAATCCTCACGGGTCCACCCAGCAGTCAATGGGTACCTGATTCAGTTCTGGGAAGGTCAAAAGCGGCGGAAGGAGGGGTGGGCACTGCCTTCCATCCTGCCCTGCCTTATACATGATGAACCTCTGACACGTGTTGATGTATGTTATTACATGTGTGTACATGCCCGTATGGATTATGTCTGCACGCAAGCATGTGTGTGTGTGTGTGTGTGTGTGTGTGTGTGTGTGTGTGTGTGTGTGTGTGTCTGTGTCTGTGTGCGCGCGTGCGTGCGCACGTATGATCAGTGCAAATTTGTTTATGTACAGTGACGCGCAGGAGTGGTATGTGTGTGCCTGTGCGTGCTTGTTGTATGTGTTTGTGTGCGTGTACATGCGTACCTGCTTGCGTGCACGCACGTGTGCGTGTATGTGTGTGTGTTTGAAACAAGTCTCTCTGTGTGCACGTGCATGTATATATATTGATTATGAAACTAAAAGCAGTATGTGTTATTAACACATTAACGACAGACATGCATGTGTATGTATGGATATGTGAAACTAAAAACGGTTTGTATTATTAACACATAAACGACAGAGAGCGTCAGTTCTTTTCCGTCTTCTTCTTTTTTGTTTGTTTTGTTCGTTTGTTTTTGTGTTGTTTTTTTCTGTGCTCCAATGGGGAACATTTGCCGTTGATCCTGTCGGACGCACGAAAGAAGCGTGTGAATATGGATTGTGTGATTATATAAATCTAAATGAGATGTGTATTACTAACACATTAGCGACATAGAGCCGCCGTTTTCTTAGTTCATTTCTGTCTTCTTCCTTTTTGCTAGTTTGTTTGTTGTTGTTTTTTTTGTTTTTGTTTTTTTTTGCCGTTCTCTGATGGGGGGGGGGGGGGGGGGGGGGGGGGGGGGGGGGAGAGAATATTTGCAGCTGGATCCAGTCGTACGCACAAGAGAAGCGTACGGATACGGATTACGCATACAGCCAGCGAAGCACTGCGACTCCGATGGGGCTTTTCCTTATGCCCAGCGCACACTAGCGTCAAGCGACAAGCGCTGCTCCGAGCATCACTTGTAGCACTGACGTCTGCTTCGCAGCGCGCGGCGTAGCTTGCATCTAGTATCTCTCACACACAGCGCCAGTCGCCTTGCGTCTTGTTGCCTGAACTTCCATATTTGGAAGGAGCAAGGGGTTCAAGTCAGCCATCTTTCCTCAGAAGTTCCAGAGTTGCCGGTCTTCCTTCTCTTGCGATTGGCTGGTTTCGTGATCTCCGCGATCTCGAGCATCAAAATTAGAACAAGTCCTATCCTCAGGCGTCGAAAAATCACGGAGCAACGAGTCAAAAATCTTGCCGCTCTGCAAAGCTCGCATACGTGGCGGCACATCCAATTACGCCTCGCAGCAAAAAATCGCCGTGATCTCGAGATCTTGACGCTAGTGTGCACTGGGCCTTAGGCCCAGTGCACACTAGCGTCAAGATCTCGAGATCACGGCGATTTTTTGCTGCGAGGCGTAATTGGATGTGCCGCCACGTATGCGAGCTTTGCAGAGCGGCAAGATTTTTGACTCGTTGCTCCGTGATTTTTCGACGCCTGAGGATAGGACTTGTTCTAATTTTGATGCTCGAGATCGCGGAGATCACGAAACCAGCCAATCGCAAGAGAAGGAAGACCGGCAACTCTGGAACTTCTGAGGAAAGATGGCTGACTTGCTCCTTCCAAATATGGAAGTTCAGGCAACAAGACGCAAGGCGACTGGCGCTGTGTGTGAGAGATACTAGATGCAAGCTACCACGCGCGCTGCGAAGCAGACGTCAGTGCTACAAGTGATGCTCGGAGCAGCGCTTGTCGCTTGACGCTAGTGGGCGCTGGGCCTTAGGGAATCTACACGTGCATAGTCAAGCTGATCGATGGGCAGACATGTGACCGCACGTTCAAGGTCACCGACCAAGGTCATTGTCGAGGTGTGCCTGGAGATTTCACCAGCTGCAGGAGCAATGGCTGACGCTCTGAATAAAGTCCTTCGAAAAAAAAAAATCGTCTGTGGTGTGGTGTGTTGGGGAGGCGGAGGCGTTGGAGGTAGGGTATTGAGTAAGATGGAGATTGATAATTATGGCAGATATATTTATGCTAGTCTAATCCTTTGTTGGCTGAGAACTTAGATATTTACTGAAAGCCAGAGGGCAAGTGTGAGAACTGGACAAGCCAGACTCTCAGCTACTTAACTACAGACCAGGTTCTGTTGGTTCTAGAAACCTTGGTTCCTACCTACCCTGGGCATGCCGGGTCATGGACAAACACCACAGCCCAGCACCTGATCAGCAGGTCTACATAGAAGTGGATCAGTCACCAACAACCAGAGACAGATCAACTATCCTCTCCAACATCAAATAAGTTCTGATATTCCAAATGGACCCCAACTCAACTCACCCAGAACTTTCCCTCTCTTAATGATGAAATAGTGGGAACCAAAACTCAGCCTGATTTGACCTTTTGAAATTAATTTGAATATTTCACCCTTGTATAAACAAGTGAAGTTGATGTGTGAAAGTGCACTTAACTTGTGTCAGTTCTTTGTTGTTCAATCAGTATTGAATGTTTGAACTCATCTCTACTTCTGTCTCTTGGAGCTACAAATACTTTTAGGAGTACAAGCCTTATTTCCCTGAGCCAGTATTGAGTATTTTGACATTCCTGAGAAAAAAAAATCTTTCGAAGACAAGTACCGGAAAGTTGCTTCTTCCATAACTAGTAAGAGAGAGGGTGGAGGTGAAATCTTAACATAACTCTAACAGAGACAAGATTCTTAGTCCTTCCCCTAGAGGACACACCGACCCACCAACTCTCATCACATCAAATTGGGGGCTCGTCCGGGATTGTTAAAATACAATTTACTCAAAATTTCATTTCCTTTGGCTAGTTCAATGTTTTGGACAAAGAACAGAATTAAGAGCTAATAGGCTGATTGAGTTGCAGTCTTTTTGGACAAGGAACAGAATTGAGAGCAAACAGGATGATTGAGTTGCAGTCCTTTTGGCTAGTCCAACATTTTGGACAAAGAACAGAATTGAGAGCAAATAGGCTGATCTTCTTCTTCTTGTGTTCACGACCAACATCATTATGCTGATGACTCTGTCGTATACTTGGGGGTTTGCGAAGATTTGCGCTGTGTTTGTCAGACATAATTTTGATTTCAGCTTAAGGGGTGGGTGGGGAGGAGGTAGTGGTGATGAGAAGGAAGTGGGGGGAAGGCGGGGGGGGGGGGGGGGGGGGGTGTTGGAGGGATGGGGCGTTCAGAGGGAGGCGAGGAAGGGGGGTGGGGGGTGGGGCTGGGATGTTGTCGTTGGTATTATTGATGAGAGGCGAGTCTGGACCTGAAGCGGTCCAGGGTCTCCGCCGTCGCCACAACCTCTGGTAATGAGTTCCACTCTGGAGTGGTCCTTGGGAAGAATGAGATTTGACGGTAGTCTGTCCTGCATTGTGGGATGTCGTAGCTGCAGCTGTTGTTTTTTTTCTTGAACTTCTTCTGGTCTGGGATTTCCCAGGCAGGTATTTGGAATTGATGGAGTTGCAGTCCAGGAAAACTTTTATGTCTGTGTTTTGTTGTGTGCTTACTTATCCTATAAGATAATATAGTGTTTGACTGATACTGTGGTCAGTACATGATTGTGTATCATAAGTATCACTGAGGTCAAAACGCGTCGTGCTTTGTCTTTGTTTCTGGCGGACTCACTTAGAATTACACTTAAAATTTGTTTCAATTTCCGCCTGCAGTCACTTCACTGAAACTACCCGTCATGATTTGTTGCTGTTGTTGTTGTTGTGAATCTATTATGAATTTCCACACCTTAATAAGGGAAATTAAATCTTGTTTAACTCTAGTCACATGAGCAAATTTATGATCTATCAGCCCTATGTCGTAGCTGTTAACACGGAAACAAATAAGGCTTTCTTCTTTTTTTGTACCGTCGGACAGGAACCCCCAGAGGCACTGACGAAGGCTGCTGTTCGTGGGAGGTCCTCCAGAGATCCATGGAGCTTCTCCTCGTCGATGTATCAGCAGGCCAGGTCTCTGCCCTTTGCTTTTGATGTGTGGGACAGTCCTGCAGGAAGCGTTCCACAGTCACTGGGTCTGTACGGCCTGGGCACCCTGAAGACTCGCCAGTGTGGAATACGGCCGTTTAATTTGCTATTTTCGTGTTGCTTTGATTACTGTAGTCACTAGAGATGCTAAACACTCTCTTTGCCATATTGGGCAACACACTTGTATGAGGCCAAACTTTGATGATTCATATGTAATAAGATATTCAGTTCCATCTACTTCTTTGTTTGGTAGACATTGCATTAAACAGGTCTAATATGTGAAAAAAATTACAGACAATATTCTTGTTCTGATTTTTGCAACAAATATCCCTAGATCTTTCATCGGTGTATAAAACAATCAAGGATATATATATATATATATATATATATATATATATATATATATATATATACAACAAACTAATAAATTCCAAGGATAAGTACCGAGCACCGTTCCAGCAACTTACAGAGCAGCTTGGTGTTGCAATGACTGCAAGAAATATTGAATTATAAACAAAGCTTGCTCTTATGTCTTAGACTGAAGAAATAGGGGGAGATACGCATTCATATCTGCAGTGGTAGATGATTCTGCCTAACTAACAGTATGTGCATGAGTGGGTGAAGGGGGAAAAAATAAAATAAATGCTTCTCAAAATGAGCCTTCAGCAAGCTTATATTCTCCAAAGGGGAGACATCCTCCCATAGGGAGGGAAACTCACTAACATATAACTCCTGGTCAGAAAAGGCTGGTGTGCAATACCGTAGTATGTTTGTTGAGTTTTCAAAAAACCAACCAAAGGTGCCATCTAAGAAGCAAAAGAAAATCATGAAAGAGCAAAACAAACTACATTTTCTTGTGAAAAGTAGAAAATATAAAAAGATATCCTCTTAAGACACAAGTGCTGAGGGCCAGTTCTTGGAATGAATCTAAAATACAACAAACTAATAAATTCCAAGGATAAGTACCGAGCACCGTTCCAGCAACTTACAGAGCAGCTTGGTGTTGCAATGACTGCAAGAAATATTGAATTATAAACAAAGCTTGCTCTTATGTCTTAGATTGAAGAAATAGGGGGAGATACACATTCATATTTGTTTATAATTCAATATATATATATATATATTTGTTATATATTTGTTAAAATAAGGTATTAAAAGAAATCTCTACAAATTTGTTTCGAGCGCGTTGCGCTGTCATCAGGATCCTGATGACAGCGCAACGCGCTCGAAACAAATTTGTAGAGATTTCTTTTAATACCTTATTTTAACAAATGTTGCTCCCCAAGGGGTTGAGCGCTTTGGAAATCGTTTTGGGTATTTTAACCACATTGATATCTATCTATCTATATATATATCTATATATATATATATATATATATATATATATATATATCTATCTATATATATATCTATATATCTATATATATATATATATAACCGATGTTCATCATTTGGCGATTGCTGGACAGACGAAATCAATGTTTGTCTTTCTGTTGAGCATGGTTGTGCTAGTTTTGTATTTATTCCTGAAAAAAAGGCCATTGTTTAAGTTTACCAACTGGATGCAAGCATAAACATGCACACACCAAAACAATGACTGCACAGACTCAGTCACATACGTGAGTGAAAAAAAACGTGTGTAATTTTGTTTCTAGAAAGTTAATGAATATTACTGATCTTCCTTCATGTACCATCCTCGATCCTTCACGAAATGGACCCATTCGGGTCTGACGTTAATAAGTCGCAGTTCTGGATATTAGGTGAGGATCTGAGGGATCCTCGAACCATTTTGACAGATACATTAGTATAGAGTGGAGGGTGAGAGGAAGAGAGAGGGAGTGAGAGACAGAGAGAGAGAGAGAGAGATGGGGACGGAGAGAGAGAGAAAGAGTGAGAGACAGAGAAAGAGACAGACGGGGAGAGACAGGGCGAGAGAGACAGAGAAAGAAAGAGAGAGAGAGAGAGAGAATGAATGTCAAGACTTACAGGACTCATCTATTGCCACATTGTGGTTTACAGCCTTGCCGACTGCACAGTGCTTCATCATGGTGACATCTCAGTAATCACGTTTCTGAAACTTTCCCACATCAAAAAACCTTACCCACTGTTGACAGTGAACAGTTTAGGACAGAGCCTTCATTTAACATCTCTTCATCACAGATCACACTTTCCCACATCAAAAACAACCTTATTCAGTTGTTGACAGTGAACAGTTTAGTACAGAGCGTTTATTTAACATCACAGATCAAACAACAAACAAATATAAATAATCTGTGTAAAATAAATGCAGAAAAGAACGTAAATGACATCAACCAAACAACAATGTTGATAACATAACCAGACAGAAGATATATGGAAACACTGACTGAAATAAAGTGTTCTCCAACTGTTGTAAAAAGCAAATTAGTATATGAAACCACAAGAATAAAATCCCAAGTGATGCAACATCCCTAGGGGGAGGCCACCCAGGAAGTGCCACTGGTTAAAGATCTAAAGCAACATCTAAAAAAATGTTCTGAGCTTATAAAACTATCAGTGAATTTGAGTAAAAGTATATATAGTGAGTATTAAGTTATTGCATGATGAAGAGGAGCACTGCTCAGAAATCTACTGTACGCCAGATAGTTAAGCAATGCGTACTTCAAAGTACAGTAAAATCTTTAAAAAAAAGTCCGTATGAAACAACTGATACAACAGTTTAATAAAATGGGCAATCGCAATACTCACCCACTGTGATCTTAGCACCTGTACTTTCTTTCAAATACAAGTACGACTTTCAGGTAAACACCATACAAAACTCAATTAATAATCATTGCTGTATACTATGACCACTGTATTAAAAAAAGTTTTTTTCAGTGCATGCATTCACATCAAAACCTGTTTACATTTTATCTGAAGGACTCAGAGATGGTAGGGATCTGAACAGTTGTAGTCTCCTAAGAGACAGTCTCTAACCTGACCATTCCAAGCGAGCTTCAAACTAAGAATCCCTTGAATCCAGTGGGGAGGCTTAGGGCACAAGGCCAACCAGACACCCTCTCAGCCACTTTTACAACATGCTCTTGTGGCCGACCATCCCACGCTGTGCACTGAGATGAATCGGCAGTGTCATTCCTTTCCCTTGTCCAACAATCCTCCTTCGGCATTCTGATGCGTTTCATCCGACACGTACTCTGTCCACATACCCAATCTGAATCAGCAGTGTCATTCCTCTCCCTTGTCCAACAATCACTCCTTCGGCATTCTGATGGGTTTCATCCAACACGTACTCTGTCCACATACCCAATCTGAATCAGCAGCATTATTCGTTTCAATGGCCCCACTTATATGCAAACATCTGTTCCTTTAACCTTTTTATTTTTTTTCTTTGTTGGTTGCTTCTGTTATTTCATCCAGGCTGTCCAGACTAAACCCTCAAGGGAAGGGCAATAAGATCTCCATGAAACATTAGATCAGACTCCTGCATGCCCCAGTATACTCCAATATCATGTATGCACGTGAAACACGGACCTTCACAGCGGATGTAGGAGATAAGATAAGATAAGATAATGTTGCTTATAGCCCAGCCGACCGCGGATGTAGGAAGAACCCAAACCATGAAAATGAGGTATTATTGCAAGATACTGAACATCAGCTATACTGATCATATCACCAATTAACACATACTGAACATCAGCTATACTTATCATATCACCAATGAACACACACTGAACATCAGCTATACAGATCATATCACCGATGAACACACACTGAACATCAGCTATACAGATCATATCACCGATGAACACACACTGACCATCAGCTATACAGATCATATCACTGATGAACACACACTGAACATCAGCTATACAGATCATATCACCGATGAACACATATGGTCAGCCCATCAAGCAACAGCAGATCGGACCATATGGAGATCTAACAACATCAGTTAAGAAAAGAAAACTATGTCGATGTTACCATTTGAGAAAATCCACTGGCCTCTGTCCAAGGAACTGTGAAGGAGGGAGTTGGACGGGATGACAATGAAAACAACAACAACCACCGTGGATTGCAGAATGTACAGGGACAACATTAGAGGAAACCCCAGTCTTGGTAAACAACTGTCGGAATGGAGGAACCTGGTGTGATGCTCTGTGTGTGGCTCCCCAATCACACGCACAGAGTTAAGGGACAAGATGACGCTGACCCTCCATATAACCACGTAAACTGATGAAGATACGCCATTGTTTTTCGCTCTCTCTCATACACACACGCATGCATGCACACACACATACACACACACACACACCCACCACCACCACCACCACCAATAACAATGTCAAGAGCATCCTACTCCATAGTACATGCACAGTAAAACAATATAAACAGATGAGCAACAAACATATAACAACTATTGTTTTCCACAGTAAAACAATATAAACAGATGAGCAACAAACATATAACAACTATTGTTTTCCACAGTAAAACAAATAAACAGATGGTCAACAAACATATAACAACTATTGTTTTCCACAGTAAAACAATATAAACAGATGGTCAACAAACATATAACAACTATTGTTTTCCACAGTAAAACAATATAAACAGATGGTCAACAAACATATAACAACTATTGTTTTCCACAGTAAAACAATATAAACAGATGGTCAACAAACATATAACAACTATTGTTTTCCACAGCAAAACAATATAAACAGATGGTCAACAAACATATAACAACTATTGTTTTCCACAGTAAAACAATATAAACAGATGGTCAACAAACATATAACAACTATTGTTTTCCACAGTAAAACAATATAAACAGATGGTCAACAAACATATAACAACTATTGTTTTCCACAGTAAAACAATATAAACAGATGGTCAACAAACATATAACAACTATTGTTTTTGTTTTCCATTTTAATTTTACACACATTTCCAGTCATAGTGGCAGGAAAAATACTGTATTTTATAATAAAATATCTTGACCTCTGACATCTCTCCTGGAGACTTTGTTAAGATTTTGTGTGTGTGTGTGTGTGTGTGTGTGTACTTTGTTTGCTTTGATTTTTTTTTTTCAGGAAGGCGTTGAAGGGTGAGATGGGAAGTGGAAGGGGGATGGAGGGGAAGGGGGGGGGGGGGGGGGGGGGGGGGGGGGGGTAGTGCAGCAAAATACAAACATATGTTTTCAGCAAATTGAAAATTCACCCAAATATACTGAACAAAGCACACATAAGTATGAACATGTTCAAAACCACGTTCAAATGTATTGCTCTATCTTCATTCTCAAAATGGCATCCAACATAATAACATGTAACTTTATTTCATCACATTTTCCCTGAAACAAGATCACAGTTTTCCCTGAACAAGCATGGGTAAATCTGAGAGAGCTGGAGATTTGGTTTTTGTTTTCAGCATGCACCTCATAATCCATCATGTCTCTTTGGAATTAGTCTCCTTACAAAACAAAGCATCAAACTTTACAAAACAAAGCATCAAACCTTACAAAACAAAGCATCAAACTTTACAAAACAAAGCATCAAACCTTACAAAACAAAGCATCAAACCTGTCAACAGAACACAGGCTTTTCTTCAAATGTTTAACACAGTAAAAGCACTTGGATTTTCAGTCTGATTTCCAAAGGTGATGTTAGTGATGAGTGGATTTCATGGACATGGCAAAAAGATATTAGGCTGGTACACACAATCTTGTTCTGTTTTTTTCCCAGTGGCACTATACTGGCAAACAATTATGAAAGTATTCAGGCGCTAACTGACATAAATGAATGAATGAATCTTCTATTCAACTTGTTTTTGCCATAAATGGTGATATTACATGGAAAACAAAGGTAAAACATGCGCTTGCATGCACATACATGCACGCATAACAAAAATATACCTACACATACAAACACACCTGCCTATACATGTACGAGTAAAATACATCACATTACAAAATTAAGTAATCACAATACATCACATTACAAAATTAAGTAATCACAAAATTTCAAACCAAATTATAGTAAAAGGCCAATAGGACTATTCAATATACTTGTCCCATGCCATACACTTTAGTTGATTGATTGTATAATGCAGATAATCTGTTGTCTGAAATGCACTGCTTGTCAAAATATCGGCGTAAGCGATACTACTCTCTAACGTTCACCACACTGATTTCTTCATCAGTCAATGTTTGGACAATGACTCACAATTAACATTAAATGACAATTGTGTGGGTGGATGATTCTGCTCCTGTTCTTGTAGGTTGACTGACTTTGTGGCACACCCTGCATCTTTCTGACACCAATAGAATGCCATAGCGATATTCGTTGCTGCCTTCCCAGAGTGCTGCTGACCCAACATTTTCCACCTCCACTCCATTCAGTCAAAAGCACTGGCCAATAATTTTGGTCAGTTGATCAAACCATAATAATAATAATACAGCAATATAAAAGCGCCTTGCCAAAGGTTCTAGGTGCTGACAAACCAAAGTCTCGTGTACGCCACGGGCTGCCTACCTGGGTAGTGCTAACTGAAGAGTTGCCTGCCGGTGCTTCATTCAGTCGTTTCCCGTGTCATCCAGTCAATATCATTCACTCGATTTCCTTACTTCCTTCACTCTTTCAATTTCTCATGCAGGGTGCATGCTATGAGTAACATGTCACCCATACCAACGGTCAAACTGGCCTTTTCTTCCGAAAGTTGGTGATGGGATTTTACTTGGTGTGCAATATGTTATGCGTGCATTCACACATGGAACCTCGGTTTATAGTCTCATCCGAAAGACTGTATGAGAAATGGAGTCAGAACCAATGTTAACCCAAGAGAAAAATCCTCCTGTACAGAAACAGCCTGGCGGAGATTCAAACCCTTAATCCCAGGATCACCAAGATTATGATTACGGCGCTCTACCAACTGAGCTATTTCGGCCCCAACCAATTAACTTCTTTTCTTTTCTTATAGGGCACAGATTTCAACATTTTCCTTCTTTATTTTCTGGGTGCTGGAGTCACCTACTGCTATTGTGACGACACACTGACGGAACTGAGTGATGTGCTCCGTTATCCTATTGTGACGACACACTGATGGAACTGAGTGATGTGTTGTGATGACACACTGATGGAACCGAGTGATGTGTTGTGACGACACACTGATGGAACTGAGTGATGTGCTCCGTTATCCTATGAGCACTGAAGCCAATTGAATCTACGTGGTTTGATTTTTAACCACATTATCGACACATATACAAGTAAATCGAGGGGATCTTTGCTCAATAATTTCACAGAAAAAAAAGTATTTAATATTCATTGGACTAAACCATACAATGATTCCCCCTATAGTAACTGACATGGCTTAATATTTGTCACAGATGCTAGATCTGTCAGAGTGCTTTTCTCATTTGAGTTTCAATGTGAAACTCTAGGTCTGTTTTGGCAGAAAGAACGTACCACGATCAAGGCAATCTAAACATTTAGACTCAACCTTTGTGTGTGGTAGCTAAAAGATCTCTGAAGCTTTTGTGTGTGTGTGTGTGTGTGGTGGTGTGTGTGTGTGTGTGTATGATGTCATGCAGGCAGTACTGTTTGTTGGCACTGTGGCAGTATGTGGTCTGCTAATACAAAACAGTGTTGTTTGCTGGTCAGCCCTTGGCTTCTCCCTCTCTTCACCTCTCCTTCTCCCTTCCTTCCCCCCATCACTCAGTTGGCTAACTTCTCTGCTGTTTGTTTAGCTCAGTACAAATATTCTTTAAATACTGGTTTGGGTTTCATAATCATGGTTTCATACATATGTGTTTGTACACCATTCAATTTACTGTGCACTTTTGTAATGCACTACAGTTTGCCTTTGTCTGCTGTCCAATGACAATGGCCCGTTTTTCATGTTTGGTTTTGTTTATTTTTTGGCCGACAATTTATTTTTTTCATCATGAAAGAAACTGGAACTATGGAAACTCAAAGAAAAACAAAAAGTTCCCCACTCAGGATAATGACATGGCAAAGACTTGTTTAAACTTTACAGAAATACACATTTTCTGAATAAAAAGAAAGGGAGATCAAGAAGACATGTGAACACCCCTCCCCCCCCCCCCCCCCCCCCCCCCCCATCATTATGATAATGAAATGGCAAAGTTTTGTTTTGTAGAAATGTCACTAAATATGTCGTCAAAAAGAAAATATCATTAAAACAAAAATAGGGAATTAGGTTGGAAGGAGGTGGGGTGGGGGTGGGGGGGGGAGAGATTAGGTGGGGAGGGGGACTGGGGAAGGGCGAGATTAAAGCTTGAATATCAAAACCCTTCATTAATACCATACTGGAACCACATCTTAGAAAAATCCTGTGTCACTACATGAAGACCAGTTCAAAGGCTTTTGAGTTAATTTGCATGCGCACACATGCGCGCGCAAACACACATCACACACACACACACACACACACACACACACACACACACACACACACCTCCACACACATCACACGCACACTCACACACACAACATCACGGACACACATACAGGGGACATTCTCAATTCCATAATTAACTCATAACTGTTATGTACTTCATTTGTACAACTGACCGGCACAAAAAGAAAAAAAAAAAAAAGAAAAAACGCAAGAAAGTCTCAAAACACAATTAAGTTTTTTTTCCAGGGCATAAGTTCACAACCTCAGTCAGAAGGGAGATGCTCATCTGCGGTTGAAGAGCTCACTGAACTCTTTGTAGCAAGCGGAAGGCAGCAGGGAGTCCGGGTTTTTGATGAAGTCTTGCTGGACATCTGTGAGATCACTCTCTGTGACTCCACGGGCGGCCAGTTCCCCCAAAACCCCGGGCCCCAAAAAAAAACCCCCCCCTTTTTTTTTTTAAACCCCCCCTTTTTTCCCCCCCCCAAAAACCCCTTTTCCCCCCCCCTTTTCCGGGAAAAAAGGGGCCCCCCCCCCTTTTTCCCCCTTTTTTCCTTTTTTTTTTTTGGGGGTTTTTTTTTTCCCCCCAAAAAAAAAAAAATTTTTTTTTTTTTAAAAATTTCCCAAATTTTTCCCAAAAAATTTTTTCCCAAAAAAAAAACCTTAAAAGGGGGGGAAAAAAAAATTTTTTAAAAAAAAAATTTTTTTTTGGGTTTTTTTATTTCAAAGGGCCCCAAAAAAAAAGGGGGGGGGAAAAAAAAAAACCCCAAAAAAAAAAACCCAAAAACCCAAAAACCCCCAAAAAAAAACCTTTACCGGGATGAAAAAAAGTAAAAATTTTTTTTCTTTTAACCCGGGAAAAGGGGGGTTGGGAAAAAAAAAATAAAAGGGAAAAAAAATAAAAAAATACCAAAAAAAAAAAAACCCCAAAAAAACCCATTTAAAAAACACACAATGAAAACCCCAAAATTTTAATTCCCAAAAAAATAACCAAACCGAACATTTTGGGAAAAAAAAAAAAACCCCTTTTTTGGGGGGAAAAAAAAAAACCAAAAAAAATTTTTTTTTAAAAAGGGGAAAAAAAATTTTCTTCCAAAAACCCGGGGCGGGTTTAAAGGGGGTTAAAAAAAAAAAAAAAAAGGGGGGGAAAACCCCTTTTCCCCCCTTGGGAAAAAAGGGGGGGGGGGAGGGTGGAAAAAAAACCCCCCCCCGGTTTGGAAAAAAAAAAACCCCCCCTTTTTCCCCCCTTTTGGGAAAAAAAATTTTGGGGGCCGGGGGGCCCCCAAAAAACCCCAAAAAAGGGAAAAACCCTTTTTTTTCCCAAAAGGGGGAAAATTTTTTTTTGGGGCCCCCTTTTTTAAAAAGGAAGGGCCCCCCCCCCCCCCCCCAAAAAACCCCCCCAAAAAAAAAGTTTGGTTTTCCCCCCCCGGGGGGGGGTTTTTTAAAAAAAAAAGGGGGAAAAAATTTTTTTTTTTTTTAAAAAAAAAATTTTTAAAAAAAAAAAAGGGCCCCAAAAAAAATTTAAAAGGGCCCAAAAATTAACCCCTTTTTTTTAAGTAAAAAAATTTTTTGGGTTTAAAGGGGTTTTTTTTTTTAAAAATTTTTTTTTTTGGGGGGGTTTTTTTTTTTTTTTTTTAAAAAAAAAAATTTTTTAAAAATTTTTAAAAAAAATTTTTTTTTTTTTAAAATTTTAAAAAGGGGGATTTAAAAAAAAAAAAAAAAAACCCCCTTTAAAAAAAACCCCCCCCCTTTTTTTTGTTTTTTAAAAAAAATTAAAAAAAAAAAAAAAAAAATTTTTTTTGGGGAAAAAAAAAATTTTTTAAAAAAAAAATTTTTTTTTTTTTAATTTTAAACCTTTTGGGGGAAGGGGGGAAAAATTTTTTTTTATTTTTAATTTTTTTTTTTTTTTTTTTGGTTTTTGTTTGGTGTTTTTTTTTTTTTTTTTTTTTGGGGGGTTTTTTGGGGGGAAAGGGGGGGAAAGGGGGGGGGGGGGGGGGGGGGGTTTTTTAAAAAAAAAAAAACCCCGAAAGAAAAAACCCCCCAAAAAAAAAAAGGAAAAATTTAAAAAAAAAAAAAGGTTTTGGGTTTTTTTTTTCCTTTTAAAAGGTTTTAAAAAAAGGGGGGTTTTTTTTTAAATTTTTAAAAAGAAAGGGGGGGGGGAAAAATTTTGGGGGTTTGGAAAGGGGGGGGTTTTTTTTTTGGGGCCCTTTTTCCCTTTCCCCAAAAAAAAAATTTTACCAAAAAAAATTTTTTTTAAAAGGATTAAATTAAAAAAAAAAAATTTTTAAATTTTTTTTCCCCCCCCCCCCCCCCCTTTTTTCCCCCCCCCGGGTTTTTTTTAAAAAAAAAAAAAAAAGGGGGGGGGGGGGGGGTTTTTTGGGGGGGATTTTGGGGGTTTGGGGGTTTTTTTTTTTTTTTTTTTTTTTTGGGTTTTTTAAAATTTTTTTCGGGGGAAAAGGGAAAAAAAAAGGGGGGGGCCCGGGGGAAAAGGGGGGGTTTTTTTGGGGGGGGGGGGGAAAAAAGGGGGGGGAAAAAAAAAAATCCCTTCCAAAACCCCAAAAATTTTCCGGAAAAAAAACCCCCAAAAAAAACCCCTTTATTTCCCCCAAAAAAAAAATTTAAAAAATTTTTGGTTTTGGTTTTTTTTAAAAAAAAAATTTTTTTTTTTTTTTTTTAATTTTGGAAACCCTGCCTTTTTTTTTTTTTCCCAATTTCCCTTTTTTGAAAAAAAGGGGGTTTTCCCAAAAAACATTAAAAACCCTTTTGGGGGGGGGGGGGCCCCCCCCCCCCTTTTTTTTGGGGCCCGGGGCCTTAAAATTTTCCCTTTTTCCCCCAAAAAAAAAAAAAAAAAATTTTTTAAAAAGGGGGGAAAATTTTTTTGAACCCAAAAAAAAATTTAAAAAAATAAGGGGGTTTTTTTTTAAATTTTTTGTCTTTATCCCCAAATTCAAAGAAACTCTTTACGTTGAGCACTCACAAAATTTTAAAACCCAAATTATAAAAAAATAAAAAACGGATCGCCCCCCCCAATTTGTTTTTTTTTTAAAATAATAATTTTTGTCAAAAATACTTTGAAAAATAGGGAAAATAAGGAACATCCAAGTTCCCCAACAAATTTTACGCCCTTTTTTGGACTATCAAATTCTTTAAACCCTTTTGTGGGGGGATATGCGTCTGTTTTGATTGACTGTTTTGAAAAACCCCCCGCATTTTTCCCGCACCAACAAATCCTACCATATTTTTGACAAACAAAAACCATACGAATTGTTTTGAAAAAAAACCTCTTTGTTTGACCCCCAAAGAACCTGCTTTTTCTTTGCACCAACAGAATGCCATACCCCTTTCTTTCACACCAACAGAATGCCATACGTATTGTTCGACACCACAAACCATGCCATATTTTTTCAAACACCAACAAATGCAAGGGGTATTGTTGACACCAACAAAATGCCATGGGGTATTCGTTCGACCCAACAAATGCCATACCCCTATTCTTCGACACCAACGAATGCATAGCCTTTTTTTCCTTCTAACCCAAACAAATGCCAACCCTTTTCCCCTTCTGCCCCCAATGCGCGGACCAATTTTTTTCCACCTATCCTTACCCAAAAGCAAGCCAAAAATTTTTAGGGGAAAAAACCCATTAAAAAACAAAAAAAACTTTTTAAAAGGCCTTCCAAAGGTCTAAAAAAAACCCAAAACCTTTTACCCAAAAGGGGCCCGGGTTTGAAAACTAAATTCCTAGGCTTTTTGCGCCGGCCAAAGTCATTCTTCCCATTTCCTTACCCCCCTTTTCCCCTTTTACCGGGTGTGAAAGAGTCCGCACCCCCCCGGGGTCGGCCTTTTTCTTCAAATTTAGGGGATTTTTTTTAAATTTTATTTGGCATTAAACCCAGGGACCTTTTTAAACCACCCGAAAGTTTTTGAAAGGGGTTAAAACCAATGTTAAAAGGGAAAAACCTCCTTTTAAGCACCGGGGGAAAGATTAAAAATAAGGAACCAAGTTAAAAGGGTTCCCTTTTACACGGCCCCCCATTAACCCTTTTTTTTCCTTATACAAGATTTAACTTTTCCTCTTTATTTTGGGGGCTTACCTTTTTCTTTGTGGGCCGAGTTATTTTGTTTACGACACACTGATGGAACTGAGTAGTGCTCCGTTATCCATTGTGACGACACAGATGGAACTGAGTGATGTGTTTTTTGCGACACAGTGGGAATGAGTGATTGTTGTGACCCAACTGATGGAAAATGAGTGATGTGCTCCGTTTCCATTGTGACACACACGAGGAACTGAGTGATGTGCTCCGTTATCCTAGAGCACTGAAGCCAAACGAATCACTGTTTTTATTTTTAAAAACCCCAAAATCGACACTAACAATAAATCGAGGGGGTCTTTGCTTAGTAATTTCACAGAAAAAAAAAGTATTTAATTTTAGGACTAAACCAACAATGATTCCCCCCATAATAATGACTTGGGTTAATATTTTTTCACAGACAGATCGTAAGTGCTTTTTTCATTTGAGTTTCAAAATTTAAACCTAGGGCTGTTTTGGCAGAAAGAACGACCAGATCAAGGCAATCTAAAATTTAGACTCAAAACCCTTTTTGTGTGGTACTAAAAAATTCTGCATTTGTGTGTGTTTTGTGTGTGTGGTGTGGGTGTGTGTGTGTGTGGGTGTGTGTGTGGGTGTGTGGTGGTGTGTGTGTTTCAAATGTCATGCAGGGTACTGTTTGTTGGCACTGTGGAAATAAGGTCTGTAATACAAAACAGTGTTGTTTGTGGCAGCCATTGGCCTCTCCCCCCCCTTCTTACCCTTTCCCTTTTCCCTTCCTTTCCCCCCTCACCAGTTGGCTAAGTCTCTGCTTTTGTTTAGTCAGTACAATATTCTTTAAATCTGGGTTTGGGGTTTTATAATCATGGGGTTTTTTCATAGTGTTTGTACACCTTCAATTTTACTGTGTACTTTTGTAATGTGCTACAGTTTTTCTTTGTCTGCTTTCCAATACAATGGCCCGTTTTTTCATGTTTGGGTTTTTTTTATTTTTTGGGCCCACAATTTTTTTTTTTCACTCGAAAGGGAAAATGAAACTATGGAAAAATCAAAAAAAAAAAACAAAAAATTCCCTATCAGGATAATGACATGGGGAAAGCTTGTTTTAAAAAATTTTCAGAAATACCATTTTTCTGAATAAAAGAAAGGGGGTTCAAGAAGACATTGAATACCCCCCCCCCCACTTATGAAAAAAATGAAATTTTTTTTTGGAAAAAGGTTTTTTGGGTTATTAAAAGGGGAAAAAA
>CM031617.1:1982064-1997014 GCA_018398815.1 Conus ventricosus
ACGATGAACACACACTGAACATCGCTATCAGATCATATCCCCGATGAACACACACAAACATCAGTATACGATCATAAAACCGATGAAAACACACTGAACATCAGCTATACAAACTATCACGAGAACACCCCCTGAACTCACTATACAGTTTCATATCACCGATGAACACACTGAACATCAGCTATACAGATCATATCACCGATGAACACATATGGTCAGCCCATCAAGCAACAGCAGATCGGACCATATGGAGATCTAACGACATCAGTTAAGAAAAGAAAACTAGTTGATGTTACCTTTTGAGAAAATCCACTGGTCTTGCTAAAAAACTGTCCAAGGAACTGTTAAGGAGGGAGTTGGAGGGATGACAATGAAAACAACAACAACCCCCGTGGATTGCAGAATGTACAGGGACAACATTAGAGGAACCCCAGTCTTGGAAACAACTGTCGGAATGGAGGAACCTTTCCCGTTGAGTGTGGGTATCCATACCCAGACGCTCAGTAACATTAGCATATCTTCGAAACCGCTGCCCCAATTGCTGTCAAATTTTAGAAGTTCCTCAGAAACATGAAAAGCTTAAGCAACGTCATTTTCATGAGAATGTGTTAATAAAAAAAGACGAAATTTTGAGTGTGTCATTTGAACTAGTGGGGCCCGATCTTGGGGGTGTGGGTAACCCAGACTTATTAAAGTGTACAGTTTTTACCACTGACTCGCCGGGCGTCGTGGGTGTGGGTAACCCAGAGTTTTTAAAAGAGAACATTTTCTGCCACTGACTTACCGGGGTGCTGTGCGTGCGTAAATACGTGTGTGTGTGTGTGTTTGTGTGTGTGTGTGTGTGTGTGTGTGTGAATGCGTGCGTGAGAGAGAGAGAGAGAGAGAGAGAGACAGACAGACAGACAGACAGACAGACCGATAGACAGTCAAAAGATGCACTTCTGCGAGTGCGAATGTGAATGGTATGTGTGTATGTGGGGTGTGTGTATGTGTGTGTTTTGTTTGTGGCTGTTTTTGTGCGTGTGCGTGCATGTGTACATACGTGTCTGTGTGTGCTTGTGTATGTGCGTGGTTTTAGTGAACGGCTCTGCATGTGTGTGTGTGGTATGTGTTCGTTCTTCTTTAACCGCCCTTTTCACAATGCTGTGATATTAGACGGAAAAAAAAACCCTCCCGTCTTCCTATCTCTGAACCTCCCTACCATTTCCCCTTTCCCAAAATGAAATCTTAACAACAATAACATACAATACATACTCAAAACATTTGTAAACATTAAATCAATGAGCTAACTGGGCTCTGTTTGAAGCCCTTGTGGCTGCCCAAGGAAGCGGAGCTGGGAGTGACCCATGTAATTTCTGATATTTTTAATATGCTGTGTAGGAGTGGTGTGTGTAAATGTGTGTTTTGTGCGTATGTGGTGTGTGTATTGTGCATGTGTATGTATGCATGTGTACAAGTGTGGTGTGTGCATGTCTGTATATGCGTGTCTGTGGGGCATGCGCGCTTTGTGTGTGTTAAATGCTTGGTGTGGGGTGTGTGTTATGAATATGTGTACATACGCACACGACTCAGACCCACACTCCGGCTCAGGCCCCAATTATTTATTGCATTGACAAAACAGTAACAGACTACACAATTCACAGCAACAAAGTTCAGGAACATATTTCACAAAGCACAAACAAATTATTATGATCCGGGGCCCAGAATTTTTCTCTCTGTGTGTGCATATGTATTTACGGGGAGGGTCAGCGACCATGAAGGCAAAATCAGGACTGTGTACAGAGGAGGAGGGGGGGGGGGGGGAGAGAATTTGGAAAGATAGTGGGGGAAAGTAAGAGAAACATTAACTTCCACAAAATGTAATTTGCACTTGCAACATTCATTTGTGATAACTTTTGGATACTGTTGATACCCACCAATGTTAATAACTTTCTCTGTCTCTCTCCCCCCCCCCCTCCCCCTCTCTCTCTCCCCTGCGCTGCGTGGCTGATGGGTGTATGAAATGGGGAAAGGGGGCGAGGGAAGTGGGGATGGGGTGGGGGGGCTTCATTTCGAGCATGTGCACGTGCGTGTCGTGGTGCCTGGCTTTATTCTCTCATTTTTCGCCTTTTATTTATTTTTTTTTTTCTGTTCGACCCTTTTTGGGTTTGCATAGCTATTCCCCCATGTCGGGGGAAAGAGAAAGGGGAAGGAGGATAGGGAGGAGGGCGGGGGTTTAGAGGGGTGGGGGCGTGTAGGGGGGGGGGGGGGGGGGGGGTAAAACAAAGTGGCATTTTGGCTGGAGGGGGCTTCCAGGTGGCCCTTGCCAGGTCCTCATGGGGGACATGGTATCCCTGAAACACATTACTGGTATTCTGTACTGACCGTCATGTGGAGCGACAGGGTGTATGCAGAACACATCATGCTTACAAGTTTCCCATAAATATGTGTCTAGGTTCTGTGTTTTCATGACAGAGTTCACAGTAGTTGCATTATCAAGACATTGTCTGTTTTGCTGCTGTTTCTGTTTGAATGAGCTATTGCCATGCCTTGGGTCTTAAATTAAAAATTCATACCCTTTGGGATTGTACAGATCTGTCCTTGATTGTACAAAAGAACCATGGCAAACATGCTTATCTCCAGCATTACCTGGTCATGGTTTTTGCCGGTCATAGCTGCCGGCATCAGAGTCGGGGAAGCGGCACCTCACTGCATCCCCGATTTCCTGGGGTACACCAGGGGCTTGTGCCCCTTGGTGTCCAGCTTTGCAACAAAAATGAAAAGACAAAAATTAAATGAATACGCAGTAATAAAGTTTCTGTACTGGAGAAATGTGCACAAGAATAGTTTCTTTATCTAAGAGCTGTGAGTGTACATTTTTAAATCACTTTTAGTATATTGCATGCCAGTTTGTAGTGTTTAGGATGAGTGTGTGTGTGTGTTGGGGAGGGAAAGGGGGGGGGGGGGGGCTGTTGTGTGTGTGCCTGACATCCCGGTGGTTGGGTTTATTTGCAAACTGAACACATTTTGTTGGGGTTTCAAGATGGTTTTATCCAGATGCCTTTTCATTTTTGTGACTTGGTTGACTGTGTCATTATCATGAATAAAAAGCAGTGTACATACTAAAATCATGTCTTGAATTTTCTCGTGACACCAACCTTCTTTCTTTCATCACATATCCTCTCTCTCTTCTCTCTCTCTCTCTCTCTCTCTCTCCGCTTTCTCCCCTCCTAACACTGTGTGTGCATATGTATGTATGTGTATGTATGGCTTGTGCGCAATTGCATGTATGTTTGAGCCACAAGAAGAAGAAAGACAAAAAGCAGCAGCTTACTCTCAGGCTCCCCCAGAGGCTGCGGTAACCCTCCTTCCGACTACTGCCTCGATGGAAGAGGGGGTTTCTTCAGCCCCGGGGCCCTAACATATCTGAAACATAAGAAACAGTTTCCCAAACAGTAATATTATTCACAGACTTATATAAAAATTTCCCAAAATTTTTTTTACTCTTTCATCAATCTACTCGCTCTCGATCTCTATTCAAATTCCAAAATATCAGAAACGGAAAGGGAGTGGAAGTTCCTCACAAGTTCAGGGTAGTAATTAAGAAACAAGTAATATAATCCAAGAGTAAAGGCCAAAAAAAAGTAAATTTCAGAGGTAAGAAATCGAAGTTTCGCACCACACACACCTCGTATCATGTTCGTGCACTACACCAACCCCCCCTCCCCCTCCAATATCTCGCCACACACAAAACATGCTAATACACGCATGCACACACACTAACACACACAAAACACACACCCCGTGAAACAAAGCATACCCCCAACATGATTTCTGAACTCGGGATTTTTCATTTAGGGGGGGTGATATGAATTTCACCCCTTTACCATTTAGCCTCAGCAGCGTGTAGTGCGAAGTCATCTGGAAACTGGTGCTGTGATTTCTATTTTCAAACGATCATAAAAGTTCATCAAAAACACAAAAGTGATGCTAATTCCATTGACAGAATGCATCTTCCTTTATCTTAACCAGTGAATGTTTCATAGGTTGTTTACTTACCCCAAAACAGAAAAAGACTCGGTCAGCTCTTGTACGTCCATTGCTGTCTGCTGCTGTGACTGACGTCTGCGCCTATGCGGGAACTGGTAGAGAAAGTGCCTCTCCCTGTGCGGCCGAAAATAACGGCACTGCGGCGGGCGGGCATTGGGTAGGATACCCACAGCAAGGGTGGGACATATTCAAAAGCGCTTATTGGCGGATGGGTGTACACCCCCGAGATCGCTCTGAGTAAAATCCTGCATCCAAGGTTAAGGGACAAGAGACGCGACCCTCCATTACCATTAACTGATGAAGATACGCCATTGTTTTCGTTCCTCTTTCATACCACACGCATGCAGCACACACACATACACACCCCCACACCACACCCCACACACCACACCCACCACCAATAAACAATGTCAAGAGCTCCTACTCCATAGTACATGCCACAGTAAAACAATATAAACAGATGGTCAACAAACTTAACAACATTGTTTTCACAGTAAAACAATTATAACAGATGGTCAACCAAAAAATAAAACAAATATTGTTTTCCACAGTAAACATATAAACAGATGGTCAACAAAACATATAAACAACTATTGTTTTCACAGTAAAACAATATAAACAGATGGGCAACAAACCTATAACAACTATTGTTTTCCACAGTAAAACAATAAAAACAGATGGTCAACAAACATATAACAACTATTTTTTTTCCCAGTAAAAACAATATAAACAGATGGTCCAACAAACATTAACAACTTTTGTTTTCCACAGTAAAAACAATAAAAAACAGATGGTCAACAAACATATAACAACTATTGTTTTCCACAGCAAAACAATATAAACAGATGGTCAACAAACATATAACAACTATTGTTTTTGTTTTCCATTTTAATTTTACACACATTTCCAGTATAGTGGCAGGAAAAATACTGTATTTTATAATAAAATATCTTGACCTTGACATCTCTCTGGAGACTTTGTTAAGATTTTGTGTGTGTGTGTGTGTGTGTATGTGTGTGTGTATACTTTGTTTGCTTTGATTTTTTTTTTTCAGGAAGGCATTGAAGGGTGAGATGGGAAGTGGAGGGGGATGGAGGGGAAGGGGGGGGGGGGGGAAGGGGGAGTACAGCAAAATACAAACATATGTTTTCAGCAATTGAAAATTTTACCCAAATATTTCTGAACAAAGCACACATAAGTATGAACATGTTCAAAACCACGTTCAAATGTATTGCTCTATCTTCATCCTCAAAATGGCATCCAACATAACATGTAACTTTATTTCATCACATTTTCCCTGAAACAAATCACAGTTTTCCCTGAAACAAGCATGGGTAAATCTGAGAGAGCTGGAGTTTCTGGTTTTTTGTTTTCAGCATGCACCTCATAATCCTTCAATGACTCTTTGGAATTAGTCTCCTTACAAAACAAAGCATCAAACTTGTAAAAAAAAAAGCATCAAACCTTACAAAACAAAGCATCAAACCTTACAAAACAAAGCATCAAACCTTACAAAACAAAGCATCAAACCTTACAAAAAAAAGCATCAAACCTTACAAAACAAAGCATAAAACCCTTTACAAACAAGCATCAAACCTTACAAAACAAAGCTCAAACCTGTCAAAATAAAGCATCAAACCTGTCAAAACAAAGCATCAAAACCTGTCAAAACAAAGCATCAAACCTTACAAAACAAAGCATCAAACTGTCAAAAAAAAAAGCATCAAACCTGTCAAAACAAAGCATCAAACCTTTTACAAACAAAGCATCAAATTTGTCAAACAAAGCATCAAACCTGTCAAAACAAAGCATCAAACCCTTACAAAACAAAAGCATCAAACCTGTCAAGAGAACACAGGCTTTTCTTCAAATGTTTAACACAGTAAAAGCATTTGGGATTTTCGTCTGATTTTTCCAAAGGTGAGTTTAGTGATGAGTGGATTTTTTCCATGGACATGGCAAAATGAATTAGGCTTGGTACCACATGGCAAAAGATATTAGGTGGTACACACATGGCAAAAAGATATTAGACTGGTACACACATCATTTTTTTTTGTTGTTTTTTCCCAGTGGCACTACGGCAACATTATGAAAGTATTCGGCGCTAACTGACATAAATGAATGAATGAATTTTTCTATTCAACTTGTTTTCGCCATAAATGGTGATAATTACATGGAAACAAAGGTAAAACATGCGCTTGCATGCACTTTCACGCACGCATAACAAAAATTTTAACCTACACATACAAACACGCCTACCTATACATGTACGAGTAAAATACATCACATTACAAAATTAGTAATCACAATACATCACATTACAAAATTAAGTAATCACTGTTACGGATGGTGTGTGGGGGCGTGTTTTGTTGTCTGACCTCTCGCTCTCAAAAGTTTGGGTGCGTGTACGACTTTTCCCCTACACACACCCACACCATACGGGAAAATTTGATAGCCAGGCAACACACGTGTAAGATTTTTCTTTTTTATATGCTGCCTGAACCATTAAAATGAATCGTTACCAATCAATACATGCCATTACATAGAATACAGACCAATGCACGTCAATTAAGACATCAATACATAAGACACTTCAAACATCATATATCAGCGTATCATACTACTAATAATAATAATAATAATAATGGATTGCATTTCTATAGCGCA
Organism: Conus ventricosus; assembly: GCA_018398815.1. Classification (NCBI taxonomy): domain Eukaryota; kingdom Metazoa; phylum Mollusca; class Gastropoda; order Neogastropoda; family Conidae; genus Conus; species Conus ventricosus. Next base: position 1,988,761 of record CM031617.1, read on the forward strand.
ATTCTAATTCAACAAATTACTCATTGCGCTTGATCTCACGCATACATTCCTTCATACATTGTGATTCATTCGAAACAATCATTAATATAGAAAATTACAGCACAAAAATAATAAGATAAAAATAAAAGCAGCACGTCTAACTACAGAATAAAACAAAAAAAGCATTACCCTAAATGTGCTTTGAAAAGATAGGTTTTCAGATGGCTCTTGAAAGTGCTAAGAGAAGGTGAGTGTCTGAGGTGACGGCAACTTATTTCCATATCCTGGAGCAGCAATACCAAAGGCACGCCCCCAGCTGTCTGAAGGTTCGACCTGGGGAGCACTAACTGCTTCTCTGAAGAAGATCTCGCCGGCGCCGTCCACAGTGTCTCACATATACAATCAACGCACTCGGTTCCACAGTACCCAAGCCACAGTCTACAGCACTAAAATAAGACGAAGAAGGATAACCAAGGTCCCACACGGTAAAACACAGCCGTTCACAAACACAAGCGACGAAGAAGAAACAGGGTCTCAACACAGCAAGCACATATATTTACGTCGAAACTATCAGAAGAAGAACCGCAAATTCACAAGGCACAGTAACCCATAGCAGAAGAACCGCAGATTCACAAAGCACAGCAATCCACAGAAGAAGAACCGCAGATTCATAAAGCACAGCGATCCACAGATGAAGAACTGCAGATTCATAAGCACAGTAAACCATAGAAGAACTGCAGATTCACAAGGCACAGCAATCAATATTGAATCCCGGAGAACACAATAAACTTCGATTCGACGTACCGTTGATCTAAAACAAAATATTAACTTCTCCGTTTATTGATACTACAGTGTTCACATCAATAATTCAGCCCACCGACACACATGCGGTGGTACAATTAGAGCACATTAAATATTATTACAGGAGTTTTAATTCACTCTCGGCGACACAGCATTCACAACAATTTTATAACAAATACATTTCCTGCTACATATTCCGCTCGTATCGTCATCAAAAGTATCCCACATACACAATGAACTTCGTCGTACTACTGACTTGAAAGTCAGCCTCTCCACATAGAATCACTACGGAGAAAAATGATGATTAAAACAAAATAAATAGGCTGGACACCAAAGCCTCGGCCGTTATTCTTGCTCCCTTCTCTTTTCTAATATTATTATTTTCGTCATGTAGTTACCTATGTCATTTTAAGTTAACGTCAAAATTTACGTTGACGTCACAATCACAAAATTTCAAACAAATTATAGTAAAAGGCCAATAGGACTATTCAGTATACTTGTCCCATGCCATTACACTTTAGTTGATTGATTGTATAATGCAGATAATCTGTTGTCTGAAATCCCACTGCTTGTCAAAATATCGGCAAAAGCGATACTACTCTCTAACGTTCCCCACACTGATTTCTTCATCAGTCAATGTTTGGACAATGACTCACAATTAACATTAAACGACAATTGTGTGGGTGGATGATGTGCTCCTGTTCTTGTAGGTTGACTGACTTTGTAGCACACCTGCATCTTTCCGACACCAACAGAATGCCATAGCCAATTTCCTTCTGACCCCAACAGAATGCCTTTAGCGATATTCGTTCGACACCAACAGAATGCCATAGCAGTTTTCGTTCTGACACCAAACAGAATGCCTTTTTAGCGGTATTCGTTCGACCCCAACAGAATGCCATAGCCCTATTCGTTCTGACACCAACAGAATGCCATAGCGGTATTCGTTCTGACCCCAACAAAATGCCATAGCCATATTCCTTCTAACACCAACAGAATGCCATAGCGGTATTCGTTCTGACACCAACAAAAATGCCTTTAGCGGTATTCGTTCTGACACCAACAGAATGCCATAGCCATATTCCTTCTGACCCCAACAGAATGCTATAGCCATATTCCTTCTGACACCAACAGAATGCCATAGCCATATTCCTTGCTGCCTTCCCAGAGTGCTGCTGACCCAACATTTTCCACCTCCACTCCATTCAGTCAAAGCACTGGCCAATAATTTTGGTCAGTTGATCAAAACCATAATAATAACAATAATAAAGCAATTATAAAGCGCCTTGCCAAAGGTTCTAGGTGCTGACAAACCAAAATCTCGTGTACGCCACGGGCTGCCTTTCCTGGGTAATGCTGACTGAAGAGTTGCCTGCCAGTGCTTCATTTAGTCGTTTCCCGGTCATCCAGTCAAAATCATTCACTCGATTTCCTTACTTTCTTCACTCTTTTCAAATTTCTCACGCAGGGTGCATGCTATGAGTAAAAATGTCCCCCATACCAACGGTCAAACTGGCCTTTTTCTTCCGAAAGTTGGTGATGGGATTTTACTTGGTGTGCAATTGTTATGTGTGCATTCACACATGGAAACCTCGGTTTATAGTCTCACCGAAAGACTGTATGAGAAATGGAGTCAGAACCCAATGTTAACCCCAAGGGAAAAAAACCTCCTGTACAGAAACAGCCTGGCGGAGATTCAAACCCTTAATCCCAGGATCACCCAAAATTTATGATTACGGCGCTCTACCAACTGAGTATTTCGGCCCCAACCAATTAACTTCTTTTCTTTTCCTTATAGGGCCACAGATTTCAACATTTTCCTTCTTTATTTTCTGGGTGCTGGAGTCACCTGTGCTATTGTGACGACACACTGACGGAACCGAGTGATGTGTTGTGACGGGCACACTGATGGAACTGAGTGAGTGCTCCGTTATCCTATTGTGACGACACACTGATGGAACTGAGTGATGTGTTGTGACGACACATGATGGAAAATGAGTGATGTGTTGTGACGACACACTGATGGAACTGAGTGATGTGCTCCGTTATCATTGTGACGACACACTGACGGAACTGAGTGATGTGCTCCGTTATCCTATGAGCACTGAAGCCAATCGAATCTACGTGGTTTGATTTTTAACCACATTATCGACACATATTACAAGTAAATCGAGGGGATCTTTGCTAGTAATTTCACAGAAAAAAAAAGTATTTAATTTTCACTGGACTAAACCATACAATGATTCCCCCTATAATAACTGACTTGGCTTAATATTTGTCACAGATGCTAGATCTGTCAGAGTGCTTTTCTCATTTGAGTTTCAATGTGAAACTTAGGTCTGTTTTGGCAGAAAGAACGTACCATGATCAAGGCAATCTAAACATTTAGACTCAACCTTTGTGTGTGGTAGCTAAAAGATCTCTGAGCTTTGTGTGGTGTGTGTGGTGTGTGTGTGGAGTGTGTGTGTGGTGTGTGTGTGTGTGGTGTGTGTGTGTGTGTGTGTGTATGCATGATGTCTGCAGGCAGTACTGTTTGTTGGCACTGTGGAAGTATGTGGTTGCTAATACAAAACAGTGTTGTTTGCTGGTCAGCCATTGGCCTCTCCCTCTCCCTCTCTTCACCTCTCCTTCTCCCTTCCTTCCCCCATCACTCAGTTGGCTAACGTCTCTGCTGTTTGTTTAGCTCAGTACAAATATTCTTTAAATACTGGTTTGGGTTTCATAATCATGGTTTCATACATATGTGTTTGTACACCATTCAATTTACTGTGTACTTTTGTAATGTGCTACAGTTTGTCTTTGTCTGCTGTCAATGACAATGGCCCGTTTTTTCATGTTTGGTTTTGTTTATTTTTTTGGCCGACAATTTATTTTTTTTTCATCTCGAAGGAAACTGAAATATGGAAACTCAAAGAAAAACAAAAGTTCCCTACTCAGGATAATGACATGGCAAAGACTTGTTTAAACTTTACAGAAATACACATTTTCTGATAAAAAGAAAGGGAGATCAAGAAGACATGTGAATACCCCTCCCCCCATCATTATGATAATGAAATGGCAAAGTTTTGTTTATAGAAATGTCACTAAATATGTCGTCAAAAAGAAAATATCATTGAAACAAAAATGGGGAATTAGGTGGGAGGAGGACAGGGGAAGGGCGGGGATTAAAGCTTGAATATCAAAACCCTTCATTAATACCATATTGGAACCATATCTTAGAAAAATCCTGTGTCACTACATGAAGAACAGTTCAATGGCTTTAGAGTTGTTTTGCATGCGCACACACGCGGCAAAACACACACACACACACACACACACACACATCAAACGCACACTCTACACACACATCACAGACACACATACAGGGGGCATTCTCAATTCCATAATTAACTCGTAACTGTTATGTACTTCATTTGTACAAACTGACCGGCACAAAAAGAAAAAACAAAAGAAAAGAAAATAATGCGCAAAGAAAGTCTCAAAACACAATGAAGTTTTTTTTTCCAGGGCATAAGTTCACAACCTCAGTCAGTAAGGAGATGCTCATCTGCGGTTGAAGAGCTCACTGAACTCTTTGTAGCAAGCGGAAGGCAGCAGGGAGTCCGGGTTTTTGATGAAGTCTTGCTGGACATCTGTGAGATCACTCTCTGTGACTCCACGGGCGGCCAGTTCCATCTGGACACGTCCCAGGTTATTTTGGGTCAGGATAACCGTAGCTGCAACAACAGGTGACTGTGTACTGGCTGTCAGAGAGGATTTTGCCCATCACTACAATAAACTGCACCAAACAGTAACACAATAAACTGCACCAAATAGTAACACAAGACGTTTTTTTTTTGTTTTGTGTGGCTTTTCTGTCATTTACCCCCTTTATAATCGGAGCGTACTGAGAATATTTGCCAGTCACGCTGTCTGCTCAACCAACCTAAAAACGAGAAGCAGTCTCATTTCTGCGCACCACTCATGTTCTGGTCTGTTCTGATTAATAGCCAAACCTTCCCTCAACAGTAGTGGTTTCCTGTTTCCATACTAAAGCTTGAGCATATGGGGCTTCCGTCGTATTTCTACTGACTCTGCTTTCAATACAGATACAAGTTTTTTTCCACTGCATACATCTTACGCATCCAAGGAAAAAGATGCTAGACATCTGCTGTCCCTCTGTCCCTGTTTCTCTTCCATCCCTCTCTCAAATTCTCCTTCACACTGGGAAGCCTAGGCTGGCAGCCATTCCCTTTCCTACTCCCCGCTCTTCACCACACCCCTGTCAACCAAAGAGACACTGACCCTCGCGCTCCTTGCAAGAATTAGATGCCTTCATCCTTCCTTCCCTTCACCTGGTCACCACAGAGGTTTAGACAAGATCACGGTTTCATTCTCTCACAGCTCACCGAGTGGAGGTTAGAGGTCAACGAAGTGTGAGAGACAGTATGTCAGAAGGTCAAGGAAGGTCAGGCTGGTGAAGCTTTTCTCCTGTATCACAAGATCTGTTTATGACTATCATCAGGATAAACTTGCTTGAGACAGCAAGACTCTCATCTGGAGGTCAGAACCCTTATCCTTGTGGTAGAAAACTGTCCTCCATACTTAGGTCCATACTGTTTCACAAACTCAAAGGAAATCCTCAATCAGGCAGATAAAATGTCAACACACGGGTGTGAAACAGTTACCTGTGACTTGGACATTTGATATCCCAGTCAGCATCCTGACATATGTTTAAAATCAAATTGTTGACTCTCTAGATCTCTTAGCTTGACCCATAAACTGAGAAAGGGTAACTCTATTTGCAATGAAAAGGTAGGCGATATCTTCCATTATTTTTTTTTTCCAGAATGGGTCTATTGAAAATTTTTTTTAATTTAAGTTATGCATAAAGCTTTCAAAAACTAGTTTCATAACAATAACCTCAAATACCTGTAAACATGGTTGGAGACATTTTAATCCAGTCATATGTTCATTTTTCTTTTACAGTAAAAAGAAAAAATATCTATGTTTAAAAAGAATGTTTTTTCCACTCTCATATCTATCCTTTCAGTCAGTTTGTTACCATGAATTACTCAGCTTTTGAGGCAGCCTCTATGATTGGTTGACCATCAGACATCATGACTTGACTCCATCAATTTCTGGTAAATCTCTTGTCCTGAAAGTTTCTCATACAGCTTTTAACAGACTTTAATTGGACTGTGAGGCGTACTATGTGGTGGTGTTATTTCACAAGACAGGATTCTAGAGTCTGGGTTCAGTTTCCCAGTGAGAAAATAAATTTAATGAGACAAACGAATTTAAATCAAGTCAGACTGCAAGGAACTCATTCTGTCTCCTGACACCACTGATAAAGAGAAAACTGCATTGTGCAGATAACACACTGCACTTTTTTGCTCATTTTTCTTTTTCTCTTTTATCTGTTCTTACATTTTTAAGGAGCACAGATGCTCAATGTTGCATGCAGTGGAATAAACTGTTATTCATGAAACATTGTTTTATTAAGCGATATGTGTATGACAGGAATAAACTGTTCAACAGAAGACATCATTAATATTAAGTGATGTGATGTGTATGATGGGAATAAACTGTTCAACAGAAGACATCATTTATATTAAGTGATGTGATGTGTATGATGGGAATAAACTGTTCAACAGAAGACATCATTCACATTAAGTGATGTGATGTGTATGATGGGAATAAACTGTTCAACAGAAGACATCATTCATATTAAGTGATGTGATGTGTATGATGGGGAAAAAACTGTTCAACAGAAGACATCATTCATATAAGTGATGTGATGTGTATGACGGGAATAAACTGTTCAATAGAAGACATCATTTATATTAAGTGATGTGATGCATATGATCAAAGATGTACTGCAGATTCTTTTGAAGATCTTGTTCCAAAATGTTCCTTCTGGTGTAATCTTTTTCTTTCAAGAAAATCTTCTTTTTTTTTTTTCATTTGATCTGACATGACCAAGATTTAGATCAAGCTTTCAATCTCAAGACTTTTACCTGGTTTAGAACTTCAGTCTTACCATTCTTTCTATCTCAAGACTTGACCTGGTTTAGAACCTCAGTCTTACCATTCTTTCTATCTCAAGACTTGACCTGGTTTAGAACTTCAGTCTTACCCTTCTTTCTGTCTCAAGACTTGACCTGGTTTAGAACTTCAGTCTTACCATTCTTTCTGTCTCAAGACTTGACCTGGTTTAGAACTTCAGTCTTACCATTCTTTCTAATTCTATCTCAAGACTTGACCTGGTTTAGAACTTCAGTCTTACCATTCTTTCTTCAATAAACTTTCTTTCACCTTGCTTGCAGCTGTGTTGTAACATGAATGGTCAGAAGGGCCATCGTGAATTGACACAACTTGATCTGCTCATTCTCAGTATCTGGCACACTTTGTGGAAGACAACATTCCAGCACTAAATATACTTGAACTCTTCAACAAAACTCCACACAAAGAGAAAAGAGAAAGAAAAAAAAAGGGGGGGGGGGGGGGTGGCGAGCTGACTACTGCAACGGACCCTGATGAGAGAAACATCATCATTTATGAGAAATAACACATAGCAGTTCTTTTATCATTCACCATCGTTCAAAACTGATATCTACCAAACCTAAAGCAGCGGTGACAGACATGTATCTTAGCAAGAACAATTCTGCATCATTTTTAAGAACAATTCTGCATCATTTTTAAGAACAATTCTGCATCATTTTTAAGAACCATTCTGCATCATTTTTAAGAACAATTCTGCATCATTTTAAGCGCAGTTGTCTGCAACATCACACTGGCAGCAGTCACAGACCAGGTGGGGGTGGAGGTGGGGTGGGGGTGGGGTGAGGTGGTGGGTTAGTTCGGTTGAGTTCAAAGAGAAAAGAACCAAACTTTGCACCAGACACTGCGCTGCAAGGATCAGCGTCGGGGACGACAGGTTTCAGAGGTCATGGGTACCCACCAAGGGCGTTTATTTGTGCGATTTGTTCAGCTCTGGCTGGCTCTAGCATGTGATCAGAGCCTTGGAAGACCGGGACCATGCAAATCCACTTTCATCCATTGAATGGAGTGATGCAGTGGGAGTGAGGCTCCAATTTACTGATCAACCAGACGCCTGTGTCTGTCCGGCTTAGTTAATGTCAGAATGTATAGTGCAATGAAGTGCCGAGTATGTCACCCCTGCCAAGTGCAGACTCTGACCACGGGGACGTCCACGGCATCATCGACATTCTGACCGATTGCCTCGAAGAACAGTATCAGATTCTTTGTCCTTTTGTCTCCATGCTCGTGTGACGACCTTAGTTCCACATTCTTCTCCACGTCCATATCTCTTTAATTCATGTCAAAGCCATTTGTATCAGCAAGGTCAAGGAGACTGTTTTGGGGATGGAAGTGGTGGTGTCCTCTCATGGCTGTGGCCGTGTGTGAAGGATCTGGAGAGAAAGCCACAGAAGTAATGCCCGTTCAAACGAATGGAAGGAAAGAGAAAGCC
>CM031617.1:1997114-2008238 GCA_018398815.1 Conus ventricosus
TTATTTGGTTTTCATTTCTTGACCCTTAAATGTTCATTCTCTTTTGTCATTTGAAAATTATTTTCAAAAATAAATAAATCATAGTATTTCTTTACACTTAATCTAGGCTCAAAGGTCTCCCTTACATTGCAGATGCACAGTCTGTCACATACACCCACACCACCAACAAAGCACACAAAAAGCTCCAACACACATTTAACATCACAGTCACACACAGTCACATGTACCCGCGCTACAGCAAAGGCTAACAAACTCTCACACGACCAACGCATTAGAACAGACAGAACAGCTCGCTAGCCAGATGTCCACATAAAGTAAACATATATGAACAGAAAGATAAACTGAAGAGAAAGTAAGTCAACCAGTCAATCAGATAAAGAAAAAATAAACCACTGAACAGCTAACAATTAAACAGTACATGATAATCCATTTGTATTTGTACACACAACTGAAATCAATACATACACCAATAAATAAGTTCACACATACCTATGTAAGCGTAAATCAACCACTGACTTGGTACATACATACAAAAAGATTGCAAATCTCGGGAAATTTCTCATATACCAACATACTGCACATTCAAATGTAACAACAGAACCTGAATATAAAAATAAAACAAAAACAATTAAAAACAAACAAGCAAAACGGACCCCAACTTCAAACCAACCAGCAGCTCCGTATCAAGTCCAGACATGATCAAGTGGTGCACCAAGTCCTACCTGCACTCCCTTGGTGGCCGACCAGATCTCACATCCCCGTCCAGGGCCGCTGAGGCAATGTGACAGCCATCACTGGAGTAGGCCACGGCCCGCACCGATGTCATGTGACCACGCAACACCTGCCGCACAAAATGGACAAAACCATGCTGCGATGTGCTTGACAACCGACTGAACCATTTTTAGGGGCGAAACATCACAGCGTATCCAAAGCACAGCATACAAATATTCTTTTTCTTATCAGAGATCTTGTACTGGAGGGTAAACAACTCTTGGCGACAGGCAATTCTGCCAGACTGTCCCTCCCTCAGGGAAAGAACTGTCATCTTATATACAAGTTCTTTGTTTTTACCAACTCTTGCAGAAAAAGGGTAGAGTGCAAACAGAGAGAGAGAGAGAGAAGAGAAAGCGAGAGAGAGAATGTGCATGTGTGTGTGTGTGTGTGTGTTCGCGCGTACATATAAGACAGTAAGAGACTGCAGATTTTTATCATATCCATTTTGTTTGTCGATGCTAGCCACAGTAAGAGACTGCAGATTTTTTATCATATCCATTTTGTTTGTCGATCAGCCAAAACATGTTTTCATTAAAGGGGGCTACTTTTCGGACCCTAAAACGAAAACTTACTCTCAATTTTTGGGCTCAAAATACTGTACCATGTCAACAATAGCTTCACGGCATTAGTCTGCTCGCCAGCCGAATTTTTTGTGTGGCAATGCGGGAAAGACAGTCACTGTGCCCAACCCATTTTCCCCCGTCGAAGAAGCCCATGTCATCCCCAACCCATTCTCTCTGGGCCTGCCTCCAACAAATAAGTCTTGTGCTCTGTCTTCCCTTCTTTTGGGGGGGGGGGGCCGTTGTGTTAAAAGCTTTGTTTTTGCTTTTCTTTGCTTATTTTTTTGTGTTTGGGCGGCTTCAAAACCCTTTCATTTTTGAACGGGGGGGCTTTGGGTTTGGGTGTGCTTTATTCATTTGTTTACCACCACTCGCCTTTGTGCCTTGTCTCGGCCCGCGACCTCGCCTTCCGCTTTTTTTCGATCTCGAAAGTTGGAACTCCATCCCCGGGTTTTCCCACCCTTTCTCCCCAGTTTTTGGCCTTACGGCCCCTTGTTCACCGAATTCTGCCCCCTTCTCCTTCCATTCGGACTCCGATTCGCCAAACTTCACGTCTCCCCTCGGCTTCCATTTCTTCGCCGTCTTCCGCCATTTGTGTCGGTCGTCCCCCTTTTTTGTTTCGCCCGGGCCCCAAACCGCGTCACTTCGATCGCCTCTTCATCAACACGAGATCCGTTATTTTTACTACACTTCATTTCTCCCCCCGAGGTTGGTTGAGCTCTTATCCCCACCCACCTCTTTGTCCCCCTTTGCATCGTGCGTTCCTTTTTGTTCCCCACCACCAGTCCCCAACAGGGGTAAAGGGCACTAAGGGCTCGAGGCCTCCCCTTCGCAGTCGCTCTCTACACCGGGGGGCCCGTTCGATTCCAGGGGACAAACCCTCACCACACAGAGCGTATGGTGGGTGTAGAAGGGTTCCGCCAGGGGACCCGACCACATTCCGACCCCCCCTCACCCGACCGGGGGATACACGATCGTCGGATCGAAGTCCAACAGTCAGTCCCATCGAGGGCAATGGGGCAGCATTCCCGGGGACGTTTTTCATTTCTTTTTTCCCCCTAAGCCCAAATCCAAGGGAAAAGGCCCCCATAAAAGGGGACCTGCCCTTCCTAAATCCCCCCGTTCCCCGACGGTTCGCCTGTTCGACTTCGACCGCGTAAAACCCTACCTATAAACCCGCCGGCGATCATCGGCCCCAGGGGACCCTTGCCGAACCCGGACCGCAGGGGTGGCGACTCGCGGCGGAATCACCGCACGTCACCCGTTCTATTGAACTCGTGACCTAGCACCTCCCCCACTAACGTCCCCCAGTCTAAACACCTCTCCCCAACCTGTCCGGGTTCACCACGACCCGACACGGGGACGTCAACACACCGTTGAGGGACTGTGGCCATCTTTTGGTGGAACCCCCCCCCACGGGCCAAACCCGGGTCAGGTAACGCAGGCATCGACAGCCGGAAACTGCGGCCTCCCCCCCCGACGGTCCCCCCACCCCGATCGATCGCTAAATCTCCCCTGGGGGACAGGACTTTGGGGAGCCGATTTCTTCCCTCCCCCATTGGGCAACGTCCGCGGTCCCTTCCCCCGGGGGAGGATCCCCGGGGGCCGGGGGAAACCTTTCCCCCCGAGTTCACGCGTCCTCAGCCACCCCTCCGCTACCAAAAACGCCAGGAGGCTCGGCGACGTAACACTCACCGACCCCTCTCCACGCGGGGGGCCCGGCGCGGACCCCACCCGGGAGATGCAGGGGGCAGTGCCCCCGGGGTGCGAAAGGGTTACCCGGGTCCCCGGGAAAACCGCCTCGGGGCCGCCACACCCTCCTTTCTCCCCGGGACCGGGGGTTTCATTCCCCCGAGGGGAAAATCGTGGTTTAAAACTCTGACCTTCCCCTGACTCCATCTTTGGTCCATGGGCATCCGGCCTCCCAACTGGTCAAACCGGGCCCCCTTCCTCTCGGGCGCTGTCCGTCGCATCCCCTATTTTCACGCCGATTTAGGGAAACCCCCGGGGGACCCGTCCCGTTTCCCCCCCCCCTTTCCCAACGGTTCACGAACCCACCACCCCGACCGGCCTTCCGAAGGTGGACCTGAACTTCCCCTTTCCGAAAAAACTGACCCCAACTGGAGGAGGGGTTTGAGGTTTTTCCTCCCCCACGGGGCCCCTTTCCATTTTGGAGAGCGGGCGCCCTAAATTTTGTTGTTAGGGAACCCCTCCCCTAACAACCTCTTCCCCCTTTTCCCGTTTCACTGGTCCCCCCCAAACCCACGTCACGGCCCAAGGATAGCCCCCCCCCAACCATCACCCTTGTTGGAAGAGGCCTCCGCCGGGGGTGCACATCCGTTCCCCCACCGGGATTGACTTCTTATCACCCCCCAACGCGGCCCCAGTAGGAGTATTCCTCAAGGACCGCGTCGGGGCCCCCATGTTTTTTCCTCTTTTCTGCCAACCGGCCACCGGGGAGATTCCCTTTCCCCCCGGCTGACCTCGGGGCCACTCCCCCGCCCCCCCCTCCCAACCACCTCTCTTTCTATAAAAACCCTATAGAGGGGACAGAATCGCCAGGGCTGGCATTCTCACACCAGCGGGGCATCCCCTCATGACATGTCCGCGCGGCTGAGGAATTTGGGCCCAAATGAGGGAGGCTTGTCTCAGCGTTTTTCAACCCGGACGACACTGAGGCGGGCCCCCCTTTTAAAGACCCCCCATTTTTTTCCCGGTCAAAAAGATAGCGCACCCCCTTTGGGCTGCGCGACAGCGACCAGGGTCTTTTTAAAACTCCCTTCTGGCAGTGAGAGTGCCTTGCACACAGGCCCCCCATCTCCCCCAAAGCGCTAAAGGGGCCCTTTAAACCTGCTTCCGGGTCAGGGCAGTCGTTTTTTTCGGCGACTTTTCCCTGCGGTCATAACCCGCCGTCAGGGCGCAAACAGGCCCCTTTTTTTGCACCACAACCCCCTCACCATCGCCCTTCAGACCTTCTTTCGTCAGCCCTACCCACAGCCAGACCCCAGCCCCCCCAACAGCGCCCCTAAAGGGGGCCCGCCAAACCCCGACCCCCAAACCGAAAAAACCCCAACAGAATTTTCGGTTGGGCCCCAACAGGCCCGCCCCGGGGTGACTAGGGGACCCACCTTCCAGGGCGGGAAATGCAGCTTCCCGACACCCCCCCGGCCCCTCTGCCCCCCCCGGGAGGCATCTGCCCGGGGCATGCCCACCATGGGGGGCGCATGGGCCCAAAACCCCCTGGGGGGTTTCTTTTCTGCAGGAGGGGTTCCGCTACCCGGGCACCACAACGCCCTCCCCTTCTGCCCCCCCCTCCTCCTTCCACCACGATCCACCCCCCCCCCAGGGGGAGGCCCTTCGCCGGGAAATCGAAGCTTCCCCGGGGAAGGGCGCCACACCGAGGACCACACCCCAACCCCGGGGTTTTTACTCTCGTCTCTTTGAGCCCCAAAAGGGCCCCTCGGCGCTGGAGGCCCATCCCGCCCCTTTTCCCCCTCAACGATTCCTCGGGCCCAAACCCAATTCAAGATGGAGACCCCGGCCCAGATCAGGACTCCATCCCCCATCGGGACTGGGCCCCCTCTAAACTGAAAGATGTACTTTTTGTCCTCATCCACCTCCCCCAAAACGATACCTTCTTTCGTCTGGCGGGGCGGGTTTTCAATTCAAGGCCCCTCCATTCGGGCTCTCCCGGCTCCCTTCCTCTTCACGAAGGAAACAAGGGGATGGCCGCCCTTGCCAAAAGGGGGACATTCCCCCTTGTCTACCCGACACTCTCGCTTGGTCCCCTCAGGCCCTACCCAATCCCCCCACCTCCAACTAATTTTATCTTTGCTCCTTTTGGGGGGGGGGTTCCCTCCCAACCCCTCAAATGCGAGCTCCGCCCTCAGCAAACACCTTCCTGGGCATGAGCTTCACCCACCTCCATGGTAGTTTCCCCCCCACCCCGGGGAGGCCGCCCGCCCAGTGGATCTCGTTTTTCCCCCCTTCGCCTCCCCCCTCACTTCGGCAAGACTCTTTCCCCTCCCTCCTGGGGGGTATGGAGTCCCGTCTCCTCTCATTCCCCCCAGGCAGATTCCAAACGACGCTTCAGAGGGATTCCGGGCCCTCGTTGTCCCAGACCAACGACAGCTGGAACCAGACCATCCCCCTAGGGCCTTGGTTTTTGGGGCCACGGGGAGTGGCCAGCCCCCACCCTCCCCCCGGGGTTTTTCCCCCCCTCCCATCCCAGGCCCGGGAAATTTACAGGACGCCCCAACTCGGGCTGGGGGGGCCCCTTGGAGAGCATCACGCCCGGGGTTTTTTATCCCTGCGCTCGTCTCACATCAAAAACCCTTGGGAAATGGAGGCGGCAGGCTTTCCCCCCCTCCAATTTCCAGTCCAAGTCCCCACCCATTTTTTTCTCCTTTTTTAAAGGACAACACTTTGTCCTGTTACATCAACAAAGGGGGGGGGGGGGGGGGGGGGGGGGGGGGGGGGGGGGGGGGGGGGGGGGGGGGGGGGGGGGGGGGGTTGGGGGGTCAACAAAAAACCCCAAACCGGCCTCCCACCACCAAGGCCCCCCAAGGGAAGGGAAAGGGAAGGGGGAAAGGAGAAAGGATTTCCCCCGGCAACCCCCGGAAAAGGAAAGTTGGGGGGGGACCCCCCGGGTTAGATTTTACGTGTTTTGGTGGTATTTTCGCCTTCCCCCCCTTTGAACCCCAAAGGGGGTCGGGGGGCGGACCGAGAGCCCGGGGGCATTCCATGCCCCGGTGGGCCCCATCATTCCCTGGTTGGCCCAAGTTGCTTTAGACCCCCCCCTCCTTTTTTCCCCGTGGGACTGCTCGGCAAAGTTTGGGTTAAAATAGGGGTTTCCCTCCCGCTGGGTTTTTGTCGCCCCTGGAAATAATTCCTTTTCCCCCCCCAAGGGCGGTTTCCCGTCCTCCTCTTCCCCTCCTCGCCGGGGGCCCCAAACTCCGAGCCTACAGGCCCTTTCCGAGCACACAGATCCCCAAAATTGCAGAAATAGGAAATGGGTCTCACAAAGACAAACTGTCCCCCCACAAGACCAAAACCAAAAGGAAAGCCCCCTAACCCCTCGCTACTCATCCCTCCCGGTGGGCCCTTGCACACCATCCGGGCCCCAAAAAAGGGGCACCCCTTTGAGAATGTTTCCTTCCCGAAGACTCCAAGGGCCCCTTTTCCTCAGGCCCTCCCCTAACGGGTTCCCCTTTGGGGCCTCCACTGTTTCGGGGCCTTTAAAAACCCCCCCGACCTTTTCCCCCATTCCCCGACCCTTTTTCTTGGACTACCTTTCTCCCCCCCCTTCCGAACGCGAGGCAAAATTCCCCCCCCCCCTTCGGGGGGGGGCCCCCCAAACTTGCCTTTCCCCAGAACCCTCCGTCTCTTTAAGTTCCTTCCCGAGTTTCCACAAAGAACCAGGAACCCCGGCAACCCTCCCCCTTTTACCTCTCATCCCCCCTCATCATGGGGGCGACCCCTCTTCGGACTAGCCCTTTCCCCTCCGGCTAACCCATACTGGGGGGTGGGAGGGCTTTTCAAAAAATTTCTTTTCCCTCAAACCCCCCCCAAAAACAAAAAAACCCTTCCGCCAGGGGCCTCCAAACTAAACCCCGCCCATTCCCGGAATCCGGGCCTCCCCCCTTTTCCCCCCGGGCCCTGAGGTAACCTCCAGGGGAGATTCCCAGCACCTGTTTCCCATGCGAACCCCTGGGGACCTCTCTTTTTGGGGTCCCTCAAAAATTTTTTTTTGGGGCATCCCATGACCGGGGTATGGTTCTTGGGAACCTTTTGGGGCGGGTAAAGCATCCATATCGGGAAACCCCCGGAACCCTGGCACGCCCTCCTCCTTTTAAGTTCTCCCCTTTCCTTACTAAGACCCAAAGGAGTTTGATTATCTCCCTTTTGCTAAACTTACCAGCAAAACCAACCCGCCCTGGGCCCCCCACTACCCAATTCTTGGGGTTCCCCCTTTTCCCGGAAAAGGCCTCATAAAAGGGAAAAGGGGAAATGACACTGGCTTCTTTTTGACGGCGGAAGTTTGGGCACCCGGAGTCATACGCATTAGCCACACAAAAACTTCGGCCTGGCGGCAGACTAACTGCCGTGAACTATGTCTGACCCGGGGAAGATATATACCAAACAGGGAGTAAAATAACAAACAGACAAAAAAGGCCGTGAATGCTATTCTACATGGGAATAAACTGCCAAACAGGGAAAGGACTAACGCCGTGAATGCTTTGTCTACAGGTAAGTTACCCGCCAAACAGGGAAAAAATACAAACAGAAAAATGCCGGGAATGCATTTTTCTGACAGGTAATATACCAGCCCCCAACAGGGGTAAATACAAACACAACTGCCGTGAAACTATTTTGACATGGAAAATATACTACCAAACAGGGGAAAAAAAAACTAACTGCCGGAATGCATTGTCTGACATGGTAAGTATACCAGCCAAACAGGGAGTATAATACAAACAGACTAACTAGCCGTGAATGCTATTGTCTGACATGGTAAGATATACCAGCCAAACAGGGAGTATAATACAAACTGACTAACTGCCGTGAATGCATTGTCTGACATGGTAAGTATACTAGCCAAACAGGGAGTATAATACAAACAGACTAACTGCCGTGAATGCTATTGTCTGACATGGTAAGTATACTAGCCAAACAGGGAAGACTAACTGCCGGTGAATGCTATTGTCTGACATGGTAAGTATACCAGCCAAACAGGGAGTATAATACAAACAGACTAACTGCCGTGAATGCTATGGTCTGACATGGTAAGTATACTAGCCAAACAGGGAGTATAATACAACTGACTAACTGCCGTGAATGCTATTGTCTGACATGGTAAGTATACTAGCCAAACAGGGAAGACTAACTGCCGTGAATGCTATTGTCTGACATGGTAAGTATACAAGCCAAACAGGGAGTATAATACAAACTGACTAACTGCCGTGAATGCTATGGTCTGACATGGTAAGTATACCAGCCAAACAGGGAGTATAATACAAACTGACTAACTGCCGTGAATGCTATTGTCTGACATGGTAAGTATACTAGCCAAACAGGGAAGACTAACTGCCGTGAATGCTATTGTCTGACATGGTAAGTATACTAGCCAAACAGGGAGTATAATACAAACAGACTAACTGCCGTGAATGCTATGTCTGACATGGTAAGTATACTAGCCAAACAGGGAGTATAATACAAACTGACTAACTGCCGTGAATGCTATTGTCTGACATGGTAAGTATACTAGCCAAACAGGGAGTATAATACAAAACGACTAACTGCCGTGAATGCTATTGTCTGACATGGTAAGTAATACTAGCCAAACAGGGAGTATAATACAAACTGACTAACTGCCGTGAATGCTATGTCTGACATGGTAAGTATACTAGCCAAACAGGGAGTATAATACAAACTGACTAACTGCCGTGAATGCTATTGTCTGACATGGTAAGTATACTAGCCAAACAGGGAGTAAATACAAACAGACTAACTGCCGTGAATGCTATTGTCTGACATGGTAAAGTATACTAGCCAAACAGGGAGTATAATACAAACGACTAACTGCCGTGAATGCTATTGTCTGACATGGTAAGTAATACTAGCCAAACAGGGAGTATAATACAAACAGATAACTGCCGTGAATGCTATTGTCTGACATGGTAAGTAATACTAGCCAAACAGGGAGTAAATACAAACAGACTAACTGCCGTGAATGCTATTGTCTGACATGGTAAGTATACTAGCCAAACAGGGAGTATAATACAACCTCCCCATGTTTGTTTGTGCTCCTCATTCAACTTTAAAAAGATAGACACGATCAATCCCTGTCCACTTACAGAAAAGATAGACACGATCAATCCCTGTCCACTTACAGAGAAGAAATACGATCAATCCCTGCCACTTACAGAGAAGATACACGATCAATCCCTGTCCACTTACAGAAAAATAGACACGATCAATCCCTGTCCATTACAGAGAAGATAGACACGATCAATCCCTGTCCACTTACAGAAAAGATAGACACGATCAATCCCTGTCCAATACAGAGAAATAACACGATCAACCCCTGTCCACTTACAGAAAAGATAGACACGATCAATCCCTGTCCACTTACAGAGAAGATAGACACGATCAATCCCTGTCCACTTACAGAAAGATAGACACGATCAATCCCTGTCCACTTACAGAGAAGATAGACACGATCAATCCCTGTCCACTTACAGAAAAGATAGACACGATCAATCCCTGTCCATTACAGAAAAGATAGACAACGATCAATCCCTGTCCACTTACAGAGAAGATAGATACGATCAATCCCTGTCCACTTACAGAGAAGATAGACACGATCAATCCCTGTCCACTTACAGAGAAGATAGATACGATCAATCCCTGTCCACTTACAGAAAAGATAGACACGATCAATCCCTGTCCACTTACAGAGAAGATAGATACGATCAATCCCTGTCCACTTACAGAAAAGATAGACATGATCAATCCCTGTCCACTTACAGAAAAGATTGATACAATCAATCCCTGTCCACTTACAGAAAAGATTGATACAATCAATCCCCTGTCCACTTACAGAAAGATTGATACAATCAATCCCTGTCCACTTACAGAAAAGATAGATATGATCAATCCCTGTCCACTTACAGAAAAGATAGATAGGATCAATCCCTGTCCACTTACAGAAAAGATAGATACAATCAATCCCTGTCCACTTACAGAAAAGATAGATACAATCAATCCCTGTCCACTTACAGAAAAGATAGATACGATCAATCCCTGTCCACTTACAGCTTTGCGTGTTCTGTGCAGAATATCAAAGATCTTGATGGTGGAATCCCAGTTGGCCGTGACGATCAGTTGTCCCTCGGGTGAAACTTCACATCGTTCACAGGACTGAAACCAACAATCACACCAACTGTACAAGTTCTTATCATCTGCCTTCTTCGCAAAGACAACAATAAAGACAATTAACAATTAACACTGAAGTTGGGGCTCTGATAAATCAGTTCATATAACAGCTGTAGTACTGGTTATTACAACTGGCGATGGTGAGAACAAGCAAGCATTTCAACATGGGGAAAAACGTTCTATGTAGCTACGAAAGCTTTCAGTACAAGCGATTTATATTTCAAAGGCTCATTACTGCAAGTCTCTGTCTCTATCGAGGACCTGAGTCACAACAACCAAGCATTACAAGGATCGTAATCTTTCTGCACACTGTTCTCGGTTCCGTGATCCGTTTATCAAATGCTTAAGATTCCAGACCATTTTGGATAATCCTGGACCAGAAAATCATATGAAATCTTGTAAACTCCTGAAATCATATGAAATCTTGTAAACTCCTGAAATCATATGAAATCTTGTAAACTCCTGAAATCATATGAATCTGTAAACTCCTGAAATCATATGAAATCTTGTAAACTCCTGAAATCATATGAAATCTTGTAAACTCCTGAAATCATATGAAATCTTGTAAACTCCTGTCTTTTTTTGTTTTTGTTTGTTTGCTTGTTTGTTCCAACACAGCTAGTCACTACAGGAGATACTCACCACCCAAGACTGAAGTCGCAGATCTTCTCTCCTGACGTGGCGTTCCAAACGCGCACAGAGGTGTCCCACGACGCAGACGCCACCACCTTGCCACTGCGGTCAGCAGTGCAGGCGTTGACTCGTCGGCCGTGTCCTTTCAGCAGAGCAATTCTGATGACAAATCAAACAGTTTGAAGTGAATGCTACATCATGTTTTGTAGTCTGTGTTGGT
>CM031617.1:2015628-2048128 GCA_018398815.1 Conus ventricosus
TATAATATTCTCACTCTGCACCTAGATATAATATTCTCACTCTGCACCTAGATATAATATTCTCACTCTGCACCTAGATAAATATTCTCACTCTGCACCTAGATACAACATTCTCACTCTGCACCTAGATACAATATTCTCACTCTGCACCTAGATACAATATTCTTTCAAAATTCCTGACCTGTGGCCCTGTTCCACATCCCAGAGACTGACGGTGGCATCCAGGGAGGCGCTGCACAGCACCGACTTGCGACGAAGCACACGTCAGCGATGCTGTCCGAGTGGCCGCGGTAAAACCGTAGCTCCTGCAAAGAAACACACACACGTTTGGTGTTAGTTTGGAAAATCTTCTGACTGGGTGGTGTTAGTTTGTAAAATCTTCTGACGGGGTGGTGTTAGTTTGTAAAATCTTCTGACGGGGTGGTGTTAGTTTGTAAAATCTTCTGACGGGGTGGTGTTAGTTTGCAAAATCTTCTGACGGGGTGGCCTTAGTTTGTAAAATCTTCTGACGGGGTGGTGTTAGTTTGTAAAATCTTCTGACGAGGTGGTGTTAGTTTGAAAATCTTCTGACAGGGGATAAAACATATGCTCCACAATCACATGACTGGTGTTAGTTTGTAAAATCTACGACAGGGATAAAACACATGCCTCCACTTTCAACTCCATGCACCATGAGGTCTCCTCCATAGTTATGCTGGTGTGTGTGTGTGTGTGTGTGTGTGTGTGTGTGTGTGTGTGTGTGTGTGTGTGTGTATGTATATATATATTCTGTGTGTGTGTGTGGTGTGTGTGTGTGTGTGTGTGTGTGCGTTGTGTGTGTGTGTGGTGTGCGTGTGCGTGTGCAAGACAGAGAGAGAGAGAAAGAAAGAGTGTGTTCATCAAAACAAAGAATACACTATTAAATGAAGTATGTAGACGGACGTCTAGGCAAAAATCCAAGAAACAAAATCACAAACAATTGAAAGGCCTCGTACCTTGCCAGTAGCCATATCGTAGAGACGAACCAGACAGTCCAAGCCTCCAGTAGCAAAAATATTCATTGTCAGGGGATATGGCAACGCAGGTTGCTGGCTGTAAGAAACAACACACACACACACACAAATACACACACAGACAGTGACTTATGTTGTACACTTATCTGCTCTTCATTTCATGAAATGTCTATTGAGTAGATCTGCTACCAACACTTACATTCCTTTTCTTTTCTCGTATCGAGCCCTAAAGGATCTTAGACAGTAGTCAAACAGGTTAGGTGTTACCATTTCCTTGATCAGTTTGAAGTACCCTCGCCTATGGCCACTGAGAATCTAGGCGCCATTTAAAAACAAAACAGTATAACTTTCTTGTATAAAGTATTCAGCAGAGAAAAATCTTTGTCTTGATTAATAACAGCTTGCCTTCTGCATTGCATCAACGCTGACTGATGATTTACATTTTATAAAAATAAATGTCTTATTTTCATTTCTTCATATGGGACTTTGGCCATCAAAAATGGTTTTTCTTTATTGAATATGAATATGCACAGTTGTGCATGCTCGTAGAAATTATTGTATGTTGTATAAGAGCCATCATATTTATTTACAGTGCCATGTATGATTCATAAAGCATCTTGTACATTTTCCTTAAAAGTATCAATTTGTAACTTTGAATGCATACGTTCTGAGTTGGCATTGTCACCTGTGTACGCCTGCTTTTATTTTGTATGCCTGTCATGAGCATGTTGTGTGCACATCTGTGTGTGTGTGTGCGCATGTGTGTGTGTGTGTGTACATCGATGTGTGCATACAGCATGCATGATGTGCATACTTGCATAGCATTGTCTGCACTTGACATACAAGGCAAATGTCTTGACATACAATGCGAATGTGCATGCGTAAGTGCAATGATGTGTGGGTGTGTGACTGACAGTGGTAAATTGTGGTTGTGTGTGTGTGTGTGTGGCTGTGTGGGTGTGTGGTGTTTATGTAGTGTGTGTGTGTGTGTTGCTAGATTGCATAGAATTATAGAATGTCATGCATAGCCCTTTTCTCTGCTAAGAGGCAGCTCTACGAGCGCTTGAATGCAGCATAGTATTGTGCACAAGCATGGATCTACGGGTAGCTGTCATGTTAGAGTGCACCGTTCACATGCAATGTAACGTATTAACCATAGTTCGTTAATATGATCACGCAGGTCAGATTGCATCAGTTATTTTTCTCACGCAGGTACATTATCTGTAACGGTTGTCCATACAGAGCAAACTGGCCTACAGCTTCGAAAGTTGGTGATGGATTTTACGTGTATGCAAGATGTTATGCGTGCGTTCACACAGGAACCCGGTTTATAGTCCATTCGAATATGCATAAGTATGTGCATGGATTTATGCATGTGTGCATGCATGCCCATTTGTGTCTATGTAAGAGTGTGTGCATGTACGAGTGCATGCTTGAGTGCATGCATATGTATGTGTGCATGCACATATGCATGTGATATGAGGTGTGCATGTCATGTTCATGATGTATGCACCGTACACACATGCAAATGTAAATGTATATAACCATGTAGTGAAGTGGCTGAGAGCCGCGGGGGAGGGGGGGAGGGGAGGGAAGGGGGGATTATTTTCCCCTCAGCCAGACGCACTACCTGTGACAGGTTGTCCAGGTGCATGTAGCAGGGGTCCTTGGCGAGGGGTTTGTTGTCCCACAGCACACAGCCGTCCTGTCCAATCAGACCCTGAGCCTCAAGCTGCTGCACCTCCACGCACGCCACGCTCCCGCCACGCTGTTCCGAGCCTGCTGCCACGTCAGGTTGGGGTGTCTGTGGGTCAGACAGGAAGTGAGGTCACAGCTGGGAGAGGATGGTGGCACGAAACTTGGCACATCAAGAACATCGTCACACAGCAAAGGTCTGAACATGAATGGAGGATGGTGGCACTCAACTTGGCACATCAAGAACATGTCACACAGCAAAGGTCTGAACATGAATGGAGGATGGTGGCACTCACCTTGGCACATCAAGAACATTGTCACACAGCAAAGGTCTGAACATGAATGGAGGATGGTGGCACTCAACTTGGCACATCAAGAACATTGTCACACAGCAAAGGTCTGAACATGAATGGAGGATGGTGGCACTCAACTTGGCACATCAAGAACATTGTCACACAGCAAAGGTATGAACATGAATGGAGGATGGTGGCACTAAACTTGGCACATCAAGAACATTGTCACACAGCAAAGGTCTGAACATGAATGGAGGATGGTGGCACTAAACTTGGCACATCAAGAACATTGTCACACAGCAAAGGTCTGAAACATGAAATGGAGGATGGTGGCACTCACACTTGGCACATCAAGAACATTGTCACACAGCAAAGGTCTGAACATGAATGGAGGATGGTGGCACTCACCTTGGCACATCAAGAACATTGTCACACAGCAAAGGTCTGAACATGAATGGAGGATGGTGGCACTCACCTTGGCACATCAAGAACATTGTCACACAGCAAGGTCTGAACATGAATGGAGGATGGTGGCACTCACCTTGGCACATCAAGAACATTGTCACACAGCAAAGGTCTGAACTATGAATGGTGGCCTCACCATTGGCACTCAAGAACATTGTCATCGCACGTCTACATATGCAGTGTGCCTCATTGGTCAATCTCAGAACTTTCCAGCAGAAGGATGACAGAATGAGATTCACTAGACTTGACATCAAGTACATTCACGCAGGTGAAATGAATGGAGGTGTGCACCACCTGCCCCATTGTCAACTGAAGTCTGACATGAATGGAGGATGCTGGACTCAACTTGGCACATCAAGAATGTCACACAGCAATGGTCTTGAACATGAACTGGGTGTACACTCAACTGCACCCACTGAAAGAATTGTCACACAGCAAAGGTCTGAACATGAGATGCGAGATGGTGGCACTTCACCTTGGCACATTTCAAGAAATTGCAGACACAGCAAGAGATCTGAACTATGAATGACAACGTACATCAAGTAACATGACCCGCAAGTCTACTAAACATTTCCTCACCTTGGCAAATCAATGACAATGTCTAGACACTTAAAGTTGAACATGATATTAGGAAATGTGGCACTATTGGAATCAGAAATTGTCAGCATAAGTTAAAAATGAATGAATGGTGACTCACTTGGAATCAAGACATGCCACGCAGTGCTGAAACATATGGATTGCATCACTGGGCATCAATCATTGTCAGCAAATCGAAATAAAAAGTGTCAGTGCATACCTTGACTAAGAACCTGTCAACAAGCAAGGTTCGTGAACATGAAAGAGATGGTGGTCACCTGGACTCAGATGTCCGCAGTCCATGAATGATGTGACTCACCTTGAGCACAACTGACTTTTCACACCAGCACAGTCGACATGAATGGATCTGCACTCCCTTTGGCTACATCCAACCCCCATCCCTGTCAACAGAAGGCTGAACCTGATGGAGCGTCATTCACCCTTGACAGAACGTGTGTTCGACTGACTTAATGGTCTATTCTTACTAGAACTCCTGTTCAGAATTGGACTTAGCTATCTTTGCATGTTCTTGTGTGTTGTGCATGCCCGTTGACTCTCATGTAAGTGCTTGCACAAAGAATGACAAGCTTTGACATCACTTGGTTGCCCAGCACCCAGCTACAAATGATACTTCAGCAGTGTCGATGCCATAGACACAGCAATGCACTACATGCTTACTTGTCCAGCACATCAGCGACAATTTAGAGACGACCAAAACAACTGCACACCTTCAAGCTAAACTGCTTCTCAAACAAAACTCTAGCACTAACTTGCGCTATATTCATAAGCCTTTGAGATTAGAACTAGATAAAAAAAAAAATAATAACATACTTATTATTTACATGGCTCTGGCTGCTGTAAACCTCTGTTGATATGGGTCCCCTTTGGGCCAAATCAATACAAAGTGTCAGTGTCAAAATGACTACCCAAACCCTGAACAGAGCAAAGGTGGTAACTAAGACGACTGAGGGTCACGACTCTCCAGTCCCTGAATCCTGATCTAACCTCTGAGACAGACTGGACTTTTCACTGGCCTGACTCTCAGTCCATCTGTCCCTCCTCTCCCTTTGCATATTCCCTTCCCCCATCCCATTCAGACGAAGCCGGAGAGCGGTGTACCTGGACAGAACGTGGAGGTTGGAGGGGACAAAGGCGTGGTACTCCTGCACCCGTGGGTTGGCCAGGAACTTGGCTTGCTCCTTCTCCCGGGCTTTGGTTGTGCAGCCTGCGCACATGTAGGTGGCAGCACAAAGGTTAACTGGCACATGCACATGCATATGAATGCCTGCGCTCATAACATACATGTACTCACAAGCGCATGCATATACACACACATGCACACATGCATACATGCACACGCACACACACACACAAACGCACACACAAACGCACACATGCACACACACATACAAACGTGCTCCAACAAATTCTCTCTCACTCTATCTTCCCTCTTCATGCATCTCTCTCCTCCCCTCTCTCCCATCTCTCTCTCTTTCACTCTTTTTCTCTCTCCGTCTCTCACAGACAGACATTTGTATGCATGCATAAACATGCTCTGGCAGATTCTCTAGAGCTCCATTTTCTCTCCTCATGCATTTCCCTCCGTATGCCTCCTCTTCTCTCGCCACATCTCTCCCTCACATACACACACACACGCATACACACACACACAACGTGCACGCACACACACACACTGCGTGAACACAAACATGCACGCACCATACACAAACACACACACGCACACACACACACAACACACAAACACACACACACACACACACACACACACACACACACACCACACACACACACACACACACCACACACACCACACACACACACTGTTCTCTATATAATTCTTTTTCAAAAGATGGTAAACTGAAGAACACACAGGGACGTCCACCACACCACCACTACCAGAGGCGGCGAAGTCATCCATGAGCTGCGTGGCCAGGCCCACCAGACACTTGCTGTGGATGAAGCGCAGGCTGCACACAGCCTCTGTCAGCTCCTTGAAGCACCCGCCACACGTCTGCCATCACACAATCATCGTCAGGCTGTTGATGCTGTTTGCCACAATCCATCCACGTGAATTCATAGCTCCACCCACCCACCCCCACATCCCCCCCCAAGAGTTTTGGAAGTTTGGTGCTGAATGCTTCCTTTCTAAGTTCTTCCTCCTTTCTGTCACCTCTCTGGGACTCTCCTGTTCTTTATTTCTTTTTTTTTGTTGTTTTCTGTTGTTGTTGTTGTTGTTGTTATCTTTCTTTACTATCATCTGCACTTTGTTTGCACCTGTGGACCATTCCCATGCCTTTGACTGTGATGAGTCTTAACCAATTTTCTTATGGCCATAAGCCTGTTTTCTGTTGTAGTCTGGCGACTACGTGGTAACAATTGTACAGGCTGTCCAACGTGGAGTCTAGCTGTGCATTCCACTGTTTGTCCATGATGGCCTTTTTCATACATTTGTTGCTATGTTTCAGTGTTTCTCATTAATGCTTTATGAATCTTATTTCAGTCTGTGACAGAGAAATTACGCGAATGGCTGGTACCTTAAGCACCACTGAATCATACCTGCCTTAAGAATGTCCACAGTTTATCTACCACGTTATTAACTGTTCTCGTCACTTATTGCTTCACCTTGCTTCCTGATGTGATCCTTTTTCAGAGTGCCACTATTTTCAAATCTTGCTCCTGGATGTGATCCTTTTTCAGAGTGCCACTATTTTCAAATCTTGCTCCTGGATGTGATCCTTTTTCAGAGTGCTACTATTTTCAAATCTTGCTCCTGGATGTGATCCTTTTTCAGAGTGCCACTATTTTCAAATCTTGCTCCTGGATGTGATCCTTTTTTAGAATGTGACTATTTTTCCAAATGTAGCCCTTAGAGCTTGGTCTCCAACTGAGGACAGTAAGTACTCTTAATGACAGTTAATAATAATAATAATCATAATAACATCAAGTTCAGTTCAGCATGCATCATTCAAGACATGACTGTACTGCTACAGAGGGGTTGAGAGCAGAGGAAGAGACAACTGAGATTTCAAGTCTGAAAGCACAGAACAAAAAAAAACTGACGGGAGCTGCCTTGCACAGAGTTTGGTCAAAAAATAAATAAAATCTTGTGCAGCTCTGTGCCACGGCTGGAAGCATCAAACAAATTCATGGGTCAAGTCTTTGTAATGCGTTAGCCATGACAATTTGACAAGGCCTCGCAAACTGGCCTGAACCTGCAAAGCGTTGACACATTACAGGAAACAACGCCAAATCGCACAAGTCACCTGATCAACCACAGCTTTACTGTGCAGGCTCTACAACAAAACACAGAAAGAGCAAAGGACTGGGACACTGGACACTGACCAGGTGGTAGGGCAGTTCACTGAAAGCTCGGGGGTTCAATCCTTGCCAGGACTGGTCGGCACCGGGTCTGCCTGACGCAGGAAGTACCCTGCACACAGCACACATCAACCAATGATGAACACAACACTGACCAATGATGAACACGACACTGACCAATGATGAACACGACACTGACCAATGATGAACACGACACTGACCAATGATGAACACGACACTGACCAATGATGAAGATCACATCAACCAATGATGAACACGACACTGACCAATGATGAAGATCACATCAACCAATGATGAACACGACATTGACCAATGATGAAGATTACATCAACCAATGATGAACACGACAATGACCAATGATTAAAATGACATTAACCAATGATGAAGATCACATCAACCAATGATGAACATGACATTGATCAATGATTAAAATGACATTAACCAATGATGAAGATCACATCAACCAATGATTAACATGACATTAACCAACGATTAACATGACATTAACCAATGATTAACACGTTTTTTCTTTTTCTTTTTCTTTCCATTCTGTAGACTGAGACAACCTATGCAAATCCTTAACTACAGCATGTGCAAGCAGGCTGAGAATGAAAAGAAGAAAACAAAAAGAGGAAAATCTGCTCTCAGATTCGTTTAGACAGTAAGACATAACGATCCGGGAAGACCACACAGACAGGATAGGAATCGGACAGCTGAAGCACACAAATTCATAATAATGAAAAACAGAATTTAAAAAGGTTGAGAACTGATGACAGAGCAGTGAAAAGACTGGAGAGGCTGGAGGTGTTAACAATCGGAACACCTGAATCTGCCATCAAAAACCAGAAAAATTACGCCTGAGAAGGGAAGCAGCTATGGAGCGTCAGTGGCAGGTGGCAGGGTCGTAGCGATGAGAGTGATGGTGATAGTGTGGGGGTGCCGGAAGGGTATGGTTCACCTTCCAACCCATTGACCCTTCGTCTCGACCAACCATTTCATTATCTGTTTGTTTCAGACTTTCAGTGATGATGATGGTGAAGAAGGCTTAGTTCACCTTCCAACCCACTGACCTTTCGTCTCGACCAACCATTTCATTATCTGTTTGTTTCAGACTTTCAGTGATGATGATGGTAAAGAAGACTGGGTAACCCACCTGCCAGGAGACGATGAAGCTGTTGCTCCTTCTCGGCGGCAGAACCACGCAGGTAGCGCTGACGCACAGCCGTCACGATGTCACTGTGGGCTAGGGTCAAATGAATGGCCCTGTCACCAACACAAAAGTCTCCATCTATCAGGGTTTTGTTAATGTGTTTGCCACACTGTGCAACACACAGCATGATACTGCCTAGCATAAATACAGCTACCCTTAGAGTTGTTATCCCGGGGTCTAACAGTTTCTATGTATAAATCAAAGTCATGTTTGTTTACCTCTTACATAGTCTTTCACTTTATGTTCTATTAGTACTTCTACTATACCGAGATGGTATTCATTCAAACATGTGAAACCAGTCAATGTACTTTCATGTCCATTATTTCTGAATTCATTTTGAAACAGCACATGTGATTTATTTTTAACAACATGCAAGAGATCAACTCTCAATCTGCTACACCAAGAATCCCCTTCCCCCCCCCCCCCCCCCCCCCCCACCCCCCAATCAGAATCACAGACTATCTTCCCACTTCTGCTGGGGTTCTCAAACCGTTTTCTCGGGATGCAAATCTCAATCCTTGCTCTAGAGACAAACATCCACATCCTGCAAGCATCACTCAGCCCGTGTTCTCTCCTCACAATTCACATGACCATGAGCAAGTTCAGACAGCATACACTCCTCAGTAAGGTTGTGGCAGGACTGTTCATACCCACAGAAAGATATAAGGGTCAATGGATGACTGTACATACCCAGAGGTAGATATAAAGAGTTAATGGATGACTGTTCATACCCGGAGGAAGAGATATGGGGTCAATGGAGACTGTACATACCCAGAGGTGGAGATAAGGGGTCAATGGAGGACTGTACATACCCAGAGGGAGATATAAAGAGTTAATGGAGGACTGTACATACCCAGAGGTTGAGATAAGGGTCAATGGATGACTGTACATACCCAGAGGTAGATATAAAGAGTTAATGGATGACTGTTCATACCCGGAGGAAGAGATATGGGGTCAATTGAGGACTGTACATACCCAGAGATAGATATAGAGTTAATGGATGACTGTTCATACCCAAAGGTGGAGATAAGGGGTCAATGGATGACTGTACATGCCCGGAGGTAATATAAAGAGTTAATGGCTGACTGTCATACCCAGAGGAAGATATAAAGAGTTAATGGATGACTCTTCATACCCAGAGGAAGATATAAAGAGTTAATGGATGACTGTTCATATCCGGAGGAAGAGATAAGGGGTTAATGGAGGACTGTACATACCCAGAGGTGGAGATAAGGGGTTAATGGAGGACTGTACATACCCAGGTGGAGATAAGGGGTTAATGGAGGACTGTACATACCCAGAGGTGAAGATAAGG
This sequence comes from Conus ventricosus, assembly GCA_018398815.1. Lineage (NCBI taxonomy): Eukaryota > Metazoa > Mollusca > Gastropoda > Neogastropoda > Conidae > Conus > Conus ventricosus. The sequence continues at coordinate 2,025,535 of CM031617.1, forward strand.
GGTTAATGGAGGACTGTACATACCCAGAGGTGGAGATAAGGGTTAATGGAGGACTGTACATACCCAGAGGTGGAGATAAGGGGTTAATGGAGGACTGTACATACCCAGAGGTGGAGATAAGGGTCAAATGATGACTGTTCATACCCAGAGGTGGAGATAAGGGGTTAATGGAGGACTGTACAAACCCAGAGGAAGTGTGAGGGGAGTGACGAAGGACTGTGCTTACCCAGAAGAGGAGTCGAGGGGGTTGAGGAAGGACTGCACGGAGCGCTGCAGGAAGGCGAAGGTGGCTGGCGGCAAAGCGGACCCTTGGGAACTGGCGTCCCCGCAAGTCCTGGATCTGAACCTTCTCCTTGCTCATCCTCAGGCCGCTGTGCCAGGCCAGCAAATCCTGCAGCTCCTCTGACAGCAGACCTGAACAACAAGGCATCCATGTCGAAATCCGTAGTATCATCTAATCATCCTCATTCTCATCGATCAGCATAAAAATTAAAAAATGTCTCAAATTCTATGGCCCTTCATGCCCTGCTCTCATGGTGACCTCAATTTCAATATCCTCTCTATGTCTGTGGCCTTGGTTTGGTTCCGTCGGGGTCGCCGTATCGGCGAGTCCATGGGGGCTGTCGTTGAGGGACGTGGTGGCGCCCTCTGGAGGACGCCGGCTCCGCGACTAAGCAATTATTGTCGTCAGTAGGGGGCTTAGTAGGTGGTGTCCTGCGTATGTTAGATCAGAACAGGCGCCACTGAACACCACCAAAGTGACTCGGCAGCAGTGCAGTGTCTCCTCCAGTGGGTTGCCTCTTGACGACTTGACATGACTGCTCCCTGTGGATTGCCGGTGCCGGGGCTTCGGCGGGGCCGACCAGGCTGTGGCTGTGGACGGGGTGTCGGAATGAGCGGCGTGGGTGCACTGCCTCTGAGGTGGCGTAGAGGTTGGGACAGCAAAAAAAAAAAAAAAAAAAAAAAAAAAAAAACAACCAAGGCAATCCATGTCATTCATAGTCAGGCAACCCAGGGGGCCCCCATCAGGGTGAAAAAACAAGGCCATCCATGTCATTCATAGTCAGGCAACCCAGGGGGCCCCATCAGGGTGAACAACAAGGCCATCCATGTCATTCATAGTCAGGCAACCCAGGGGGCCCCATCAGGTGAACAACAAGGCCATCCATATCATTCATAGTCAAACCAACCCAGGGGCCCCGTCAGGGTGAACAACAAGGCCCTCCATATCATTCATAGTCAAACCAACCCCCGGGGGCCCCATCAGACCTGAACGACAAGTCCATCCATATCATTCATAGTCAAACCAACCCACGGGACACACATCAAGGTGAACAACAAGGCCATCCATATCATTCATAGTCAGGCAACCCAGGGAACACACATCAGGGTGAACAACAAGGCCATCCATATCATTCATAGTCAAACCAACCCACAGGACACACATCAGGGTGAACAACAAGGCCATCCATATCATTCATAGTCAAACCAACCCAGGGAACACACATCAGGGTGAACAACAAGGCCATCCATGTCATTCATAGTCAAACCAACCCAGGGGACACACATCAGGGTGAACAACAAGGCCATCCATTTTCATTCATAGTCAAACCAACCCAGGGAACACACATCAGGGTGAACAACAAGGCCATCCATATCATTCATAGTCAGGCAACCCAGGGGACAAACATCAGGTGAACAACAAGGCCATCCATATCATTCATAGTCAAACCAACCCAGGGGACACACATCAGGGTGAACAACAACGCCATCCATATCATTCATTGTCAGGCAACCCAGGGGACACACATCAGGGTGAACAACAAGGCCATCCATATCATTCATAGTCAAACCAACCCACGGGACACACATCAGGGTGAACAACAAGGCCATCCATATCATTCATAGTCAAACCAACCCAGGGGACACACATCAGGGTGAACAACAAGGCTATCCATATCCAGGCATGAAAGTGACCAGCAGTAAAAAAGGCTGAAAAATCGGCGGGGGTCTGGGGGCCACCGTAGGCCCCCAGTGGAGCCCAGGGGCAACACCCCGCGCGGGGTCAGGGGGCAGAGCCCCCTGAAGCTGAAGCTTTTTATGAAATAAAAGGCCTAAAACTGCAAATAAACCCCTATTTCAGCGCTGTTAAGAAGGGCAAATAAGCCACATTTTCATGTTTTCAGTAATGAAAATAATACTTCAAAAGATCATATAATAATATACTTTTATATGTGTATACTGACTCATTCACTCGCATTATTTTGTGTTATTTTATTTTTACTTTTTAACATGCGCGCTGGTGACCTACTCGTTTTTGAGTGAACCAGTATTTTAGGAAGAAGAAGAAAACAATGAGGCAGCCTTCATCACAACATTGATTCAGTCGGTCAATCTTTCCACATGGAACACAAAATGCAGCGCCTTTTTCGTCTAATTTGCGAAACACATCGCCAACTCGATCATCGTCCACTTCCTGGTCTAGCCAGTCCCACCTCCAATCGTTTCTCATCCCTTTTTTTTTTGGCGTGAAATCGCGACGCGCTTGACAAACTTCGGCAATTTAACGATGTCCGACGTTCGACAGGCGCGAAAAGACCGGATGTTGATTGACGGCGGAAGTGACCGGTTGACTCTTTTGAGAATAACAAATTGTCCAAATGGAATAGCATCGAACGAAAGTTTATTTCAGGATTTTTCTTTTTTTTTTTTTTTTTTGGGCGGCACAATTTTTTTTGGGGGGGCGGCGCAGATGAAAAAAATGGGCGGAAAATCCGCCTTAGGCGGACGAATTTCATGCCTGATATCATTCACAGTCAAACCAACCCGGGGCCCCGTCAGGGTGAACAACAAGGCAATCCATATCATTCATAGTCAAACCAACCCAGGGGGCCCCATCAGACCTGAATGACAAGTCCATCCATATCATTCATAGTCAAACCAACCCAGGGGACACACATCAGGGTGAACAACAAGGCCATCCATATCATTCATAGTCAAACCAACCCAGGGAACACACATCAGGGTGAACAACAGGCCATCCATATCATTCATAGTCAGGCAAACCAGGTAGCCCCATCAGACCTGAACGACACACATCAGGGTGAACAGCAAGGCCATCCATGTCATTCATAGTCCAACCAACCCAGGGACACACATCAGGTGAACAACAAGGCCATCCATATCATTCACAGTCAAACCAACCCGGGGGCCCCGTCAGGGTGAACAACAAGGCCATCCATATCATTCATAATCAAACCAACCCAGGGGCCCAATCAGACCTGAACGACAAGTCCATCCATATCATTTATAGTCAAACCAACCCAGGGGACACACATCAGGGTGAACAACAAGGCCATCCATATCATTCATAGTCAAACCAACCCAGGGAACACACATCAGGGTGAACAACAAGGCCATCCATATCATTCATAGTCAGGCAACCCAGGGGGCCCCATCAGACCTGAACGACACACATCAGGGTGAACAGCAAGGCCATCCATGTCATTCATAGTCCAACCAACACAGGGGACACACATCAGGGTGAACAACAAGGCCATCCATATCATTCATAGTCCAACCAACCCAGGGGACACACATCAGGTGAACAACAAGGCCATCCATATCATTCATAGTCATGCAGCCCAGGGGGCTATATCAGGGTGAACAACAAGGCCATCCATGTCATTCATAGTCAAACCAACCCAGGGGACACACATCAGGGTGAACAGCAAGGCCATCCATGTCATTCATAGTCAAACCAACCCAGGGACACACATCAGGGTGAACAACAAGGCCATCCATATCATTCATAGTCAAACCAACCCAGGGGACACACATCAGGGTGAACAGCAAGGCCATCCATATCATTCATAGTCCAACCAACCCAGGGGACACACATCAGGGTGAACAAGGCCATCCATACCATTCATAGTCAGGCAACCCAGGGGACACACATCAGGTGAACAACAAGGCCATCCATATCATTCATAGTCAAACCAACCCAGGGGACACACATCAGGGTGAACAACAAGGCCATCCATATCATTCATAGTCAAACCAACCCAGGGGACACACATCAGGGTGAACAACAAGGCCTTCCATATCATTCATAGTCCAACCAACCCAGGGACACATATCAGGGTGAACAACAAGGCCATCCATATATTCATAGTCAGGCAACCCAGGGGACACACATCAGGGTGAACAACAAGGCCATCCATATCATTCATAGTCAGGCAACCCAGGGGCCCCGTCAGGGTGAACAACAAGGCCATCCATATCATTCATAGTCCAACCAACCCAGGGAACACACATCAGGGTGAACAACAAGGCCATCCATATCATTCAAAGTCAAACCAACCCAGGGGCCCCATCAGGGTGAACAACAAGGCCATCCATGTCATTCATAGTCAAACCAACCCAGGGGACACACATCAGGGTGAACAACAAGGCCATCCATGTCATTCATAGTCAGGCAACCCAGGGGGCCCCATCAGGTGAACAACAAGGCCATCCATGTCATTCATAGTCAAACCAACCCAGGGGACACACATCAGGGTGAACAACAAGGCCATCCATATCATTCATAGTCAGCAACCCAGGGGACACACATCAGGGTGAACAACAAGGCCATCCATATCATTCATAGTCAAACCAACCCAGGGGACACACATCAGGGTGAACAAAAAGGCCATCCATGTCATTCATAGTCAGGCAACCCAGGGGACACACATCAGGGTGAACAACAAGGCCATCCATATCATTCATAGTCAGACAACCCAGGGACACACATCAGGGTGAACAACAAGGCCATCCATGTCATTCATAGTCAGGCAACCCAGGGGGCCCCACCAGGGTGAACAACAAGGCCATCCATATCATTCATAGTCAGGCAACCCAGGGGACACACATCAGGGTGAACAACAAGGCCATCCATATCATTCATAGTCAGGCAACCCAGGGGACACACATCAGGGTGAACAACAAGGCCATCCATATCATTCATAGTCAGGCAACCCAGGGGACACACATCAGGGTGAACAACAAGGCCATCCATGTCATTCATAGTCAAACCAACCCAGGGACACACATCAGGGTGAACAACAAGGCCATCCATATCATTCATAGTCAGGCAACCCAGGGGACACACATCAGGGTGAACAACAAGGCCATCCGTATCATTCATAGTCAAACCAACCCAGGGGACACACATCAGGGTGAACAACAAGGCCATCCATGTCATTCATAGTCAAACCAACCCACAGGACACACATCAGGGTGAACAACAAGGCCTTCCATATCATTCATAGTCAAACCAACCCAGGGGACACACATCAGGGTGAACAACAAGGCCTTCCATATCATTCATAGTCAAACCAACCCAGGGGACACACATCATGGTGAACAACAAGGCCATCCATATCATTCACAGTCAAACCAACCCAGGGGACACACATCAGGGTGAACAGCAAGGCCATCCATGTCATTCATAGTCAAACCAACCCACGGGACACACATCAGGGTGAACAACAAGGCCATCCATGTCATTCATAGTCAAACCAACCCAGGGGACACACATCAGGGTGAACAACAAGGCCATCCATGTCATTCATAGTCAAACCAACCCACAGGACACACATCAGGGTGAACAACAAGGCCATCCATGTCATTCATAGTCAAACCAACCCACGGGACACACATCAGGGTGAACAACAAGGCCATCCATGTCATTCATAGTCAAACCAACCCAGGGGACACACATCAGACCTGAACAGTCCATTCATGCCGTTCACAGTCAAACCAACCCAGGGGGCCCCATCAGACCTGAACAACAAGTCCATTCATGCCGTTCACAGTCAAACCAACCCAGGGGGCCCCATCAGACCTGAACAAGTCCATTCATGCCGTTCACAGTCAAACCAACCCAGGGGCCCCATCAGACCTGAACAACAAGTCCATTCATGCCGTTCACAGTCAAACCAACCCAGGGGGCCCCATCAGACCTGAACAACAAGTCCATTCATGCCGTTCATAGTCAAACCAACCCAGGGGGCCCCATCAGACCTGAACAACAAGTCCATTCATGCCGTTCATAGTCAAACCAACCCAGGGGCCCCATCAGACCTGAACAACAAGTCCATTCATGCCGTTCACAGTCAACCCAACCCAGGAACCCCATCAGACCTGAACAAGTCCATTCATGCCGTTCACAGTCAAACCAACCCAGGGGGCCCCATCAGACCTGAACAAGTCCATTCATGCCGTTCACAGTCAACCCAACCCAGAGGGCCCCATCAGACTTGAACAAGTCCATTCATGCCGTTCACAGTCAACCCAACCCAGAGGGGCCCCATCAGGGCTGAAAAACGGCGCACATCATTGCTTTTAGTCCGCCGAAGGTTCCCATTGATCCAAATACTGTTTCACATCATTCATTGTGGGAAATTCTTAATGCAGCTGAAGTTCTTACAAAGCAAGCGCAACATGTTTTATCACGTTTTAAGGAGAATTTCATTTATGAGAGACAGAAAGAGAATGTGATATATAGAACTGAGTTTAGAGTGTCATCTATCTATCTATCTATATATATATATATATATATGTGTGTGAATATATGTATATAGATGGAGATATATATATATATATATATATATATATATATATATATATATATATATATATATATATATATATATATATATATATAGATCGATACATATACACACATATATACACACACAGAGACAGATAGACAGAATGAGAGGGACAGACAGACAGAAAGGCAGGTATGGAGGCAGGCAGACAGACGGACAGAAGGTGAACATGCGTGTGTGTGTGTGTGTGTGTGTGTGTTGTGTGTGTGTGTGTGTGTGACAAAGAGAGAGAGACACAGAGAGAGATAAAGAGACAGAGAGAGAGGCAACTGCAAAGAAACAGGCAGAAACGAGCTGAAGACCAAGGGAAAAGGTAAGAGAGGCGGGCCTACCATCCCTGGCGCAGATGACAGACACATGTGGTGGTCACCACCTCTGCCCCCATGGTCAGTCTCCAGCCGCTGCAACACCTCCTGCAGCAGCTGCTGTGTGGTGTGTGGACATGGCCTCAGCTTGCTGGTCACCTGCACACACACACCACAGTCACTCCTTTCTACCACCTGTCCTTTGTGAGCAAAACGTTCCTCCCAATGGCACATTTTCTGTTGCTCAGAACAGCTCAGCTTAGACACCCCAGGGGAAAACCCAAGAACAATATGAATCTGTCAATTCAACCACCCTCTCATAATACACCCCCCCCCCCCCCCCCCCCCCCCCCCCACTGTTATCACTCCCAAATAGCTGGAGCAATTGAAGACACTGAAAGTCACCAGCTCTGCCACATTCATGATATGGATACATTAGGGAAAAAAACCCAAAACTACAAATATGAATAAGAGAAAACACAATCATTATCACGAGTATAATGCAGCAACGTGGCTGAGTTCACTGTCTGAAAAAGACGGATTACAGACAGACTTGCCATTCCACAAACTGCTGTTCAAACAAGTCTGTCCCAAAGCATTGACCACAACATCACAAACCCCACCATGGGACATTTTAAAATATAGCTCACAGGCAGCACACATGGTACGTGATGCTGAACACATTGTCTTTCTGTGAATAAAGCCGCAAACACTTCTGTTTATACATCTCCTCAAAATTGCTGGAAACAAACATTCTGTATATGCATCATCTCAAAATTGTTCGAAATTTCGCATGAATAAGTTTTCACTTGACTTGAAGTTTTCCATCCTGTAAACAAATATGGGAATTTGTTTGCTGAAGATAAATCGACATATCATAAATCCATACAACATTCCCTCAACAAACTTATACTGATAGCTCCCTTGGAACAGCTGCTCTAGTGGTTGTGATGGGACGACCTTGGGTGTGGCTGTGAAGGGAAAATTCAGTATGGTCAGTGTGGGAATGATTTCAGTGACAGGCCATCTCAATGAGACAGACACACAGGCTGAATGAAGGACGGTGAAAACGCAGTGTACAGATAGAAAACAGAACCTGTATTGCTTGAAGGCCCAGTTGACTTTGAAGGCCCTCCAATTGAAGTCGTAGGGAACACAGGGAAAAGGGACTACGACAAAGTATTTAAAAGTATGGAAATGTTTCATATCTTTCACACAATGTACAGCAATAACAAGTTCGGCTTCTATTAACTACTTCTCTTTGATTTAATGTTTTTATTAACTATTTTCCGATGTGTGCCTTAACAAGTTGAATAAACAAATTAAAATAAAAACCTGAAGGGAAAGTGGATGGAAAGTACAAAGTAAGCTGACAGAAAAGCAAGTTAGAAAAGCAGTGGAGAATGTAAACTGAAACACAGACAGACATGCAGACAGACAGAAAAAGGAAAAATAAAAGGACAGCGAACCTTCTCAAAGACTCCAAAGACACGCAGCTCCTCACAGGCCATCTTGAGGAAGAGGGGATTGTGGGCCTCCTTCTTCATCATCAGGAACTTCAACTGAAAACATCACACTCCCATAGGTCACTTTATTGAAAAATACCAACGATCTTCTGCTGAAAACACAACATCCTCAAAGTTTTACTACATCATAACACCCACTGGCTCAGTACTATTGATCACCACAGACTACTAGTCTGATCTGTATAAATAATACACAAGTTAATTTTGTCGTCATAAACACACAAGATGTCATTTCACATGGACATGAATACTGACATTTTTGGCTTTAAATCTGCTCTCAGGCATTTTAGAAAAAAATCTGTCAGATAGATTCTCTACATTTAACAAGTTGAAGTCCAAAGGACTGTCAGGGGGTACAACACTCAGAAGTTCACCATGTCCTGGGCACAGCACTATGGACGGCAAAACCCATCCCCCTCCTTCAGTTGCCTTAAGCTTTCCTCAACTGAATCAGTACTGATTTACTGCTGGATGGACCGCAAGGATTTTCAAACCACACACAAGACTCTTTTCCAAAGAATAAGTCAAACTCCAGACCATCAGCTCAGCAGCTGAACACTCTGAATGTAGGCAGTTCATCTCATATGTGGAACATAACACAAACTGTGAGGCAGTGACTAATACATGGCAACAAACAACTGCAGGAAAACCAAGCTGAATATTCATTCTGGAATAGGACAGTGATTCATCATGGGCAATTACTCAGAGGGCCTATCCGGAGCAGGAGGCTTGGTTAGCTCTCTTGCACTTATTTAATTTTTGAGGATCCTGATAATATGGCGATGTTCCATGCCAAGTAGGAATAAAGCAAAGCGGGAATGACAAAACTGACAACAATGCTTTTACCCGGTATGGCCCTGAACAGGGAGCTATGGAGAAGCCTGGTCGATTGTGCATCCATCACAGTACAACAACTAACTGTAGGTCCACATGAAAGTGATGATGGTCTGGTGAAATTTAAAAACAAACTGAAGCAGATCAGAAACAAAAGCTATAGTCCTCCAAAGGGAAGAAAACAGTATAGAAAATCACAATGCCACTCATCTAATTTTCGGCCACGTGGTCTTTTTCAAGAAAAAAACAAAACAATGCAACTAAGTGATGTCCATCTTTGGCAACTGGTCAGAGCAAAGAATTGACGTCATAAACATTTTACGCAATATATTTATGACGTCAATTCTTTGCTCTGACCAGTTGCCAAAGATGGACATCACGTAGTTGCATTGTTTTTGTTTTTTTCTCTTGAAAAAGGCCACGTGGCCGAAAATTAGATGAGTGGCATTGTGATTTTCTATGAAGCAGGTAAGTTTCAATAAAAAGAAAAAAAAAATGTTCGCTGCAGTAATCTTATTTCCTTTTTTTTGTTTAAAGAATGGAGGAATTCTGAATCAATTCTTGCCTCAAATTCAAGACTTAACGACTTGTTACAAAGATACAAACCAGTTTACCATCATGAAGGTCATCACAACCACAGATACAGGACAGCTCAGCATCATTTAGAAATGAAAGTCTCTCACAATAGACAGGCAACACTAAGACAAGCCAGTTCAGGATCACTGAGGAATGAATGTTATGAAGGTACCAAAGTGGAAAATGACCTAAGGCTGGCACCAAGTCAGGGTATGTGCTATGACACTGAGTGACATGAGCTCAGCTCACAGACATTGTGAACAGCTAAGCTGATTGGCAACAATTCTAATGTGGTCTTTCCGGCAAACCATATCGAAAAAGACCTGCCGACCTTAAGTATGGTCCAGTCCGTGAAAGAAAAAAAGAACTGATGATAAATATCAGCTCACGTCCAACATGCCACACCAGCAGCAACAAAACAGCAGCAGAATCATCTGTGTTTCAGCACCAGCAGCAACAAAACAGCAGCAGAATCATCTCTGTGTTTCAGCACCAGCAGCAACAAAACAGCAGCAGAATCATCTTTGTGTTTCAGCACCAGCAGCAACAAAACAGCAGCAGAATCATCTTTGTGTTTCAGCACCAGAAGAAGTGTCAGTTCTTTAAACATGACAAATCATTGTACAAAAGATGAGCAGTTATTTCAAGATGGTCATAACTCAACAGCCGCCGTGGCGAAGTGGTTAACGTCGCGGACTCCCGGCTGGGAGGTCGTGGGTTCGAATCCCATCAGAAGTCATGTGGGTTTTTTCTGCCCCGACCGGCTCCTACCCAGAGTTGAGTTTGCTGCGGACTCAGTTGGGAAGACTGGGACCACACAGTCGAGTTTCATCCACTTAATGGATGCGTTTCTGAGAGTGTTGCTCAAATTTCATGACCAACACTGCAGGTGCCTGTATCTCTCGGGCCTGGTTGACGCCGGATATATTATGAAAGGAAGCGTAGAGTACAGCCCTGTCATGTAGTCTCAGACCGAAACGGAAATCCGTAGCATCATCTTATCATCCTCATTCTCATCGATCAGCATAAAAAAAAAATGTCTCAAATTCTGTGGCCCTTCATGCCCTGCTCTCATGGTGACCTCAATTTCAATGTCCTCTCCACGTCTGTGACCTTGGTTTGGTTCCGTCGAGGTCACCGGTATCGGCGAGTCCTTGGGGGCTGTCGTTGGACGGATGTGGTGGTGCCCTCCGGAGGGAGAGCTCACTCACGCCGGCTCCGCGACTAAGCAATTATTGTCGTCAGTAGGGGCTTAGTAGGTGGTGTCCTGCGTATGTTAGATCAGAACAGGCGCCACTGAACACCACCGAAGTGACTCGGCAGCAGTGCAGTGTCTCCTCCAGTGGGTTGCCTCTTGACGACTTGACATTGACTGCTTCCTGTGGATTGCCGGTGCCGGGCTGCGGCGGGGCCGACCGGGCTGTGGCTGTGGACGGGGTGTCGGAATGAGCGGCGTGGGTGCACTGCCTCTGAGGTGGCGCAGAGAGTGGACAAAAAAAAAAAAATGGTCATAACTCACTTCTGGGATTTTTTTTTTACACATACACATGCACGTGTCCACACACACACACACACACACACACATAAATATACACACACACACAAACACACATACATACACTTACATACATACACACACACACAAAACACACACACACACACACACACACACACACACACACGCATCACACATTTCCCTATCCATTCCCACACACCTGGTTGTTGAAAGGCGTTTCATCCAGGGCTTTTCGATGAGAGGCCAACGTCTGCCGCACAATCTCCGCCTTGTCAAACATGTCCAGTGCCCCCACGCTCAACACCTCAGCCTTCAGTCGCATCAGTGACTTGTGGCACACGTCCCCTTCCACCGCCGTCACCACCACCACCACATTCTGAGGGAAAAAAAAGAAAGAAAAGAAAGCTTAGAAGTTAGCTGACACGGTTTGTTCATTTCTTTTACACTTTATGGCACCCATCCTGCACGCCCCCTTAACTTAAGGAACTACTTCTTCAACACTGACCCTATTCAGGTTTTATTCAAAATTGTGTTTTCAGTTGTGTTTTTTTTTCTGATCTCTCTCTGAATACTTGTCCTTCTTTCTCTCTGGATCCCCCCCCTCCTTTTCATCTCAAGCACCCCCCCCCCCCCCCACACACACACACAGACAGACAGAGCACAGCACCAGAGGAGATTCTATGTATTACAGGTCATGCATGAAAAGACAGACAGAGACAGACACAGACAGACAGAGCACAGCACCAGAGGAGATTCTATGTATTACAGGTCATGCATGAAAAGACAGATACAGACAGACACAGACAGAGCACAGTACCAGAGGAGATTCTACGTATTACAGGTCATGCATGAAAAGACAGAGACAGACAGACACAGACAGACAGAGCACAGCACCAGAGGAGATTCTATGTATTACAGGTCATGAATGAAAAGACAGAAACAGACAGACAGAGCTCAGCACCAGAGGAGATTCTATGTATTACAGGTCATGAATGAAAAGACAGACACAGACAGACAGAAACAGGGAGTGACAGACAGAGCACAGCACCAGAGGCAGGGGCTGCGGCAGCCAGGCCAGGTTGCAGGGCTGGTGGGTGTTGTCCATGGAGTAGAGGCCGTCGATGAACAGCACCAGGGGCGACCCCCCTCCGCACAGCTTCCCCGCCTCCTGCAGGAGACCCCCAAAGGTCACCACCAGGTTTCTGTTGGCGGAGTGGGAAAGGTCGGTGTGATTGGCTGGTTTCATCAATTTCATGACTCATGAGTATCTCTCTCCCACTTTCTTTTACCCATGTGTATCTAAGTTTCTTTCTTCCTATCTCCCTCATTGTCTTTCCGGTCCAACATCATTTTTCTCACAATGTATTACACTTTCAGTTAATGACAAAAATAGCAACTGAAGTGGCTCTTCCTCAAATGTAAAAATGTACTTCAAACTCATCCTCTCCAAAACACACACACACACACACAAAACACACACACACACTCTCTCATACACACACACACACACGCTCACTCTCATACACACACACACACACACACACACACACACACACACACACACACACACACACATCCCCGCAGGCAAACACAAACTCACTTGAAGTCATCAGGAATGTCCCCATCCAAGCCAAACGTGTGCTTCAGTTCGTGGCTCAGACGTCGCATGGTAGCCGCCAAGTTGCTGGAACCCGGTGCCGCTCCCACCATGTGCACCAGCACTCGGCTGCCACTGACGCAGTGACGTGACTCCACGTAGGTGTGAATCACCGACGCCTGCAAATCACAGAGCACACGGAATCATTGGTGTGATGACAAACTTTTGTCTGAATGAAGAATCCAACAGAAGTTGGGTTTCAGTTTCATTGAAGAGGTGTCGCTGCTTGTGCGCTAGTCCACATACACTACACCACTTCTGCTTAGTTTTAGACCACACAACTCACGACTTACAGCTGATGGATATATCAACTAATGAGCAAGATGAGAGGATTTAAGGGGAAAATCACATGGATATGAATGAGCAGAAATCCAACCTGCGCATTAGCCCAACAGCCAGTAGATTCCCAATGCCCCACTACCCCCACCCCCAAACAAAAGACGTTAAAGAAGAATGCTTCCAGAACGAAGACAAGAGCAGGTCAATAGTAAACGGTAAATTATGAACAGATAGGGTATCTTTTGCTCCCATGATAGAACAATTACTCACCCATAACTCCAAAGAATGCAGCTTACAATACTGACCTCTCAGCAAAATGCCAGGATGTGTGTTCATGTTAGGATTTCTGCCAGGATGTGTTTCTTTGGTCTGTGTGCTTCATGTCAGGATTTCTGCCAGGATGTGTGTTTCTTTGGTCTGTTGCTCATGTCAGATTCTGCCAGGGATTGTGTTTCTTGTCTGTGGCTTCATGTTAGGATTTCTGCCAGGATGTGTGTTCTGTGGTCTGTGTGCTCATGTCAGGATTTCTGCCAGGGATGTGTGTTTCTGTGGTCTGTGTGCTTCATGTCAGGATTTCTGCCAGGGATGTGTGTTTCTGTGGTCTGTGTGCTTCATGTTAGGATTTCTGCCAGGGATGTGCGTTTCTTTGGTCTGTGTGCTTCATGTTAATTTTTCTGCCAGGGATGTGTGTTTCTGTGGTCTGTGTGCTTCATGTCAGGATTCTGCCAGGATGTGTGTTTCTGTGGTCTGTGTGCTTCATGTCAGGATTTCTGCCAGGGATGTGCGTTTCTTTGGTCTGTGTGCTTCATGTAGGATTTCTGCCAGGGATGTGTGTTTCTGTGGTCTGTGTGCTTCATGTCAGGATTTCTGCCAGGGCTGTGTTTCTGTGGTCTGTGTGCTTCATGTCAGGATTTCTGCCAGGGCTGTGTTTCTGTGGTCTGTGTGCTTCATGTCAGGATTTCTGCCAGGGATGTGTGTTTCTGTGGTCTGTGTGCTTCATGTCAGGATTTCTGCCAGGGATGTGTGTTTCTGTGGTCTGTGTGCTTCATGTCAGGATTTCTGCCAGGGATGTGTGTTTCTGTGGTCTGTGTGCTTCATGTCAGGATTTCTGCCAGGGATGTGTGTTTCTTTGGTCTGTGTGCTTCATGTCAGGATTTCTGCCAGGGATGTGCGTTTCTGTGGTCTGTGTGCTTCATGTCAGGATTTCTGCCAGGATGTGTGTTTCTGTGGTCTGTGTGCTTCATGTTAGGATTTCTGCCAGGGATGTGTGTTTCTTTGGTCTGTGTGCTTCATGTCAGGATTTCTGCCAGGGATGTGTGTTTCTTTGGTCTGTGTGCTTCATGTCAGGATTTCTGCCAGGGATGTGTGTTCGTGTGGTGCTTCATGTCAGGATTTCTGCCAGGGATGTGTTTTCTGTGGTCCGTGTGCTTCATGTCAGGATTTCTGCCAGGGATGTGTGTTTCTGTGGTCTGTGTGCTTCATGTTAGGATTTCTGCCAGAGATGTGCGTTTCTTTGGTCTGTGTGCTTCATGTCAGGATTTCTGCCAGGGATGTGTGTTTCTGTGGTCTGTGTGCTTCATGTCAGGATTTCTGCCAGGGATGTGTGTTTCTGTGGTCTGTGTGCTTCATGTCAGGATTTCTGCCAGGGATGTGTGTTTCTTTGGTCTGTGTGCTTCATGTTAGGATTTCTGCCAGGGCTGTGCGTTTCTTGGTCTGTGTGCTTCATGTCAGGATTTCTGCCAGGGTTGTGTTTCTTTGGTCTGTGTGCTTCATGTCAGGATTTCTGCCAGGGATGTGTGTTTTGGTCTGTGTGCTTCATGTTAGGATTTCTGCCAGGGATGTGTGTTTCTGTGGTCTGTGTGCTTCATGTTAGGATTTCTGCCAGGGATGTGTGTTTCTGTGGTCTGTGTGCTTCATGTCAGGATTTCTGCCAGGGATGTGTGTTTCTGTGGTCTGTGTGCTTCATGTCAGGATTTCTGCCAGGGATGTGTGTTTCTGTGGTCTGTGTGCTTCATGTCAGGATTTCTGCCAGGGATGTGTGTTTCTGTGGTCTGTGTGCTTCATGTCAGGATTTCTGCCAGGGATGTGCGTTCTGTGGTCTGTGTGCTTCATGTAGGATTTCTGCCAGGGCTGTGCGTTTCTTTGGTCTGTGTGCTTCATGTTAGGATTTCTGCCAGGGATGTGTGTTTCTGTGGTCTGTGTGCTTCATGTCAGGATTTCTGCCAGGGATGTGTGTTTCTTTGGTCTGTGTGCTTCATGTCAGGATTTCTGCCAGGCACTTGGTGTGGTAACCAGCATTCATTTCTAGTTATTGAGAATGTAATTATTTCAACATAGGTGCAAAAGTTACCTTACTTGTTCATAATTTGTCAAGTTGGTGGACTCTGACATGAGATGAAAGATCTCTGACATGAGATGAAAGATCTCCATTCACAAGAGATCTCCGGAGTTACACAAGACTTGTCACATTGTGCTGAGACAACGCACTTCCAATGGGATTCAAACTCATAACCTTAAATCCTTCCTCTGTGATAATATCCACTGCACCATGGCAATTGATTCATCATTGTTACCATTTTTACCATTATATTCTTATCACTATTACTATTGCCTTGCTCCTTCAGCTGTGGGTGAGTCGTAATGATGCCGTAATGATGAGTTAACACTATCTAAGGAGTCGTAATGATGCCGTAATGATGAGTTAACACTATCTAAGGAGTCGTAATGATGCCGTAATGATGAGTTAACACTATCTAAGGAGTCGTAATGATGAGTTAACACTATCTAAGGAGTCGTAATGATGCCGTAATGATGAGTTAACACTAAGGAGTCGTAATGATGCCGTAATGATGAGTTAACACTATCTAAGGAGTCGTAATGATGCCATAATGATGAGTTAACACTATCTAAGGAGTCGTAATGATGCCATAATGAGTTAACACTATCTAAGGAGTCGTAATGATGCCATAATGATGAGTTAACACTATCTAAGGAGTCGTAATGATGCCATAATGATGAGTTAACACTATCTAAGGAGTCGTAATGATGCCATAATGATGAGTTAACACTATCTAAGGAGTGGTAATGATGCCGTATGATGAGTTAACACTATTTGCTACAGTTTGCCAGTTCCCCAACCACTATCAGTGTTCATACTTCAGCCTGAGGTTAAAGGTTAAAGTCCCAACACTACTGGCCGTTGAGACATTGAACTGTTGGAGGTTCATCGTCGCTAGGCTCAGCATGATCTAACACTGAGCCCGTCCCCCTCCGTCCTCCACTTTAACTTTGCATGGCCTGAACCAGACACCCCCTTTCTGCTGGGTTTTGGTGCCACAGAACTCTGATCCCATGAATACTTCGAACTCATGAGCAGGCAAACATGAACCATCTGACCACAGACCCCACTTCACTTATCATAATGTGTACAATAACATTACAACATCTTGCGCACACATAAATTCTCATTACCACTTTCGGAAGAGGCCAGTTTGGCCATTGGTTTGGATGACAAGTTACACATAGCATGCACCCTGCATGAGAAACTGAAAGAATGAAGGAAGTAAGGAAACGAGTACACGATATTGACTGGATGACCCAGGAAATGACTGAATGAAGCACCAGCAGGTAGCTCTTCAGTTGGCACTACCCAGGTAGGCAGCCTGTTGCATACACTAAAGTGTGGATTGTCAGCACGTAGAACCTTTGGGAATGTGCTTTATAAATGCAATGTGATCATTGTTATCAGCGTCACCATCAACAACACGGAAGGCCTCAGAAGGCCACCTGCTCACCATCAGAGAGGACTTCCCACAGCCCGGCTTGCCCACCAGTCCCAGGAGGCCGAGTTCATGGCCACGACCTTGTTGATGCACTGTTTGATCAGCGCCTTGCGGCCCACAAACTGCCCTGGCGGCTGTCCACGAAGGCACGGTGAAGGCGCATGATGTGGGTGTCTTCGTCCAGAACAGCATCCTGAAACAGGCATGGTGTCGCCATCATCCTAATTATCATATCCATCATCACTGT
This sequence comes from Conus ventricosus, assembly GCA_018398815.1. Lineage (NCBI taxonomy): Eukaryota > Metazoa > Mollusca > Gastropoda > Neogastropoda > Conidae > Conus > Conus ventricosus. The sequence goes on from CM031617.1 coordinate 2,042,913, forward strand.
TATCATCATCAATTATGCTATCACTATGACCATAAGCAACATTATCTTCAGTTTCATTCATTGTTATTATTATCAGACCTGTTTACCCTAAAACTGCTATGGTGTGCTTTTCTACTAAAATGAGCATATTCTGTACAAGGTGTGTGTGCACATCTTTATCTTCCATCACAAGGCGCAGGGTTGAGGGATACCTGCTTTAGTACTCACCTGTAAAAATAGTTACTGACAGCACATATCACTTTCAAACCTGATTCATCAGCACACTTTGGCCATAATTCAGGCTCTGTTGCCATTTTGGTCCCTTGTATTTCTGGGCCTGCAGAACCCACTGTTGTTCCAACCGATCGGTGTGTCGCCCAAGACAGATGCAGCCAGACGCAATTTCACAGTGTGGGTCAGAGACAGTTGTCGCTCTTGGTCACAGCACACTAACACAACAGTTACAGACTGGTCACAGCACACTAACACAACAGTTACAGACTGGTCACAGCACACTAACACAACAGTTACAGACTGGTCACAGCACACTAACACAACAGTTACAGACTGGTCACAGCACACTAACACAACAGTTACAGACTGCAAGTGCTATTACCACTCAAGAAATTTGTCTCCAGACTTTTTTTTTCTGAAGAATCTTTTATTATTTCATCACATTCATCATACTTTTGCAAAATGTGTTACAAAATATGGTAAAATCACAAAGGTAAACAGACTTGATTTTTTTTCTTTATTGGCAGTCTTTCTATTTGACACTGGCATATGTGCCCGGTAAGATAAAGTCATGCAGTCACCAGCCGCCGTGGCGAAGTGGTTAGCGTCGCGGACTCCCGGCTGGGAGGTCGTGGGTTCGAATCCCATCAGAGTCATGTGGGTTTTTTCTGCCCCGACCGGCTCCTACCCAGAGTTGAGTTTGCTGCGGACTCAGTTGGGAAGACTGGGACCACACAGTCGAGTTTCATCCACTTAATGGATGCGTTTCTGAGAGTGTTGCTCAAATTTCATGACCAACACTGCAGGTGCCTGTATCTCTCGGGCCTGGTTGATGCCAGGATATATTATGAAAGGAAGCATAGAGTACAGCCCTGTCATGTAGTCTCAGACCGAAATGGAAATCCGTAGCATCATCTTAATCATCCTCATTCCCATTGATCAGCATTAAAAAAAAAAAATGTCTCAAAATTCTGTGGCCCTTCATGCCCTGCTCTCATGGTGACCTCAGTTTCGATGTCCTCTCCGCGTCTGTGGCCTTGGTTTGCTTCCGTCGGGGTCACCGGTATCGGCGAGTCCATGGGGGCTGTCGTTGGACGGACGTGGTGGCGCCCTCCGGAGGGAGAGCTCACTCACGCCGGCTCCGTGACTAAGCAATTATTGTCGTCAGTAGGGGGCTTAGTAGGTGGTGTCCTGCGTATGTTAGATCAGAACAGGCGCCACTGAACACCACCGAAGTGACCTCGGCAGCAGTGCAGTGTCTCCTCCGGTGGGTTGCCTCATGATGACTTGACATTGACTGTTTCCTGTGGATTGCTGGTGCCGGGGCTGCGGCGGGGCCGGCCGGGCTGTGGCTGTGGACGGGGTGTCGGAATGAGCGGCGTGGGAGCACTGTCTCTGAGGTAGCGCAGAGGTTGGGACAGCAAAAAAAAAAAAAAAAAAAAAAAAAAAAAAAAGTCATGCAGTCCAGTCAGGAAAGCAGGAAATAACCATGGTCAGTGCCTTGCTCACCTCGTCAGGGTACAGGCGCTGCACAGCCAGCCACAGGTTGTTGAGCGCTCGCTGGCCAAACTCCTCCAGGCCCCCCACCATGGGCTTGTGGTCCACCACGCCACCCCACCGACAGGGGTAGCTGCCACAACACCACCATTGCTCTCATTGTTTCTTAACTGTCAGTTACTTCTGAACATTTTTTCAATAACAGAACATACTACATCAACATCCATTTTCAACAGTTACTATCAATTTGGGCATAAATAAAATAAAATTCTTTCTTTCTTTTTTGGTTGTTCAATTTCTTTTGTGGTGTGTGTGTGTGTTGCTTTGCAACGACACATCCAAAGTAGCAATCAGATACCTCACAGATATTAACGAACATTAAATATGAAGTTTAACACTATCATATTCTGATGAACAATGTTAATTTTTTTCATTGAAAAAATTATACCATTACATGCCCAACATAACATCCACCAGCAAACACACTACCACAACTTTGCCTCTGTTTGAGAAGTCAATATACACTGCATTGACTGTCAACTTCCACATCAACATTTGTCCTCCTTCTCTTCATCATAGATCACCCACAGTGTATCCTTTACATTTTTCTCTGCAATTCTCATTACTGACTTTCATTAAAAAGTAAGATGGGGTAGGGAGTGGAAGGCCGAGAATGGTGAGGTAATAGGATTCAGGACTTGCTAGAGACACAGACCAAGCTGTCGCAACCTCTACACAACAGAGGCCTTGTCAAAACTACCGACCAACCTGTCGAACACCTCCAGCCCGCTGGCAACCTCTACACAACAGAGGCCTTATCAAAACTACCGACCAACCTGTCGAACACGTCCAGCCCGCTGGCAACCTCTACACAACAGAGGCCTTATCAAAACTACCGACCAACCTGTCGAACACCTCCAGCCCGCTGGCAACCTCTACACAACAGAGGCCTTATCAAAACTACCGACCAACCTGTCGAACACGTCCAGCCCGCTGGCAACCTCTACACAACAGAGGCCTTATCAAAACTACCGACCAACCTGTCGAACACCTCCAGCCCGCTGGCGCGCACTCTGTCCTTCAACTTGCTCAGCCGGCTCCGGCTTTCCTCGCTCTCCGCCAAAAAGTCTGTCTTAAATCCCACCGGTATGTCCCTGCAACAGAATGACATGAACAACGCTGTAACAGTCTACCTTCACCAGAACACAGAGAAGTTACTACACGCACATGTCAACAACACAAGAATGATGACATGAACAACGCTGTAACAGTCTACCTTCATCAGAACACAGAGGAGCTACTACACACACATGTCAACAACACAAGAACGATGACATAAACCACGCTGTAACACTGTCTACCTTCACCAGAACATAGAGGAGCTACTAAACACACATGTCACCAACACAAGACGACCCTTGGAAGAGCACAGACATCTGTCATGGTCAAAAGGATCCTAGATCTGCTCTCTGTTGTCACAAAATGAAAGTTCGTTCTTGGGACAAACTCAATCTTGCTGATAAGTTTCCTCAAAATCAGTTCATGAAGTTTTTTTGGGGGGGTTGGGGGTTGTTATCCAGCTGAATAGATCCTGGATCCATCTTTGATTCGGGTCTGCAGAATGAATCTGCACCGAGATGGGGTAGCTTCATCCTTAGGACACAAACCATCTTTCCACCAAGCTTCAATCCAATCGGTTCTGTAGTTTTGGCGTCTCCTTGCTGACAGACATGCCAGCCAACAGACACAGGCAAAGCGTGACCATCCTCGGCGAGACAGCTATGTTTTGCTGTCGTCCTGTCCATCATACGGTTCACTGAATGATGGGAGAAGCATGGCAGCCATTTCCTCTCCAAGCGTCCTGGTGCATGCTGGGTGTTTTTGCGAGTCTATAATTGATCATCAGATGCTGACTGGCATCATGGGACCTTTAATGAGCGTATCTTACATTCTGCGATCAGATCTTCCATGACAGGTTTGCTGTAATGTTCACCTGTAAGACTGGAACAGAAACACTTCACACTTTGCCTTCCTGGTGCTGTGGGTTTAAACCTTAGACCTTGGAGTGAGAGCACAATGTTTTTGACACTAAGCTGTTTTGTCTGTCTCCATGAACTGGGCAAACACTCTCACATACATGCACATCTATATACATCAAGAAAAACGTGAGACTTTTACATAAGCACCTACAGACACATGTGTGCGCTACACACACACAGAGGACACAGTACAACACACACAACATCACACTCTTTTACATACATACAAACACACTCTCACACTCACACACGCACGCACACACACACACACACACACACACACACACACACATGCACACATACACACACCCGCACACACCCTACACAACACAAATACAACACACACAAACATCACACACTTTTCAAAGCTGTCGTTGCGAAGGAAAAAGAAGGCCTTCTCCTTGGCCGCCGGCACATCCTTCAAGGCTCCAAAGTGCATCTCCAGCTCTGTGACGGAGGCTCCGGCCTGGTACTGGCGCACGCAGTCAAACTCGGGAGTGTTGGGCAGCTGGTAATGGGTGGGCACCCAGCCGTAGCGACTGCCCAGCAGGCCCATGAACAGCTGGCACTTGGTCAGCTCTTGAAGGCACAGCTCCAAGGTCCTGTGAACACAGTAGGGGAGGGGGGTAGAGGAGGGAGAGGGGGAAGGAAGAGGGATTAAACTGAAATTCGACCACAACCTGCTGACCAAAAACACTGGAACAGCAGCATTTTTAAACCTGATAGACAAAACTGAGGTGAACATAGTTTTTAGCAATGACAGAAACTCGCTGAAACGGAAGTATTATACACAAAGATATGATGTCATGAACCAGACAAAGTTGGTGGGTTGGGAGGTAACCTAAATGAGAGTGAAGTCCAATTAGAATGCAGCCACAAATGTGAGAAAGGTGTGTTTGCTCACCAAGGAACAGAGAGTAACCGACTATCCTAATCAGGTGCAGGAAGCTGGATGTCCATGGGAGATCACTGTGTAGAATTAGGGAAACATGAGGATAAAGACTACGCTCCCTTCCTTCTCTCTCACTCTCTCTTTTTTTGTGTTTTTACATATATATATATATATATAATGTTTTTAAAAAATTATTGTTGTTGTTGGCGTTGTTTTCTTCTTTTTGGCCATCCTTTTTGTTTTTGTTTTTACTGGTAAGGATATTCTTTCTCTGTTTTTTTTTTCTTCTTTCTGGACATCCTTTTTCTTCTGTCTCATCATCTGTGCCGTTTCAGCGGCACTACCCCTGTGCCATTGATTTAGGATCCCCACTCACAGCCACAGCCCAGCACAGGCAATCCACAGAAAGCAGTCAGTGTCAGGTCACCATGAGGCAACCTGCCAGAGGAGACACTGCACTGCTGCTGAGTCACTTTGCTGGTGTTCAGTGGTGCCTGTTCTGATCCAACATATGCAGGAAACCACCTAATATGCCCCCCTATGATGACAGTGATTGTTCAGTCGTGGAGCCAGTG
>CM031617.1:2053128-2117788 GCA_018398815.1 Conus ventricosus
CTTTAGAATGACAACATAGCATTCATAAAGCGCCTTGCCAAAGGTTCTAGGCACTGACAATCCACACTCAAAGGTTCTAGGCACTGACAATCCACACTCTCGTGTACGCAAAAGGCTGCCTACCTAGGTAGTGACAACTGAAGAGCTGCCTGCTGGCGCTTCATTCAGTCATTTCCCATGTCATCCAGTCAATATCGTTCATTCAAATTTTTTCACTTCATTCTTTCAATTTCTCATGCAGGGTGCATGATATGAAATGTGTCATGCATACCAATGGCCAAACTGCCTTCTCTTCCGAAAGTTGGAAATGGGATTTTACATATGCGCAAGATGTTCTGCGTGCTTTGACACACGGAACCTCGGTTTATAGTCTCATTCAAAGAACTGTAAGGGAAATGGAGTCAGAACCAATGTTAACTCTGAGGGAAAAATCCCCCTGTACAGGCATGCCTACCCCTAAATTGCTCTTTCAGGGACACACATGTTCAAAATCAGGGACAGGACACAATTTTCAGGGACACCTAACTATTCGGCAAATTATTGGTCATCAGACAGAAGCAACACAAAAACAGCAAACTAAAATAAATGGTCGAGCTCTCATTCTGTCCGCTAAAGACAATGTTGTCTTGGCTGCATTTTCCTTTATAATGGCTGTTCCCTTGCTGCGGCCACACTGAAACTGCTTGGCTATTTCCGAATCGGGAAACATGACTTTCACTGCTTTGCTGAGTTTGTCCAACGTTGCGACCGGCAAATTTTGTTCCAAAACAATGTCCACCATCATCACTTCAGCACGAATGACGGCTGTAGATTCCTTCTTTGTGGCCGAAGTTGACACTCCACTGTTAAAAAATCCAGTGATTTTTTTATTCTGTTGCTGTGCTTCAGAAATTTTTATGTTCGCTTTATGCTTGTCAGTTTGTGTGTGCCGCCGACAGTCGTCTTTTCCACCGGATTTGATGGAGAAATCACATGCACAAACTTCGCAGAAAGCGAACGTTTCTCCTTTCCTCCCTGGCTTGATACAAGGCCAGAACTCTGTATACTCCTGTCGAAACGTCTGGCTGCGTTTGACTGCGCTTAAATTCTTTGGAGATGAATCAGAATCGGTGAAAACTTGTTTTCGCTTGTTCGACGCCATTGTTGAAGCAGGGGGGTAGAAATGACCGCGCCGCGCATGCGCGATGGACATTCGCTTCTGTCTTGGCGCCAGCCTGAGACTTTGAACCGGATCCTAGCGAAATAAACGGTCATTTTCGCGAACTTTTAATTTTCCGGGACGCGAACGCAAAACCCGTATTTCCGGGACGCCCTGCTCATTTTCTTTATTTTCAGGGACAAATACGGCTACAGCGGGACGGTAGGCATGCCTGCCTGTACCAAAACCGCTCAGTGGAGATTCAAACCCGAAAATGAGGGTGATGAAGATGGTGCCATGGATTTCCAATCTGGTCTCAGACTGCATGACAGGGCTGTACTCTGTACTTGTTGTCATCGGATATCTTGGTGTCAACCAGACTTGTGAGATACAGACACCTGCAGTGCTGGTCAGGAAATCTGAGCAACTCTCTGTGAGATGCATCCATCAAGTGATGAAACTTGACTGTGTGGTTCCAGTCTTCCCAGCTGAGCCCTCAGCTGCTGTGGGTAGGAGCCGATTGGGGCAGAATAATAACACCCAAAAAATCGTTCTAATGAGAACTGAACCCACAATCCTCACAGAGCCAGTTGGGACAGAAAAACCACACTAAAAAATCGTTCAAATGAGAACTGAACCCACAATCCTCACAGGTGGGAGTCCATGATGCTAACCACTTCGCCATGGCAGCTGGTAATATGATTTAATTTTTCCAAAGTTCATTCTGATAAGCTTTGCTAATATGGATACTATACTGTGGAAATCTGTTTACAGAAACAATGGCAATACAAAACTGTGAATGTCCAGAAGCAGAAAACTTACGCTGTGTATTACTGTCTCAAGACAGAAAACATTATGCTACAATATCAGATCAACATGCATGCATACACCCACACATACATTCAGAATGCAAGGGCACCAGCACTGATTATTCCTTACCGCAAAATGGCATCACTGAATCCAGAGATGTACACATCATTCTCATGCTCCGCTTTGATGCTGGTGTCAAACCTGGAAAAGAGCAGATGCTTGTGTGTGAAATATAGAACATATAAATGAATTTCATAAATAGGTCAAACAAAACAAATAAAAAAACGAATACGCCGAGTTCATTTGACAGGAAACATGAAGAGACAGAGACAGAAAGAAAAGCAGAGGAGAAGAGAGAGAATGGACAAGATGTACACAAAAAGAAAAGAAAAACATACAATCAAATGGAAAGATAGGTTTTATTATAATGAATACAAGTTTTCTAACATTTGAGGGATGACAAGAGGAAAAATCAGGGAGGAAATCAGAAATCCTGCACACTGACCTGCACCCAGCAGACTTAGCACAGATGCTGACGTACAGCAGGTTGGGGTTCACCACACGGCGGTAGGGGCGGAGGAAATCCCCTATGATTATCCCCAGAGAGCCTGTCGGCGCCAGGTTGTAGTCCAGGATGATCAGGTTGTCAATCTGCAGACATCCATCATTTTCTACAGGATTTGGCAAACAACAGAATCGAGCAAAAAATTAAATAATAATAATAATAATAATAATAATAATAATGTATAGTTTTTATATAGCGCAATTCTTGGGATCAACTCATTGCGCTCAATCAACACTCGTTTACACAACGGGCTGCCTACCTGGGTAGTGCCGACCGAAGAGCTGCCAGCTGGCGCTTCACTCAGTCGTTTTCCGCGTCATCCAGTCAGTATCGTTCAATATCGATCACTCATTTTCCTTTACTTCCTTCATTCTTTCCATTTCTCACGCAGGGTGCATGCTATGTGTAACGTGTCATCCATACCAACGGCCAAACTGGCCTTCTCTTCCGAAAGTTGGTGATGGGATTTTACGTGTGTGCAAGATGTTATGCGTGCGTTCACACACGGAACCTCGGTTTATAGTCTCATTCGAAGGACTGTATGGGAAATGGAGTCAGAACCAATGTTAACTCCGAGGGAAAAATCCCCCTGTACCGAAACGCCCCGGCGGAGGTTCGAACCCGCAACCCAGGATCACCAAGATTACGAGTCAGGCGCTCTACCACTGGGCTATACAAAAACAAACAAAAACAAAAAAAACCTTCCTGCCGCTGGGAATTGCAGGAAAGAAAATTCTCTCCAGCAGCAACTTGTATCTGCTATTGTTATCTTTGTATGTGACACACATCAGCTCACAAAATAATATAACGCACTGGGGAGCATGACATATGATCACTGAGAACTGGGATACGGAGAGTTCAGATGCAAGGTAGAGAAGAAGCCTAAGACTGTCGTGGCTGATGGGACAGGGTGTGGTTGATGGGACAGGGTGTGGTTGATGGGACAGGGTGTGGTTGATGGGACAGGGTGTGGCTGATGGGACAGGGTGTGGTTGATGGGACGGTGTGGTTGATAGGCTGATGAGACAGGGTGTGGCTGATAGGACAGGGTGTGGTTGATGGGACAGGGTGTGGCTGATGGGACAGGGTGTGGTTGATTGGACAGGGTGTGGTTGATGGGACAGGGTGTGGTTGATGGACAGGGTGTGGTTGATAGGACAGGGTGTGGTTGATGGGACAGGGTGTGGTTGATAGGCTGATGGGACAGGGTGTGGCTGATGGGACAGGGTGTGGCTGATGGGACAGGGTGTGGCTGATGGGACAGGGTGTGGCTGATGGGACAGGGTGTGGTTGATGGGACAGGGTGTGGTTGATGGGACAGGGTGTGGCTGATGGGACAGGGTGTGGCTGTTGGGACAGGGTGTGGTTGATGAGACAGGGTGTGGTTGATGGGACAGGGTGTGGTTGATGGGACAGGGTGTGGCTGATGGGACAGGGTGTGGCTGATAGGCTGATGAGACAGGGTGTGGTTGATGGGACAGGGTGTGGTTGATGGGACAGGGTGTGGCTGATAGGCTGATGGGACAGGGTGTGGTTGATGGGACAGGGTGTGGTAGATAGGACAGGGTGTGGCCGAGAGGTTGATGGGACAGGGTGTGGTTGATGGGACAGGGTGTGGTAGATAGGACAGGGTGTGGCTGATAGGACAGGGTGTGGCCGATAGGTTGATGGGACAGGGTGCGGTTGATGGGACAGGGTGTGGTTGATAGGACAGGGTGTGGTTGATAGGACAGGGTGTGGCTGATGGGACAGAGTGTGGTTGATGAGACGGTGTGGCTGATAGGACAGGGTGTGGCTGATGGGACAGGGTGTGGCTGATGGGACAGGGTGTGGTTGATGGGACACGGTGTGGCTGAAGGGACAGGGTGTGGTTGATGGGACAGGGTGTGGTTGATGGGACAGGGTGTGGCTGAAGGGACAGGGTGTGGCTGAAGGGACAGGGTGTGGTTGATGAGACAGGGTGTGGTTGATGGGACAGGGTGTGGCTGAAGGGACAGGGTGTGGCTGAAGGGACAGGGTGTGGTTGATGGGACAGGGTGTGGTTGATGGGACAGGGTGTGGTTGATGGGACAGGGTGTGGTTGATGGGACACGGTGTGGCTGAAAGGACAGTGTGTGGTTGATGGGACAGGGTGTGGCTGATGGGACAGGGTGTGGTTGATGGGACAGGGTGTGGTTGATGAGACAGGGTGTGGTTGATGGGACAGGGTGTGGCTGATGGGACAGGGTGTGGCTGATGGGACAGGGTGTGGTTGATGGGACAGGGTGTGGTTGATGGGACACGGTGTGGCTGAAAGGACAGGTTGTGGTTGATGGGACAGGGTGTGGCTGATGGGACAGGGTGTGGCTGATGGGACAGGGTGTGGCTGATGGGACAGGGTGTGGTTGATAGGCTGATGGGACAGGGTGTGGTTGATGGGACAGGGTGTGGCTGATGGCACAGGGTGAGGCTGATGGGACAGGGTGTGGTTGATAGGACAGGGTGTGGTTGATGGGACAGGGTGTGGTTGATGGGACAGGGTGTGGTTGATGGGACAGGGTGTGGCTGATGGGACAGGATGTGGTCGATAGGACAGGGTGTGGCTGATGGGACAGGGTGTGGCTGATGGACCCAGAACATCAAGGCCAGTTAGGATTCCAGGAGCACTCTTCCCAGAATGCACAGATAAAGGAAACAGTGCATCCTTCATCCATCGCATATTGTGAATGACGACACACAACACCTACAATTTCTCTCACAGTCTGGGTGCATTCTTCATCCATCGCATATTGTGAATGACGACACACAACACCTACAATTTCTCTCACAGTCTGAATCAGTGCGTCCTTCATCCATCACATATTGTGAATGACGACACACAACACCTACAATTTCTCTCAGTCTGAATCAGTGCATCCTTCATCCATCGCATATTGTGAATGACGACACACAACACCTACAATTTCTCTCACAGTCTGAATCAGTGCATTCACACACTGTACCACCACTCTTTTTCTTTTCTTTTTTTTTTTTTTTTTTTTGGTCACCTGTGCCACATGCAGAACAGTGCCTACTATAGCCCCTACTGGCACAGTAACAGGCTAGCTGCACAGCCACATGCAGGACAGTGCCTACTATAGCCCCTACTGGCACAGTAACAGGCTAGCTGCACAGCCACATGCAGAACAGTGCCTACTATAGCCCCTACTGGCACAGTAACAGGCTAGCTGCACAGCCACATGCAGAACAGTGCCTACTATAGCCCCTACTGGCACAGTAACAGGCCAGCTGCACAGCCACATGCAGAACAGTGCCTACTATAGCCCCTACTGGCACAGTAACAGGCTAGCTGCACAGCCACATGCAGGACAGTGCCTACTATAGCCCCTACTGGCACAGTAACAGGCTAGCTGCACAGTCACATGCAGGACAATGCCTACTATAGCCCCTACTGGCACAGTAACAGGCTAGCTGCACAGTAGGACAGTGCCTACTATAGCCCCTACTGGCACAGTAACAGGCTAGCTGCACAGTAGGACAGTGCCTACTATAGCCCCTACTGGCACAGTAACAGGCTAGCTGCACAGTAGGACAGTGCCTACTATAGCCCCTACTGGCACAGTAACAGGCTAGCTGCACAGTAGGACAAGGCACTATAGCCCCTACTGGCACAGTAACAGGCTAGCTGCACAGTAGGACAGTGCCTACTATAGCCCCTACTGGCACAGTAACAGGCTAGCTGCACAGCCACATGCAGGACAGTGCCTACTATAGCCCCTACTGGCACAGTAACAGGCCAGCTGCACAGCCACATGCAGGACAGTGCCTACTATAGCCCCCACTGGCACAGTAACAGGCTAGCTGCACAGCCACATGCAGAACAGTGCCTACTATAGCCCCCACTGGCACAGTAACAGGCTAGCTGCACAGCCAAAGTAAGGGAGCATACCCCTCCCGAGGGTGCCATCACATCCATCCAGCCAAAGCCGCCATGAACTCACTGATGTCAGCGACCTCACTACACGTTTACAGAGAGCATAGATGCAGAAAAGACGTCAAAGGTAGGGTCACGATGACAGCAAGGCATAAAGGGCCACAGAATCTGATCTTTTTCTTCGATGCTGATTGATGAGAATGAGAACAAAGAAGACGATGCTATCAAAATACATTTTGCTCTGAGACCTCAAGTCAGGGCCAGACCTTGCTCTACCTCTGAAAATATGATCTGGCATGAACAAGGCCGGAGAGATACAGACACCTGCAGTGTTCGTCAGGAAATCTAAGCAACCCTCTCAGATCCCTTAAGTGGATGAAACTCCACTGTGTGGTTCAAGTCTTCCCTACCGATCCTATCACAACCTCAACTCTGGGTAGGAACACGTCCTAGGCCGAAAAATCCCATAAATATAAATGAGTTGACGGGAATCGAACTCTAGACCTCTCAGCCAGGCATCCATGATGTAAACCACTGTGAACAGCGGCTGCTCAGTACCTCCTTTGCTTGGAATCGGAGAGGAAGCAGCTGAAGCAGTCTTACCCCCACCTTGAATGTCACGTTTTCACCCGTCAGTTGGGTCATCTGACCATCAGCGATCTAGGCAAACTGTGGAACTTGTTTCAACGAACCTTGATGGACAGATGGAATGAGACCCAAGTGCCATCAACGGTGTTGCTGCACTTCTGTAGATGGATCACATCAAAGGGCCTATCCTGTACAGGAATCGTCAGATCTTGACCGAGGTCTACTCTCTCCCAGTGCCCTCCAGTGGCTTCACTCGACTTCTTTGGCGGGAATGGAGGGGAAGGGTGTGCGGGATGGAGGGGAAGGTGTGCGGGATGGAGGGGAGGTGGCAGGATGGAGGGGAAGGGGTGCAGGATGGAGGGGAAGGGGTGCGGGATGGAGGGGAAGGGGGCAGGATGGAGGGGAAGGTGTGCGGGATGGAGGGAAGGGGTGGGATGGAGGGGGGCAGGATGGAGGGGAAGGGGTGCGGGATGGAGGGGAAGGGGTGCGGGATGGAGGGGAAGGGGTGCGGGATGGAGGGGAAGGGGTGCGGGATGGAGGGGAAGGGGTGCGGGATGGTGCGGAGGAGGTGGAGGGGAAGGGGTGCGGGATGGAGGGGAAGGGGTGCGGGATGGGGGGAAGGGGTGCAGGGATGGAGGGGAAGGGGTGCAGGATGGAGGGGAAGGGGTGCAGGATGGAGGGGAAGGGGTGCGGGAGGAGGGGAAGGGGTGAGGATGGAGGGGAAGGGGTGCGGGATGGAGGGGAAGGGGTGCGGGATGGAGGGGAAGGGGTGCGGGATGGAGGGGAAGGGTGCAGGATGGAGGGGAAGGGTGCGGGGATGGAGGGGGAAGGGGAGCGGGATGGAGGGAAGGGGGCGGGATGGAGGGGAAGGGGTGCAGGATGGAGGGGAAGGTGTGCGGGATGGAGGGGGCAGGATGGAGGGGAAGGGGTGGGGATGGAGGGGAAGGGGTGCGGGATGGAGGGGAAGGGGTGCGGAAGGAGGGGGAGGTGTGCAGGATGGAGGGAAGGGGTGCAGGATGGAGGGGGAAGGGGTGCAGGATGGAGGGGAAGGGGTGCGGGATGGAGGGGAAGGTGTGCAGGGATGGAGGGGAAGGGGTGCAGGATGGAGGGGGAAGGGGTGGGGATGGAGGGGAAGGTGTGCAGGATGGAGGGGAAGGGGTGCAGGATGGAGGGGGAAGGTGTGCGGGATGGAGGGGAAGGGGTGCGGTGGAGGGGAAGGGGTGCGGGTGGAGGGAAGGGGTGCGGGATGGAGGGGAAGGGGTGCGGGATGGAGGGGTGCGGGATGGAGGGGAGGGGTGCGGGATGGAGGGAAGGGGTGCGGGATGGAGGGGAAGGGGTGCGGGATGGAGGGGAAGGGGTGCGGGATGGGGGGGAAGGGGTGCGGGATGGAGGGGAAGGGGGGCGGGATGGAGGGGTGCAGGATGGAGGGGAAGGGGTGCGGGATGGAGGGGAAGGGGTGCGGGATGGAGGGGAAAGGGGTGCGGGATGGAGGGGAAGGGGAGGGGGGATGGGGGGTGCGGGATGGAGGGGAAGGGGTGCAGGATGGAGGGGGAAGGGGTGCGGGATGGAGGGGAAGGGGAGCGGGATGGAGGGGAAGGGGGTGCGGGATGGAGGGGAAGGGCGTGCGGGATGGAGGGGAAGGGGTGCGGGATGGAGGGGAAGGGGTGCGGGATGGAGGGGAAGGGGTGCGGGGAGGGGGGAAGGGGTGCGGATGGAGGGGGAAGGGGTGCGGGATGGAGGGGAAGGGGTGCAGGGGGAGGGGAAGGGGTGCGGGATGGAGGGGAAGGGGTGCGGGGGTGGGGGGTGCAGGATGGGGGGAAGGGGTGCGGGATGGAGGGGAAGGGGTGCGGGATGGAGGGGAAGGGGTGCGGGATGGAGGGGAAGGGAGGGCGGGATGGAGGGGAAGGGGAGCGGGATGGAGGGGAAGGGGTGCGGGATGGAGGGGAAGGGGTGCGGGATGGAGGGAGGGGTGCGGGTGGCGGGGTGCAGGATGGGGGGGAAGGGGTGCGGGATGGAGGGGAAGGGGGTGCGGGATGGAGGGGAAGGGGTGCGGGATGGAGGGGAAGGGGAGCGGGATGGAGGGGAAGGGGGGGGATGGGGGGGGTGCAGGATGGAGGGGAAGGGGTTGCGGGATGGAGGGGAAGGGGTGCGGAGGAATGGGGGGAAGGGGAGCGGGATGGGGGAAGGGGTGCGGGATGGGGGGAAGGGGTGCGGGATGGAGGGAAGGGGTGCGGGATGGAGGGAAGGGTTGCGGGGATGGAGGGGGAAGTGGGTGGTGCGGGATGGAGGGGAAGGGGTGCGGGATGGAGGGGAAGGGGTGCGGGATGGAGGGGTGCGGGATGGAGGGGAAGGGGTGGGGATGGAGGGGAAGGGTGTGGGATGGAGGGGAAGGGGTGCGGGAAGGAGGGGAAGGGGGTGCGGGAGGGGGGGAAGGGGTGCAGGATGGAGGGGTGCAGGATGGAGGGGAAGGGGTTGCAGGATGGAGGGGTGCAGGATGGAGGGGAAGGGTGCAGGATGGAGGGGAAGGGGTGCGGGATGGAGGGGAAGGGGTGCAGGATGGAGGGGAAGGGTGTGCGGGATGGAGGGGAAGGGTGCGGGATGGAGGGGAGGGGTGCGGGATGGAGGGGAAGGGGAGCGGGATGGAGGGGTGCAGGATGGGGGAAAGGGTGCGGGATGAGGGGAAGGGGTGCGGGATGGAGGGGTGCAGGATGGAGGGGAAGGGGTGCGGGATGTAGGGGAAGGGTGTGCGGGATGAGGGGAAGGGGTGCGGGATGGAGGCGAAGGGGAGCGGGAATGGAGGGGAAGGGGTGCGGGAAAGGAGGGGTGCAGGATGGAGGGGAAGGGGTGCGGGATGGAGGGAAGGGGTGCGGGAAAGGAGGGGAAGGGGTCGGGATGGAGGGGGAGGGTGCGGGATGGAGGGGAAGGGGTGCGGGAAGGAAGGAAGGTGTGCGGGATGGGGGGAAGGGGTGCGGGATGGAGGGGAAGGGGAGCGGGATGGAGGGGAAGGGGTGCGGATGGAGGGGAAGGGGCAGGATGGAGGGGAAGGGGTGCGGATGGAGGGGAAGGGTGCGGGAGGAGGGGAAGGGTGCGGGATGGAGGGGACGGGGTGCGGGATGGAGGGGGAGGGTGCGGGTTGGAGGGGAGGGAGCGGATGGGGGGAATCGGGTGCGGGAAGGAAGGGTGCGGGTGGAAAGGGGCGGAGGGAACAGGTATCATCATTGTTTCTTTCATTTACATCCACACCAAAACATTTCTTTTCAGTTTCATTTGTTCATTTGCGAGAACATGTGCAAAACTTGTGCAGGGAGGATTTCAAACAGTTACATTGCTGCCCCAAAAAGCTTAAATGAATAATCGAAAACATACCCCATAATAAACATACCCACTTGTTTACTGTTAAGTGAATATGGAAAACTCCCCATTAATAAACATACCCCACTTGTTTACTGTTAGTGAATAATGGAAAACATACCCCATAATAAACTACCCCACTTGTTTACTGTTTAAGTGAATGATGGAAAACATACCCCCTAACAAACATACCCCCTTGTTTACTGTTAAGTGAATGATGGGAAAAAAATACCCATAATAAACCCTACCCCACTTGTTTCTGTTAAGGAATGATGGAAAAACATACCCATAATAAACAACCCCACTTGTTTACTGTTAAGTGAATGATGGAAAACATTTCCCATAATAAAAATACCCCACTTGTTTACGTTAAGTGATAATGGAAAACATACCCATAATAAAATACCCCACTTGTTTACGTTAAGTGAATAATGGAAAACATACCCCATAATAAACATACCCCACTTGGGTTTTCTGTTAAGGAATAATCGGAAACATACCCATAATAACATACCCCACTTGTTTACTGTTAAGTGAATAATGGAAAAAAATACCCCATAATAAACATACCCCACTTTTTTACTGTTAAGTGAATAATGGAAAACATACCCATAATAAACATACCCCACTTGTTTACTGTTAAGTGAATAATGGTCGCAGTTCACTGGCCTCTCAACTCGGCCACCCACACCCATGTGCACACATGCACACACACAGACGCGCACACACACGCGTTTGCACAAACACACGCACAAACGCACATGAACATACACACTCACACATATACACACACACATACACACACATGCACATGCACTCACACACACACATACACACACACACGCACACATATGCAAACCGACACATATGCTTAACTAGCGCCTTTTATCTTTGGTGATGTCTTAATGGCATATATTTTGTGACGTCTGAGAGAACAGATTTTTTTTCTCCCCGTTTTAAATTGTCTCATACATTAACAAGTTTTCTGTATTGATTTCCATTCTCACTGAACACTGCCAAAAAACTGCAAGACAAGTCAACTGTCTAGGAAAATCTTCCATACCATAATGGACTGGAATATACCAAGACCTCCATTTTTACACTCCACATCCCCTCTTCTCGCCTGTTCTGTTCTTTTATATAACCCATATAAAATGCAAGTACTGGAGTAAAAAAAAAAAAGAACAAAAAGAAAACAGAGATCAAATGATGGTTACCTGCACTCGGTCCCGGAGCTTCTCAGCCAACACCCAGTAGGGAAAGTTTTCCCTCATGTGCTGCTTCTGGAAACGCAATACAAACAGAATTTACAATTACACAAACATCATTTTAAACAACAAAGAAAGAAATGGACTGGCACACAAGCACACATTTAGCTCACTCATAAACATATACCCACGCCAAACCATATTCACAGACACACACACACATCCCAGAACACAAACTCTTACTCTTGATTTTTCGTTTACAAACGGCAAAGTACCAACGTAGATTCAAAGCCATCTTGCCCCGAATTGGTTGAACAAAAGTGATTCTCCTTTTTTTTCCCTTTGTCCGAATGTTGTGTATCTTGCCTGAAAAAACCTAACAGGTCGAAACACATCATGTTTTGTGTTGTGATTCGTTCATCTACTTTTTTCAGCGGAGCCTTATAAATAGGTTTTTTTTAAAATGGAAATAGAGCAATTTCAGTTTTACTGTTCACATTAAAAAAACTGCGTTCCCAGTCGAGCAAGCTCCTGGCACAAGAACCTTGCCTAGACCTCCCCGGTGCTCGTCCCAGGTGGCACAAAGAACCTTGCCTAGACCTACCCGGCGCTCGCCCCAGGTGGCACAAAGAACCTTGCTAGACCTACCCGGCGCTCGCCCCAGGTGGCACAAAGAACCTTGCCTAGACTACCCGGCGCTCGCCCCAGGTGGCACAAAAAAACCTTGCCTAGACCTCCCCGGCGCTCGTCCCGGGGTGGCACAAAAAACCTTGCCTAGACCTACCCGGCGCTCGTCCCAGGTGCACAAAGAACCTTGCCTAGCCCTACCCGGCGCTGTCCCAGGTGGCACAAAGAACCTTGCCTAGGACCTACCTGGCGCTGTCCCAGGGGGGCACAAGAACCTTCCCTTAGACCTACCCGGCGCTCGTCCCAGGTGGCACAAAGAACCTTGCCTAGACCTACCCGGCGCTCGTCCCAGGTGGCACAAAGAAACCTTGCCTAGACCTACCCGGCGCTGTCCCAGGTGGCACAAAGAACCTTGCCTAGACCTCCCCGGCGCTCGTCCCAGGGGGCACAAAAACCTTGCCTAGACCTACCCGGCGCTCGTCCCGGTGGCACAAAGAACCTTGCCTAGACCACCGGCGCTCGTCCCAGGTGGCAAAAAGAACCTTGCCTAGACCTACCGGCGCTCGTCCAGGTGGCACAAAGAAACCTTGCCTAGCCCAAACCCGGGCTCGTCCAGGTGGCACCAAAGAACCTTCCCTAGACCTACCCGGCGCTCGTCCCAGGTAGCACAAAGACCTTGCCTAGACCTACCCGGCGCTCGTCCCAGGTGGCACAAAAAACCTTGCCTAGACCTACCCGGCGCTCGCCCAGGTGGCACAAAGAACCTTGCCTAGACCTACCGGCGCTCGTCCAGGTGGCAAAAAAACCCCTTGCCTAGACCTACCTGGCGCTCGTCCCAGGTGGGCACAAAGAACCTTGCCTAGACCCCACCTGGCGCTCGCCCAAGGGTGGCACAAAGAACCTTGCCTAGACCTACCTGGCGCTGTCCCAGGTGGCACAAAGAACCTTGCCTAGACCTACCTGGCGCTCGCCCCGGGTGTGGCACAAAGAACCTTGCCTAGACCTACCCGGCGCTCGTCCCAGGTGGCACAAAGAACCTTGCCTAGACCTCCCCGGCGCTGTCCCAGGTGGCACAAAGAACCTTGCCTAGACTTACCCGGCGCTCGTCCCAGGTGGCACAAAAAACCTTGCCTAGACCTCCCCGGCGCTCGCCCCAGGGGCACACAAAGAACTTGCCTAGACTACCTGGCGCTCGCCCCAGGTGGCACAAAGAACCTTGCCTAGACCCACCTGGCGCTCGTCCAAGGTGGCCCAAAGAACCTTGCCTGACCTAACCGGCGCTCGTCCCAGGGGGCACAAAGAACCTTGCCTAGACCTACCCGGCGCTCTTTCCCAGGTGGCACAAAAAACCTTGCCTGGGTTCTACCGGCGCTCGTCCCAGGTGGCACAAAGAACCTTGCCAAAGACCTACCCGGCGCTCGTCCCAGGTGGCAAAAAGAACTTTGCCTAGACCACCTGGCGCTCGTCCCAGGTGGCACAAAGAACCTTGCCTAGACTACCCGGCGCTCGTCCCAGGTGGCACAAAGAACCTTGCCTAGCCCTTTACTGGCGCCCCGGTCCCAGGTGGCACAAAGAACCTTCCCTAGACCTACCGGCGCTCGTCCAGGTGGCACAAAGAACCTTGCCTAGCCCTACCTGGCGCTCGTCCCAGGTGGCAAAAAGAACCTTGCCTAGACCTACCCGGCGTGTCCCAGGTGGCACCAAAGAACCTTGCCTAGACCTACCGGCGCTCGTCCCAGGTGGCACAAAGAACCTTGCCTAGACCTACCCGGCGCTCACCCCAGGTGGCACAAAAAACCTTGCCTAGACCTACCCGGCACTCGTCCCAGGTGGCACAAAGAACCTTGCCTAGACCTACCCGGCGCTCGTCCCAGGTGGCCACAAAGAACCTTGCCTGGACTACCCGGCGCTCGTCCCAGGTGGCACAAAGAACCTTGCTAGACCTACCCGGCGCTCACCCCAGGGGGCCCACAAAGAACCTTGCCTAGACCTACCCGGCCTCGTCCCAGGTGGCAAAAAGAACCTTGCCTAGACCTACCTGGCGCTCGTCCCCAGGTGGCACAAAGAACCTTGCCTAGACTACCCGGCGCTCGTCCCAGGTGGCACAAAAAACCTTGCTAGACCTACCTGGCCGCGTCCCAGGTGGCACAAAGAACCTTGCCTAGACCTACCGGCGCTCGTCCCAGGTGTTACAGGTTGCTGTTGGCAATTTCCTCCAGTTTGGTGGCGAGACGCTTTCCATGTTGCGAGGATGGTTTCCTTTCCCCAAAACTCCACGCGCAGTGGGCGTTCTCGTTGTACACCACCAGTTCGCTCTCTTCGCAGGGAGTACTTGCACATCAGCGCCAGCAGCAGCGACACTTCCGCCCCTGGGGGAGGGGTGAAGGCACACGTACAGCGCGGTTATTTATCAGGGTGGGTGTGGGTGGGTGTAGAGGTGTGGGGGTGGGAGGTAAGTGTTGGAGGGAAATGATGTGTTTGGTATGTTTATGTTGGAGGGAGGTGATGTAATATGCTTGTGTGTGTGTGTGTGGTGTGTGTGGTGTGTGTGTGTGTGTGTGTGTGTTGTGTGTGCGTGTTTGTGTTTTGTGTGTGTGTGTGTGTGTGTGTGTGTGTGTGTGTGTGTGTGTGTGTTTGAGCCTGTGTCTGTGAGTCTGCTTTGTGCATGTGTGCGTGCACGCTGTATGCCCATGTCCATGCGTGTGTCTGTGCATGTGTGTGTGTTTGAGCATAAACATATGAAAACATTTGTACTGTGTAAATAAAGTGTCCAGTTACTGGTTAAATCAGTTCTGGCCCCACAGCCGTGGTAGCTAGTTTCCACACAGGACCCCCGGTTTTAGTCAGGGTCTGTGTCTGCACCCCTTACAAACATGGATCCCCCCTAGGTGTACATCAATCATGGGAGGGTCTGTGTCTACACACCATTTGGGTCCCCTGGGTGTACATCAATCATGGGAAGGATCTGTGTCTACACCCATGGATCCCCTGAGGTGTACATCTATCATGGGAAGGATCTGTGTCTACACCGCTCACACCATTTGGGTCCCCTGGGGTGTACATCAATCATGGGAAGGATCTGTGTCTACACCGCTACACCATGGATCCCCTGGGGTGTACATCAATCATGGGAAGGGTCTGTGTCTACACACCATGAAACCCTGGGGTGTACATCAATCATGGGAAGGATCTGTGTCTCCACCATGGATCCCTGGGGGTTACATCAATCATGGGAAGGGCTGTCACACCGCTCACACCATTGATCCCCTGAGGTGTACATCAATCATGGGGAAAGGATCTGTGTCTACTAGCTCACACCATGGATCCCCTGGGGTGTACATCAATCATGGGAAGGGTCTGTGTCTACATAGCTCACACCATGGATTCCCTGGGTGTCATCAATCATGGGAAGGATCTGTGTCCACACACCATGGATCCCCTGAGGTGCACATCAATCATGGGAGGGTCGGTGTCTACACCGCTCACACCATGGATCCCCCGGGGTGTACATCATCATGGGAAGGATCTGTGTCTACATAGCTCCACCATGGATTCCCTGGGGTGTACATCAATCATGGGGAAAGGGGGGCTGTGTCTACATAGCTCACACCATGGATTCCCTGGGGGTGTACATCAAAACATGGGAAGGGTCTGTGTCTACACCGCTCACACCATGGATCCCCTGGGGTGTACATCAATCATGGGGAAAAAGGTTTTGTGTCTACACACCATGGATCCCCTGGGGTGTACATCAATCATGGAAGGGTCTGTGTTACACACCATGGATCCCCTGGGGTGTCATCATCACGGGAAGGGTCTGTGTTACATAGCTCACACCATGGATCCCCTGGGGTGTAATCAATCATGGGAAGGATCTGTGTCTACATAGCTCACCCATGGATCCCCTGGGTGTACATCAATCATGGGAAGGGTCTGTGTCTACATAGTCACACCATGGATCCCTGGGGTGTACATCAAACATGGGAAGGGTTCTGTGTCTACACACTGGATTCCCCGGGGTGGTACATCAATCGTGGGAAGGGTCTGTGTCTACACCGCTCACACCATGGATTCCCTGGGGTGTACATCAATGTGGGAAGGGTCTGGTCTACACGCTCACACCATGGATTCCCTGGGGGTGTACATCAATCATGGGAAGGGTCTGTGTCTACACAGCTACACCATGGATCCCCTGGGGTGTACATCGATCATGGGAAGGATCTGGGGTCTACACACCATGGATCCCCTGGGGTGTACATCAATCATGGGAAGGGTCTGTGGGCTACACTGCTCACAACCCTGGATTCCCTGGTGTGTCCTTCAATCATGGGAAGAGTCGTGTCTACACAGTCATAGCCCCAAAACCCCCAGTGTGTCTATCATCATGGTCTCTGTCAGTGTCTTCAGAGCTCACACCAAGGATCATCCAAAGTGCACACCAGTCGACACAAACCACACACTGGTTTGAGCTCTATGTACTTAGGTATGGTTCCACTGATAAGTTGCACTTCATCAGGAACAAAAAACTGCGGACTGTATGCACCGCACTTACATCTTATCTTCCAAAGCACTTCAGTAATGAATCACACAGATTTCCCTTCTTAAAAAATCAAAGGTAAGCCCGGATTCCAAAGCCAATTCTTAAATGTAAGGGTTTATTCCCCAAAGGGGCCAATGGCCCAACACAAAAAAAAAATTGACATACTTTTAAATTACTAGTCTCTCCTCTCTCTCCCCTTTTTTCCTCTTTCTCTCTCCCCTCTTTCTCCCCTGGCCTTCTTTTAAAAACCCCCCCAAAACCCAAATTTCTACCTCCCCCAACAATGCCCTTGCCTACCCTCCCCCTCGTACCCCTTTCCCCCCATCCCTACAAAATAAGCACCCCGTTACTCCCCGTGCGAGGTTTCCCCAAATCCCTTCTGTGCAGCCTTACGGGGCTGTGAACAACTGGCTGGGGAAGGGGGGAAGACACCGTGGGACCTCTGTTTGGGGTTAAACTTTGGGGCCTGGGGCGATCTTCACCGCTGTGTCCGAGTTTTGGGCGGTATCGCTGAATATCCTTCATCTACAGCGTTCTCTGAAAAGACAGTTTTTGGGAAAAACCCATACTGCTTTTTTCATCCTCTGCAAAAACTGCAGGCCACGGAGAACATAAAGACCACCAGGTAGGTCCCACCCCCCACAAGGCTGTTAGAGAGTCTTAGCATATGCTGCGCAGTAGCTGTCAACAACATCCAAGGGCCCCCAGCTGCCCAAACCCGATTTAAAACCCTTTTACCAACCGGGTGGCCCGCTTTTTTTCCCGTCCATACCCAAACCGCTCATGGGCGCCGGGCAAGGACCATTTACTTTTTTTTTCCATACAGATTACATACCTGTTCACCCAAAAAAAATTCTGGTGTATTTTTCGACAGAAATGAGTGCATTTTCTACAAAATATACGTACACATCTTCCAAATTTTTGTAAAAGTAGGGGAGCAGAGGGATAGGGGTGGGGGTTGTTTTTGTTGTCAGGCATCACAGGGCAGAGGGTAAACAGTAGAGAGATACCTGATCTACGGTTCCTGCTGTAAAAAAAAAAGAAGGTTTTTCCTAATACAAATTACTTTCAAAACTGATTCATCAGCACACTCTGGCACAAATTCAGGCTCTCTTGCTAGGTTCGCTCCACCCCGTCCTCTTACCATAGTTCAGAACCTGCAGATCCCACTCTTGTTCCAATGTTATCCAGACTCCAGTTCTCGCACTAACACAATGGTTATATAAAGCACGGGGAACTACTGCTCAAGAACTTCGTCACAAGATTTTTTTTTCAACTTTTTTCTTTTTTGGTTCATCATATTCGTTGTATTTTTGCCAAATGTGTGCACAAAATGCGGCAAAATAGTCTGGGTCAGCAGGTCTGAAAGTTGCTGGGAAGCCATGAGCACCGAGGTGCAGATGTTTAAAGCTTTTGCTCCAGTGAGTGCGGGGACCATTTTGCACTGTTCTTTCCAACATCGACAATTTTGATTAGCCACAGACACGAAGATGGAGCAGAATCTGGTACTGATGTTGACACTAGAAAAAGGACATGAAAAGTACCAGATTTGAGACTTTGACGACCCAAACACACGCACATGAACAAAGCCAAACCAACTAGTGTGCGACGGGCTCAAACAGGAAGACTGGAGTCTCACAATCAAGTTTCATACACTTACTGAATGCAAGTGCTGCTCAAACTTCCTGACCATACACAGCACGTGTCTGTATCTCTAGGGCCTGGTTGATGATGGGACACACTATGAGAGGGAGCACCAAGTACAGCCCCGTCACATGGCCTCTGACGTCAACAGCATTATCTTGATTTTTCTCATTCTCGCCAATCACCGGAAACAAATCCGAAATTCTTTGGTCCTTCATGCTCAGCTCTGATGGTGACCCCAGTCTGATTTCCTCTCTCTATCCAAGTTCGCTTCAGTGTGGTCAGAATCATGAAGACAGCGGCTGGATGAACATGGCGACACCCACCAAAGGGACACGCTCCACCCTAGCTTCATGACTCAGCGGGTGGTGTCCTGCATACGCTGGATCAGAACAGGCACCAACTCGGACCCTCGTCCAGCAGAGCAGTGTCTCCTGCACGGTTGATTCATGAAGGTCTGACAGACTGCTCCATGTGGAATGCTGGTGCTGAGGCTGTAATAACACACCTCTGGGTGCGGCTGTACACAGGGAGCCGGAACATGTGGCATGCTAGTAATGCTGCTGGGGAGGGGACAGGGGTGGGAGGAGGGGAGGGGGTGGAGACACTGTAGATGAAAAGAATAATTCCACCGTAAATTTAAGTTTGAAACAATAAAGATAGCTGACAAGACACAGACTGGAAGCCATCACTTCTCCGCTACAAACAGCTTATTCAATCAAAAGCCATCTGGCCTTTAGTAAACACATGATTTAAAGGGACAATCACCATTCTGCTGTTTAAACAAAGTAAGAAGCTGTCCTTTTCTCTGTTAAGTGAGCGATTTACCTGCCAAGCTTCTTTCTCTCTCCTGTATATGTCTAAGTGTTTTGCCTTTTTTTTTTAAATGATGATTCAACTGTCAGCTTTATTTACTCTGTGAAATAGACGATCTGGTTCTAAAACCTTTTTAAGTCATAGGATGATCATTCAAACCATCTGATAACACAAACAATAAAAACAAACAACACAGGATGGTCATTCAAACCATCTGATAAAACAAACAATAAAAACAAACAAACAAACATGAAAAGTAAGTGATAAGAATGACAAGACAAGCAATCACAGACAGCAACTCACTGGGGACTCTTCTTCTTCTCCGCTCGTTTCTGCCACCATTCCGCCTTGCCCCCTCGCCCCCTTCCTCGACCTCCTCGACCTCGTCCCCCTCGTCCACGTCCAAAGCCAGAACTTCCTGCCTCTGCAGCTGCTGTTGCCGACTCCACAATGCCTTTCTCTGTGTCGGAAAAGACTGGATGTTCCTTATGTTACACACCCTACTGTGTGTACCAAGATGTTCCTTATGTTACACACCCTACTGTGTGTACCAAGATGTTCCTTATGTTACACACCCTACTGTGTGTACCAAGATGTTCCTTATGTTACACACCCTACTGTGTGTACCAAGATGTTCCTTATGTTACACACCCTACTGTGTGTACCAAGATGTTCCTTATGTTACACACCCTACTGTGTATACCAAGATGTTCCTTATGTTACACACCCTACTCTGTATACCACAGATCTCACAGATGCTGTGTTAATATTGCTTCCACAGAAACTTCAAGTGAGCTTAACAGATTGCCAATGATGTTTTTGACATGTAGGTCTGATGCCAATAATGTGTTTGACATCTAGGTCAAGATAACTATGGACTGCTATAGACATCAATAAATTCAAACTCGAAACAGATACGTGCTAAGAGAGATGCATAAAGCAGATCAGGGATGAGAACAGATTTTTAAAAGCAGAGGAGATTTTTCTGTTGGGGGTCTGACTATGGACTGCTATAGACATCAATAAATTCAAACTCGAAACAGATACGTGCTAAGAGAGATGCATAAAGCAGATCAGGGATGAGAACAGATTTTTAAAAAGCAGAGGAGATTTTTCTGTTGGGGGTCTGGGGGCAGAGCCCCCAGTGGGGTCAAGGGGCAACGCCCCTGCGGGGGTAGGGGGCAGCGCCCCCTGAAGCTGAAGCATTTTTTTGATATATATAAAGAAAAATCCACATTTAAAACCATCAAAATATGTTTCTAGCCTTCAATTCAAACCTCAAATTCTGAGGGTTTTATTTTCTTTTCTTTTTTTTTGTTTTTGTTTTTTGTCAAACATGCAAATGGATTTAATACAGGGCTCTCTGCGTTTGTGGCTGGTCGATTTACGTAAGAAATGGGTTTTTCCGAAAATTACTGCCCTTGGCCCTGGTTCTATTATTAGTAACTAGACGTCTATGTTTTGTTTCACAACATAAAGTCAAATGACGAATGTTTCAGCTAACTGAGATAGTTTGACCATTGCAAATGAATGATAAAATATAACAAAGAAGAGAGCAAAATCACCAACAGCTTACTTTCCAAAGTTTAATTGTTCTTCAATGCAGCGACACGCTGCCTGTGAACCAGGCGTTTCATGTGGTCAGCAATCGTAATGAAGCCACGACTTCCGAAGCTGATTTTCTTGTTGCAAGCTAGACATAACGCCTGCTCGTCACTGCTTTTGCATATGCTATCTCTAACTCTACTCCCACACACACCTCTTCCTCGAGCCAGTTTTCTTTCCAACGGTTGGGATATTTTTTTTTTTTTTTTTTTTTTTTGCGATTTCGTTCGACGCCATGAATCACAGATGACACTCGGTCGATCGGCGCTGTAAGCGGATGTGCAGTGGTTGGCCGAGTCAACCGAATAAAAACCAGCCCATTTGGGTATAAGCCTAGAGTAATCTCGCCGGAGGCGTCTCGCCGAGATTGGGAGCAAAGAAAATCGCGATAGCTTTTTTTTTTTTTTTCGGCGGAGATTTTTTTTTAAGACGGCGGAACGGCGGAGAACGGCGGAGCTGTTCTCATCCTTGGCAGATCTAATGTAATTATGCAGGTTGTTGAATAAAAAAAGTTTAGGTTTTATTACACGATACAAAACATATTCTCATGAATGTATGTCAGACTTATAGGTGACTGAGTGAGAGAAAATGAGAGTTAGAATAAATGCATGTAAAGGACTAATCCAATAAACAAGCAGTGATTTTATGTTACATGAGCATGCATGTGTGATTGTGTGTGCATATGTGTGTATGTTTGTGTATGGTTGTGCGTGCCAGTGTCAGTGTAAATGTCCATGTGTATGTGTTTTTGCTCAAGTGTGTACATGTTTGTGTACATGTGCTTGTGCATTAGTACCTCTGAAAGTTTTACACATGCATCCGCATGTGTGTGCGTGTGCGTGTGAGTGTGTGTGTGTGTGTGTGTGTGTGTGTGTGTGATGTGTGTGTGTGTGGTGTGTAGTATAGGTATCTTTATGTGCAGTGTATGCATTACAAATGGCAATTTGTGGTAAAGTGTACACAGGAGAGAGGAAATGGGGGGGGGGGGGGGGGGGGTGGGGGGGTGGGGGGGATGGGGGGTAGCTTTGGCTGTAAGAACATACGAATGTATGTGTGTATAAGTCAGTGAAGCTATGCATGACTCTATTGTAAATGAATCAGTTCAAGCAAGTCTCTCTATGCACATGACTTTTTTCCTTTGTTTTTGCTGTCCCATCTTCTGTGCCACTTCAGAGGCGGTGCACCCACGCCGCTCATTCCGACACTCCATCCACAGCCACAGCCACGCCGCTCATTCCAACACTCCATCCACAGCCACAGCCACGCCGCCATTCCAACACTCCATCCACAGCCACGCCGCTCATTCCAACACTCCATCCACAGCCACAGCCATGCCGCTCATTTCGACACCCTGTCCACAGCCACAGCCATGCCGCTCATTCCGACACTCCATCCACAGCCACAGCCACCCCGCTCATTCCAACACCCTGTCCACAGCCACAGCCACGCCGCTCATTCCAACACCCTGTCCACAGCCACAGCCACGCCACTCATTCCGACACCCTGTCCACAGCCACAGCCATGCGCTCATTCCGACACTCCATCCACAGCCACACGCTCATTCCAACACCCTGTCCACGCCACAGCCAGCCGCTCATTCCGACACTCCATCCACAGCCACAGCCACGCCGCTCATTCCGACACCCTGTCCACAGCCACAGCCATGCCGCTCATTCCGACACTCCGTCCACAGCCACAGCCACGCCGCTCATTCCAACACTCCATCCACAGCCACAGCCATGCCGCTCATTCCGACACCCTGTCCACAGCCACAGCCACGCCGCTCATTCCAACACTCCATCCACAGCCACAGCCATGCCGCTCATTCCGACACCCTGTCCACAGCCACAGCCACGCCGCTCATTTCAACACTCCATCCACAGCCACAGCCATGCCGCTCATTCCGACACCCTGTCCACAGCCACAGCCATGCCGCTCATTCCGACACCCTGTCCACAGCCACAGCCACGCCGCTCATTCCAACACTCCATCCACAGCCACAGCCATGCCGCTCATTCCAACACTCCATCCACAGCCACAGCCACGCCGCTCATTCCAACACTCCATCCACAGCCACAGCCCGGCCCGGCCCGCTACGGCCCTGTCACCAGCAATCCACAGGGAGCAGTGAATGTCAAGTTGTCAAGAGGCAACCCACTGGAGAAGACACTGCACTGCTGCCGAGTCACTTAGGTGGTGTTCAGTGGCACCTGTTCTGATCTAACATACGCAGGACACCACCTACTAAGCCCCCTACTGACGACAATAATTGCTTAGTCACAGAGCTGGCGTGAGTGAGCTCTCCCTCCGGAGGGTGCCACCACGCCCATCCAACGACAGCCCCATGGACTCGCCAATACCAGTGACCCTAACAGAATAAAACCAAGGACACAGACGTGGAGAGGGCATCAAATCTGAGGTCACCATGAGAGCAGGACATGAAGGGCCACAGAATTTGAGACACTTTTTTTTATGCTGATCGATGAGAATGAGGATGATGAAGATGATGCTACGGATTTCCATTCTGGTCCGAGACTGCATGACAGGACTGTACTCTACACTTCCTTTAATAATATATCCTGGCGTCAACCAGGCCCGAGAGATAGGCACCTGCAGTGTTGGTCAGGATATTTGAGCAGCACTGTCAGAGACCCATCCATTAAGTGGATGAAACTCGACTGTGTGGTCCCAGTCTTTTCAACTGAGTCCGCAGCAAACTCAACTCTGGGTAGGAGCCGGTCAGGACAGAAAAATCCCACATGACTCTGATGGGAATCGAATCCATGACCTCCCAGCCGGAAGTCTGCGACGCTAACACTTCACCATGGCAGCTGCTCACATGATCATATTTACCGACAACTGAATCAGGTACCGCTGTGTCTGCAACGCCCACAGCCTGAGATGCAATGCATCCTGACTTGTATTTACAGCTCTCATACTTTCAAAGTCAAGTGGTTGAGCAGAAGTAACAGAATCGTTGCAACAAAGAAAAACGAATGCACATGATGACTTACGGCTCTCAACGTATTCCTTCTCCAAGACCTGCAGCACCTCGTAGGCTGAGAAAAACCGGAAAGGGAACTGCTTGCTGTTGGCCACTTGTCTCTGCAGACAAACGACACAGATAAGCATGCACATATACGCACACATACCACACACACACATACACATATGTATACACACACATATGTACACACACAATATATATATACACTCTTTCCCACAATAAGCAAAAACAAAACCAAAAAATGACAAACACTGGAAAGGCATGAAGAAGGGGAGAGAAGGCTAGAGGCAACAAACAGTACACACAAACCTATGGAGCAGAGTGGAAACAAATCAGTCCCGGCTGAAGGAGGGAGGATGTCTGAATTGAAAGAAAGAGAAATGTGGGTGGAAGAAAGGCTGACATGACAGGGTGGCGGGGGTGGGGGTGGGGGGGGGGGGGGGGGGGGGGTATGCAGGGAATGGGAGGAGGGACAGTGGCTTCGGCCAAGCAAAAGCCAAAAAAAAAAAAAAAAAATCCCAGTGAGTTGGGCAATGTTGCATGTCTGCCCCACTCGTTTCACCAATTCCCAAGCCAGTAAAGGCGGGGAAGGGGCAGAAAAAAAACGGATAGTGATGTTCTATGTCATGTTCTATGTCATGCCATATGCGTAATCTGAGGAAGGGTAGAGTATAAAGACCCCATTCATGTGATTCATATATGTATATGTATGTATTTATATATATATGTATATGTATGTATGTATTATATATATATATATATATACATAGAGAGAGAGAGAGAGAGAGAGAGAGAGAGAGAGAGAGAGAGAGAGAGAGAGAGAGAAGAGATAGATTTGGTTGGAAAGGTGGGTATAAAGACATCCTGCCTACATCCTGTCACATTAACAGATGTGGAAGGATGGGACAAACAATTGTTAAAAGCCTAGCCAACCAAACGGCCTTTCCAGGGTTCTCAAACTCTTGCAAGTAAAACGGAAAAGGTGGGAAATAAACACACCCTACATAATATGTACACGGACTGGGAAAGGTGGGGTATAAAAACACAGTACGTCATGACGAATATGTAATATATGGAAAAGGTAGAGCATAAAGTCAGCCTATCATGCTGCATGAGTAACATTTGGGAAGGGTGGGGTAAAAAACACAATAGGAATACGTCATGACGAATATGTAATATATGGAAAAGGTAGAGCATAAAGTCACCCTATCATGCTGCATGAATAACATCGGGAAGGGTGGGGTATAAAAACACAATACGTCATGATGAATATGCAATATATGAAAAAGGTAGAGCATGAAGTCACCCTATCATGCTGCATGAATAACATCGGGAAGGGTGGGAAGTACAGACATACCATGTCATGCATAACATTAATACTGAGGAAAAGAGTGTTCAATAACGACATTCTATGTCATGTGACAGTACAGACATACCATGTCATGCATAACATTAATACTGAGGAAAAGAGTGTTCAATAACGACATTCTATGTCATGTGACAGTACAGACATACCATGTCATGCATAATATTAATACTGAGGAAAAGAGTGTTCAATAACGACATTCTATGTCATGACATACAGATTACTGGGAAGGGGTGTGGAATAAAGGTACACTTTAAAACCTGATACGTTAATCACTGGAAAAACTGGGGACTGAAGACTCCCTGTCTCACATGAGATGTATAATACTGGGGAAGCTAGGACAGTAAAGACACCCTGCGCTATGAAACATGAACATTATTGGGGAAGGATGGGACAGAAAGTCTCTGAGGGAGGGTGTGGTGTGTGTGTGTGTGGGGGGGGGGGGGGGGGGGTGTCTCTTGTACACACCTCATCGGTCAAGCGGCGGATGATCCTGGAATGGTGCACCTGACTGATGCCAGCCTTGATCAGGTTCCGCAGGTTGCGCAGCATGGCCATGAAGGGGAGCTTCTTGTGGTCTGAGCAACAACACACACCATTGGTCAATGAAGAGAAGCAACAACACACACCATTGGTCAATGAAGGAAGCAACAACACACACCATGGTCAATGAAGGAGGCTCATGTGGTCTGAGCAACAACACACACCATTGGTCAATGATGGAAGCAACAACACACACCATTGGTCAATGAAGAGAAGCAACAACACACACCATTGGTCAATGATGGAAGCAACAACACACACCATAGGTCAATGAAGGGAGGCTTCTTGTGGTCTGAGCAACAACACACACCATGGGTCAATGTAGTTCTTCAAAATGGGGCAAACCATTACATCCTCATAGTCACATCACACTGTCCTGTGGTCCGAGCAACAACACACACCATTGGTCAATGCAGTTCTGCTTCAAAACAGGGCAAACTGTTACATCCTCATAGTCACACATTCACACTGTACACATTTAAAACTTACATAGCTCTCGTTACCATACAACTATACAAAGACAAGAATTAAGAGATTACACTGTACATTTAAGATGACTTGGGAAACAAAACCCAGGGGTAAGCACTCAAAACCATCCTTTCAACTCTTGAACACAAAAAAAGAAGAAAAAAGAATTAGACAGATGCTTTTATGCAACAACAATAAACAAACCCACCAAAAAC
This sequence comes from Conus ventricosus, assembly GCA_018398815.1. NCBI lineage: Eukaryota > Metazoa > Mollusca > Gastropoda > Neogastropoda > Conidae > Conus > Conus ventricosus. The sequence goes on from CM031617.1 coordinate 2,079,533, forward strand.
TGGGCAAAATACAGATGAACACACAGAAGATGGGGTAACCAAGTCAACATCAAGTGTTCTCACCAATCAGGTCCTCCCACGTCTTTGCTTTGTTGCCTTTGAGTGACACCTGGGTTTCCCAGGTCTCAGGGGTAGGTAACTTCATGCGCTTGCCTGCCCTCTCCTCCTCCCACATCCCTGGCAGTCGCTGTTTGTAGAAGTCTTCTGGGGTCAGAGGGTACCTGCCAAGGGAGGTCACTCATAAAAAAAAACTATGCATGATTTTGGGGTCAGAGTGCAAGTAGAATACAAACAACAAAAAAAATTAAACCAGGCATTACATACCTTTCTTTGTGCTTTTGGTTTGTGTGTTTGTGTGTTGTTTTTTCTGTTTACAATTACTCCTTCTGGCTCTTTCTTTCATCTTTTCTCTCTTCTTTCTCATCTTCTTTCTCTCCTCTCTCTCTCTCTCTCTCTCTTTCATCTCTTCTCTCTCTCTTTTCTCTTGTCTTCCTTTCCTTACTTCATCCTTCTTTCCTTCTTCCCTCTCGTCTTCATTTTTCTTTTCTTCTTCTTCTCATCTCTCTTTTCAAGACAATATCCACACAACGGGAATTATGACCAAACGAACGCCGAGAGATGGCACATCGAACAGGCCTGTATCTTCACCTGCTTCAAGTGGCATTCGGTGCCCCATCTCTGGAAACGCTACAGTTTGACAGATCTACATCATCCTTGATAGTCATCTTACGCTAACCTAGTTTCGTCTAGACACTCAGTCATCCTTGAGTTCATCTGAACGCTAACAGTTCGACAGACACACAGTCATCCTTGATAGTGATCTGAACGCTACAGTTCGACAGAACACAGTCTCTTGATATGATCTGAACGCTAACAGTTCGACACAGACACACAAGTCATCCTTGATAGTGATCTGTACCGACACAGTTTAAGACCACAGTCATCCTGCCAGTGATCTGAACGCTAACAGTTCGGCAGACACACAGTCACCTTGATAGTGATCTAACGCTAACAGTTCGACAGACACACAGTCATCCTTGATAGTGATCTGAACGCTAACAGTTCGACAGACACACGTCATCCTTGATAGTGATCTGAACGCTAACAGTTTCGACAGACACACAGTCATCCTGATAGTGATCTGAACGCTAACAGTTCGACAGACACACAGTCATCCTTGATAGTGATCTGAACGCTAACAGTTTGATAGACACACAGTCATCCTGCAGTGATCTGAACGCTAAACAGTTCGGACAGACACACAGTCACCTTGATAGTGATCTGAATGCTAACAGTTCGACAGACACACAGTCATCCGTGATAGTGATCTGAACGCTAACAGTTCGACAGACACAGTCATCCTTGATAGTCATCTGAACGCTAACAGTTCGACAGACACACAGTCATCCTTGATAGTGATCTGAACGCTAACAGTTGACAGGCACACAGTCATCCTGCCAGTGATCTGAACGCTAGCAGTTAGACACACAGTCATCCTGCAGTGATCTGAACGCTACAGTTCGACAGACACACAGTCATCCTTGATAGTGATCTGAACGCTAACAGTTCGACAGACACACATCATCCTTGATTGTGATCTGAACGCTAACAGTTCGACAGACAAACAGTCATCCTTGCCAGTGATCTGAACGCTAACAGTTCGACAGACACACAGTCATCCGTGATGGTGATCTGAACGCTAACAGTTCGACAGACACAGTCATCCTTGCCAGTGATCTGAGTGGTCAGTATTTCAAGCCCTGTGAATGCTGGCAGATTTGTTCTGTCCCACTGAAGGGTTCTTTTGCTTGAGTGATGACATCTGGGTGTTAGGTGGTCGGTTGATTCAGCTGCTGACCTTTAATCTACATCAGGAATCAAAGTGGACCAAGTTATCCCTTCCTCCATTTCAATGTTTGCTGATTCAGATACGCGCACCTACACGTTTACGCATTCACACACACACTCTCTCACATACCCTCTCTCTCTCTCTTACTCACTCTCTCTCTCTCTCCCAGTCACACACACACACACACACACACACACACACACACACAACACACTAACACACACAACACACACACTAACACACACACACACACACACTAACACACATACACACTGACTTTTTGCCAATGAGACACATGACATGCTCCACTGGCTCGGTGATGTGCAGTTTACGGATGAGCTGTTTGAGGGTGAAGGTCTTCAGCACTCTCTCCTCCTCTGTCTCGCTCTCCTCGTCATACTCCACACCTGGTACCTGCCCACACAACACAGGGGCCACAAATGTCAAGAACAAAACAACAGCCTGTTGAAATTGATGGGGCTTTCACTGCCACATAAATCAAAAATAAGAATAACAATAATGTTGCATGAGTTTTCACTGCAACGTAAATCAAGAATAAAAATGACAATAATGTTGCGCGAGTTTTCAACTGCAACACAAATCAAAAATAAGAATGACAATAATTTCATATTTCACTGCACGAAATCAGATAAAAATGATAATTGCAGATTTCCTGCAACGTAAATCAAGAATAAAAATGACAATAATGTTGCGCGAGTTTTCACTGCAACACAAATCAAAAATAAGAATGACAATAATGCTGCGCGAGTTTTCACTGCAACACAAATCAAAAATAAGAATGACAATAATGTTGCATGAGCTTTCACTGCAACATAAATCAAGAATAAAAATGACAATAATGTTGCAGAAAAACAGTCTTTGAACGAAGAGAGGCTTTACAGGAGGACGGAAGGGGCAAATTTAGTCCATTGACTAAATACTGTTCTGGAAAAGCAAATGTTTAAATGTAAGAGCCATAACAGAGCGAGAGAAAATCTAGTACAAAGACAGTAATGCTTCAGAAAAAACAAAGCCTTTAACTACAGTCTTTATTGAGAGAAAAATCTAGTACAAAGACAATAATGTTCCAGAAAAACACAAGAGTCTTAAAATGGACTCAGTACTCGTAGTGGAAGGGAAATCCAGCACAAACAAAAATGTTCCAAACAGCCTTGACACATCAGACACCTCTCTTTGAGGAGGGAAGGATGGAGGAGGTGGGGTGAAATAAACCCAAAACCAACCAACCAACCAGTAGCGCCCTTTCAAACACAAATTCATTCACAAACTTTGAATGACGGGGAGGATGAAACAAAAAACCAACAACAACAAAAACCAGTAAAGCCCATTCAAACACAAATTCATACACAAACTTTGAAGGAGAAACAACAACAACAACAACAACAAAACAGCAGTAAAGCCCATTCAATCACAAATTCACACACAAACTTTGAAGGAGAAACAACAACAACAACAACAACAAAGCAGTAGAGCCCATTCAACACAAATTCACACACAAACTTTGAAGGAGAAACAACAACAACACAACAACAAAACAGTAAAGCCCATTCAATCACAATTCACACACAAACTTTGAAGGAGAAAACAACAACAACAACAACAAGCAGTAGAGCCCATTCAATCACAAATTCACACACAAACTTTGAAGGAGAAACAACAACAACAACAACAACAAAAGCAGTAGAGCCCATTCAATCACAAATTAACACAAACTTTGAAGGAGAAAAGACAACAAACAACAACAAAAGCAGTAGAGCCCATTCAATCACAAATTCATACACAAACTTTGAAGGAGAAACAACAACAAAACAACAACAACAAAAGCAGTAGAGCCATTCAATCAAAATTCATACACAAATTTTGGAGGAGAAGAGGGTGAAACAAAAAACAACAACAAATGTAATGCCATTCAAACACAAATTCATACACAAACTAAAACACAACAAGAAAAAAAAAGAAACAGTAAAGCCAGTCAAACGCACATCCACACAAACTTGCTCACAGGCTTATACGCAGCCATGTCAGCATCGTCATCGTCATCATCGCCGCTGGACTCGCTGTCGTCTCCCTTGCGCTTCATGCTGGTCTGACTGGGGCCTGCCCCCTCCCTCGTCCTCTCCCTCCTCGGCCGCCTCCACGTGTCACCGTGTTCTCCTTCTTTTTCTTCTGGTGGGCTTTGTCTTTGTTGTACTTGGCTGTGGACCACACATCATTATTTTGGTCATAGGACAAAACTGACTTTTTACCGGCGAATACGATAGGACAAAACTGTCTCTTTACCAGCAAATACGATAGGACAAAACTGCCTCTTTACGGCAAATACGTGTGCTACATACCTGCAGATACACAGGCGTTTAACGTGTATGTTATGTGCAATTCGTGTTCCTGCACTTTTCAAGTTTGCCTAAATTGGTGAATTGAGAAAGACAACATTTAAGCACCCTAGATAGATAGATAATGTTGCTTATAGCCCAGCCGACCGCAAAGGGCCACATCAGGGCTGTCACCACGTTAAAATCAACTCACCAGTCATTAAAAAAAAAAAACCCAACCAACTTTCACACATCTCATTAAATGACATCGTCTAGAAACGCACCAGAAATTGCATTAAAAATCTTTCTTCCGTAAAATCTTAAATCAGATGAAAAATGTTAATCTCTCTCAAAAACTCAAGGATCACATCAGGCGGGACATCCCTGAACAGGATCTTCATGGACTCCGCTGTAAAATGTTTGTGTCTCACATCGTGCAAGTCCCAACACTCTAAAAGAACATGTTTCATTGTGAGTGGCGCATGACATGGAATACACCACGGAGCTTCTTCACTCTTTAAAAGGTAAGAATGGGTAAAATACGAATGGCCGGTGTGCAGCCGGCACAGAACCGTTTCCTCTTTACGACCTCCCGACGTAGATGGGAGGAAGTCCTTAAGGTTTGGACGGATCTGAAAGAGTTTGTTATTCGTCTGTGTGTTCCAATCCTCCTGCCAGAGGTCTCTCACATAATCGTTAATTTTGGGTTTCACATCTGAGCAGATGATATAAACGTTGGACAGTTTTCTCTCTTGTGGCGTTCTTGGCTAAACGATCAACCATTTCGTTCCCGCTGATGCCAACATGACCAGGAACCCAAGCAAGAGTAATGTTGTAACCGTCCGCCTTCAACTTGCTAAAAAGTTCAAAAAAAAGTAAAAGTTCTGGATGCTGAAGGTTGCGGCCAGCTATGGCCTCCAAAGCTGACAGCGAATCCGACAGAACCAGAAAGTCCCTCTTCAAAGAATGCGAGATTATCTTCAAAGCCAAAACCAGAGCGGTAAGTTCAGCAGAATAGACAGAAGCATCTGAATGGATATGTTCCAACAGTATCTGAGGAGCCCCAGGGCAGTAGGCTGCACAGGCCACTCCATCTTCAGACTTGGAACCGTCAGTGAAAACTTTTTGACAGGATGGGAATTTCGAACAGAGCTCAGCATACAATGCCTTGTACGCCAGAGAGCTGGTAGACTCTTTACGAAAGCTGCAAGATCAAAACGAATCTCTGGTGTGAAAAGGTCCACGGAGGTTGATCCGGAAACTTGGAAAAATCCGACACAACTCCTGGGTCTAGACCTGCATTCCGCACGTGAGGCCGCATACGAAGACCAAACGGCGGAATACATTTCGGGTTGTTTTCAAACTTTACTTTGGAACGGAGGGTCAAAGACACAGTCATAGGTAGGATTCTGCGGTTCTGAGAACAGTCGGATATAATAATTCAAAGACAGTTTCAGCCTGCGGTTGGACAATGAAGGTTCACCCGCCTCTGCGTACAGGCTGTACACAGGGGTGGTGCGGAACGCTCCAAGACAGAGACGAAGCCCTTGATGGTGGATAGGGTCCAAGAGTTTGAGGTAAGACGATCTTGCGGAGCCGTAGACAGCACAACCGTAGTCCAGTTTGGAACGGACCAAGGCTCTGTAGAGGTGCAGCAAAGTTTTCTTATCAGCGCCCAGTCGGTGTGCGCTACGACCCGCAGAATATTCAGTGCTTTCTGGCAAGCAGTTTTGAGGTGTTTGATGTGGCTGAGAAAGTTTAAGTTTCTGGTCAAAAATGACTCCCAGAAATTTTAAGCACCCTAGTCTCCCATTCAGCTTCTTACCGTGTTGAAATCCCCTTCATTTCCTTTATAAACACCATACACGTTCACAAAGCAGATTTCAGACAGGATTATATAAACATGATACACGTTCACAAAGCAGATTTCAGACAGAAAGAAGCGGAACACAGATTTCAGACAGGATTATATAAACATGATACACGTTCACAAAGCAGATTTTAGACAGAAAGAAGCGGAACGCAGATTTCAGACAGAATTATATAAACACGATCACGTTCACAATGCAGATTTCAGACAGAAAGAAGCGGAACGCAGATTTCAAACAGGATTATATAAACATGATATATTTTCACAATGCAGATTTCAGACAGAAAGAAGCGGATTCAGAACCAAACCAAGTTAACATTTAACACAAAGATTTGCACAGTAAAGAACTAGACAAGAACATTGATTTTGCATTATCACATACATATGTACACCTACACATCTGTATACCGTATCACAGTGTTCGTCTGGTCATCTCAGTTAGAAACTTTGATGATGAACCAGAAAGAATGGCTCTGGGCATCACTGCCATTTGTTTCTTTACCTTTTTGTCTTTCATGATTTGTTTCTCTTATCTATTTATTAACACGTTTCTGTATCTGACTGACTTTGTTTCTCTTATCTATTTATTAACACGTTTCTGTATCTGACTGACTTTGTTTCTCTTATCTATTTATTAACAACGTTTCTGTATCTGACTGACTTTGCATGCTAAATATGAAACAAAATGCCTGGATAAGCAGTTGACTATTCTTTTTTGTATGCATTGTTGATCCCACAAGTGACACAGACACTTTCAGCAGCAGGTATGATGTCTAAAGACCAGCGTGAATCTTTTATATGTTTGTTGTTATTTTTTCTGTCATTCACACCACCAATATACGATGGCCTTTAATACAAAGGATGGAATGAAATTTAATAGTGTGTTGTGCTAAGTTTCTTCATTTCTTACTGCACACAATTACATGGGGAATCTTGCACACAAAGCAAAACTTAAGTGCACCCAGAAACAGTTCTTAAACAGAGGGTAAAGTGAGGACCAGGCAGGGCTGACCAGCGTCACACAATCTCTCGATGATGTTCCCAGTGTGGTGCAAAAGCCATGATGTGGCTTTACTTCAGCATAACACAATCTCTCGATGATGTTCCCAGTGTGGTGCAAAAGCCATGATGTGGCTTTACTTCAGCATAACACAATCTCTCGATGATCTTCCCAGTGTGGTGCAAAAGCCATGATGTGGCTTTACTTCATTCTCTTTTACTTCTCCGGGACACTCCTGATAGCGAGCTGTCGCGCACTTACTTCCAAGACATCCCAATAGAAGTCTGAAGTTAACACCGAGCTAGAGATGTCACTGCATCATGAAAGGTGTAAGTGTTGGTGTACCTCATCTTGTGTCAATTTCACTTTACTTAGTTTTCTCATTCGCTCATCTTGTGAAACCCTTTATGCTGATGTAAAAGGGAAATTTCTAAAAATTTCTTCCATAAAGTAATCTAAATGATGTGATATACTAACAAGGAGCTGTCCGGGAACGCATTAGGGGCATTTTTTTAACCTCTACTTTTATTTTGTCCTGGAACCAATGAGACTTGGGTACAGATGGTTAGACACAACAGCTCTCTGTCCTCTGGTGACCAATATATTTTCCATAAACCAAAGATGTGAACTTGAGCTGGCTTTGCTCCAGTGAGTCAGGGTCATACATGTGTAAATGACATGCATATTAAAGTAATTCTGTCACTATAATTAAGCGTCAGAAAGAGAAATGGAAAAGTGGATGATTCACTAACCCAGCTGGTACTTGTCGAAGTCGGGGAACTTGGCAATCATCACTCTGCGAAGAGATGCCGGCAGAGAGCCAAAGTTCAGTGTTTTGTCTCTGAATGCCTGCAAATACACACAATGCAATACATACATGTCTCTGAATGCCTGCAATACACACGTCTCTGAATGCCTGCAAATACACACATGTCTCTGAATGCCTGCAATACACACATGTCTCTGAATGCCTGCAATACACACATGTCTCTGAATGCCTGCAATACACACATGTTTCTGAATCCCTGCAATACACACATGTCTCTGAATGCCTGCAATACACACATGTCTCTGAATGCCTGCAAATACACACATGTCTCTGAATGCCTGCAATACACACGTCTCTGAATGCCTGCAATACACACATGTCTCTGAATTCCTGCAATACACACATGTCTCTGAATGCCTGCAATACACACATGTCTCTGAATGCCTGCAAATACACACATGTCTCCGAATGCCTGCAATACACACATGTCTCTGAATCCCTGCAATACACACATGTCTCTGAATGCCTGGCAATACACACATGTCTCTGAATCCCTGCAATACACACATGTCTCTGAATGCCTGCAATACACACATGTCTCTGAATGCCTGCAAATACACACATGTCTCTGAATGCCTGCAATACACACGTCTCTGAATGCCTGCAATACACACATGTCTCTGAATTCCTGCAATACACACATGTCTCTGATGCCTGCAATACACACATGTCTCTGAATGCCTGCAAATACACACATGTCTCCGAATGCCTGCAATACACACATGTCTCTGAATGCCTGCAATACACACATGTCTCTGAATGCCTGCAATACACACATGTCTCTGAATGCCTGCAATACACACATGTCTCTGAATGCCTGCAAATACACACATGTCTCTGAATGCCTGCAATACACACATGTCTCTGAATGCCTGCAATACATACATGTCTCTGAATGCCTGCAAATACACACGTCTCTGAATGCCTGCAATACACACATGTCTCTGAATGCTGCAATACACACATGTCTCTGAATGCCTGCAATACATACATATCTCTGAATGCCTGCAATACATACATATCTCTGAATGCCTGAAAATACATACATGTCTCTGAATGCCTGCAAATACACACGTCTCTGAATGCCTGAAAATACATACCTATCTCTAAATGCCTGCAATACATACATATCTCTGAATGCCTGCAAATACACACGTCTCTGAATGCCTGCAATACATACATGTCTCTGAATGCCTGCAAATACACACATGTCTCTGAATGCCTGCAATACACACGTCTCTGAATGCCTGCAAATACACACATGTCTGAATGCCTGCAATACACACATGTCTCTGAATGCCTGCAATACACACATGTCTCTGAATGCCTGCAATACATACATGTCTCTGAATCCCTGCAATACACACGTCTCTGAATGCCTGCAATACATACATGTCTCTGAATGCCTGCAATACACATGTCTCTGAATCCCTGCAACACACATGTCTCTGAATGCCTGCAATACACACGTCTCTGAATGCCTGCAATACATACATATCTCTGAATGCCTGCAAATACATACATGTCTCTGAATGCCTGCAATACACACATGTCTCTGAATGCCTGCAATACATACATGTCTCTGAATGCCTGCAATACATACATGTCTCTGAATGCCTGCAATACACACATGTCTCTGAATGCCTGCAAATACACACGTCTCTGAATGCCTGCAAATACACACATGTCTCTGAATGCCTGCAATACATACATGTCTCTGAATGCCTGCAATACACACATGTCTCTGAATGCCTGCAATACATACATGTCTCTGAATGCCTGCAATACACACATCTCTGAATGCCTGCAAATACACACGTCTCTGAATGCCTGCAATACACACGTCTCTGAATGCCTGCAATACACACATGTCTCTGAATGCCTGCAATACACACATATCTCTGAATGCCTGCAATACACACATATCTCTGAATGCCTGCAATACACACAGTCCTGAATGCCTGCAATACACACATGTCTCGAATGCCTGCAATACATACATGTCTCTGAATGCCTGCAATACACACATGTCTCTGAATGCCTGCAATACATACATATCTCTGAATGCCTGCAATACACACATGTCTCTGAATGCCTGCAAATACACACATGTCTCTGAATGTCTGCAATACATACATATCTCTGAATGCCTGCAATACACACATGTCTCTGAATGCCTGCAAATACACACATGTCTCTGAATGCCTGCAATACATACATATCTCTGAATGCCTGCAATACAACACATGTCTCTGAATGCCTGCAAAACATACATGTCTCTGAATGCCTGCCAATACACACATGCAATACATACATGTCTCTGAATGCCTGCAAATACACACATGTCTCTGAATGCCTGCAATACACACATGTCTCTGAATGCCTGCAACACACACATGTCTCTGAATGCCTGCAATACACACATGTCTCTGAATGCCTGCAACACACACATGTCTCTGAATGCCTGCAATACACACATGTCTCTGAATGCCTGAAAATACATACATGTCTCTGAATGCCTGCAAATACATACATGTCTCTGAATGCCTGCAATACATACATGTCTCTGAATGCCTGCAATACATACATGTCTCTGAATGCCTGCAAATACACACATGTCTCTGAATGCCTGCAATACACACATGTCTCTGAATCCCTGCAATACATACATGTCTCTGAATGCCTGCAATACATACATGTCTCTGAATCCCTGAAAATACATACATGTCTCTGAATGCCTGAAAATACATACATGTCTGTAAATGTCTGCAAATACATACAAATATATCAACAACATGACAGAAAGGATGCAACAAAGTAGGACTTCTCATGCAAATTGACACAGGCCATGCAATGCATTCTGTTCTACAACAGCATGGTGGACTAAGCCAAGCACAGCATATCATGCAGCAGTATAGTTTACCGCTTTACAAACAAACGTGGCATTCCAAATTCCTACTATTGAATGCTAAATCTCCCCACTCCTCTCCCTTCCTTCGACATCACTCTCATCCATCACTTTTCCACAGGGTTAAAATCTTACCTGCATCAGCGACAAAAGTAATCTGGTTATAAATATTTCATTACCTTTATGCCACTCTTTGCAAGTGCACGACTGCATTACAATGCCAGAGTTAAACACTGATCAGTTCAATGGTCACAGCAAAATGAAGAAAAACATAGTAAAGTTTCACAATATCTCCCTCACAAGGAAGACTTATAGTTGTAGACAACTGTGAAGAAACACGTATGTAACAATTTGAAAATATTACAGTGGAATGTCAGATCAATCTGCAAATTTTCTGCCCTTTGAAAATTATGTACAACAGGGAAATTATAGTATGTTAATGCTTCAATCGCTAAATGTTGAAATTTCAAAGCTTCCAAATATTAAGAATTTCTACTATCCACCACTAACTAACGTAAATATTTCAAATGAAAAGGTGCAGTGCGTTATTTATGTTAGATGTGATTTACAATTTTCCACAAGTTTTCTATGCCCAAGACTACAAGATTCTGAAGACTGTTTTTCTGTTGGGGCTGCGATAAAAGTTCATGACACCTCAGTTTATAATGTCATTTCAGTGTATTATCCCTACGGCCCCAAAGAGGATAATACAGACTGGCTGAAAAACATCGATTTTACTTCTAAGAAATGGATAATTCTTGGCGATTTTGATGCTCATGTTCCTTTTTGGGATACAGAATGTTCAAAAGTGTCTTCTAACAGATTTCTAGAAAATATTGTTGATTCCAGTCTAATCTTGTTAAATGATGGACGAGTTACTCGAATCCCAGATGTATGCAACACACAAACAGCTGCTAGACTTGTCGTTGGTATCTCCAAATCTAGCAATTTATTGCGATTGGTCCACTGGAGAAGACTGACATATCAGATGTTGAAGACAAAATCCCAAATTATAATTATAAATTAGCCAATTGGGAAGCTTTGGCAAATAGTCTGATGACATATGATACAATGTCTGTTGAAGATGACAACATTGATGTTTTTTATTCAAATTTTGCCAAAATATTGATTCAAGCTGCTGATAGTGCCATTCCAAGGAGTAGATATAGGAAATTTGGTAAATTTTTCGGTAATGTGTGGTGGACTGAAGAATGCTGATTAGCTGTTAAATCAAAACGTCAGACATTTAGAAGGTGGATACGAAATAAGACTGAAGAAAATTTTCAGACTATGAAACAGGAAAAAAAACAACTGTAATGAAATAATCGCTCAACCAAAAAAGACATACTGGGATGAATTTTGTAAGAAGGAAATAACAGAATCAAAAGACATGTTTAAAGTATGGAAAAAAGTAAAAGAAATGAAAAATGGTCACAAAAAACAACTTTACCCTGTTTAAGTTAGAAAAAGAATTTCCTACCTCTTATGAAAAAGCTGAGGCTTTTGGCTTTTGTTGATTTCTTTTCTCAGAATAGTTTGTCATCATCTCTACAGGTAGAAAATGAGCAATATAGACTGAAGAAGAAACAAAAAGAGGACTATTGAGATCCTGATCCAGTTGCAGATCCTTTTTTGAATTCTCCTATCCAGGTCTCAAAATCATCAGAAGCTTTGTCATCAGTCTCATCTCAGAACTAAGCAGTTGGTCTAGATGGCATTTCTTATCAGATGCTAAGTCATCTGCCGTCTTCCTGGAAACATGTACTACTCTCATTATTCCAAAAATGTTGGAATAATGGCACTCTCTCTAAAGTTTGGAAGAGTTCGGTGGTCATACCAGTTTTGAAAGAAGGCAAGATAAATACTTCTGTAAGCAGTTATAGACCAATCTCTTTGTCTTCTCATGTCGGGAAGCTTCTGGAAAAAATTGTATCGAAGCGTCTGATGTACTATTGTGAAAAGAACTATTTGCTTCCAGTCCAGCAGGCTGGTTTTAGAAAGGGTCGATGCACTACAGACCATCTTGTAAAACTTACAAATCAAATTTTAAAAAGTTTTCCCACAGAAAAAGTACATTGGCTACATCTTTTGATGTTAAAAAAGCCTACGGCAGTGTTTGGCATGCTAGGTTGCTTTACAAATTAAAAAAGATTGGTTTTTCAGGTAACATGTATTCTTACATAAAAAGTTTCTTAATGGACAAACATATATGTACAAGAATTGGTAAGATGTATTCTTCCTTCAGGTACATTAATATGGGTATCCCCCAAGGATCAATTACTGCCCCAATTTTGTTTTCAATTCTCATTTACGATCTTCCTTCTGCGCTGATCTTCCTTCTGCGCTGTCCAAACATATCCATGTAGTTCAGTATGCTGATGACATCACAATATGGATGCATACTAGTTTAAGAAAACATACAAAGAAGAGGTCAATTAATCATGTGCAGAAGTCATATCAATATGAACTGGACAATTTATCTGCACATTTAAAAGAAAATGGGATTGAATTATTAGGTGAAAAAACCTGTTTAATGTTGTTTAACAATGGAGAAAATCTGCCTGTACTCCCATCCTTGAGTATAGATGGCGCTTTGTAGCAATATCAGAAATCAGTCAATTTTTTTTTATAGTCTTTTTAACGCCAAAACTAAGCTGGAAAATGCATATAGAAAAATTTATCTAAAGCTAGAACTAGACTAAATTTTCTTAAAATTGTTAACTGCCAACCTTGGGGTCACAATACTAAAACCCTTTTGCATCTTTCTTTGGCTCTTGTCCGCTCCAAGTTAAAGCATGGACAAGAAGTTTACTTTTCAGCGCCAAAGTATCTTTTAAAAAAGTTACAAAGTATTGACAGTAAAGCTATTAAATTAGGTTTAGGAGTTCCTGTACACACAAATACATATAAGAGCTACAAAGCGGCGAATATCTTACCTTTATCGGAGCAAAGACGTCTAGAAGTAGCCAAATATATGATTCGAAGCGTGTCAGTATAAAATTCAGTTACTGATGACATTTTTGTAAATTCGAATTAAGATTTTCCAAGTAGAGTCAAGGACATCTCATATATTCAGCCAATAATGAATTATACTTCTGAACTTATGTCTAAGTGTATTGTAGATTTAACATTGATTCCAGAGTTCCCCACAGTTCCAATGATGCCTCCTTGGGAAAACTTGAGTGGAAATTTTGATTATGAGTATACAGTCTCAAAGAAAAATGAAAATATTAACATTCTAGTGAACGATGCGAAAGAACACCTTGAAAATTCTTATCCTAATCACCTTAAGATCTATACTGATGGTTCAGTTATGGACACAGCTGTTAGCGTTCTGGTTTCGTTATTCCAAGTCTGAATATACGAAAACATTTTCATCTCGGAAAGGGATTTTCAATATTCACTGCAGAACTGTATGCTATGCTGATGGCTTTATTTTGTGTACATAGTACTCCAATATCCTTTTTTAGTGTGCTGTTTTGTGTTGATTCCAAGTCTGTTTTGCAATCACTGCAAACTTGGGATGGTAAGGCCAGAAAAGATTTACTATATGAAATAAGGTACCTGATACACTGTATTATGTCTCAGGGTATAATCGTAGACTTCTGTTGGATTCCTTCACATTGTGGTCTCAGAGGGAATGAAATAGCAGATAATCTAGCTAAACTTGGTGCACAAAACTGTTTAGAATGTGTGCTAAATTTGCCATTACATCCTTCCAAGTGTAAAATACTGTTCAACCTGGAACACTACGTTTACAAAACTTTTTTCTGTGAAAAATGCTACACACTGCCTAGCTGCTCACGCCATCTGGCCAAGATTATCACAAAATTAAGGCTGAACACATGGAAGAACGAATTTTCTTCTGAAGTTGTGTGTGTCTGTGGAAAATTCATCTGTGTGCATCACCTTCTAGATTGTCCAGTTTTAACTGAAATGTATAAGGTGAAAGGTATCAATCTTGACAAATATAAAAATGAGAGTCAAGTTCTGACTCATGCATAATTGAGATTGCCGCCACTTTAGCCAGTTCTGAGGTAGCTAGACTATTATGAGGTCCTTAACTGATATGCTGTTTTCTTTTTCAAGAGTGTATGCAGATGTATGTGTTGAAATGACTTAAGTGGTGGTCCCCCCCCCCCCCCCCCCCCCCCCCACCCCGTCTAATATCATCTGCCGGATGAAAAGACATAAAATAAAACCAACCAACCAACCAGGAAGAAGTAAAAAGTAATTTGAGCAGAAGCTTGCTCATAACATTCAACAGCTATAATCACCTGATAGATTTCAGCCACCTCGATCCAATCCGAGGGCAGCATGATGCTGGCAGTGTAGTACTTGCGCAGAAAGGGGCGGCACTCTGCGCGGTTTGCAGCTAACGCCAACATGAAGTTGGTGGTGGTTCTGATGTTCAGCTCACGTCTCGTGTACAACGCCACCTGAAATAAGCCTCTTTAAGTTGCACACAAGCACAATACAGCCTTCGTTCTCCTTACGGCTTCTTTTCCCATCACATTTTCTGTTTCTTCTCAGAGTCACTGCCCTAATGCTACTCCATCAAACTCTTATAAAGCACACAGCCACACCCAGGTCCATCCTGTCTCAGTTCTGGTGCCAGCCATCTTTAAGAGCTATTCATACCATCATCACAAGTCAACCAACTGAAGGAGACTCTGCCCTGCTTCTGTGTCATTACCATGATGTTCCGTAGTGCTTGTTTTAACTAAGCAGGATACCACCTACCTGTCTACTACCTTCAAGACTGAACACAGGTGTCCCTGCATTGCCACCTCGCTATGGTCAGTAACTGTGTGTCTCAGTAACCCCATGAGCCATGCTAACTTGGGGGCTCAAGCTCCTGGCAGGGCAGGGCCACCCAAGCCACAAAGGCCAAATGACAGAGACCAGACAAAGCGATCCCTGGTCCTTCAGACTGGAGGGTTGGCACTGGGCTAACTATCCAGTCCTGTAAAAATACTGACCGGTTACAGAAACTAAAGCAACATTGCCAAATAGCACCTTGGTCCGAAAGGATTCCACCTCATTAGAGTGTGTGACATGCACATGAACGCCTTCAGGAAGCCAGTGCACTGACTTATCTTAACGACTATGACAAAACTAGGACAGGGACCTGGAACATTCCAATCCTATAGCAGAACGAGAAAACAGCCCAAGGGTGTTGTGAAATGTAACACTCTTAACATCTGTTGTGAAATGTAACACTCTAACATCTGTTGTGAAATGTAACACTCTAACATCTGTTGTGAAATGTAACACTCTAACATCTGTTGTGTTCCAATCCTACAGCAGAACCAGAAAACAGCCCAAGGGTGTTGTGAAATGTAACACTCTAACATCTGTTGTGAAATGTAACACTCTTAACATCTGTTGTGAAATGTAACACTCTAACATCTGTTGTGAAATGTAACACTCTAACATCTGTTGTGAAATGTAACACTCTCACATGGAAGTCCTGGGCTTGTGCAGTTCAGACTGAACGGTGCAGGCACATCCACGGAGAAGTGCTGCTAAAGACGCCAGAGGCAGCAGGAGCTCTTTTGTCACTGGAACTGACGTCACTATACATCCTGACAGCTAAATTCAACCCCAAAGACAGGACATCCACCTTCATTCAGTGCCATGCACCGAAAATATATCACAGTACGAAGAAAAGAGTTTGACAATGCACCCGGAATAGTATCTAACTGGTGAGCAAAAAGAGAGATGAAGATCCTCATGGGAGGCCTGAATACCAAGGTGGGTGTAAACAATGCACGCAGAGAACTCATCATGGAAGGACAAGACACTAGAATACAGAGAACTCATCATGGAAGGACAAGACACAGAATACAGAGAACTCATCATGGAAGGACAAGACACCAGAATACAGAGAACTCATCATGAGGACAAGACATAGAAACAGAGAACTCATCATGGAGGACAAGACACAGAATACAGAGAACTCATCATGGAAGGACAAGACACCAGAATACAGAGAACTCATCATGGAAGGACAAGACACCAGAATACAGAGAACTCATCATGGAAGGACAAGACACCAGAATACAGAGAACTCATCATGGAAGGACAAGACACCAGAATACAGAGAACTCATCATGGAAGGACAAGACACCAGAATACAGAACTTGCAAGAACTGTGAACCTTTCCAAAGTTCTGTGCAGTCAATGACCTACTTATCGGGGATGTTGCCTTTCCTCACGAAAGATCCAAAGATCAAAGATAACTAGGACCTCACTGGACAGAAAAACATAAAATCAGCTGATCAACCAATACCGTCACTGGGAGGAAATAGGGAAGAAGCTTCTTCCATACAGCAGACATGGGGCGAATGTTACTTCAGACCACTACCTTGTCTTAGCAATGCTGAAGACCAAACTAAGAGCCCAGAGAGACCAGCAGGAAGATGTCCCACAAAAACAACATACAGTCATTGGAATGCAAGCACAAATCTGCAACTTTCAAGTACTGGCTGACAAAAACCTATATGAAACTTCAACCCTCAAGTCATGTACAGCTGAACACCAAGACATTTCAGACAGGTGTGAGGCAAGGCCGCCCTCTGTTACCTGTCACCCTCTTGTTGGCGACAGACATGATAATGAAAAATCAAACAGACTGTAGAAACAACGGCATCCAGTGGTGTTGCCACACAACTGAAAGATTTGGCCTCAAGTGAACCGGAAGATTCGGCCTTCAGTGAACTGGAAGATTCGGCCTCAAGTGAACCGGAAGATTCGGCCTCAAGTGAACTGGAAGATTCGGCCTCAAGTGAACTGGAAGATTCGGCCTCAAGTGAACCGGAAGATTCGGCCTCAAGTGAACTGGAAGATTCGGCCTTCAGTGAACTGGAAGATTCGGCCTTCAGTGAACTGGAAGATTCGGCCTTCAGTGATGATGCCAGTCTCCTGTTGCACAGACACTAAGATACTCAGGCAAGGCTATCCTGTCCGGCTGAGGATGCAAAGAAAACAGGCCTCAGTTATGACATCAGCAAAATGGACGTTATGAGGGTGGGTACCAAAAGGCAAAACCCTGGGCAGGTAAGAGACCAAAACATTTTTAATGTTGAGGAATTCTTCTATACAGGCATTGTCATCAACAGAGATGGTGGAGCAGACCAAGACTTCATGAGCCGCATCAATACAGCAACATTTGTTGTCAGTTCCCTGCAACCTTTACCACCCTCTAGCTGCAGAACAAGATTAGACTGTCCAACACAAATGTGAAATCTGTTCTCGTATTTGGCTCAGAAAAATGTTAAAAAAACAAACACTGACAATCTTTAGGCATTCCTCAACAAGTGCTTCAGGTTCATTCTCAACATCAGATAGCACGAGGTTATTTCTGCCAAAAGCTTTATGAAAGAACCGAACAAAAGCCTATCAAAATAGAACTAGCAAAGAGGCAGCAGGGCTAGGATTCACACATCTAAACAACCTGCTTCAAACATCACAAGACAGACACTTGACAGGAACTTGCAGGATAAAAAGAATGTTGGACGCCCTCAACATACATGATGCAGGTGCTCAAATTCTGAAGTGAAGGTAACCAGAATGACATTATCCCAGCTGAAGAGCTCTGCTCAAAACCGAGTCCGCTGTGTAAGTGTTGCAGCGGCACTATGTTCCTCAAGGAAATTAAAGGTGGAAGTCCAGTTAGTGTGTTCCTCCTGAGGGTCCTTCAGAGTTATAGACCTTGGAACGTAAGGGTGCTTCATGAAACCAAACTCTTCCACATTTGTACGCCTGCTGTTGGACACGATACAGGCTCATTATAATTCTAAGTTGTATTGTTGGACATGATACAGGCTCATTATAATTCTAAGTTGTATTGTTGGACATGATACAGGCTCATTATAATTTTAAGTTGTATTGTTGGACATGATACAGGCTCATTATAATTCTAAGTTGTATTGTTGGACACGATACAGGCTCATTATAATTCTAAGCTGCATTGTTGGACACGATACAGGCTCATCATCAATCTAAGTTGCATTGTTGGACACGATACAGGCTCATTATAATTCTAAGCTGCATTCCCATCATTCAAAAGACACTGACCTAATCCCTTTGTTATACTCAGTAACAAGTTGTTTTTCTAGAAAGCAAGGCAGAAAGATTTTCCCAGAACGACAGTTCAGTATGTCCCACAAAATAAGGAATAAAGACACTTGTACAGAAAGATAAAACAAAATAAGGAATAAAGACACTTGTAATGAAAGATAAAACAAAATAAGGAATAAAGACACTTGTACAGAAAGATAAAACAAAATTTAAAAAAAAAGAAAAGAAGGAAACTGGCAAAGACTAAAGAGTCAAAAACACTCATAGAACATTGTAAACTTCCTGGACAGAATTTTCCAGAAGTTGGGTACACTGAAAGAACCACCGAGAACAAAAGTAAACATCAGATATTATCTAAACGCACAGTTACACTGTGTTCTTCATGCACTATATGTAGTTTTTATTTATCATCTGAATATTAAAAAAACCTGCAAAACAAACAACGAAACAACAGAGAGATCTGTGGTTCATTACCTTCAGCACAAACTCAGGGTCATAGATCATGACCTTTTCAGTCATTGAAACCAGTTGCTCACGGGCCTGGTCTCTGGGGTCACGGAAGTTCGGAGAACAGAGGAGAGAGGCGCTGCAGCATTCACAAGTCCATTCTGCCAAAACCATAACAACTAACAGATTAAAATGACCATTCTGCCAAAACCATAACAACTAACAGATTCACATGGCCATTCTGCCAAAACCATAACAACTAACAGATTCACATGGCCATTCTGCCAAAACCGTAACAACTACAGATTCACATGGCCATTCTGCCAAAGCCATAACAACTAACAGATTCACATGGCCATTCTGCCAAAACCATAACAACTACAGATTCACATGGCCATTCTGCCAAAACCATAAACAACTAACAGATTAAAAATGACCATTCTGCCAAAACCATAACAACTACAGATTCACATGGCCATTCTGCCAAAACCATAACAACTAACAGATTAAAATGACCATTCTGCCAAAACCATAACAACTAACAGATTCACATGGCCATTCCTGCCAAAGCCATAACAACTAACAGATTCACATGGCCATTCCGTCCAAACCACCCTCAAAATCATAATAAGTAACAGATTAAAATGCCCATTTTGTCAAAAACTTAAGAAACAAATTCACAGACCACTCTGTCAAAACCATAACAAGAAACGGATTCACATAACCATTCCAACAAAACCATAATAAAGAGATTCACAGACCACTCAGTCAAAGCATACGAAAGATTTGCAGACCATTCTGTCCAAGCCTTAACAAGCAACAGATTCACATAATCATGTCAAGCATACGAAAGATTCAAACCATTCTGTCAACCTTTAACATGCAACAGATTCACATAATCATTCTGTCAAAATACCATAGCATTTAACATGCAAACAGATTCACATAATCATTCTGTCAAACCATAGCATTTAATGGATTCACATACCATTTGTCAAAACCATAGCAAGCACAGATTCACATAATCATTCTGTCAAACCATAGCATTTAATGGATTCACATTACCATTTGGTCAAAACCATAGCAAGCAACAAATTCACATATTCATTCTGTCAAAACCATAGTCATTAAAGAGCCATTACATTCTGGCAAAGACCTGTACAAGTCAACAATTCACAAAGGCATTCTTTTCAAAGCTGTAACAATAACGATTCACAAGGACCGTTCTTTCAAAGCGTACAATAAGATCACAGATGATTTTCAACGAAATAAGCTCTCCATTCTGTCTGAAACCATAACAACAGATTCACAAGACAATTTGGACAAAACCATAGCAACCACTAGATTTTCAAGTCGTCAAATCATAACAGAGTCACATGTGTGTGTGTGTGTGTGTGTGTGTGTGTGTGTGTGTGTGTGTGTGTGTGTGTGTGTGCATTTGTGCATGTGTTCTCTGACCTCTGACACACATGTAACTGCAGTCAGAAAAAAAAAAAACATTCTCCCCCAGACATCCTCATCCTCATGGACTGAAACATAGCATTTTCTTTTTTTAATTCATACTTGCCCTCACTTCACAGAGGAAGATAAGGTAATGTTGCTTATAGCCCAGCCGACTGCAAAGGGCCACATCAGGGCTGTGCTTCACAGAGGAACGTAAATAAATTCAAAAGAAGCACTTCAATGTCCTCCCCTCCTCTCTCCCCTTCCCCCATCTTCCCCCACCTCTCTTTTCAAATAAACTGTTTACCTTCAATCCTTCAACGTCCTCAACAGAAGACGTCAACCCAACAGCCATCAGCTTAGCGTCTTTGTCTGGGGGAATGAAGCTGATCAGTTCCACAGGCCGATCCGTGTTTTCGTCCTTTGTGAGGTGGTAGCTGGGCAACTCCATGTGGTACTGTTCCAGGTTCTGAGCGCCACCTGTGGTGATCTTCCCCTCCAGCTTCATCTTCTTCTTCTTGCTCTTGCCGAGTTTCGATCGGCTGGAGTCCACACCTTCCCTGACCTGCTTTTTCTTCTTCTGCTCATCACCGTCTGGCTTCACCGCTCGTGGCTCCGTTTTTTTAAGAGGCTTCCGAAATGAGGAATGAAGGCTTTGCTGCCAGACTGGAAGCTAGGCCTGAAGTATTCTGGGATAGCTGAAGAGTCCTGTTCTCTCCCAGGGCCATTTTTGACAGGGGAGACTCCAGTCGAGACATCAGCGATGAGGCGTGGGAGGTCAAACTGCTGCTGGTCAGCAGGGAGCTAGTCAGGAGGCTGCTGGTCAGCGAGGTGCCCATCAGATGTCCAGGGTCTCGGCCAGCCTTTGGCTTCTTTTCCCCGACTCTCCCATGGGAGTCTTCTGCCAGTTTGCGCTTGGTGTCCTGACCACCAGATGACCCTGTCCAACAAAGGTCAATGAATCAGTGACTCAGCTAATTGGTCCAACAGGATGTTCACCTGCTAAGCTGTTCACCTGTGGATTGTCAGCGCCTAGAGCCTTTGGCAAGGTGCTTTATAAATGCTGCATGATTATCATTATCATAATTATTATCATCATCATCATTATTGTTATTATGATCATAACTGCTATCATTAAGCAGCCAACCAACACCCCTGTCCAGCTAAAGTCAATGAATCAATACAGGGGTCTACATACCCAGCTCTTCCCACTGTCTGAACAACTCAAACTTTCTTGTGAACAAGTGGCAATGCACTGCTGGATGGGCGACCAGTGTTGGAGTGTGTCAGTGAAAAAGACGATGGAGCAGGCAGCAGCTTCAGTGCAGACTCATCACACTTCCCTCCTGTCCTTGCACACCTTGGTCACTCATGGTTTTCCTCACACTGGAACCCTTGCAGAGAGTGCGGTCTCTCAAACAAGACTTGTTCTGCAAACAGTGTGGCCACAGCATGCATGCATTGCCCCTGGTCAGCTCAGAAATGACAGATCTGCACTTGATCAGTTCTGCTGGGCCAAATCTCCGTGGCTAAGACAGGGAAGGCAACCTAGCTCATTGTCTTCCGTCTCTACCACCAAGAGCGATTCGTTTCGGATGTCCCATCATTCCATGGCCAAACCAAAGTATTCTTGTGGACCACTGCAGCCCTAGAGGGGAAGGATGGGATGGACAGTAAGTTCGACATGGTATGTACATTTATCCCAACAGGAAGTGAGAGAAGACAAACGTTTTGGATCCATTTACAACTGTGTTCAACTGTTCAACACCCTGATACTCCATTCCAACAACTGTGTTCAACTGTTTAACAGCCTGATACTCCATTCCAACAAAAGTCAAGTCAGTAACATTTAATCAAATAAATCACTCGTGTCTCAGTCAATCGGTTTGTCAGCATAAATCATACTGCAGTTCAGCATTCCTGATACATGTACATGTCACAAATTGTCCAAGTCATTTGTAAATGAAAAATATTGTATTAACTGATGTAGTCAGAATTTTTGGCGTGTGTGTGTGTGTGTGTGTGTGTGTGTGTGTGTGTGTGTGTGTGTGTGTGTGTACATATGCCTACACATGTTCATGACTGCCTGCATACACATCAATACACATGTGTGTGCAACCCTACCAACAATTATCCAAAATGAATGCATCATGAATGAACCTGCCTATATTGCACAGGAGAATGCAAGAGCTATGTGTACTAAGGTATTATAGATGTATGTATGTATGTTGCATATGTTTTATGTATGTATACATGTATGTGTGTGTATGTATGTACATATGTATGTACATTATGTATGTGTGTGTGTGTGTGTGTGTGTGTGTGTGTATATATATATATATATATATAATATAATGTGTGTGTGTGTGTGTGATTGTGTGTGTGTGTGTGTGTGTGTGTGTGTGTGTGTGTGTGTGTTGTGTGTGTGTGTGTGTGTGTGTGTGGTGTGTGTATGTATATATGTTCATGTGATATCTGATGCACATCAATACACACGTATCTGCATCCGATGTCGACAATTATCCAAAATGAATGCATCATGAGTGCACCTGCCTATATTGCACAAGAGCATGCAAGAGCTATGTGTACTAAGGTAGTACATGTATACAGTGTTATGTATATATGTACATACGTATGTATGCATGTATGTATGTATGTACATATGTATGCATGCATGTATGTACATATGTACGTACCGACATACGGATAGGATAGGATAATGTTGCTTATACCCAGCGACGCAAGGGCCACATCAGGGTGCTACCGACATACCTATAGTATGTATGTGCATATGTATGTATGCATGCATGCATGTATTATTGTGCAAATGTGTAATCACAATGGTAATCTTCAAAATCATTACGATAAACTCAGCACAGGCAAATGGATGACAGAAAACTGGTCTCCTGACCAAAAGTTTTCAGCAACAGTCAAGAGCAACACACACACTGGTCAACTATCCTACTGAAACATCCAGTCAAACAAACATGAAAGCAGTACACAGCACTGGTGGCTGATAGTTTTGCTGGCATTTCACCAGTTGGCATTTCTCAGTCTGAAGGATCTTATTCTGTGATGTTTCAGTGTAACTGGAATTGTAAGTAAATGTACTTTACATCATACAAATTCAATTTCTATACATAAAAATGTCTTTGTATTTGAAAGTAATGTACACCTATTGCATTTTTTTTCAATTAATTTTATTTATTTAAAATTTAGTTCATTTTGTAGTGTTTGTTTCTATGATATTGCTCACATGTGTGTATATGAAAATACTTAAGCTCACATGTGTGTATATGTGTACGTGAGACAGACAAACAGAGACTGATAAACAATGAGATAGAGAGAAGAGAGTGCGTTTTTGTGTGTACTTCAAATAAATGCATATAAACTTAAATATTGATGCTTTAAATATGGGGGTGGCAGTTCTGTGTATATAAATTCAATATATTGTATGTGAGTGTGCAATGATGCCTGACAGTGAGCACATAGTTATTCTGTGTAGAATGTGATCATGCAGAAGAAACTGAGGTGATTGGTAAAATTGTTTAGTTTCTTTCACTGCTATTTATCTATGCTACCACACAATGTCTCTCCGCATAACAAAGGACCATTGAAGTTATCTGTGCCACCACACAAAATTATCTCTTTTAGTCTTTATGACAAAGAACTTTTAAAGTGTCTTATCTCTTACCATCTGAACTGGTTTAAAAAAAATGTTAGATATAAACCCTAGCACATGTATACAGTCTGTACTACATTTTCAGTCAACCACACCACTAAAAGAATCCCACCACAGCCAAGATGGAGTTGTTCATAGCACTGTGACTTACCTGTAGTGCGAAGTGACAGGCTGGTGCTTGTCAGAAGGGAGCTTGAAGCTGTGGACCATTTTTCCAGCAGGGAGCTTGAGGTGCCCAAAAGGCCCCCGTCCTGCTTGGCAGAGCTGCTCATAGTGGCAGCACTCAACGCTGATAGTGATCAATGCTTTCCAGTCCTCTGCCTGGGGACTGTGACTTTGATTCTCACTTTTCTGGCTGATTTTTTTTTTCTGTTGGAAGAAGAAAGAGGGTGAAAGGTTTATGAGAATATGACTATCAAAGGTGCACTTCCGGTAACAGTCACCTGAAAAACAAACTTTATAGATTCAGATCAAGTTCACACCCCACACCCCCTCCCCCCTGCCAACACACACACACAAACTGCATGCATACATACACACACACACAAAATTCACACCCCACACCCCTCCCCCCTGCCACACACACACACACAAACTGCATGCATACACACACACACAAACAATTCACACCCACACCCCTCCCCCTGCCACACACACACACACACAAACTGCATGCCTGCATGCATACACCACACACACACACACACACAACTGCATGCCTGCCGCGCACACACACACACAAACTGCATGCATGCCTGCACACACACACACACACACATGCCTACATGCATGCTCACACACACATTTTTCTTCTTCTTCTCTTCCTAAATACTGGTTACTCAAAAACGAGTAGGTCACAGCGTGTGTGTGTGCGTGATGTGCATAAGATTGCATCGATGTCAAAGCCGTCACCACACACACACACACACACACACACGAGGAGAAAAAAAAAAAAAAGAAAAGAAAAACTCCAAACACGCCTCTTCAAAACCAAAAGTCGGTTAGGCCTACAAGACGGTAGTAAATTATGTCCGTGCAGAACTTCGAGTTTATGCTCGCAAAAACTTGCTGTTGCACCATGTGTAAATTCATTTCAATTTTCAAGTTTGCGCTCACCACTGTACTCTGAACTTTCAAAATTAGGTAGCTGACGTGGAAAGTTATAAAGTCGTTCGGATGGGACTATAAACCGAGGTCTAGTCTGTGTCACATGCACTAAAGACCATACACGGACTCTAAAGATCCCGATGCTCATGTCCTAAGACGGGTGAGTACCGGCTACACGAAAATACACAATGCATGCAACCTGTGTGCCAGAATAGTCTACTTGAAGACTGTGGGCACGGGGCAGGTTAAACATCCCCATCTGGAAGAAGAAGAAGAAGAAATCAAGATCTACTTTATCAATTCTCGATGAATCAATCTCGTATAGCTTACCCGGTAGGTTAAAGTACTATTAACAAAACCTTAGTTCGAAGCACACACGCACACTGAGCTGTCTCAAAATGAATGCAAACCTGCACCAAAGATTCGGAGGGATAACTTGCAAAATGCTCGTGAGATACGTGCTAATAAGTTTCAACTCATTTCATCACGTAAGGCCTACGTCTGCCCATTCAGCGGGTTAACCTGTTCGGGCACACAACTCCTAGCAAAGCAAGCAAGTTTCCAAAAATAGATCGATGTCAAGGCCGATATTGTCTCCTTCAACATTTTGTCCGCCCCGGAATGTTTTGACTATTTCTTTCCTGAAATTCTTTTCACAATCAGAGTTATTTTTCGGGACCCCCCCCCCCCCCCCCCCCCCCCCCCCTTCTCCCAATATTCAGGAGTCTACTTTTTTCGTATTTCTGTTCCTTGAAACAATAATGATAATGATAGTTGTAATAGTACTAATACTAATAATGATACGACTACTACTACTACTTCTACTACTACTACTACTACTACTGCTACTTCTACTACTACTACTACCACTTCCACCATCACTACTACTACTACCACTACTACTGATGATGATGATGATGATGATGATGATGATGATGATGACGACGACGACGACGACGACGATGATAGCAACAGATTCTCCTTCACTCCTGTGCCTTCGCTTTCACACGTCTCAGTCATGTGCGCCTCACTTCCAGTTTTGTTGCAATCGATTAAGGAGTGAATGACTGACTCAATCAATCTTGAGTAAGTTATGAGAAGTTAAGTTGTTCTTGATGATTGTTGACTCAGAGTAAGCTGGCATCAGAGCCGGAAAGGAGGGGGTGGGGGTGGGCGTTAGGGCTTGAGATATCCGAACATCCCTGGCTGGCCAAAGAAAAAAACACATACACACACAAAAAAAACCCCTACATTTTTGCCATGTGAAGGAACCCCCACCTCACCCCCGTTAGCCACTCTCCTCCCTCCTCCCTCTCTTTACGATTTGGACCACCCCCACCGCCACCACCACCACCACACTAACCATCCATCTGGTTAGCAAAAATGTCTTTTTGGCCCGAGATGAGAAAGTCAGCCGAACTGTTCACTGACACTGGCCGAAAATGAAAACGAAACCTTGGAAGACAACAATTTCTTTCAGTCGTGATCTGAGGCACCCCACCTACCCGCCATCCACCCATCCACTACCCCACCCTCCATACCCGGTTATATAAACTCTTTGGAGACGACCCCCCCCCCCCCCCCCCCCCTCCCCAGTTTGGAACCTTTTCTTCTCTCGTGGATCTGACCTTCCCTGAAAATAGTTGAAAACATAATTATTATGTGGTTTTTTTGTTTTTTTTTTTACCTGGGGGTCAAATAAGTGTATGTACTACATTGGTGCTCACGGTTCTTGTCAAGATTTGGACCTGAAGTCAATCATGTTACTCGCGTTTTTTCTGCGAAGCTGATATTCTGCAGTTGGTTTTGCACTGAGATTGTTTATCCTTGCTGATAATTATGCAGTGCTGGAACTTTATTTAGTGAACATTGAAACTTTGATTAATATGAAGTATAATGTAGTTTACACATGAGATTTATACTTTTTTGTTTTTGAGAGATAAAATAGTGCCGTTGGTTTTATGCTGTGATGCAATAAATTTCACTGTTGTTGTTGTTGTTGTTGTTATTTTCTTAAGCCGACTAAGTTTTGTAAAACTTTTCTTTTTTAAATCGATGAACAGAATCCTGCTTTTGTTGTTGTCAATAGTTGCAAGTTTTGTAACTCCACCTTCTGCTCTTCAGTGTATTTATGCAAGTAGCCTCCTTGCACCGTGCCCAGACAAATGGGAGGCGCCAACGCGATCAGTCAACCACTGGACGAACACTGGAAGATGGTTGAGGGTGTCATACTAACAGTATGTCTTTTACAGAAAAGTTGTGCGCCGTAGAGTCAGTCGTCTGGCGGACTTGAAACTGATAGGGTTGGGTGAGTGAGGTCTGTGTCTGCGTTGGGAAAGAGGCACCTAGATAGTCGATTCCCACACGCATGAGCCTGGGTCAAGTTGTTCATTTGTACGCAGTCGGTATGGTCCTGCTTCCGTTGTCAGTCGTCTGAGACAGGTGTGTGGGTGATGAGGGTGCCTTGCCTTATTTCCTTCCCCCCAAGATCGTCCCAAGGACAACCGAGCGGCCGTCTTCTTCCTGAGTGGCGACGGTCCTGTGCTGCGTTAGGCCGTCTCAGGAAACTGTCAGGACAGCAGTCGCCAAGCCGCTGCGTAGATCCACGTCCACTCTGTGAGGGATGTTCGCACCACTCCTTGCTCAAGAGGAGGGCCCTGCTGGTCATGCAAGCCGCGGTGAAGTCGTAGAATGGCAGCGACTCGGCGTCGAACTGCCCCACAGCCTCAAGAGCTGTACCCCCGGGGATACAGGCGACACTCGTACTGCTGAAGCGGGTACGGTTGGCTGAGCTGCCCTACGCCTCTTTACCACCAAGACGCCTTCTGCTGATTATGCCATCTCCCAGCAGTTCACCTGGAAGAAGGGGATCAGCTCACGTACCTAGGTTGCATTCTGAGCTAAGACGGAAGTTCAGCAAAGGAAGCCACGACCTTGCCTGTGTCTGCCGTGAGAAGACACAGTGCTGCCCGCAAAGCCAGGTCTGTCTGCCTCCCAGTGGATGGAGGTGAAGTATTATGTCACTGGTGATATCTAGACACCCCAACGACCCATTGTCATGAGGCTTTTTTTTATTTATTTTTTTAAAAATAATAGTAACAGTTTTTGAACTGATTGCCGGCCCATATGAACGTTTGCTGACTTTCTTCAATGAAAAAGAGACTGAGCACTTATTTATTTTCATGTTCTCCCTTTAAAGAGAGAGATGAGGGAGAGAAAGTGCGGGAGGAAGGAGGAAGACAGAAACAAGACAATACAGTATTCTTTGTTTATCATAAAAACAGACAAGCAGGTGTTTGTGTGTCAGAGAAATGGAAGAACAGATCTCCCATTTCTGTAGTGTGTGTGTTGAGGGTGTGTTTTGTGTGTGTGTGTAACCTCTCGCCCTCGCTTTGATAAAATAGGAACAATAATATTAAATGAAATAAAGCAACATACATGTAGAAACGTCAAACAGAAGTAAAAATATAGTAACTTTGAAATGAGAGAGAGAGAGAGAGAGAGAATGCGAATATTTAATGCACACGGACCATAGGCATGTTTGCACAACGGTAGTGGGGAAATGGCGGGAATGTGGGTGGAGAAGGGAGTGGGTGAACGGTGGGGAAACGGGCCGCATGCTGACAACAGCATGTACATTCACTCACCTAACGATATGCACATCTACTATACAGTGAAACAGCCTCACTCACCTAACGATATGCACATCTACTATACAGTGAAACAGCCTCACTCACCTAACGATATGCACATCTACTATAGAGTGAAACAGCCTCACTCACCTAACGATATGCACGTATTATATACAGTGAAATAGCCTCACTCACCTAACGATATGCACATCTACTATAGAGTGAAACAGCCTCACTCACCTAACGATATGCACGTATTATATACAGTGAAATAGCCTCACTCACCTAACGATATGCACATCTACAAAACAGTGAAATAGCCTCACTCACCTAACGATATGCACGTATTATATACAGTGAAATAGCCTCACTCGCCTAACGATATGCACGTATTATATACGGTGAAATAGCCTTTTGGTCAGATATGGATCTCACTTAATCAGACAATCATCCTGATCAACAAGCGTATCATAAATCAGACTATTAGGGGTTTTTTGGAGAGAGAGAGAGAGGGAGAGAGAGAGAGAGAGTGTGTGTGTGTTCATATGATGGAAAGGAAAAAAAAGTAAAAAGAAAAAAGGAAGTGAACGAAAAGTAGAAAAACAGGTACAAACATGAGAAAGAAGAAATTTAAAGAAAATGTAGCGCCATTATCCATCCCCCTCCCTCCCAAATATTTTTTGTAAGATTTTTTCTCTAATGAACTGACCCCCCCCCCCCCCCCCCCCCCCCCCCCCCACCCCCCCCCCCCCCCCCCCCCCCTTTCTTCCAAGGTTTGTAACTCCATCCTCTGATCTTCTGTGTATTTATACAAGTAGCCTCCCTTGCACCATCAGCTGTGTGCGACCCGTGCCCAATCATTCGAACACTGGACATGCACGGACGAAGAGGGTCAGTTGAAGCAAAGACTGTACGCCCTACGTCCGTAGGGCGAACTATCTTTGGTTGAAGTACCTGGGGTGCCGTCTGAGCAAAAGGCGGAAGTTCAGGAAAGGAAGCCACGACCTTGACTGTGTCTGCCTTCAGAAGACTTCAAGGTTGTCTGAAAAACTAGATCTATCTACTTCCCGCATTAATGACGGAGGATTGTAAGCTCGCTCTTATTTTCCCTCCATTAAAAATTGTATAAAATACATAAAGTGGGGAAAAAAGTGTGTGTGTGTGTGTGTGTGTGCGTGTGGTGTGTGTGTGTGTGTGTGTGTGTGTGTGTGTGTGTGTGTGTTGAACAATTTAGTAGTGGGAGGAAAAAAAAAGTGCAGACTAATAATTTCTCCATCATTATATTAATAATGATTTGGCAAAGATTTGAACACACACACACACACACACACACACACACACACGCGCCCGCACGCGCGCGCACGCACACACACACACACACACACACACACACACACATACACACACACACACACACACACACACACACACACACACACACACACACACAGAGAACCACTTGGTCGACTCCTTTTATTATGTCCAATGTTTCGGTCCAAGACCTTCCTCTGGAACAGGAGCTGCAGACATATATGTACCATTGTATTGTACTCACGCATACAATTTTCTTCTTCTTCTTCTTCTTCTTCTTCTTCTTCTTCTTCTTCTATCATCGTCTAATGACGTCAGAAAAACGGACCTCAGCAGTGAGAGAGTGGAGAGATATATATATAGATATATATTCCCTTTGTTTCTTCAATGTATATATTTACATATATATATTTCTTCCTCTTTGTTTGTTTCTTTGCTTAATCTTGCCTTCCCACTGCGGCCGGGCAAACAAGCTCATGTACGGATTTTTTCTCCTTTTCTTTCTTCACTTTCTTGCTTGCTTTGTTCTGTGACTACACAGCATGATGCTAGGTGCTTTGTTCTGTGACTACACAGCATGATGCTAGGTGCTTTGTTCTGTGACTACACAGCATGATGCTAGGTGCTTTGTTCTGTGACTACACAGCATGATGCTAGGTGCTTTGTTCTGTAACTACACAGCATGATGCTAGGTGCTTTGTTCTGTAACTACACAGCATGATGCTAGGTGCTTTGTTCTGTGAATACACAGCATGATGCTAGGTGCTTTGTTCTGTAACTACACAGCATGATGCTAGGTGCTTTGTTCTGTAACTACACAGCATGATGCTAGGTGCTTTGTTCTGTGAATACACAGCATGATGCTAGGTGCTTTGTTCTGTAACTACACAGCATGATGCTAGGTGCTTTGTTCTGTGACTACACAGCATGATGCTAGGTGCTTTGTTCTGTGAATACACAGCATGATGCTAGGTGCTTTGTTCTGTGACTACACAGCATGATGCTAGGTGCTTTGTTCTGTAAATACACAGCATGATGCTAGGTGCTTTGTTCTGTGAATACACAGCATGGTGCTAGGTGCTTTGTTCTGTAACTACACAGCATGATGCTAGGTGCTTTGTTCTGTAACTACACAGCATGATGCTAGGTGCTTTGTTCTGTAACTACACAACATGATGCTAGGTGCTTTGTTCTGTAACTACACAGCATGATGCTAGGTGCTTTGTTCTGTAACTACACAGCATGATGCTAGGTGCTTTGTTCTGTGACTACACAGCATGATGCTAGGTGCTTTGTTCTGTGAATACACAGCATGATGCTAGGTGCTTTGTTCTGTGGCTACACAGCATGATGCTAGGTGCTTTGTTCTATAACTACACAGCATGATGCTAGATGCTTTGTTCTGTGACTACACAGCATGATGCTAGATGCTTTGTTCTGTGACTACACAGCATGATGCTAGGTGCTTTGTTCTGTAACTACACAGCATGATGCTAGGTGCTTTGTTCTGTGACTACACAGCATGATGCTATGTGCTTTGTTCTGTGAATACACAGCATGATGCTAGGTGCTTTGTTCTGTGAATACACAGCATGATGCTAGGTGCTTTGTTCTGTGAATACACAGCATGATGCTAGGTGCTTTGTTCTGTGAATACACAGCATGATGCTAGGTGCTTTGTTCTGTGACTACACAGCATGATGCTAGGTGCTTTGTTCTGTGAATACACAGCATGATGCTAGGTGCTTTGTTCTGTGACTACACAGCATGATTCTAGGTGCTTTGTTCTGTAACTACACAGCATGATGCTAGGTGCTTTGTTCTGTGGCTACACAGCATGATGCTAGGTGCTTTGTTCTGTAACTACACAGCATGATGCTAGGTGCTTTGTTCTGTGACTACACAGCATGATGCTAGGTGCTTTGTTCTGTGACTACATAGCATGATGCTAGGTGCTTTGTTCTGTGAATACACAGCATGATGCTAGGTGCTTTGTTCTGTGACTACACAGCATGATGCTAGGTGCTTTGTTCTGTAACTACACAGCATGATGCTAGGTGCTTTGTTCTGTGACTACACAGCATGATGCTAGGTGCTTTGTTCTGTGAATACACAGCATGAAGCTAGGTGCTTTGTTCTGTGACTACACAGCATGATGCCAGGTGCTTTGTTCTGTGACTACACAGCATGAAGCTAGGTGCTTTGTTCTGTGAATACACAGCATGATGCTAGGTGCTTTGTTCTGTGACTACACAGCATGATGCTAGGTGCTTTGTTCTGTGGCTACACAGCATGATGCTAGGTGCTTTGTTCTGTGAATACACAGCATGATGCTAGGTGCTTTGTTCTGTGAATACACAGCATGATGCTAGGTGATTTGTTCTGTAACTACACAGCATGATGCTAGGTGCTTTGTTCTGTAACTACACAGCATGATGCTAGGTGCTTTGTTCTGTGACTACACAGCATGATGCTAGGTGCTTTGTTCTGTAACTACACAGCATGATGCTAGGTGCTTTGTTCTGTGACTACACAGCATGATGCTAGGTGCTTTGTTCTGTGAATACACAGCATGAAGCTAGGTGCTTTGTTCTGTAACTACACAGCATGATGCTAGGTGCTTTGTTCTGTGAATACACAGCATGATGCTAGGTGCTTTGTTCTGTAACTACACAGCATGATGCTAGGTGCTTTGTTCTGTGACTACACAGCATGATGCTAGGTGCTTTGTTCTGTGAATACACAGCATGATGCTAGGTGCTTTGTTCTGTGGCTACACAGCATGATGCTAGGTGCTTTGCAGAGTTGATGTTGAAGCTATTTGATCATTTGTTTCCCAGTGGTTTTACCGAGTTAACATCATCAGTGTAACACTGGAACCTTTTCATAATGGTTTTATGAAATTCTTAAGGAGAAAAAAAAGGTGGAGGGGTGTGTATCTAGATGGAGAAAGGGGAGGCTACTCTAACAGTAGCAAAGGATGTCTTAGATAAGTCTTGAGAGGACCGGAGGGGGGAGGGGAGAAGGGGGGAAGGAGTAGGGCTGGAGGAGGGGGGGGGGGGGCGTGAGAGGGAAAAGAAGGAGAAAAGAAGGGGCCGGCGGCGGGAGATTCTTAATATTTGAAGGCACACACACACACACACACACACACACACACACACACACACACACACACACACACACAACGAGAAAAGGGTTTCAGAGAAATAAGTCGTTCAGGACGGGAAGCCTTTGAAATAGGGGAGACAATCAACAATAGACAATGGCATAAATAGTCTCTGAGAAATGAAAGTTTTAAATGGCATCGGTCTTTAAGATTAGGACGCACATCAAACAGGACCTAAAAATAAACACACGAGAACAAACAAAAAACAAACAAACCAAAAACAAAACAAAAAAACGTTTCAAAGAAAATTCTTTAAAGACTGGGAGTCTTTGAGATTAGGAGGTAAATGTAATCAAGATAAGGAGCATAAGGTTAAAAGCGAAAAAGAAAAGCTGCAAGATGAGGAAGTGCGTGTTAAAGACGCAGAACTCGCTCAACAGTTGACAAACAATTCTGAACTATGGCGGCACTGTCAAAAGCTCTGAATGACAATCAAGAACATACCGTCAGTAAATAGAATGTGAGAGTGACGATCGACAACAGTCAGTGGAATGTGATTCTGACATTCAACAACAGTCAGTGGAATGTGAGAGTCTTCAATGTGATTAAGGAGGACCCTGTTCAATCTCAATCAGCTGCTCACTGTAGGCATACTTCGCCAGGCAGAACAAAACCCTTTGGCCGACGTACGATTTCTAGTCGAAGCGCAGCAGTCTGAATTTAGATACCCCACTTCCACAACTTACCAAATATTTTCACCGACGATCCATTTGTTTAGACAGGACTGTTTTCTCGGAAGATATGATTTCCTAAAACCTCGTAAATACGATGTAAATGCAGCTTGTGTGTGCATGTGTGTGTGCGTGCGTGTGCGTGTGTGCGTGCGTGCGTGCGTGCGTGCGTGCGTGCGTGCGTGCGTGTGTGTGTGTGTGTGTGTGTGTGAGTGTGTGTGTGTGTGTGTGTGTGTGTGTGTGAGTGTGTGTGTGTGTGTAAGGCGACGTGGGTGGACTGGGAGGTGGTGGATGGGGGTAAGAATGAGTTTGTGGATATGTGAATGTAAGAGGTTATGTGCATGTGTTTGAAATGACCACTATTATCATGGCGGCACAAACGTGAAATTCTTGAAAGAAACGGGACAGTTTTTAACCAAATACTGAATGTTGACAATAAATTTTAAATGAATGTAACTACTTTTTGGGGTTATAAAAGGCATTCACTAGAATTTATGATTAAGAACAACACAGTCACACATACTTAAAAGTTGTTCCATGACCTTCAGTTGTCAAAAGAATACGACTGTGTAATGATATGTTATACCAACATGGCCGCGTCGCCAAATTGTTGTCAAAAGAATACGACTGTGTAATGATATGTTATACCAACATGGCCGCCTTGCCAAATTGTTGCAGGAAATGGGAAGCACGATAGGCACAGCCAGTGAGATGGAATAAATGCTTTATTAAGGTTCAACAATTAAACATGACTTCAACTGCTTCAGAGGGGAATACTTCATTGAATATTGGTAATAGATGTATTGTCAAATGTAATGTCAAATAAAAACAAATGTAGGCCTAATCTTCGTAATCTTGCAAAAGATGGTATTGATCATACTTTTTTTGTTGTTGTTGTTTAATGTCGACAATTTATGGAACAATTTTGAAATCTGTGCAGTGAAAAAATGTTGCAACAGCCTCCAACTTGAAATTGAGAGGAAATGTATTTGGATTGCATGGAAATACCTGAACTGAAAATGTTTTGAATAACCACTTGTGTACATTTGTGGGGGAAAAAATCATAACAAACTTAAGTTACACACATTCATGTTAACATAATGTAATAGATATAAGAGAATAGCAGATGAATAAATGAAAAGATATCTAAATTGCTTTTAAGCGGTTCTATTACAGCAATTTTTGATAAAGACGTTTGATTATGCAATATATGTATTGCTTTTACATCTGTGTAGGCCTATTCGTGAAAATTAACAATAGCTCTTTAAAGGTTTTTTTTTTTTTTTTTTTTTTTTTAAAGAAGATATGTAAAATGCACTCTTTTCTGGATTTCGTGTTCTTTTTGTTGTAGCTGAGTGGAACACCCAGTTTCTTGTTAGGGCTGCTTGAAATACATTCATGGAAGAGAAATGTACACACAAACCGGTCCCTTTTATGGACAGTACTGTTACCCATAACCTCCATTCAACACGGATCTATGGTTGTTCCTCTTTAATGGACAATACTGTTACCCATAACCTTCTCCATTCAACACGGATCTATGGTTGTTCCTCTTTAATGGACAATACTGTTACCCATAACCTTCTCCATTCAACACGAATCTATGGTTGTCCCTTTCCTTTGTTTCAGCAATAGAAAATGAGTTTGGACTTCGTATGTTGTTGTGACTGACTGGCTTTTGTTATTTGTGTCTCGAGAAAAAAGCTGTATTAAATTATAAGATTCAGAAAAGAGGGGGAGTCTTTAAGATAAGGAGGTGAATCTGCTGGGAAAAAAAATCAAAAGAATGTTTCAGAGATGTCGATCTTCAGTCTTTATCGTTACCCCAGTCTGTCTGTGGACTCTTCAAGAAAGCTTTCGCCGTCGTGACCAGTAAACCGTCCACACCTGAGTCTCTACCTCAGTGACGTCACCCACCTACCGCTGTAGTGAAAGGTGACACCCTCCCGCGGAGGACAAATCCGCCATCATCTGCCGGACACTTCAGACCCAGCGGGGGAGACACACACACACACACACACACACACAGCTCATCATGCCAACTGTCCTGGCGATCGCTTCACGTGCTTTGACAAGATGCGTGTAACCCCCCCCCCCCCTCTCCCCTTCTCCTCCCAGATCAAGCGGGGGGGGGGGGGGGGGGGGGGGGCAGAACAGAGTCAGACCCCCATTCTACCCCGACATCCCAGGCTTGTTCTGAGAGGAGGGGCTTTGAGGTCCACGCCCGGGATTAATGGTGTCAGTTGTCAAGGGTGGCGGACACCGTGGCATATGCAGCGTGGTTCGCTATTTGACGTGCAAAGCCCAGCGCGAGGTACTAGGTGGGAGGGGGGAGGGGGGGGGGGAAGCGGCCAATGGTCAGTGACACAACTGGTTTGTCCTCTGGATTGGCCTTCACGGTCGGACAAGTTGCTCCACACCCCTTCCGGAAAGAATTACAACTCGGGAGGGGATTGCAAGGTGAAATTACATCCCGTCCACCCGCCCCTCACTCCCCCCCTCCCCCCACCACTCTCCTCGCCGTGTGACCTTTCCGCTCTCTGGCTCTCACCTCTCCGAGATCGGGATTGAGCAGGGGGAGGGGGAAGGGGAGGGGAAGAAGAAAGGAAGGGGGCAGGAAGGGGAGGTTAATGAAGGCTTGTAGCTGGACGACAAACTCTGCTACAAGGGATGGCGTCCAGTCTCTCAAGTCCGGTGTGGAAGCAGCGAGAGGGAGAGGGGGGGGGGGGGGGGGGAGGGGACGGTAGAAGGGGGTGGATGCGTGGTCGAGAGACAGGGGTCAAACTAGTCAGCGTCGCTGGACACGTCCCACTAAGCTCCAGTAGCGGTCGCTTGACCACACCCTTGACTGTTTTATAGCTACAGGTCCACCGGGGGTCCGTTTAATGATCTGACGTCGTCCACGCCTCCTGTGAGCGGATCGGGGTGGGTGTCTGATTGGAGTAAAACGAAAGCTTGTTTAGTGTTTACCCCCAACTGCCATGACTTCGCTCTCTCTCCAGCTGAACCTTCTGCTCAACACTAGTCGGAGCCTACATTTTTTTTTTTTTTTTTTTTTTTGGGGGGGGGGGGGGGGGGGGGGGGGGGGGGGGGGGGGGGGGAGTCGTCTGTTACTATCACCATTTCCGTGGAATCGATTGGAGTGAAATGAAAAGCGGTTTTGATTAACACATTTTCTGCAAATACGTCTCTTTTTTTTTCTTTTCTTTTCTTCTTTTGTTGTTGTTGTTTGTTTTGTTTTGTTTTTGTGTTGTAATCCTTACTTTTATAATGCTTTGAATCTATGCGTGTGTGTGTGTGTGTGTGTGTGTTGTGTGTGATGTGTGTGTGTTAGAGAGAGAGAGAGAGAGAGAGGAGAGAGAGAGAGAGAGAGAGAGAGAGTGTGTGCTACATTGCATATTTTGTTCAATTTATGGCGTTTGCAGAGAATTCATAGTCTACGTTTGTTGTCATTTGAGAGTGATCAGACGTTTGCCATTTGGTTAAAGACAAAGGATGGATTCATTCACAATACTGCATCGTATATTTTGTCGTTATCATTTCACGATTCATTCACAATATTGCATGGTATTTCTTGTCATTATTTCACGATTCATTCAAAATATTGCATTGTAGTTTTGGTCGTTATTATTTCACGATTCATTCACAATATTGCATGGTATTTTTTGTCCTTATTATTTCACGTATTTTGACCCGTGATCCGTGACCAAGCATCTTCTAATCAACATCAAATCAGCTCGCTCTCTCTCTCTCTCTCTCTCTCTCTCTCTCTCTCTCTCTCCTCTCTCTCCTCTCTCTCTCTCTCTCTCTGTTTTGTGGACTGAGAAGAAACTTTAAACCAGCCTCCTGACATTGGACCAGGACTACTTTCTCACCCCGCCCAAAAATTTTTTTTTGCTTTATAAAATTTGTTTCTGTTCTTT
>CM031617.1:2117888-2122888 GCA_018398815.1 Conus ventricosus
ACGGGGGGCGGGGCTAGTAGTGTGTATGTAGTGTGTGTGTGTGTGTGTGTGTTGTGTGCGTGCGTGCGTGCGTGTGTGCGTGCGTGCATGTGTGTGCCCGTGTCTGTGTCTGTGTGTATCTGTGTGGTGTGGTGTGTGTGTGTGTGTGGTGTGTGCGTGCGTGCATGTGTGTGCCCGTGTCTGTGTCTGTGTGTATCTGTGTGTGTGTGTGTGTGTGTGTGTGTGTGTGTGTGTGTGTGTGTGTGCATGTGTTATGTGTGTGAAGGGATTGGGGTTTGGGGTGTGTGAGCGCACAAGGAAACAAACAAACAAAAACAAACAGACAAACAAACAAACAAACAAAGAAGGAAACAAAGAAGGAGCGTGCACATCCTTCTACTACACCATTTCCTTCTTTACGTCCTTTCTCTTCTCCCCCTCCCCTCCCTCCCCTAACGCCCCACCCCCACCCCTCACCTTCAGCACACACACAGAGAGAGAGAGAGAGAGAGAGAGAGAGAGAGAGAGAGAGAGACAGACAGACAGACAGACAGACAGACAGACAGACAGACAGACAGACAGACAGACAGACAGACGGAGAGAGAGAGAGAGAGAGAGAGAGAGAGAGAGAGACAGACAGACAGACAGACAGACAGACAGACAGACAGACAGACGCACATGCGACACACACTTTATTAAAACGAAAGAAAGGCACAACAACAAAATCAACAGGAAAGGGTAGAAAAAACAAAAAAACGAAAAGACACGACAGTAAATCACAGCCACCAGACAAGCCAATCGCTGTGATAATGCATGTGCGTGCGCGCAACGCGCGTGAGCGGACGTATATATAAAGTATGTATGCGTCCCCCACCCAATCCCCCAACCCCCCTCCGCTCCTCTCTTCCCTTTTCCCTCTCCTCTCCCTCCTTACCCCCACCCCCCCCCCTCCCCCCGACTTCCCAACCCCTCACCACTACCATCAACCAACCTTTCTGGCAAAACAATAATTATGAACATCAGAAAAAAAAGATCGAGTCTTCCACGAACGAAGGTGAGAAACACGTTACAGGCGAGACTGAACAAGATTGAAGACAATGAAAACGAAGAACGAACAATCACTTATCTCCTCACAGTGGGCGCGCAACGTATGTGGAATTGATGCATTTCTTTGCCCTTTTTTCAATCACCCACTTGGAAAATGAAACCCAAAAACCCAAAGTGAAGCAGGTGAAAATCCCCTCCCAGTGACCAGACAGGCAGACAGACAGACAGGGCGGCAGAAAAGAAAGACAAAAACAACAGACAGACAGGGAACGAAAAGACCCGACAGGCAAAACAGACAGACAGACAACGACAACAACAGGCAGACAACAGACAACAGACAGACAGACAAAAGGGAGAAAAAGGCAAAACAGACAGGGAGACAGACAGGGAGACCGAAATGACAGACTGAAAAGACAGACAACAGAAAAGACAGACAGACAAAACATGCAGACCCGACAGACAAAACAGACAGGCAGACAGACAGAAAAGACAACGACCAAAAACTGACAGACAGACCACGGTGTAACCCCTTTATCCCCCACGACTCGAAGATTTTAAAAAGGAAAAAAGGGAAACCCCCGAAGGTGCTGGGGAGGACCCAAGAAGCACTGTCTTCACCGCCCCTTTTAAACAGTCCTGTACCACCCCTTTGGGGGCCTGCGCTGTGTTGACGATTTTGGGGACAGGGACGCGCAGGACACTCCATTAAATATCAAAGGGCATAACTGCTCCTGAACAGAGGAAATCAGACTCCCGGAGCAGCTCATAAAAAGCCTTAAAGTACATCCCCATGGTGTACCAGCCCGTATTTCATGACGGGAGAGCCCCCGGCAAAAACAAACCCCCCTCCAGCTGCCGAGCAAAACCCCACAGACCCAAACCCCCCTGCCCATGGGGCAGATGAAACAGTGGCCCCTCCAGAAAACCCGCCAAACTTTCGGGCCCTACGGTCTTAGTGCCCAAAAGAAATCCAAATTTTTAGTCTTTCCCCCTGTCCTCCCGGACTTTTTCCCCCGTGGTCAGTGGGTCTTTCCTTTACCGTCACTGGACCTTTCCCCCAGGGGCAAACCTAGGTTTAAAGGGAAAAAAGAAAAAAAAAACCCGAAGTGCGGGGAGGACCCAAGAAGCACGTCTTCACCCTCCTTTAGAGCATCCTGTACCACCCTTGGGGGCCTGCGCTTGTTGACGATGGGGACAGGCAAAGCGCAGGACACTCCATTTTTATATCAAGGGCATAACTCTTCCTGAAAAAGAAAGGGAAATCAACTACAGGAAAGCAGCCATAACAGCCTTTAAAAAGCATCCCCCGGGGGTTAACCAGCCCGTTTCCCTGACTGCAGAGCCCACGGGGAAAAACAAAACCAACCCCTCCAGCTCCGACACAAACCCCCCAGACCCAACCACCCCTGCCCAGGGCAGATGAAAAATGCCACCCAAAACACAGCCAAACTTTTCCCCCATAAAGGGCCTTTTTTCCCTCAAAAGAATCCAAAGTTGAAATCTTTCCCCTGTCAACAGGACTTTCCCTGTGGTCAGTGGGTCTTTCCTCACCGTCCCTGGACCTTTCTCCAGGGGCAGCCTATTTAAAGGGAAAGAAGAAAAAAAAAACACCCGAAGGTGCTGGGGGGGACCCAAAAAAACACGTCTTCACCTGCCCCTTTTGAGCATCCCCGTACCACCCTTGGGGGCCTTCGTTGGGGTTGACGATGGGTTTCAGGGACGCCCATGTGCCCTCAAGAGAGAATCCAAAAACAGGCGACAGACGGCAGACAGACAGGCAGACAGACAGGCAAAACAGACAGACGACAGACAGACAAAACAGACAGACCCGAAAAGACAGACCCGACAGACATGCAACCCGACAGACAGGGCAGGCAGACAACAGCCCGACAGACTGACAGGGCCCGACCCGAAAAAGACAGAAATCCGGGGTAACCCCGGGGATCCACACGCCCTGAAAATTTTATGATTCACGTTCTAAATTTTAGATTCACGTTTTATTATTCACGTTCTGTTTTATGATTCAAATTTCATTGTATTTAAAAATTTTGTTTTGGGTTTTTTGGGTTTTACTTTTACGTTTTAAAAAAGGTATTTTTAAAGAACTCGCAACTGACATGGACAAACCAAATTTCAAAACAAAACACACGCCCTTTTTGACCTCTTTTGGTCTTCTTCAGGGAAAATTTTTTTTTAAGATTGTTGTAAATTTCCCCCCCCGAATGTCATCTCACCTTGTTTCCTTTCATTTTTCTTTTTAAAAATTTTTTTTTTCTTTTTTTTCTTTTTTGGGTTTTTTTTTTGTTTTTAAAACCCCGCCCGACTTTTGTTATGACAATTTTTTGGGGAACCAAAAGGTTTCGCCGACTGGTTTTTTCCTTACCAAACACAATGGAGGGTTTTCACAATTTTGCCCCAAACCCCGGAGCCCCAAAATGAACGTCTAGTTTTTCCCCTTTTTGCTTCTTTCCCCTTTTAACCTTCCCCTTTACTTTATTTTATCCAAAGGGGCCCTTTTCTTTTGTGTGATCCCTGTGGTCTCCTTATCTTCCCGTGTGATCCAGTGGTCACCTTAAACCCTTCCCGTGTGATCCATTTTGGGGCACCTTTTCTTCAGGGTGAAACCATGTGGTCCCCCTTATCTTTAGGGTGATCCCGTGGTCAATATGGCCACCTTAAACCTTTAGTGGGGATCAATGTGGTCACCTTTTCTTCAGGTTATCAATGTGGGGGTCCTTTTCTTTAGTGGATCAATGTTGGCACCTTATCTTCAGTGTGATCAAAGTGTCCTTGGGGGCACCTTTCTTCATGTGATCCATGGGGCACCTTATCTTCATGTGATCCCTGGGTCCCCCCCCCCCCCTTTTTCTTCCCGTGTGAACAATGTTTTCACCTTAAACGCCCGTGTGATCAATGTTCTCCCCTTTTCTTCATGTGATCCCTGGGTCACCTTATCTTTAGTGTGATTTAATTGGTCACCCAAACGTCAGTGTGACAAAGTGTCTACGGGGCCAGAAGGGCCAAAGGGGAAAAGTTTTACAATGATTTTTTTAGCCTTTATTTTTTACCACAGGCACAATACGTAATTTGGGAGGGGATAGCATTTTTAAAAACATCATCATCATCATCTTTATCATCATCATCATCATCATTATTATTACATCATCATCATCATCATCATCATCATCATTATTATTATTACTATCACACATCATTATTATTATCATTATTATCATCATCATCATCATCTCATTATCATTATTATTACTACATCACTCATCATCATCATCATCATAAATCATCATTATCACTATTATTATTATCATCATCATCATTATTATCATTGTTATCATCATGACTATCATTATTTTTATCATTATTATCATTATGAGTATTATTCTATGTGCTCATGAATCGCCATCACTATCCTGATAATTTTTTGTTCCCATCATTTTGCAAATTACTTATCATTAAACCCCCCACCCCACCCACACCCCTGTACCCCCACCTCCCCATTTTTGAAGTAACATCAATGCGCAAAATCGTGCACTCACCCACCACCCCCCTTTTATCCCCCCCCCCCCCCCCCCCCCCCCCCCCCCCATCCGCTCGCCTCTCACCGTTCCCTCCTCTTCCATCTTTCGAAGAAGCCACCTAAACAACACCAACAACAACTACAAACAAACAAACAAAAACAAACCCTGCATCGTGGCATAGTGATCACCTTTGCAATACGATGAAGGAAAGAAAGAAAACACACTGGCGTTGTGAGATTTCAAGATTTTTTTTCTTCTCGAATTCCCCCCCCCCCCCCCCCCCCCCCACCCCCACCCCCCCACCCCCAGTTCGAATATATTACGACAAATGACATTGTAAAATGACGAACACCGTTTTATAATTACGCTTGAACGTTTCTTTTTTTTTTTTTTTTTTTTTTTTCGCGAAGTGATCTTGCTTAACATTCATTTTCATTT
>CM031617.1:2127888-2145388 GCA_018398815.1 Conus ventricosus
ACATAACACAGAAGACACCAACACAATTATTAACAGTAAAGGATAAACAAGTAGTGACATAACACAGAAGACACCAACACAATTATTAACAGTAAAGGATGAACAAGTAGTGACATAACACAGAAACACCAACACAATTATTAACAGTAAAGGATAAACAAGTAGTGACATAACACAGAAGACACCAACACAATTATTAACAGTAAAGGATGAACAAGTAGTGACATAACACAGAAGACACCAACACAATTATTAACAGTAAAGGATAAACAAGTAGTGACATAACACAGAAGACACCAACACAATTATTAACAGTAAAGGATGAACAAGTAGTGACATAACACAGAAGACACCAACACAATTATTAACAGTAAAGGATAAACAAGTAGTGACATAACACAGAAGACACCAACACAATTATTAACAGTAAAGGATAAACAAGTAGTGACATAACACAGAAGACACCAACACAATTATTAACAGTAAAGGATAAACAAGTAGTGACATAACACAGAAGACACCAACACAATTATTAACAGTAAAGGATGAACAAGTAGTGACATAACACAGAAGACACCAACACAATTATTAACAGTAAAGGATAAACAAGTAGTGACATAACACAGAAGACACCAACACAATTATTAACAGTAAAGGATAAACAAGTAGTGACATAACACAGAAGACACCAACACAATTATTAACAGTAAAGGATGAACAAGTAGTGACATAACACAGAAGACACCAACACAATTATTAACAGTAAAGGATAAACAAGTAGTGACATAACACAGAAGACACCAACACAATTATTAACAGTAAAGGATGAACAAGTAGTGACATAACACAGAAGACACCAACACAATTATTAACAGTAAAGGATGAACAAGTAGTGACATAACACAGAAGACACCAACACAATTATTAACAGTAAAGGATGAACAAGTAGTGACATAACACAGAAGACACCAACACAATTATTAACAGTAAAGGATGAACAAGTAGTGACATAACACAGAAGACACCAACACAATTATTAACAGTAAAGGATGAACAAGTAGTGACATAACACAGAAGACACCAACACAATTATTAACAGTAAAGGATGAACAAGTAGTGACATAACACAGAAGATACCAACACAATTATTTCACCATGGGAGTATGAGTTAGGCTTACTCTCTTTATTGTCTTTAGTCTTCATTGTCTGATTTCATGGCTGTATTGATTCTGACGCGAAACTGGCTTTGAGTGTAGTTTAAAACAAAAATCAAAAATATTTTTAAAAAAA
The DNA here is from genome assembly GCA_018398815.1 of Conus ventricosus. Classification (NCBI taxonomy): domain Eukaryota; kingdom Metazoa; phylum Mollusca; class Gastropoda; order Neogastropoda; family Conidae; genus Conus; species Conus ventricosus. The sequence continues at coordinate 2,129,179 of CM031617.1, forward strand.
CAACAACAACAACAAAACCGGTGAAAATAGCGTTTGGCGAAAGAGAACTGACCGACAAGTCGAGAGACAACTGGACGGTTGTTTTACTAACTTCTGGAAGGGTCATTCCCCTTGCCTCATCTCCCCCCCCCCCCCCTCCTCAACCGCCTATCACCACCATCATCCCCCCCCCCCCACTCTGTCCAGTCTTCTCCACCTTTTTACCCGTTTTTCTTGCCCCCTTACCCATCCCCATGAAATGGAAGGTAGTCTTCCCACCCCCACCCCCCACCCCTCCACACCAAGCTCACCTCAGGACCCATTCCAGAGTCAGCCCCGCCAATATGATGAATGTGGACAGGACGTGAACGAAGAGTGGTCAACCCGCCGCCGTGGCTTCTGTGGTCGGCTCGCCTGTAACCAACGTGGATGAAAGAGTCGTGAGGGAACTGTGAGGTTACCTGAGTGTGGAACCTGTAAACAACGTGGATGAAAGAGTCGTGAGGGAACTGCGAGGCTACCTGAGTGTGGAACCTGTAAACAACGTGGATGAAAGAGTCGTGAGGGAACGGTGAGGTTACCTGAGTGTGGAACCTGTAAACAACGTGGATGAAAGAGTCGTGAGGGAACTGGAGGCTACCTGAGTGTGGAACCTGTAAACAACGTTGATGAAAGAGACGTGAGGGAACTGTGAGGCTACCTGAGTGTGGAACCTGTAAACAACGTGGATGAAAGAGTCGTGAGGGAACTGCGAGGTTACCTGAGTGTGGAACCTGTAACCAACGTGGATGAAAGAGTCGTGAGGGAACTGCGAGGTTACCTGAGTGTGGAACCTGTAAACAACGTGGATGAAAGAGTCGTGAGGGAACTGCGAGGTTACCTGAGTGTGGAACCTGTAAACAACGTGGATGAAAGAGTCGTGAGGGAACTGCGAGGTTACCTGAGTGTGGAACCTGTAAACAACGTGGATGAAAGAGTCGTGAGGGAACTGCGAGGTTACCTGAGTGTGGAAGTTTGGTATACTTTCCCTCGGATGTGTGAACATGCGGAGTTTTGGGCTGCGAATGTGGCTTTGCACGGTGCTTTGGTTTTGTTTGTTGGTTTTGTTTTGTTGGTGGGTTTTTTTTTTTTGTTTGTTTTTTTGTAGATTTTTTTTCTTCGTTCGACGGTTGAGATATTGTCTGTGACATTTTGTTTACAAAGAGAGAGGAGAGAGGAGAGAGAGAGAGAGAGAGAGAGGAGAGAGAGAGAAGAGAGAGAATCCATTTTGGAATTTTAGGGTAGGGAAGAGAGAGAGAGAGAGAGAGAGAGAGAGAGAGAGAGAGAGAGAGAGAGAGAGAGAGAGAGAGAGAGAGAGAGAAAATAGACAGACAGACAGAGAGACAGGCAAACAGACAGACAGTGAATCCGCTGGTCTGTGACTCAGAACTTGTTCTTAAAAAAGATAAATATTTTTTTAAAAGGCCGGTAATTCATGAAAAATCGAACTTAATTGTTCTTCAGTTCTCAGGCTTAAAACACGCAAACCTCACTATTCAGATTGAGCCTCACACCGACGGCGGATTGCCTGGGGGAGGAGAAAGAGTGGGAGTTGTCAGCCGTTTGCGACAGGTCCTGCGGTGTATGGCGCAGCGAAGGAGTCGAAATCCGATCTTCTTGGCTGTTCCGATACAGTGATGTCGGCGACATTCGATCTGGTCACACCCGCATTCAAACAGACTTGGGCCTCGTTAGCCGACTGTCTCGCCCCTGTCCCCATGATGCCTTATGGTGCTTTATGTTCAGTGACCAGTCACGTGATATAGCCCTCTCCTCTCTCTCTGTCTCTCTCTCTCTCTCTCTCTCTCTCTCTCTCTCTCTCTCTCTCTCTCTCTCTCTCACACACACATACACACACACACACACACACACACACACACACACACACACACACACACTAATACAGATTTTATTTTCTGATTTTCTTTCTTTTTTCTTTTTTTCTTTTTTGGTTTCGTTTTTTTTCTCTCTCTCATTTTTCCCCTTTCTCTTTTCTTCTCTTTCTTTTGTGTTTTTTTCCCCTTTTTTCTTCTTTTCTTTCTTTTTTTTTTCTTCACTTTCTTTTCTTTTTCTGTCTTTCTCTTTCTGTTCTTTCATTTTTTCTTTCTTTCTTTCTTATTTTTTTTTCAGACCTGGTATTGTGGGGTCTGTCTGTGAAGCTGAACCTGCCCTCAAACCCAGGATTCCCTCACCACCACCACCACCACCACCACCCTCACCCTCACCACCCCCACCACCCCACTTCACGCCTCCCCTTCCCCATCCGATAATATTCAGACCGAAAGGCTGATTGAAGTAGTGAGCATCCAAGCCCACCTTGTCGAGTTCTGTTGACGTTGATGACGATGGAGTTATCGCCCTTTGGGAGAAAAGCTCTGTCGTTTCCAGAACTGGAGTTTATTTATAGTCTGGATTTCGTGGTGAATATTCCGTTTTTGAAAGGTATTTTGAGGGCAAGGAGACGTCACGTGACCTTCCCGTGTGCTTCAAACGCCGTGGTGGAAGGATGAGGAAAGCCCGCCCGCTGCCGTTCGGGGCCGACAGCTGTGGCCCGTGTTCTCCACAGGTCGATTCCGCTCAATAGCGCGCGGCGTGGCCGCCTCCCGTTCATTTCGCGCTGGATTCCTTTCGCTCTCTGTTCTCCATCCTCAGCAGATGGTGGTGGGGGAGGGGAGTGGTGGTGGGGTGGGTGGGTGTTGCAGCATGCGGTTACGTACAGTGAAACCTCTCCTTGAAGGCCCTTCGTTCCTCCAGAACCTACTCCCACCCCCACCCACCCCGCCCTTTTCTGTTCGTGACGTTGAACAATGTTGGCGCTGAAGAACCTTCCCATCGTAGACCCTGAATTGTCACTGAAGAATCTTCCCATCGTAGACCCTGAATTATCACTGAAGAACCTTCCCATCGTAGACCCTGAATTATCACTGAAGAACCTTCCCATCGTAGACACTGAAGAACCTTCCCATCGTAGACCCTGAATTATCACTGAAGAACCTTCCCATCGTAGACGCCGAATCATCACTGAAGAACCTTCCCTATCGTAGACCCTGAATTATCACTGAAGAACCTTCCCATCGTAGACCCTGAATTATCACTGAAGAACCTTCCCATCGTAGACCCTGAATTATCACTGAAGAACCTTCCCATCGTAGACACTGAAGAACCTTCCCATCGTAGACCCTGAATTATCACTGAAGAACCTTCCCATCGTAGACGCCGAATCATCACTGAAGAACCTTCCCATCGTAGACCCTGAATTATCACTGAAGAACCTTCCCATCGTAGACCCTGAATTATCACTGAAGAACCTTCCCATCGTAGACCCTGAATTATCACTGAAGAACCTTCCCATCGTAGACCCTGAATTATCACTGAAGAACCTTTCCATCGTAGACCCCGAATCATCACTGAAGAACCTTCCCATCGTAGACCCTGAATTATCACTGAAGAACCTTCCCATCGTAGACCCTGAATTATCACTGAAGAACCTTCCCATCGTTGACCCTGAATTATCACTGAAGAACCTTCCCATCGTAGACCCTGAACTATCACTGAAGAACCTTCCCATCGTAGACCCTGAATTATCACTGAAGAACCTTCTGATTGTAGACCCTGAAGAACCTTCCCATCATAGACCCCGAATCATCACTGAAGAACCTTCCCATCGTAGACCCTGAATTATCACTGAAGAACCTTCCCATCGTAGACCCTGAATTATCACTGAAGAACCTTCCCATCGTAGACCCTGAATTATCACTGAAGAACCTTCCCATCGTAGACCCTGAATTATCACTGAAGAACCTTCTCATCGTAGACCCTGAAGAACCTTCCCATCGTAGACCCTGAATTATCACTGAAGAACCTTCCCATCGTAGACCCTGAATTATCACTGAAGAACCTTCCCATCGCAGACCCTGAATTATCACTGAAGAACCTTCCCATCGTAGACCCTGAATTATCACTGAAGAACCTTCCCATCGTAGACCCTGAATTATCACTGAAGAACCTTCCCATCGTAGACCCCGAATCATCACTGAAGAACCTTCCCATCGTAGACCCTGAATTATCACTGAAGAACCTTCCCATCGTAGACCCTGAATTATCACTGAAGAACCTTCTCATCGTAGACCCTGAAGAACCTTCCCATCGTAGACCCTGAATTATCACTGAAGAACCTTCCCATCGTAGACCCTGAATTATCACTGAAGAACCTTCCCATCGTAGACCCTGAATTATCACTGAAGAACCTTCCCACCGTAGACCCTGAATTATCACTGAAGAACCTTCCCATCGTAGACCCTGAATTATCACTGAAGAACCTTCCCATCGTAGACCCCGAATCATCACTGAAGAACCTTCCCATCGTAGACCCCGAATTATCACTGAAGAACCTTCCCATCGTAGACCCTGAATTATCACTGATGAACCTTCCCATCGTAGACCCTGAATTATCACTGAAGAACCTTCCCATCGTAGACCCTGAATTATCACTGAAGAACCTTCCCATCGTAGACCCTGAATTATCACTGAAGAACCTTCTCATCGTAGACCCTGAAGAACCTTCCCATCATAGACCCCGAATCATCACTGAAGAACCTTCCCATCGTAGACCCTGAATTATCACTGAAGAACCTTCCCATCGTAGACCCTGAATTATCACTGATGAACCTTCCCATCGTAGACCCTGAATTATCACTGAAGAACCCTCCCATCGTAGACCCTGAATTATTACTGGAAAACCTTCTCATCGTAGACCCTGAATTATCACTGAAGAACCTTCCCATCGTAGACCCTGCATTATCACTGAAGAACCTTCCCATCGTAGACCCTGCATTATCACTGAAGAACCTTCCCATCGTAGACCCTGAATTATCACTGAAGAACCTCCTCGCCCAAAAACCTTGATTCCTTTTGAAGAACTTCCCAGTCAAGGAACTCCCAGTGATGACCTTTTTGATAATGAACCCTCCCAATCATGGCTCTTCCGTTAATGACCTTCCCAGTAAAGACCCTCCCAACAATCGCCCCCCCCCCCCCCTGCCCTCCAATACAGACCTTCCTAATAAACATGTATATAAGCGAACAAGTAAGTGAATGAACTGGTGTGAAAAGAAAGAAAGAAGAAAGAATGAATGAATGAACAGTTATTTCTCACTTCCGTGGATGCCAGCATAGGAAACGAATATTAGAGTGAGAATTCTGTTAATACTTAACTTCAAATTAACTAATAAATAGTAAACTAATTATAGTTTCGCCAAACGCTCAACCCCATTTCCACGATCCATCCCTTGCCCCCCTCCCCCGCCATCCTCTCCTTTAAAAAAAAAGATTAGCAGTCTAGAAGTGAGATCGGGAGGCAAGTGAAGAAAGGTGGGTAGAGGGGGATGGAGATGGAAAAGGGGGAGAGGAGGGAAGGGGGGGCGGCTGGGGGGGGGGGGGGGGGGGGGGGGGGGGGGGGGGGGGGGGGCGGAGGGCAGGCGAGAAAGAGTTAACAGTACAAAGCTCATTGTCCTGTTGGTGAGAGAGGCACTGAGCAACGGTGAACACAGTTAGACAAGAATTCGTTTGGGGACCCATTGTCCTCCTAACGAGAGTAGAAATTCCAAGGGCTTCTTCGACCAATCAGACGCCGTTACTATTTATGGTGCAAGGGCAGAAAAGAATGGCGAACATATTTTAGAAGAGAGAGAGAGAGAGAGAGAGAGAGAGAGAGAGGATGTTCAAAGTCCCCCCAAGAAGTAAAAGCATCAAGTTTAAAAAAAGGCAACAAACAAGTAAGTCTGATGTTGATATTAATTACATCATATGTTAATATTAATTACATCATATGTTAATATTAATTACATCATATGTTAATATTAATTACATCATATACTAGCGCTTCGTTTTTATGTGCCCTTGAGGGCACATAAGACCGTATGGCGAAAGCTTGGCTGTGTCTGGAGTGGCGCTGTCTTCGTCTGTCCGTGGGGAGGGGTGGTTGGGTCTGTGGGGTGTGCTCGGCAGCTGGAGGGTGGTGTTTTTCGCCGGTGGGCTCTGCAGTCATGAAATACGGGCTGGTACACCCATGGGGATGCTACTTTAAGGCTGTTATGAGCTGCATCCTGTAGTCTAATTTACCTCTGTTCAGGAGCAGTTATGTCCCTTGATATCTTAATGGAGTGTCCTGTGCGTGCCTGTACCCATCGTCAACACAGCGCAGGCCTCCAAGGGTGGTACAGGACTGCTCTAAAGGCAGGCGAAGACAGTGCTTCTCTGGGTCCTCCCCAGCACCTTCGGGTGTTTCTTTTTCTTCTAGCGCTTCGTTTTTCAAACCAATCTCATAAGTACACGAGGGAAAAACATTTATAACCTTTTTGATTGTTTGATTCCTATAGAGAAACAGGGCGAAGAAACACATACAAGTGTTATAATTAATTTGTTAATCTTATTATTAAAAAAAAAGGAGAGGAAAAAAAAAACGTTTATAAGCGTGTTCATTTTTGAGGACAACAGTAAAACTAAATCAGTAACGCTGTTTGGTTACAATAACATGGCAGGAATGTATCTTATTCTCAGATCATTGAGCATCGTGCAACATCAAACAACATGATCTTGCTCTCTTGAAGCACCACATTATTATTTGTTGGTATCTTTTTCCATATCTTCGACTAAGTACTGCCATATCAGAGACATCCGATCTAAGTTAGAGCACATTGCATGAATCGTTCCATTTTTTCCCCTATATATGGCACTTCAAAACAAAACAACAACAACAACAACAAATCAGACTGTCTATATATGTAGAAAATGTGTCACTATTCTGGAAATAGTTCGATCCCATAATGCCATCTACAGTCGCCCACGCCTTGCTTCACACACGCCCCAAAGCAATTCGGGTGGTAGACACACGCCCCAAAGCAATTTGGGTGGTAGACACACGCCCCAAAGCAATTCGGGTGGTAGACACACGCCCCAAAGCAATTCGGGTGGTTCACACACGCCCCAAAGCAATTCGGGTGGTAGACACACGCCCCAAAGCAATTCGGGTGGAAGACACACGCCCCAAAGCAATTCGGGTGGAAGACACACGCCCCAAAGCAATTCGGGTGGAAGACACACGCCCCAAAGCAATTCGCGTGGAAGACGGAGCCCATCCTTCTCTCCTTCTGCCTCCTTCAACCCTCCCTGGACAGAATCATGTACCCGTTTTCTGCTGGGTGGACAGAGAAGGGTTTCAAGCCACACAAAAAAGAGAAAAGAAGAAGAAGAAGAAGAGGAGGAGGAAGAAGGAGAAGAAGAAGAGGAAGAAGAAGAAGAAGAGGAAGAAGAAGAAGAAAGGAAAAGTAAAGGGGAAAAAAATCGATCCCGTGTGTGGTTCGAACCAACGACGGTGAGCTCCGCAGGCAAACGCAGTAACCATTGGACCATGGTGTCCCTCTTTGACAGCAGTGAGGTGGGACGCCACACAAGGCGCACATACAAATAATATAGCTGACCACCACCACCAGCAGCAGCAGCAGCAAGCCACCACATCAACGCTACCTCAGGCCATGGCTAGTTACCTCCCTTCATCCCTCACCTCCACTCCCTTCCCCCCTTCCCTAGGGGTCATCAGCGGGGTCGTAAATTGGCAGGGGGCAGTGGGTGGGGGTAGTGGAAGGGGGGGGGGAGGGAGGAGAGGGGTGAGCGGGAGTCCAGGGGTCCTGGCCACTTTATGACCCAGGGCTGGGGACTCTCGGCCAGGCCTGGCAAAGCGATCGAAAGCCTGTCTCTTTAGGTCGTTTAGAGCATAGATTCTCGCCGCCTCCACCACCTCCACCACCACCACACTCTTTTCGCCCGTCCCTCCCTCGCCCCCATCCCCTCCCTCTCTCTCTCTCTTGTCTCTCTTTGTCTCTCCCCCCTCTCTCTCTCTCTCTCTCTCTCTGTCTCTCTCTCTCTCTCTCTCTCTCTCTCTCTCTCTCTCTCTCTCTCTCTCTCTCTCTCACGCTCTCTTTCTCTGTCTCTCTGTCTCTGTCTGTCTGCCTGTCTGCCTGTCTCTCTCTCTCTCTCTCTCTCTCTCTCTCTCTCTCTCTCTCTCTGGTTCCCTTTTTTTTCTCCCTCCCCCTCCCTCTTCCTGTCTCTGTCTCACTCTCCTCCTCCCTCTCTCTCCTCTCATCTCCCCCTCTCTCTCTTCTCCCCCCCCCCCCCCCGATTCATCCTCCTCGCCCACGCACCCATCCACCCCCCACCCCTCTCTAACCCCCCACCCACCCACCCCTCTCTAACCCCCCATCCCCCACCCCCACCCTATTCAGAATCTGAGACTGCTTGCTACTAAAAGACACAACACCTAGGTTGAGGGCTTCGGAATGACTAGAGAAGACTGCTTGCTACTAAAAGACACAACACCTAGGTTGAGGGGTTCGGAATGACTAGAGAAGACTGCTTGCTACTAAAAGACACAACACCTAGGTTGAGGGCTTCGGGATGACTAGAGAAGACTGCTTGCTACTAAAAGACACAACACCTAGGTTGAGGGCTTCGGAATGACTAGAGAAGACTGCTTGCTACTAAAAGACACAACACCTAGGTTGAGGGCTTCGGAATGACTAGAGAAGACTGCTTGCTACTAAAAGACACAACACCTAGGTTGAGGGCTTCGGGATGACTAGAGAAGACTGCTTGCTACTAAAAGACACAACACCTAGGTTGAGGGCTTCGGGATGACTAGAGAAGACTGCTTGCTACTAAAAGACACAACACCTAGGTTGAGGGCTTCGGGATGACTAGAGAAGACTGCTTGCTACTAAAAGACACAACACCTAGGTTGAGGGCTTCGGAATGACTAGAGAAGACTGCTTGCTACTAAAAGACACAACACCTAGGTTGAGGGCTTCGGGATGACTAGAGAAGACTGCTTGCTACTAAAAGACACAACACCTAGGTTGAGGGCTTCGGGATGACTAGTGAAGACTGCTTGCTACTAAAAGACACAACACCTAGGTTGAGGGCTTCGGGATGACTAGGGAAAGCACTGGCATTTCTTCCACATCGAGGGTCTCCAAAACGATCCGGCCGTCTGCTCTGACCCAGAGAAATGGGAGATAAGTCACTGCCTCCCATTTCTCTGCTCTAAGCTCCTCCCCTTCTCTCCATCCCCCAACTGTTCGAAGGTGGTAGTACGCCTGCCTTTTCTCTGTGTTTCAGGGAGAAAATGGAAAGGGGTAACATAATGATCTCGACCCCCCCCCCCCCACCCCCATTTCACCCCCCCTCCACCCCCCTCCACCCCCCCCCCCCCCCCCCCCCCCCCCCCCCCAGCACCTCTCCTCTTGTCCTATACTCCATCCGCCCGCCTTTCTCCTTGAACCGGAACGCGGCCCACAAAAACGCATGCGCATCAGTAGCGTGCTCGACCGAAACCGATGCAGAAACCACTTGGTGAATTGTTTGGATAAGTGGTCAGTCCTGTCTCCCCTCCCTCCTCCCTCCCTCCATCCGACCTATGCGCCTCTCCTCCTCCAGCTTCCCCCCCCCCCCCCCTGCTTATAAATCTTCCTCACCACCCACCCACCCACCCCTCCAGTTTCTCAAAATCTCTTCTTTTTTTCCCCCTTTATTTTGTTGTTGTGGACGCTTCGGGGTTCTCATACTCTGGTGGCGTCTTTGCCTTGATCCTGTCTTCTGTGATTGGCAGGGACGAGGCGGCGAACTGGGCGTGGCCACAGTGATGGGGGGCCGCTGTCACTCACGGCGAGGTCTCAAGTCAGTCAGAAGACTACCGAGCGTGGAAAAAACTAACGATTATCACGCTCTCTCTCTCTCTCTCTCTCTCTCTGGACACGCTCATTACCATCTTGAGTGCGCTTTAAGTTACTCCGGCAGTGTGGAATGAAAGCGGTTTTATTATTATACTCTGTTGGCAAGGAAGAAAAAGATGGGGGGGGGGGGGGGGGGGGAATGAAAAAATAGATGTACACTGTACTGTAAAATACAAGCAAGTTAGTTGTTCGTTCGAATACATTTCTCGTTTTTCAAAAAATCGTTAAAAAAAATTAAATAGGTAAATAAGATGAATTTTGTAAAACGCGTTGGCTCTGAGGTCTGAATGTGGCAGTTTCTCAAAGTGTTATAACCGTCTTTGAACAGTTTGGTAATTGAATTTTCTTTGTGGGCGAAAAGTGAAGGCATAAGTGGATCGTAACTCGGTGAAATTGTAGTGTTGCGTTTTATGAAACAGCATATATATATATATATATATTATAGAAGAGAGAGAGAGAGAGAGAGAGAGAGAGAGAGAGAGAGAGACGCAGTGTGTGCACTAAAAAGAAAAAGATGTTCTGCTTCGTTCTTGAAATGGTCTCATACAAATTTTGCTCCTTGGAGCTTTCACAGAGAGAGAGAGAGAGAGAGAGAGAGAGAGAGAGAGAGAGAAAGTTTGATTTCTATTTAGTTGTTTTTCCGAATCAACCCATTTAGGTTGTCATCATTTGCTACTAGTCTTAAACGGCCTTGCCTTTTATATTTGCACTTTTTTTTTTTATGTTATTTTTGTTTGTTTTTCTAGTTTTAGTCTATCATTTTATCACAAACTCTTTTCCTTTCACCGAGTCTTCCTTCTGATATCTATAGTAACGCATTCTTTAGCAACAATAGAAAACTTTTCAAAAATCGTAAGAGAACACATTACTCCCCTTTCCCCTTTCCCTTTGCAGTCCCTCTCACCTTCCGCTCTGTCACTTCCACCTCATCCCTCCCCCCCAAAAAAGACTAAACAAAGAATTAAACAAAAACAAACCAAAAAAAATCAACTACATCAATATTTTGAAACTACGCGAACTGTCCATCTGTTACTTTCAAATGTGGAGCTTCTAGAAAGAAAAAAAAGAACAAAAAAACGGAAGGAAGAAAGAAAAATAAAACAGAAATGCAAAGCAATAATCTGGACCGGAAGTGTTTCAAAGCACTTTGAAATGAAACTGGAAAAGTGTGTCTGCAAAGGGAACTCACAACAAGAGAGTTCATGACAAAGTTTGCTCCCCTGAACTTTTTCAAACGCTTAAAAGTTTGATGTACAGACGATGATACTTGATGAAATGTTACTTCTTTTTTTTTTATTTCTTTTTCATCGATTTTCGGTGCTGACTATTTTTCCTATAACACCGGGAAGGAGAGAGAGGGTATGTTTCATGTTAAAGTTTCGGAGATTTTCTAAAAGTCGCTCATTCCTGCTTTATTTGCCTTCTTTTATAATAAAGATTATTAATTAGTTCTCTTGGAACCATTCATCACACGGTACGGTTGTTGAATCTGCGTGGGTTTTTTTTTCTTCATGTTTAATCTCAGGTAAGGAGTTTTGAAATCAGTATTCTCCCCTTTCAGTCCGCCAACCCCATCCGAACACTGAATTTCACATACCTACCTACACACACACACACACACACACACAACACACACACACACAGAGAGAGAGAGAGAGAGAGAGAGAGAGAGAGAAGAGAGAGAGAGAGAGAGAGAGAGATTCCCGTAGACCCTCGCAAAACTTGATTCTTTATTTCATTTCATTTTATTTTATTTTGTTTTATTTTATCATTTCTTACTTCTTTGTATTTACTTGTTTCCAAAGCACTGTATACATACATATACCCTTCACAATTCGCGAAGGCTATTTAGCAGCTTCACAGAAGTGGTGTGAAAAACAGGTAGACCATGGACTTCTCTCATAGACAGTTCTTGCTACAATCATCATCATCATCACTCTAAGAACCAGCATGGCCGATGCCTCCCAAGACCCAGGCGTGGACGTTCATGTATATACTGGATCTGTAAGCATTCACCCCACCCTCTCCCACCCCCTTCCCTCATTCAACCCACCCTCTCCCACCCCCTTCCCTCTGCTACTACTACACCCCACCCCACCCTCTCTCGTCACCACCCCCCCCCCCCCCCCCTTTTGATCCCGCATCTCTCACACACACCCTCCCCCACCCTCACTCCCCCACCTGTTCTCCGACGGTCCTTCCACTCCATTTCAGGCTCTCCATCTTTGACGCCACTAAGTCTTCTGTCCATAAACCAAACGATCAGCGCGCGCCTAGAACGAGACGACGAGAGACGCCCAACTGAGACACGAACCTTTAGCTCGTACCAACCTGGAACTCGGTGAAAGACCCCAGAAATATATATATATATATATCGTCATTTGTGACTGGGAAACTGCGACGCTTCTCCTCGTTAGCGACTGATAGTGACGATGCGCCGTTTAAACTATCACACCTCCACCCCCACCCCACCCCACCTCCCCCACACACCACCCCGCCTCCTCCGCACCCCATCCAGTCATCAACTCGATAGCCAAGCTGGGAGGCTCCTAACGGGGCCTCTCCACTAAAGTTAGTTGGTCGACCTGTCCAAAATCCGGCAAGAGAGAGACAGAGAGAGAGAGACAGAGACAGAGAGAGAGAGAGAGAGAGAGAGAGAGAGAGAGAGAGAGACAGAGAGAGAGGCCTCCCTTCCCCCTTCCCCCCCCCCCCCCCTCCCCCCCAAGCCAAATGAGGATAGATCGAAGGTGTCAAGTGAGTTGTCGTTCTTATCCCTTCGCGCGTCTCGTTCAGCTCGTTCCTCGCGAGAGTTGGGAAGTTTCCTCCCGAAAAGGGAGACAACCTACCGCACAAAGGGAGACAAACTACCCGCATAGCCGGGTGGGGAGGAGGTCTGTTGGTGCAGTTATCACCGTGTTTTTACCGCTCGTTTCGATCCTCTCTCTCTCTCTCTCTCTCTCTCTTGTGACTTTGATCTCCTCCCTAAAAACCGATCAGGTGGGGCAGGGAGAACGAAGTGGGTAGTGGGTGGGGGTGGGGGTGGGGATGGGAGTTGGTGATGGAGAGAGAGGGGGCGGAGGAAGGGTGCGAGGGTAGGGGTGGGGTGGAGGTGGAGGTGGGAGTGAAAGGGGGAGGGAGGAAAGGGAAAGAATGCGGTCTGATTGAGATTCGTGTGAAAATGATAGCACTCGTCTATTGGGGAGGGGTGGGGTGGGGGTGGGGGGCTGACTAGAGAGGCAGGGATGGGAAAAGGAGTGTGGGTGTGTGGGTAGGTAAGTGGGGGTTGACTTTGATGTATTAGCACGCATGATGATAATAATGAACGATAAGATATGAACTGTTCATGTCAACATCAAATGCAGGTCTTTTACATTAAAAAAAAAAGTAGTCGGCAAAAATATAGGATGTTCTTCTCTCTCTCTCTCTCTCTCTCTCTCCTCTCTCTCTCTCTCTCTCTCACTCACACACACACACACACACACACACACACACCACACACACACACCACACTTTGGTCTAATGTCACGAAAAGTGAAAAAAAAAGAAAAACGAGCACACACACACACACACACACACACACACACACACACACACACACACACACACACAGCACAGCACAGCACAGCACAGCACAATAGACAACAACCGCATTTTCCCCCACCCCCACCCTCTCCCATTCATAACGCCCCAGAAGCAGTGGATGTAGGTTTGAAGCAGTGGTGCTGGTGTTTATCTGATTTACAAGGTAAGCCAGGCCTTCAGGGGTGTTTAGCGCCGGGGCGGACAACATTCCGGGGTGTCTGATCAGCCCCGTTACCTGCCCCTATCGTGTGCTTTATGAGGGGCGCTGGTTGGCCAGCCGGCCCACGGTGACAGGGAATGGGAGTCGCCCCTTCCTGTCAAATTACCACCACCTGGGGTTTATTGATGTTTGAACTCTTAAGGACCGGCCGGGCTGCACCCAGCTCACAATTCCTACACTCCCTTCTGCGGCCAGAATTGTTGTATCTGGTGCTGCCAGGATTCGACCCTGTACCCTCAGAATGGATGGCTATAGGGATGGGATGGGTCCCAAAGCGGATGTCTGGCCCACCGCGCTGTCAGACAGTTGTTCTAAGTTTAAGCCTTATAAAGTTGACTTGCATTTCTCCTGGACCAGATCCAGGTAGAACTCTGTTCAGTCGTCTCTGCCATCACCATCAGCGTTGTGGTCCTCTTCTCACCGTTCTGGTCCTCTTCTCACCGTTCTGGTCCTCTTCTCACCGTTCTAGTCCTCTCCTCTTCTTACCGTTCTGGTCCTCTTCTCACCATTCTGGTCCTCTCCTCTTCTTACCGTTCTGGTCCTCTTCTCACCGTTCTGGTCCTCTTCTTACCGTTCTGGTCCTCTTCTCACCGTTCTGGTCCTCTTCTCACCGTTCTGGTCCTCTTCTCACCGTTCTGGTCCTCTCCTCTTCTCACCGTTCTGGTCCTCTTCTTACCGTTCTGGTCCTCTTCTTATCGTTCTGGTCCTCTTCTCACCGTTCTGGTCCTCTTCTCAACGTTCTGGTCCTCTTCTCACCGTTCTGGTCCTCTTCTTACCGTTCTGGTCCTCTTCTCACCGTTCTGGTCCTCTTCTCACCGTTCTGGTCCTCTTCTCACCGTTCTGGTCCTCCTCTCACCGTTCTGGTCCTCTTCTCACCGTTCTGGTCCTCTTCTCACCGTTCTGGTCCTCCTCTCACCGTTCTGGTCCTCTTCTCACCGTTCTGGTCCTCTTTTCACCGTTCTGGTCCTCTTCTTACCGTTCTGGTCCTCTTCTTATCGTTCTGGTCCTCTTCTCACCGTTCTGGTCCTCTTCTCACCGTTCTGGTCCTCTTCTCACCGTTCTGGTCCTCTCTTCTTACCGTTCTGGTCCTCTTCTCACCGTTCTGGTCCTCTTCTCACCGTTCTGGTCCTCTTCTTACCGTTCTGGTCCTCTTCTCACCGTTCTGGTCCTCTTCTCACCGTTCTGGTCCTCTTCTCACCGTTCTGGTCCTCTTCTCACCGTTCTGGTCCTCTTCTCACCGTTCTTGTCCTCTTCTTACCGTTCTGGTCCTCTTCTCACCGTTCTGGTCCTCTTATCTTTCTGGTCCTCTTCTCACCGTTCTGGTCCTCTTCTCACCGTTCTGGTCCTCTTCTCACCGTTCTGGTCCTTTTCTCACCGTTCTGGTCCTCTTCTTACCGTTCTGGTCCTCTTCTTATCGTTCTGGTCCTTTTCTCACCGTTCTGGTCCTCTTCTCACCGTTCTGGTCCTCTTCTCACCGTTCTGGTCCTTTTCTCACCGTTCTGGTCCTCTTCTTACTACCGTTCTGGTCCTCTTCTCACCGTTCTGGTCCTCTTCTTACCGTTCTGGTCCTCTTCTTACCAGTTGTCTCATGAGTTCGCAGGCTGATGAGCATGCACACTCCTTGCTCCAGCCCCTGTGACAAACACGTCGGCTTGGAAGCCAGATTCACTCATCTTGCTAGTCAGACTGGCTTCTATGTGTGTGTGTGTGTGTATACCGGCGTCAACCAGGCCCGAGAGACACAGAGACACTTGCAGTGTTCGTCAGGAAATGGAGAATATACTTCATCACCTTTCGTCCAGTCACCGTTCGCCCTGTCCTCTGCTATCAGGTGTCATGGCGATTGTTTCTCTTGCTGGTATTGTAGAAATCTGAACTGTAACGTTTCACACAAATATTGACGCACAGTTTGTCCAGTGCTGGGTGGTAGGGGGGGGGGGGGGGGACGGATATGGCGGAACATAAGAAGAAAAGACATCCTTTTTATGATCTCTAGCGACTGATCTTGTCTGCATTGAAGAAGGAGCGACTTTCAAACTGAGAGACCCCTCACTCAAAGGCCAGGCTGTTTTAACTGTCGCTTTGTTGTCAGTCTCAATCTCTTTCAGGCACACACATGTCTAGATCGGGTTACACGATTCACCGAATGCTGTAAACTCCCCGTGAATGACGATGATGATCAAGATCTCTGTTCGCCTCTTGTCAGACTTCCTTGTCTCTAATATCGTTCGCGCGCGCGCGCGCGTTGGTGTGTGTGTGTGTGTGTGTGTGTGTGTGTGTGTGTGTGTGTGTGTGTGTGTGCGTGCTCGTGCGTGTGTGATAAAACCAATGCTTTTATTCAACGCTATTATATCTGCTTAGGGGCGAAACAGTATGACTGGATGAAACGTGACTGGACGAAATGTGTTCGGGTAAAACCTTATTTGGCGAAACGTAAGTAGACGAAACGTGATTCGGCAAAACGTGAAGGGGTGAAACGCGATTAAGCAAAGCGTGATGGGACAAAACGTGATGGGGCAAAATGTGATGGGGCAAAACGTAATGGGGCAAAACGTGATTGGGCAAAACGTGATGGGGCAAAACGTGATGGGGCAAAACGTGACTG
>CM031617.1:2151423-2161423 GCA_018398815.1 Conus ventricosus
GGACTGGCGGGCTGCAAGGGGGCGGGTTTCTGGATGTGTGTGATTATGACCTCGCCCAGATAGTCGGGTTGGAAGTGGTGCGACTGAGAGGGAACGGACACGGAAAACCAAACTGTTCAGATCTAGTTCAGTGTCGTGATGGTTGTGAGGAGTGTTCAGATGATACGGATCCACGAACTGTTCGGAATCCTTCGCTTACAATCACACGCCTGGTGTGGTGTTCACATTTCAAAGCGTTCTTCTTCATCTTACTCCCCTTCCCCTCCCCCCTTCCCCCTCCCCATTAAAAAAGAATATATTCGTGCGTAAATATTTGGTTAGTGGTCGTCATATTGATGACGTTATAGCTGGTCTACGCTGGTGTGATTGTATATTGTATGGTTCTTTGCAGTCCACCTTTCAGTCATTCAGCTTTTTCGTGAGGACCATTTTCATCCTCTTTAGCTATATAGCCTTAGCTTCTAGCGAAATCTGTTGCTTTCTTCTTCTTCTTCTTCTTCTTCTTCTTCTTCTCTCTCCGTCAGTCACTTTCTATTTGTCTCTGTTTTTCTGTCTGTCTGTCTGTCTGTCTGTCTGTCTGTCTCTCTCTCTCTCCTCTCTCTCTCTCTCTCCCTCTCTCTCTCCTCTCTCTCTCTCTCTCTCCTCTCTCTCTCTCTCTCACCTGAGCTTCGTCGCGGCACTTCGATGACTTATGTTACTGGGTGGTGATTAATTGAATGAACAATTTTAATACGTATTCTGTAAAAAACTTGCATTCCGACAGTTTTTGAACGGCAAATTGAGAGTTTGAATCCCCAGCAGGTGCACGTAGTGATCTCAACCTCAAATTAGTAGGAAATTAACACAACTGGTCGACTCACATAACCCGACAAAAATACAATTACATCTATAAAGAAAACAAATATGAAGAACATCGAGAGTGTAAATCAACTCGTTTCCATTTAAAATTCGAACTGAACAAGATATGTTTTTGTTTCTTCAACGTACATGTGCTATGTAAAGGTTTAGATTAGAGGAGGGGGCGGTGGATTGTGGGGAAGCTCTCGTAGCGCTACGTACGTCCAACGCAGCAGCCAGCTCTACACTAGGCACGAGTCACGACTTCTCACTTCTTAGGCAACGTGGTACGAACGCTCTCCGCATGTTCGTAAGTAACTAACGTATTCGTCGAGAACCCCGGTGTCGTATATAATACTGTCGCTCATAAAATCGTGTCGCAGCGACAGTATTTCCCGGGAAATACTGCATTTTATGGACAGCTACAATATTCTATGGGACATTTTTCGTGAAAAGTTGTCGCGCGACATTTTTCCCCAGCAATTATTGTCGCTGCAACAATATTTCACGTGAAATGCTATCGCTGCGATACAATTCCACGGCGACAGTATTATATACGACACCCGGGCCCAGGCGACTGACCAGACGATGGAGGCCCGGGAATGAAATACGGTCACTTCTGAATGGTGTATCCTGTGAGGGTCATTCATAATGATTACTCTGAGTGGGAGGGGGTCTTTTTTCTTTTCTTTTTTCTTTTTTCCCTTTCTTTCACTTGTGCTCTTGTTTTCTGTTCTTATCTGTAATATCATAACGTTCTCTGCATTCCTTGCCTTCTTTCCTTTTTTCTTTTTTTTGGTTTAGTTTTCATTGTTCCTTTTAATTGTCATTCACTTTCTATCTTCTGTCTTCTCTTGTTTTATTCTTCCACTTTCTTTTCTATTCTTTGGCGTCTTCTCTCTCTCTCTCTCTCTCTCATCTCTCTCTCTCTCTCTCTCTCTCTCTCCTCCTCTCTCTCTTATTCCGCCCCTCTGTCTGTCTGTCTGTCTCTCTCTCATTCTTCTCTCTCTCTTATTCCCTCTCCCGTTCTATCTTTCTCTGCCATCCTCTCTCTCTCTCTCTCTCTCTCTCTCTCCTCTCTCTCTCTCTCTCTCTCTCTCTCTCCTCTCCCCTCTCTCTCATTAGCTTATTTTCTATACTTTTTCGTTTTTTTTTTTTCGTTCTTCTTTCCTCTCTTCTCTCCCTTTTTCCTTCATCCATCGTTCTTTCGTTTTCTTCTGTTGACTGTCAGCAAAGGCAAGTATCTCTTTGACGTTTTAGCTCTTCTGTGTGGCTGTCAGCAAAGGCAAGTATCTCTTTGACGTTTCGCTCTTCTGTGTGGCTGTCAGCAAAGGCAAGTATCTCTTTGACGTTTAGCTCTTCTGTGTGGCTGTCAGCAAAGGCAAGTATCTCTTTGACGTTTAGCTCTTCTGTGTGACTGTCAGCAAAGGCAAGTATCTCTTTGACGTTTAGCTCTTCTGTGTGGCTGTCAGCAAAGGCAAGTATCTCTTTGACGTTTAGCTCTTCTGTGTGGCTGTCAGCAAAGGCAAGTATCTCTTTGACGTTTAGCTCTTCTGCGTGGCTGTCAGCAAAGGCAAGTATCTCTTTGACGTTTAGCTCTTCTGTGTGACTGTCAGCAAAGGCAAGTATCCCTTTGACGTTTAGCTCTTCTGTGTGGCTGTCAGCAAAGGCAAGTATCTCTTTGACGTTTAGCTCTTCTGTGTGGCTGTCAGCAAAGGCAAGTATCTCTTTGACGTTTAGCTCTTCTGTGTGACTGTCAGCAAAAGCAAGTATCTCTTTGACATTTAGCTGTTACTTCTGTGTGACTGTCGGCAAAGGCAAGTATCTCTTTGACATTTAGCTGTTACCCTTGACTCAGCACTCTCCTTCCAGCAACACGTTTCCACAGTCTGCCGTGTCTGTTACTTTGAGCTTCGCCGCATTGGTTCTGTGCGACATCTTCTCTCTGTTGATGCCACAAAACCCCTTGTTTCTGCCTTCGTTGTATCTAGACTTGATATCGTAATTCACTTCTAGCTGGATGTCCCCAGAATCTTCTTAGTCGTCTCAAGAACGTATAAAACAATGCTGCCCGTTTGATTCTCAGACAACCCAGATCTTCTCATGTCACTCCCTGACTTCTTTCTCTTCACTGGCTGCCGGTCGAGAAACGAATAGACTGCAAACTGTCCTTACTCTGCCTTAAATCTTTGAATGGTTTAGCTCCTTCCTACCTCTCTGATCTCCTTCATCTCTATGTTCCTTCTCCTTCCCTACCTCTCTGATCTCCTTCATCTCTGTGTTCCTTCTCCTTCCTACCTCTCTGATCTCCTTCATCTCTATGTTCCTTCTCCCTTCCTACCTTTCTGATCTCCTTCATCTCTATGTTCCTTCTCCTTCCTACCTCTCTGATCTCCTTCATCTCTGTGTTCCTTCTCCTTCCTACCTCTCTGATCTCCTTCATCTCTGTGTTCCTTCTCCTTCCTACCTCTCTGATCTCCTTCATCTCTGTGTTCCTTCTCCTTCCTACCTCTCTGATCTCCTTCATTCTCTGTGTTCCCTCTCCTTCCTACCTCTCTGATCTCCTTCATCTCTGTGTTCCTTCTCCTTCCTACCTCTCTGATCTCCTTCATCTCTATGTTCCTTCTCCTTCCTACCTTTCTGATCTCCTTCATCTCTATGTTCCTTCTAGGCAGTTGCGTTCTTCTACCGAGAGCACTCTGCTCAAAATCCCTCGATTTCGAACTAAAACCTAGGGGAGCGTTCTTTTTCTTTTAGGGGTCCGGTTTCTAGGAATAAACTCCCAATATCTTTGCGTAGTTCAAACTCTCTGTCTTCCTTCAAGGCATCTCTTAAAACAACTCTCTCCACCTGTCAATGGCGGTTCTTTCTTCCCCTTCCCTTGCCCATCAAATTGATTCTGCGACTGATGTGTGTGTGTGTGTGTGTGTGTGTGTGTGTGTGTGTGTGTGTGTGTGTGTGTGCGTGCGTGCGTGCGTGCGTGCGTGCGTGCGTGTGTGCGTGCGTGCGTGCGTGCGTGCGTGCGTGCGTGCGCGCGCGTGCGTGGTGTGTGTGTGTGTGTGTGTGTGTGTGTGTGTGTGTGTGTGTGTGTGTGTGTGTGTGCGGGTGGGTGTGTCAATATACACCCTTGTTTGTAGATGCATGGTACTTATTGCAATATTCGTCTTCTTATTGATTTCATTTGAACCTTTTATGTATTTGTTAGCGCTTAGGGCTTATGATGTAAGATTAAGCGCCATAAATAATCATTATTATTTCAATTTGTTATCAGATGAGACACAACGTTGCGCTCTACGTCATATTTTCATATTTTTCGAATGCTGAGGTTAGTCAACAAACCTGTGCTGAGGTCAGTCAACAAACCTTGTGCTGAGGTCAGTCAACAAACCCTGTGCTGAGGTCAGTCAACAAACCCTGTGCTGAGGTCAGTCAACAAACCCTGTGCTGAGGTCAGTCAACAAAACCTGTGCTGAGGTCAGTCAACAAACCCTGTGCTGAGGTCAGTCAACAAACCCTGTGCAGTGTGTCAACCTCGGGTGATGTGATGGAGGAAGGACTAGCGCACAGCCCAAACACACTCACAGCTTGCTTACGATCTCATTCATATATCATGCATTCGTCACATCAAACCACTAGTAAAGTCTATAACTTTACTACACATGTTCATAGAACGAACCATCAATGCATATGGAATCAAACAAAATAAAACATTCTCTCTTTCCTGAACTTCACAAAAACATTTGTCTAAAACATCATTAACTAACCCGGGTATAAATAGATTTCTACTTTACCTGGCCAGGTGATCTTAACTATTCACGAATCACTGTCTTTTCTTTCTTTTTTTTTTCTTTTCACTGTCACTTTCACAAGCACGACGCAACTGCTGGCACTGGTCTTGGTCTGCTGGCGCCTGGTCAGGTTAGACTGTTGGCACTGGCGTTGGTCTGTCGATGAAAGTGGCGCTGGCCAAGTATGAGGTCGAACCCCCGGTTAAGATAGAACAGTGACTATCAACATCGATCTGTTCTCCTTTCTTTCTTCCTGCATTAACGCATTGCACTCTCTCTCTCTCTCTCTCTTCTAGTCTGCTCTTATCAAATGGACATGGTTGCTTTTCTTTTTTTTTTTTTTTTCTTTCTTTTTTCCTCTTCATTAGTTAGCAACTCTCTCTTTCCACATCTCTCTTTAGTCCTCCTCTGCAGACTATCTCATGCTAATCTCTCAACTTGGTTCTCTTCTCTCCTCCCCTCATCTCTCTCTCTGCCCCTCTCTCCTGCAGAGCTTCCACTCCGAACCTCTCTCTCTCTCTCTCTGTTCGTTCTCCCCCTCGTTCTGCGTTCTCTCACTCTCACATCCTTCTTATTCCGTTCCGATCTGTCCAAAAAGGGCGAGTACCATTGGTCAGTATTTTTACCCCTGATACCCGAAGTTTATCTCCCTCTAATTCCATTGGATATCAAATCATGACAGTCACGCCTACACGCCTTACTCTCTGTGGTGGTCAATTGGTCATTTAATTGATTAGCTAGATTTCACCCCCACCACACACTACCTTCTCCCTCTCCCTTTCCTGCTTTAACCTGCGACGTCCGACTAACAATGGCGCTGGTTCCACAAATTGGCTAGATGAGCCTGAGCCAGGCGCTACGACTCGTCTCGCTAGACATCGAGGCGTCGGTCAAAGCTGCTTAGTCCGTCTAGCCGGACAGACCGTCTCTGTGGAGCCTCTCCCCTATGCTTAATTGGCTGGATCCGAACCATGGGCCCGTCTACGTGGCGCCCAGAATATTTGAGTTAGAGCTTATGTCCAAACAACCTGGACCACGACTTGGTTGTTCTATTTTTGACCGTGACACAGTGCCAGAATGAAAGCGTTCTAGGCTGAAATGTAAACTGGAGTTTCGTGAGGATCCCCCCCCCCCCTTTTTCTTTTGTTTGTTTGTTTTTGTTGTGTTTTTTTCCTTTTAATGGAGTAATCAGAGTTTGCAAGTGCGCCAAAAGACGACAGTGCGCAGATTTCAACACAAAAGTGGCATATATTTGTCAGTCATACACATAACTGGTATACGCTGGACAATTAGAAAGAACAAATAGTAATAGTAGCAATAACATAAACAACAGCAATAACAATAATAGTAATAAGAATGACGATAATAACAACAGCAATAAGAATAATAATGGTAATAATGATAACAATAATAACAATAATAATGATAATTATAACAAAAATGATGATAATAACAATACTTGTACTTATAATCATGATAATAATGACAATGACAACAACACGAACAAGAACAACAGCAACAATAACAACAACAAGAACAACAATAACAATCGCAAATGTCAAAGAAGAATAGTGCCTATGACGTCAGCAATATCTAACAAATCTGCCACCTGTAGTACAGTACCTCACCAAGTAGGGATTTGTTGTTGTTGTTGTTGTTGTTGTTGTAGTACAGACAGACAGACAGACAGACAGACAGACAGACACAGACACAGACAGAAAGAGACAGACAGAGAGAGAGAGAGAGAGAGAGAGAGAGAGAGAGAGAGGAGAGAGAGAGAGAGAGAGAGAGAGAGAGAGATGACTGACTGACTGACTGACGAGAGAGAGAGAGAGAGAGAGAGAGAGAGAGGAGAGAAGAGAGAGGAGAGAGAGAGAGAGAGAGAGAGAGAGCGAGAGAGAGATTCTCGGTTTAAGGCAGCGATTCTATCTGCTGTGAAAAGGACAAAATATTTCCAAACCCCCCCCCCCCCCCACCAGCCACCCCACCCCACCCATCGCTCCTCTCACCACCTCTACCCTCATCACCTTTCAAGCCCCCACCCCACCCCCACCCCCTCACCCTCACCTCCACCACCCCTGCCAAGTTTTCTCTTTCTTCATCTCTCCCTTCCAACACCACCCACCAACCAAATCAACCAAGCCGGCCAACGAAAAATCTGTATTGATCGCCCCCAACAGACAATTCCCTGCTAAATCTGCTTTGATTGGGATAATTGTCCCCAGCTCCCATATTGGGCCCCTCCATTTGACATGCATCGTCACTTACTGCCCGCGCCATTCGAGATTCTCTCCGCTGCGCATCGTTAATTAGCCACGACAAGAACGATCACTCGCGCCTCCCATCTGTCTTGTGAACGTCGCCTCCTTAGGAGAAGGAAGGGCGCTCGTGTGTGTGTGACAGGGTTGATTGGAGCGGGGTCGAGTGGCGTCTCTTTGTCGATGTTTGGTGTTGACTTAGAACAGGCAAATGTTTGTGTGGACGTTGTTGTTGTTGTTGTTGCTGCTGCTGCTTCTGCTGCTGCTGTTGCTATGATTTTTGTTTTGTTTAATTCTCCTAACTGCTTCCTCGTCTGATGAAGATATACTAAAAAACAACAACAGATGAATGATAATAAAAAACAATAGTAGTTATATTTTCGCTGCTTTTATTTGATGTCATGTATTTGTTCTTTCTTTGTGCATACATGAATAATACATGTGTGAATACACTTAATAAAAAACATGATCAAGGTGTATTTTTTTAATTTTGTATTGTATTCATATCTTATTCTAAAACACTTGCCGTTTACTTGTACATTCTTCCTCTTAAGTGTACGTTTTTATATATTCTTTGTCACGAGATTTTTATTTTTACATGATTCATGCTGATGCTGCTGTTGTGGATGAAATTTCTATAGAGTTGTAAGCCAACGCTCCTGATTGGGCGCTGATGAAGCTGCGGTGTCAGACAGCAACACTTTGATGTGTTTCTTTCTTTTTTTTTCCCTTTAATATGATAACTGTGTATAAAATAATGACGTTTGCTGATGTTGTTTTTCGTTGAATCGCGTACCATATGTACACCACCACTACAAACGATTGGTTGCGCGCCTCTCCTCTCTCTCTCTCTCTCTCTCTCTCTCTTCTCGTTACCGCGCCATTCGTCCCTTGGCACACAGTTCAAGCTCCCCCCCCCCCCCCCCCCTATATTCATCATCCAACCACCCCTTTTAACCCCGACCGCCACCCTGCCTCCCCTCCCCTCCCCCCCCCCTCTCCCCTCAAAGACCGATCTGGGGGCAGGATGCGGGGCTTACGTCACAGCCAAGGGCGACCACTCCACTCGCTGGGCTGTGGCAGCGACAGGCCCTCCGGTGAAGGTGTGAAATGGGTCCCCGGAGTGGGCCGGCACTTTCGCCATCGTCCCCTTGCAAGGCCGCAGCGGAGGCGGGCCCGGAGTCGCCGTGTCGCCGGCCTGCCATTCGGCGACCCGAATAAATATCTCATTACCAATCAGATGCTGCGACGGGTCCAGAAGGCGAGAGCGAGAAGGTGCCAGCCCATCTGTCATTGGCCCCCCTCCCCCCGAACCCCCCCCCCCCCCCCCTCCCCTCCCCAGTGCCTGGACCAAAAGGAGAAGAGAGAGAGAGAGAGAGAGGGGAAGGCTAAAGCCGCCGTCACACCAGTGCGATTCCATCGGCCGAGGGAGTCGGGTTTTTCTTGTTAGTAGGTTCAGTGATGTGGCGCAGTCATTTGACGTTTTTTTTTTTTTGTTGTTGTTAAGGGTTTTTTTTGTTTTTGTTTATTTTTGTTTGTTTGGGTTTTTTTTGGTCAGTAGGCGGTTCAGTAATGTGACGGAGTCGTTTGACTCCCCCACCCCTCAACCTCCCCCTGAAATCGATTTTCACACACACACACACACACACACACACCACACACACACACACACACCACACACACACCACACACACAACATTTCCTCTGTTTCTTGTGAAATAAAGAGGAGATCATTAGTAACTTTTTTTTTTTATTCCCCCCCCCCCCCCTTTTTTTTTGGTTGTTTAGGAAATATAAACTTTCATACTTTATAAGATTTAGTAGAATTTAGTTTAGTTTGTTGTTGATGTAGTTGTTGTAGTTGCTGTTGGCAGGATGCGGGGCTTACATCACAGCCATTTACTGCTGTTTCAGTACCCATTTACTGCTGTTTCAGTACCCGGTACCCATCTACTGCTGTTTCAGTACCCATTTACTGCTGTTTCAGTACCCATTTACTGCTGTTTCAGTACCCATTTACTGCTGTTTCAGGTACCCATCTACTGCTGTTTCAGTACCCATTTACTGCTGTTTCAGTACCCATTTACTGCTGGCTCAGTACCCATTTACTGCTGTTTCAGTACCCATCTACTGCTGTTTCAGTACCCATTTACTGCTGGCTCAGTACCCATTTACTGCTGTTTCAGGTACCCATCTACTGCTGTGCTATGTACCCGTTTACCGCTGAGTCAGGTACCCGTTTACATTTGGGTCAGGTACCCGTTTACCGCTGAGTCAGGTACCTGTTTACATTTGGGTCAGGTACCCGTTTACTGCTGAGTCAGGAAACCCATTTACCGTTGGGTCGGGTACCCGTTTACAACTGAGTCAGGTACCCGTTTACAGCTGAGTCAGGTACCCCTTCACTGCTGGGTCAGGTACCCGTTTACTGCTGGGTCAGATCTCCACTGCCGGGTCCGCCACCCATCTACCGTGCAGTTGGATGATACAGATCTGTTACTGACAGACAGACAGAAGGGTCGGTGTGTACATTCCTGTCATAGTTGGATTCAGTTTCAGTGTCAGAAAACATCCAGAAGATACCACAGCGTGCAGGTCAGTCCGTATGCGCTACACCCCCAACTGCTGAGCCATGACACTGCGGTGCGCGGGGTTTAAATAAAGGACTAGGTTTTTTTTAATTTTCATTTATTCGTATATTTATTTATTTATTTTTATTTTTATTATTATTTTTTTTTTTTTGGGGGGGGGGGGGGGGGGGGGGGGGCGAGCAGGTCTCATGCACATGAGTCAGGAGACGCCTGAACTACGCATTGGCCCTTCAAGCTGGTGTGGCTTTGGATACCTGGCTGATGTTGTTTGCGCTACTTCTACAGTGTGTGTGTGTGTGTGTATGTGTGTGTGTGTGTGTGTGTGTGTGTGTGTGTGTGTGTGTGTGTGTGTGTGTACATGCTTACGTGCCTGCGTGTGTACATGTGTGCAACTTTATGTGTGTGTGTGTGTGTGTGTGTGTGTGTGTGTGTGTGTGTGTGTGTTTTGTGTGCAAGTGCATCCATACATGTATACAAACCTGTGCGTGTGGGTATACTCGCAAAATTCATGTACATGCGTACGCGT
>CM031617.1:2166423-2193923 GCA_018398815.1 Conus ventricosus
GGGGGCCCCGGAGTTAAGCAAACCCGCCAAGAGGGGCTGCCAGCCATTTTTCTTCTTAGGAGCCAAAAAGGAGGTAAGGGGGGGGGGGGGGGGGGGATAGTGGAGGAAGAAGAAGTAGTGGTAGGAGAGAGAGAGAGAGAGAGAGAGAGAGAGAGAGAGACGGCTCGGGAGGGGAGAGAACCATTTCAGGGTTAAGAGGCTCACTATCCGACGTGATAGAGAGTTCTCGAACGTGGCTACGGACCCCGCTGTGTCCATCATAGCGCGGCCCTTTGAAGCCGGCGTTTTGTGACAAGTGCGAAAATCCAAAACATATTTCCCAGTCGGTTAGCAGAAGTTGAAAGATTGCGCAAAATGGGCTGAAGAGGAGGAAGGGGGACAGGGGGGGGGGGGGGGGGGGGGGGGGGGAGGGAGTGTGAAGAGGGGGGAGCGGAAGAAGGAAAGAGGTACGAGGAGGAGGACGAAGAAGAGGAGGGGGATTGGGGAAGGAAGGAGGTGGGGGGCGGGGAGGGGGGGGGGGTTCGTTGGGGGTTGGAGGGGGGGGGGGAGGAGGAGGATGGCAGGAGGAACGGCATTGCTGTAGTGGGGGACAGGGGAAAGGAGGTGAAAAGCACTTCATGACTTTTGCGCGGTAGGAGGGGCGTGTCTTTTTCATTTTGTTGTTGTTGTTGTTGTTGCTTCCCTCTCTCTTTTCCTTCGTCTTCTTTAAATGATAATGTGATTCTCCGTCTTTTCTTGTTTCATCTTATTTCTCCATCATTTCTTTTAAATGATAATGATGATATCTCCGTCTTTTTCTTGTTTCATCTTTATATCTCCATCATCTCTTCTTTTAAATGATAATGATATATTCTCCGTCTTTTTCTTGGTTTCATCTTTATTATCTCCATCATCTCTTGCTGTCCCTTCCCCCCTCCCTCGCCTGCCCCCCCCCCCCCCCTCTCCTCCTTTCCCGTCCCCTCCCCCTCCCCCCTCCCCCACCCTTCTTTTCTCCTCCACCATTCCTCTCCTTAAATTCGGTTTCTTTTTCTCCTAGCTCTGTTTACGCACCTTTTTTTTTTTTAGACACTACTTCTTGTTCTCTATCTTCGGTTCCTTCGCCATCGCTACCCTCCCTATAACTCCCCCACCCACCCCCCTTCCCCTGCCTCTACCAATTTCCCCCTCCTTCTGTACACTCCTGTTCCTCCATCCACGTCCCTTCTCACCAAGACCGGTGCCAAGTAGTATCGTGCTCCGCCGATAAATGGTGTGGGGATTATTTCACAAACACATCATCTTACTAGCGAACGAGAGAGAGAGAGAGAGAGAGAGAGAGAGAGAGAGAGAGAGAGAGAGAGAGAGAGAGGAGCAAAAAATCTTGGGAAGCGACAAAATACACACTCACACCAACCAACACACACACACACACACACACACAACACACACACACACACACACACACACACACACACCACACACATACACACACGCACGCACGCACGCACGCAACACGCACGCACGCACGCACGCACGCACGCACACACACACACACACACACACACACCACACACACACACACACACACACACACACACACATACACGAGAGGGAGGGGCAAGTCGAAGGAGTAGACTGTCATTAAAAAAACACGGTTTTTTTTTGTTTGTTTGTTATTACTGTATTATTATTATTGCGAATTATATTTATAAATGAAAAATTGAAAATTTGAGCCAAATGTAGTGGGGTTTTCAAGGTCAGCTAAGCAACAGATTCAAAGTTAAACTGCACAATGCCAAAACTGGTAACGACCAAAGCAAACCTGAAGCTGTGTGGAACAATCAATCAATGATAATTCAGCCAGATACATCATGCTTGACTTCTTTCTTTTTTCAGTGTTATTGTCGATACTCGGTGTTTGTTGTTCATTTCAAGCTTACGTTCTCATTTGTGTGTAAAACTACAAGACCAAGTGTTATGCGATATGTGTTTGTGCTTGTATTTCACCGGTTGTCTTGTGTGGTTTTTTCTGTTTGTTTGCTGTTTTCTTTCGCTAGAATCCTCTTTGTGTGTTATTTGTTATTGATTTCGTGTATAAATATGAAAACATTGTTTAAAAAGCACTCAATCTTATAAATATATTTTAACCAAAAACGTCATTTAAGTCATTTTAACAAAACGTAATACATTTTACTACACATAAACCGACTCTTTTGATAAGGTATGTCAAACGGATTCTTCTTTTATCAAAACGGGAACTTATGTATGGTTCGTTCCGAAAGGAATAAATTTTGTGTACTGTTTCTTTGTTTCTTTTTTTCCTGCCTTTCCAGCTCTGAACAGCATGGAACAGCCTCCCTGACGAACTTTGGCGCTCTGGACTACCCATTAACATTGTTATTTTTTTAATTATTATTATTTTCATCTATTTATTCTATTACCATTATTTTTCAATTATTCATTTATGCATTTATTATCATTGTTATTTTTTGTTTGTTTGTTTGTTTGTCTGTTTGTTTGTTTTGTTTTTGTTTTTAATGTTTCATTTATTTATTTATTTATTTATTTGATTATTATAAAAATGTATTTTCTAAAGATATTTCTGTATTATGCTTTTATTACCATAACATTCACTATCGTTGTTAGCAGTATCATTCAGTAATACTATTGCTAGTATTGGTACTGCCACCACTAGCATTGACATCACCATCGCCTTCGCCTCTGGGACTGTTGCCACGGCAACCCTGCTGTTTAAGAATCCTCTAACCCACTCGCCGTTCTCCCATACCCATACGTATTGACACCGAGATTGGTAGTAATCTTGTCCTTTTTTTCTTCTTTTTTTTTTCTCTCAATATTTTGACTATTATTAGTATTCCTATCAGTGATATTATTATCATCGATACGACTTTGACTCACACATTATTTCCCTTCCAACAGCCTCGTTCTCATTCAAACGCCTTCTTCCTTGCGCTTTGAAGCGATCTGAAGCGATCTGAAGCGATGTGAAG
This sequence comes from Conus ventricosus, assembly GCA_018398815.1. NCBI lineage: Eukaryota > Metazoa > Mollusca > Gastropoda > Neogastropoda > Conidae > Conus > Conus ventricosus. The sequence goes on from CM031617.1 coordinate 2,169,414, forward strand.
CGATGTGAAGCGATGTGAAGCGATCAAAGCCAAGTGAATTTTCCTTGTTTTATTCGTTTGTTTCTCACATGAGGAAGACCTAAGAGGTCGAAACGCGTTGTGTTTTGTCTTGTGACTTGTTTGTCCACGTTTCTCTGGGCGGTTCGCCAACATTTATTGAAGATTTACCCAGCCACTGTTCAGTCTAGCTGAAAACCTCATCTCTTCCCACGGCAATAGGTTTGGTTGGGGTGCATTCATCTAAACTGTGAGTACTTGTGCACTTGTATTATGTGATCGATTAGTGTGCATGTATCTATGTATGCTCTATTGCAGAATGTGCGCTCGGGTACGCTTCTGTGTTTGTTTCTGTTTATATGGATATGCTGGGTATTGTCTGCATGTATTATTGTTTTTGGGTGTTTTTATTATTATTATTATTTATTATTATTATTATTGTCATAACAATGACAACAACAACAATAATAATAATAATTATCATTATTATCATTATTATTATTGTTATTATCATTGTCGTTGTCGTTGTTACTATTTTGATTATAATCATTATTATCATTCTCATTACCGTTACTATCGTTATTATTGTTGTTGTTGTTGTTGTAATGATAACATTTTATAACTAACTTGTAAAGCGTCGGACCATATCCTTTGTACTTAGTTAAACAATGATACTTGAATTTCCCCACAAGCCTCCCAATGCCAAAGGAACCGTATGCTGCGCCGTTTTTTGTCGCCCTGAACCACTTGTGTCACCTCACGAGTTTTGTCGTCCATTTCAACCATTTATGTCGCACCTTACGATGTTTGTCGTCACTTAACAACCATTCATGTCGCCACAACCACTTATGTCGTCCATTTTCCGGGGCCAACCTCATGAGTTTTGTCGTCTACATCAACCACTTTTGTCACCGACGACAAAAGCAGTTAAGGGCGACAAAAATGGTTACCAATTGGGAACAAAACTCGTGAGGTACGTCAAAAGGGGTTAAAGACGACAAAAATGGGCGCTAGAACCGAAAGCTCCAAACACAGCCATGCCCGCCATCAGTTATTTCAACACGCTGCTACGGGCCCGCTATCAGACATTTCAACACGCTGCTACAGGCCGCCATCAGTTATTTCAACACGCTGCTACAGGCCGCTATCAGTCATTTCAACACGCTACTACAGGCCGCTATCAGTCATTTCAACACTCTACTACAGGCCGCTATCAGTCATTTCAACACTCTACCACAGGCCGCTATCAGTCATTTCAACACGCTACTACAGGCCGCTATCAGTCATTTCAACACTCTACTACAGGCGCTATCAGTCATTTCAACACTCTACTACAGGCCGCTATCAGACATTTCAACACGCTACTACAGGCCGCTATCAGTCATTTCAACACTCTACTACAGGCCGCTATCAGTCATTCAACACTCTACTACAGGCCCGCTATCATCATTTCAACACTCTACTACAGGCCGCTATCAGTCATTCCAACACGCCACTACAGGCCGCTATCAGTCATTTCAACACGCTACTACAGGCCGCTATCAGTCATTTCAACACTCTACTACAGGCCGCTATCAGTCTTTTTCAACACTGTACTACAGGCCGCTATCAGTCATTTCAACACTCTACTACAGGCCGCTATCAGTCATTTCAACACGCTATTTACAGGTCGCTATCAGTCATTTCAACACGCTACTACGGGCCGCTATCAGTCATTTCAACACTCTACTACAGGCCGCTATCAGTCTTTTTCAACACTCTACTACAGGCCGCTATCAGCCATTTCAACACTGTACTACAGGCCGCTATCAGTCATTTCAACACGCTACTACAGGCCGCTATCAGTCATTTCAACACTCTACTACAGGCCGTTATCAGTAATTTCAACACGCCACTACAGGCCGCTATCAGTCATTTCAACACTCTACTACAGGCCGTTATCAGTAATTTCAACACTCTACTACAGGCCGCTATCAGTCATTTCAACACTCTACTACAGGCCGTTATCAGTAATTTCAACACGCCACTACAGCCGCTATCAGTCATTTCAACACTCTACTACAGGCCGCTATCAGTCATTTCAACACTCTACTACAGGCCGTTATCAGTAATTTCAACACTGTACTACAGGCCGCTATCAGCTTTCAACACTCTACTACAGGCCGTTATCAGTAATTTCAACACGCCACTACAGGCCGCTATCAGTCATTTCAACACGCTACTACAGGCCGCTATCAGTCATTTCAACACTCTACTACAGGTCGCTATCAGTCATTTCAACACTCTACTACGGGCCGCTATCAGTCATTTCAACACGCTACTACAGGCCGCTATCAGTCATTTCAACACTCTACAAACAGGCCGCTATCAGTCATTTCAATACGCTACTACAGGCCGCTATCAGTCATTTCAACACTCTACTACAGGCCGCTATCAGTCATTTCAACACTACTACAGACCGCTATCAGTCATTCCAACACTCTACCAAGGCCGCTATCAGTCATTTCAACACTCTACTACGGGCCCAAGGGAGGTTTGACAGCAGGTGAACCGAGATCATGGTAAGTGCCAATTGTGTGGAAGTTTCCAGAGACTGGGAGAATTCATGATCCGACATACCTGTGAGTGTACATGTATAACCAGAAGAGACGGCGCGTGCAACAAAGAAGGTTAAGAAGCTGCTCTCCAATTCAGCTTTTCTTTCTTGTGCGAGAGTGTGAAATTCACCTTATCTCCGGTACATACCAGATAGATTTCGCTAGGATCGGGAAGGAAATCTTGACTCATTATTACGTTGACATAATCACCCCCCTCTCATGTAACGCAGATGACGTGTCTGATTACGTCGTAAAGACTGTCTGGGTGAAACTAGAAGAAGTTCTAAGGCGAAATGTTACTCTGGAGATGTGTGGAACTCCAGGAGGGAAACATTGACAATGACGCACGAGAACGAACTGCTCCAAACGTGATGGGATGAAACATGATACCCCCCCCCCCCCCTCCTCCTCCTCCTCCTCCTTCCACCCACCCCCACCCCCACCCCTATTCTCCACTCTTGCAGAGAGAACCCAGCCTCCAAACTCACCGAGGTACCGTCCACAGGAAAGCTCAGACCGGACCACAGTCGAAGACTTCCGTTGGGACCCCCATGCCAAAGGTTGTGATGGTAAATGAGTCAGTGGTAATAAGTGTCGAGTCAAGGTGGCTTCCTTATTCCGAAGTCATTCTTATCATTCGGAGACAGCGCATTGCCACATTTCAGCGACACGTGCTTGTTTCTGTTTTTATCTCTGTTGTCATTTTTTTTTCTGTTCTTTTTTTTTTCTTTCTTTTTTGTTTTTGTAAACAAAAATGAAAATTTTTTTTTTTTTTTTGGTTAATCAACTTATGAAAAATTTTTTTTTATTAAAACTTTTTGGAACTTTTTGTTGTTAACAACAAATGAACTTTTTTTTTTTTTTTTCTATTTTTTTTTTTTAAATCAACTTATAAAACTTTTAGTTTTTTGTATTCAATTTATGATTTTTTTTTTTTTAATCAGTTTATCGAAAGGGTTTTTTTACAGTTTAAACTTATGAAAAGGATCTCTTCTCCCCAAAGACACTACTGAAAAACTATGAAAAGGGATTTTTGACCACCGCCGTGCAAGGGGTTAGGTCGGGGACCCCCGCGGGGAGGTCGGGGGTTCGAATCCTAAAGTCATTGGGTTTTTTCTCCCCCGCCCGGGCTCCACCCAATTGTTTTTGCTGCGACTATTGGAAACTGGGACCACACAGTCGTTTCATCCATTTAATGTCTTTCTGAGAGTTTCCAAATTTCATGACCAACACTGCAGGCCTGTATCCCGGGGCCTTTTTACCCCAGGATATATTTGAAAGGAATCGAAGAGACAGCTTAAAGACGTAAACCTCTCACAAAAGCTTAGACTCGGGAGGAAAAGGGGACTTTACGATATCAAAAGGGAAAGCCAAATTTAAGTAATAGGCCCAAATTTAACCGGGAACCTTCCCCAACGCACAGGCCGAACTGTTAAGAGGCCAAAAATCCGGGGACAGATACACCTGGGAGAGAGTTCGACCTACCCAGGGGCAAAGGGGGGAAGGGGATTAACCACTACACCTGGACCTTAGCACTGAGGTTTTTTTGTAAAGGGTCATCCTTCCCCGAGGTTTTCCCGGGGGTCACGTTTGTTTTCTATGTCAGCGGTTGAATGCGTGTGATTGAGTACCCTCCTTAAAAATTACTTTTGATAACCACCAAACCCGGGGGAAATTTTTTTTCGATGCCACGGGCTAATTTGTTTGCAAATCAATTAGGTGGGGGTTTTAAAAAAGCTGAGGGGGAAAAAAAGGCGAATGGAAATTTCAGGACTTGTGAACTGGGGGTTTAAACACGGGAAAAAGGGCATGGCCCGGGGGGGAACCTTTTGTTCCCTCCCTATAAACTGAGGGAGAACAACGTAAGGAAACAACACCAGGAGAGAGAGAGAGAGAAAAAGCAAGGAGAGAGAGAAAAGGTGACGGGACAGGAAGGGTCAAAGGGAAACTTCGGGGAATAGAAAGAAGCTAAGTCTTGGGGTTGAAGACAACTAAGAAAGGGAAACTAAGTTTAAAAGCCCAAGGGGGTAAGACAACAAATGAAATAAACCCCGGGTGGGTGAAAAGACGAAGAAAAGAGTTCACGTCGAGATCCCAGAACACCACAAGACCCATCCGAACCGGCAGTCACCCAAAGGGGCACCCCCAAAGAAAGTGCTAAAAAAGGAAAACTTTTTAAAAGAACTTGGGGTGGGGTTAAAGCGGGTTTTTGTGGTGAAAACCTGGCGAAGAATCATTTAAATTAAACCCCGGGAAAATAGGATGTATTGACTTTTATTTTTGTATTATTGTTTTTTTTTATTGACATATAATTATAAGTACAAGAAATTGTATATCTTTTCCATCTGTTGGGAAGGAAACAATCGTGACATCCCATTCCCAAAAGGGGGTAATTTTTGGGTTTTCATGAGTGTGCATATCGTTATGAGCAAAATAACCTTTTTAACCGACTAAAAAGACATAAAATTTAGTGCATTTTAAGCAAACCACACGATTTCCCCCCGTCCGGGACAAAGGGGGCACCTCCCAGGATGCATCCCAAATTATTTCGGGGGGAAAAAAAGTGAGTACAAGAATACGGGCGAAGCGTCCACTAAAGAAATTTAATTAGCTCTTCAATTACTCCATTGTTTTTTGAGTGTTATATTGATTTTGTTTAGGTGGTTGTTTTAAAAAAAAGGGCTTCAAAAACGGACAGTTCAGTCTTAACCCACAAAGTTTGGGGTTTAAGTTTAAAGGCTCCTTTTTAAAAACACCCCATTTTTTTGGGTACCATACGTTTGTAAAACACTGTTACTGACTTTTTTTCCGTTTATAACGTAACTTTTTTTGTGGTCAAAACATACAAAAAAAAAGGCTGAAAAATTTTTAACCCCATTGGGGAACGGGTAATTTTTGGGGAAAAAATGGATTACAAATGAACTGCGTAGATTCATAAAGCTCACAAAGACTGAAGAGAGAAAGGGCTGAAAGAAGGAATTTGAAAAGGGAACACTCGACCTGCAAAAAAACTCGGACCGAGGCGGAGATTTAATCGAAACTCTGCGTCAAGGCGAAAGCAATCAAGTGTCAGCTCCAAGCAAACTGCAGAGATGCCTCCCAGAGAAAAGAGCAATGCAGAGACTGCAGCGCCACGAGCAAAGCAATCGGAATTCTAGCCAAACAAATTGATAAAAAGAATAAAGTCAAAATCGCATGAAAAACACCATTCTGATCATGGGCCGCAAAAAAAGTTGCGCACCTAGACAAAAACTCCCACTTTTCAGAGAAAAAACTGATTCAATCACCCTATATCAGTGGGTTAAATCGTTGCCACACAGGGGGCCCAAGATAACGGGGCAAAAACCTGTCGCCTTTTTTGACATCTGCGTTACCCACAAACCACCCACCCAAATATCAAGAGATTTTGACAATGAAACAGGGGGTGCAAAAGGGGCATATATTTGACTGAAAAGGGTTTTGGGCGAAATTTTCGCGGGGCGAAATCGAACGGGGTAGACATACACTCAGTTGGGTTTTAAAACGGGACCACTTTTTCAAAAAGGGGGTAAAGAGGGGGGGACATTTTTTTTGGGAAAGGCCTCAAACCGGGGTGAAAAAACAATATTGAGGGTTGGGGGACGGGCCTTACCATCCACTTTAAAAAAAATCAACCACAATGCTAGGTACGAACACTAGACATAGGGGAACGAGGCTGTTTTCCCTAAAACAAAGGAAACCAAGAAATTCAGAGGATACACCAGCACATGACCCCCAAATGAGCGTAGTACACCCCGAGCCCACACCCCCGTGGCAAACAATTTTAAAAAACAAGCCACGTGCAGAATAGCGCCTTTTCTGTCAAAAAGAGGGGCATTTGGCTAGGTTTTGTTTTTAAAGTCACAAAAGGGCCCAGCAATAATCACCCAAGAGAGGGGCGATAGAAAAAGATGAACAAATACAGTTTTTTGCTGATGGCTTGTTTCCCGATTCAGCGAAACAGGATGTCACAAAGCAAGTGGGGAAAATGTGTTAATTCATTAAACCCTTCAGGTGTAGGGTAAGGAGTCCCGGGTTAAAAAGGGAAATTTCCCGGGGAAAAAACACAGGGGTGTAACAAATAGATGAACATACAAATTCAAAACGCACGGTCATTTAACACCTTTTTATAGGGGAAGGAAACGGGCTTTGCGTTCCAAACCCGCCTATTTTTGTAATCAAACACCCGGGGGCAGGGGGTACGAGACCCAACCGGGGATTCGTTTTGAACAAAATGGAAACAGGGAGAAAAGCGGCCCAAAACCCTACCCCACCACTTTGGGCAGAACAAAAGGGGGCGACACTCCTCAGAAAGCTGTTGGGTTTTTGCTCATAAAAGGGCAGAAGAAATTTTAAAGGGAAGGGGACAATCGTTTTGAAAAAAGGGAGGGGGTATTTACCCTTCACTCACTCGAGTTGGGGGAAACAAAAACAGATCGTTGGGCCTACACGCAAACGGGGGTTCAGAAAAACGTACTCACCCCGGGGCCATCTCGGTAAGAAGGCCACACAAAACATACCGAGAGTACACGGCCCGGTACCCTTGGGTGTACGGGCGTTTCTTCCCCTTGCAACACATGTCGCGGGGAACGACAACGGGGAAAGGAGGAAAAAGATGGGGGCCGTAGCCAAAATAAAATTTTTGGGCGAAAACCCGGGGCACTGTAAATATGTTTGGGTGGTTTTTTTGGGCATGTCTTAGCGTGCTCTTTGCCCCACTTATTGAAAAGGGGAGAAAATTTTCCTAAAACATAACGTTTATCTTTATATGCCAAAAACCAAAACGGGGAGATTCCACAAAATTTTTTGAATTTTGATAATTGTGAATGTATTTTTTTCCTAAATTTTGTTACAAACAAAAACTTTCTGCGTTCTCAGGTTAAGTAGGGTTATGAAGGGCCCATATAGCCTGGTTAAATGGGGAAAAATTTTAAGGGGGGGGGGTTTTATCCCTTGAATTTTAATTTTAGCCATGCAGGGGATTTTTCTTCAGTGGGGGGAATTTTCAAACGTGAACCTCTCACAAACATTAGACCTGGGCAAAGGGAAATTTACTAGTATACAAAAAGGTAATAACCAATTATATAAAGGCCAATTAACCAGGGGACCTTACCCAACGCACACGGGCCCAACTTTAAGACCGAATGGCCATACAATACACCTAGGAAAATTCGGACCCAACCCCTGCGAAAGGGAAGGGATGTAACCATACGACGCTGGACACTATCACTAGGTTCTTTTGTAAACGGTCGGACTCGTTCGATGTAGCCGGGGGACTTTTGGTTCTATTTTCATGTTGAATGCGGGGAGGGGTTTTAGACCCCCTTAAATAATTTCTGTGGAGTAACCACCAATCGGGGGGGAATTTTCGATTCCATCTACTAATGTGTGTTTGCTAATCAATTAGTAGGGTTGGTAAAAACGATGTGTGGGAAAAATGTAGCGAATGAAATTCAGGGGACTTTTAACTAGGGGGTTTGAGAAGCACTGGGCAAAGGGATGGCCCAGGGGGGCCTTTTTTTCCCTCCCTATATAAACTGAGGGGAAAACAGAAGAACAACACCAGGAAAGAGAGAGAGAGAAAAAAGGAGAAAGGAAAAAGGAAGGATAGCAACAAGAAAGGGGCAGAGAAAGTGGTCCCGGGGGAAAGAAAGACAGCAATCTTAGGGTTGAAGACAACTGGGAAAAAGGGAAAAAATTGAAGCCCAGAGGGGGAAGACAGACAAAATGAATTGAACCCAAGGGGGGGGGAAAAAAAAGAAGAAAAAGTTCGACGTCGAATCCCAGAACACCACGAAACCCCTCCCGAAGCCTGAGCCGTCAAACCCAAGGGGATCACCACAAGCTCTGAAAAACTGAAGAATTTTTTTTAAAACGTTGGGTGAAACGTTGTTGGTGAAAACCTGGGCCGGGAAGAATCTTCATAAACCCGAAGGGGTTTATCCTTTTTTGTTTTGATATTTTATTTTGGGTTTATTTTATTGTAATATTAAATTTTTAAATAGCTAAAATTTTAAAATTTTCCACGTTTTGGGGGAAAAAAGAATCGTGACATCCCCCCCCAAGAAGGGAATGTTTGGGGGGTGCATGAGGGGGCATATCGGGATAGGCAAAGATAACCTTGTGTGTTTTAACCCACTAATAAACAAACAACTAGTCACTTAACAATACCAACGATTTCCCCCGTCCTGGGCAAAAGCCCCTTTATGTATCTCAAACCCAAAGAATCCGACATCATCAATCTCCTCATTCCCCTTATCCATTAAAAAAAAAAAATGCTCAAATTTTTGGCCCTTCATCCCTGCCCATGGGGACCTATTTCGATGTCCTCTCCACGCTGTGGGCTTTTTGCTTCCGTCGGGGGCACCGGTATCGGGGGAGCCATGGGGGGGTTCGTTTACGGACTGGGGCCCCTCCGGGGGAAGCTCACCACCCGGCTCCGCACTAATAATTTTTTCTCATAGGGGCATGGTGGGTTTCCGCTATTTAATCAGAACAGGGCCACTGAACACCCCCGAAGGACCGGGACATGCATTCTCCTCCCCGGGGGGTTCCTCATACGCTTACATTTACTGCTCCCGGTTTTCTGGTGCCGGGGGTCGGCGGGGGCCCCCGGAATGCTGGGCGGGTTCGGAATGAGCCGGGGTGCCTCCTCTAGTAGCGCAGAGTTGGAACAAAAAAAAAAAAAAAGAAAATGACCTTCCCCAAAGACCGCCTTTTCCATTTTTCCCACCCTTTTTGATTTTTTTTTGTTTTTTTTTTTTTTTTTGTTTTGTGGGTTTTCAACTTAGAAAACGGGTTTCTTCCCAAAAATTTCTTTTTCCCAATCACGGGCTGTTTCACGAAACGTCTCGGGAAACACTCGCGAAAAAACCCGTTTGATGGGCGTTTCCAAAGACTAATCACCAGACCACCATGTTTGGGGGCCAGTCAAAAGGGGGGGGAGGGGGGGGGGGGGGGGAAAGGTAGAATACAAGGCACAAATGTGGAAAGGGGACGGGGAAGGGGGATAAGGGGGAAAAAAAAATATGGCGGGGGGGGGGGGGGGGGGGAAGGGGGAGGGGGGGGGATGGGCATGTTTTTAACAGGGGGGGGAGGGGGGGAAACGGATAAGGGGGGGGGAAAAGGGGAAGGGGGGAGGGTAGGGGGTGGGGGGGGGGGTTTGGGGGGGTGGTACAAATCCCCGCCCCAAACACACGTGTTTTTTCTGGTTTCCCTACCACCAAAATTTTCCCTTGGGACCATTCGATGAAAAGATACACCAAAGGGCAAAATTTTACACCAAAACCACACCACACGCACACACACACAACACACACACACACAACACAAACCCCACTCACTCACCACCACCACTCACCACACACCACACCCACCACCACCACACACACACACACACACACACAACACACCACACCACACACACACACACCACGCACGACGCACCACGCCGCACGCACGCACAACCACACCACACACACACACCCCAATCACGCACAAAACACACCACACACACACCACAACACCACACACACACACACACACACCCCCAACACACCCACACCCAAAACACCTCCGAAACACGTTTTCCCGTTTCCTGCAACCATTTAAAACTCTGGAAGGGGGGAGGGGGAAAAAAAATTGGGTACCGCACACCTCCACCCTTTCCCCCCCCGGCCCTTCCCCCCACCCCCCCTTCCCCCTTTTCCCTCCCGCCTCCCAAACCCTCACTTTTGCACGCTTTTAATCGTCCCCGCACCGTTCAATTTCAAAAACCTCTCACCCTACCCCGCATTTTGGGAACCGTACGTAGCGGTCCGAGCCACCACCCCTTCGTTCAGCTCGATGAAATATTTTTAACTCAAAAACAGCCCCACGTTCACCGTTATAGAGTATTAAATATCTAAAACACAGCCCCCACGTTCAGCTCGGGTATGATGTTGTATACTACTAAAAAACAGCCCCACTTTTAGCTCGATTATAATTTTTATCTACTAAAACACACCACCACTTCACTCGATTAAAAATTATATCTACTACAACACAGCCCCCCCGTTCACTCGATGTATAGATTTTTGTTACTTCTAAACACAGCCACCCCCCCCTTTACCAGTAAAGAGTATTATTTACTAAACCACAGCCACCACGTCACCGATTAAGATTAGCATATCTATCTAAAAAACCCGCCCCCACTTCAGCTCGAGTATAATGTAGTATATCTTCAAAAACACAGCCACCCTTTTAGCTCGATTATAGATTTTGTATACTAAAAACACCCCCGCGTTCAGCTCGATGTATGATTATTTACTATCTAAAACACGCCACCCCGTTCACCATATAATTTATATATCTAAAACACAGCCACCCGTTCGCCCCGATTAAAAGTGCATATCTAAAAAAACAGCCCCCACTTCAGCCGATGATCGTATGTATATCAAAACCGCCCCCCTGTCAGCTTGATATATATTATGAAATCTAAAAAAAGCCACCCCGTTTCCCATGAATATTATGAACTAAAACACACCGCCACTTTTACTCGATTATAGTTAGTATATCTAAAACACAGCCACCACGTTCAGCTCGATGTATATATGTATGTATATCTAAAACACGCCACCCCGTTCAGCTCGATGTATAGATGTATGTATATCTAAAACACAGCCACCACGTTCAGTTCGATGTATATATGTATGTATATCTAAAACACAGCCACCACGTTCAGCTCGATGTATATATGTATGTATATCTAAAACACAGCCTCCCGTTCAGCTCGATGTATATATGTATGTATATCTATCTAAAACACAGCCACCCCGTTCAGCTCGATGTATAGATGTATGTATATCTATCTAAAACACAGCCACCACGTTCAGCTCGATGTTAGATGTATGTATATCTAAACCACAGTCACCACGTTCAGCTCGATGTATAGATGTATGTATATCTATCTAAAACACAGCCACCCCGTTCAGCTCGATGTAAAAGATGTATGTATATCTATCTAAAACACAGCCACCACGTTCAGCTCGATGTATATATGTATGTATATCTAAAACACAGCCACCCCGTTCAGCTCGATGTATAGATGTATGTATATCTATCTAAAAACACAGCCACCACGTTCAGCTCGATGTATATATGTATGTATATCTAAAACACAGCCACCCCGTTCAGCTCGATGTATAGATGTATGGGCCCAGATAATATCTGTGGAAAATTGTTGAAGGTGTGTGCTTCTCAGCTCTCCTATGTTTACAGTCGTTTGTTTACCTGGTCACTAAGAGAATGTATCATTCCTGTTTTATGGAAGAATGCCACTGTATGTCCTGTTCCCAAGAAACGCAACCCAAGCTGTTTAAATGATTACCGACCAGTTGCCCTCACATCTGTTGCAATGAAATGTCTTGAACGAATTGTCCTCTGTTCTGTTTTAAAAGATACCACACAGTACCAAGACCCGTTTCAGTTAGCATACAAACAGAACAGATCAACAGATGATGCCACACTCACACTTCTCCATCATGCGTTTTCACACCTCGAAAAACCTGCCTCCTTTGTACGCATTCTTTAAATTGATTTCTCATCAGCATTCAACACCATACAACCACATCTGATGGCAAAGAAACTCATTAACATGAATGTGTGTAACAAGCTCATTCTTTGGATAATAGATTTTCTAACAAAGAGGACACAGTCTGTGCGATATCAGAGTGTTGTTTCGTCTTCCAGAGTCATTTCAACTGGCGCACCTCAGGGTACTGTTTTATCTCCAGTGCTTTTTACTCTGTACACAAATGATTGTGCAGGAAGTGATTCAACTTTGTACATTAAATATTCAGATGACTCAGCACTTGAGGATCTTTCCAACTCTGACTCTGTTTACTTCAAGGAGGTTCAAAGATTTGTTGACTGGTGCGATCACAACTATCTTGATCTGAATGTAACAAAAACGAAAGAAATGTTGATTGATTTTAGAAAGAATCCAAAAGTTGTACCACCGCTTTTTATCAAAGGTGCTGAAGTAGAACGTGTTGAATCATACAAATATTTAGGAACTTTTATAGATAATAAGCTGAATTTTAAATCCCATGTTGATTATGTCCACAAAAAATGCCAAACCAGATTGTATTGTCTTCGCAAGCTGCGATCATTTCATGTGAATACTGACATTCTTCGGACATTTTATTCATGCTTCTTGGAATCTGTTTTAACTTTCTCATTTATGTGTTGGTATGGTGGGCTGACTGTGAAGAGTAGGAATGTGCTTGAGAAAGTGGTGAACGTGGAGGAAAAATTGTTGGTGGGAGATAAAAAAAAAAAAAGTCTGAGTGAGCTGTACAGGTGCCGTGTTGTTTGTAAAGCGAAGAAGATTGCGTGTGACCAGACCCACGTTCTTGCAAGTCAGTATGACCTTCTTCAGTCAGGACGAAGATATCGATCAGTTAAATGCAGAAGTGTCAGATTTAAACAAAGTTTTATTCCCCTGTCCATTGATTTTCTTAACAGAGGTGATGTTTAATTGCTTTTTAGCTATGGATTATTGTTACATTTTGTTTTATAAAGATACATAATTTAAGCTCAGATTGAGCATACTGTTGCATTTAGATAACAAAATAGTTGTGTTATTTTAGTTTAAAATCTCATCTTAGAATTTATTGTCAAATGCGTTGTAGGAATGCAATTTTATATAGTAAGATTCTTATATTATTTAGTCACCTTGAAATCAAAATTCTTTTATATGAATGTATGCCATATGTGACAAAATGGGTGATGTGACAAAATCATTGTTATTTGCTGTGAATGTGTGTGACCACAAACTAATTTCTCGAACTGAGATAATAAAGTTTACTTGACTTGACTTGATCTATCTAAAACACAGCCACCGCGTTCAGCTCGATGTATATGTGTATGTATATCTATCTAAAACACAGCCACCACGTTCAGCTCGATGTATAGATGTATGTATATCTAAAACACAGCCACCCCGTTCAGCTCGATGTATTGATGTATGTATATCTATCTAAAACAAAGCAACCCCTTTCAGCTCGATGTATATATGTATGTATATCTAAAACACAGCCATCCCGTTCAGCTCGATGTATAGATGTATGTATATATAAAACACAGCCACCACGTTCAGCTCGATGTATAGATGTATGTATATCTAAAACACAGCCACCCCGTTCAGCTCGATGTATATATGTATGTATATCTAAAACACAGCCACCCCGTTCAGCTCGATGTATATATGTATGTATATCAATAACACAGCCACCCCGTTCAGCTCGATGTATAGAAGTATGTATATCTAAAACACAGCCACCACGTTCAGCTCGATGTATAGATGTATGTATATCTAAAACACAGCCACCCCGTTCAGCTCGATGTATATATGTATGTATATCAATAACACAGCCACCCCGTTCAGCTCGATGTATAGATGTATGTATATCTAAAACACAGCCACCCCGTTCAGCTCGATGTATATATGTATGTATATCTAAAACACAGCCACCACTTTCAGCTCGATGTATATATGTATGTATATCTAAAACACAGCCACCACGTTCAGCTCGATGTATAGATGTATGTATATCTATCTAAAACACAGCCACCCCGTTCAGCTCGATGTAAAGATGTATGTATATCTAAACCACAGCCACCACGTTCAGATCGATGTATAGATGTATGTATATCTATCTAAAACACAGCCACCACGTTTAGCTCGATGTATAGATGTATGTATATCTATCTAAAACACAGCCACCACGTTCAGCTCGATGTATAGATGTATGTATATCTATCTAAAAACAGCCACACGTTCAGCTCGATGTAAATATGTATTATATCTCAAACACAGCCACCCCATTCAGCTCGATGTATAGATGTATGTATATCTATCTAAAACACAGCCACCGCGTTCAGCTCGATGTATAATGTATGTATATCTAAAAACACAGCCACCACGTTCTGCTCGATGTATAGATGTATGTATATCTATCTAAAAACAGCCACCACGTTCAGCTCGATGTATATATGTATGTATATCTAAACACAGCCACCCCATTCAGCTTGATGTATAGATGTATGTATATCTATCTAAAACACAGCCACCGCGTTCAGCTCGATGTATATATGTATGTATATCTAAAACACAGCCACCACGTTCTGCTCTATGTATAGATGTATGTATATCTATCTAAAACACAGCCACCACGTTCAGCTCGATGTATATATGTATGTATATCTACAACAGACCACCCCGTTCAGCTCGATGTATAGATGTATGTATATCTAAAAACACAGCCACCAGCGTTCAGCTCGATGTATATATGTATGTATATCTAAAACACAGCCACCACGTTCAGCTCGATGTATAGATGTATGTATATCTATCTAAAACACAGCCACCACGTTCAGCTCGATGTATATATGTATGTATATCTACAACAGAGCCACCCCGTTCAGCTCGATGTATAGATGTATGTATATCTAAAACACAGCCACCACGTTCAGCTCGATGTATATATGTATGTATATCTAAAACACAGCCACCACGTTCAGCTCGATGTATAGATGTATGTATATCTATCTAAAACACAGCCACCACGTTCAGCTCGATGTATATATGTATGTATATCTACAACACAGCCACCCCGTTCAGCTCGATGTATAGATGTATGTATATCTAAAACACAGCCACCACGTTCAGCTCGATGTATAGATGTATGTATGTATAAAACACAGTCACCACGTTCAGCTCGATGTATATATGTATGTATATCTAAATCACAGCCACCACGTCCAGCTCGATGTATATATGTATGTATATCTAAAACACAGCCACCACGTTCAGCTCGATGTATATATGTATGTATATCTAGAACACAGTGACCACGTTCAGCTCGGTGTATATATGTATGTATATCTGAAACACAGTCACCGCGTTCATTCGATGTATATATGTATGTATATCTAACACACAGCCACCACGTTCAGCTCGATGTATAGATGTATGTATATCTAAAACACAGTCACCACATTCAGCTCGATGTATAGATGTATGTATATCTCAAACACAGTCACCATGTTCAGCTCGATGTATAGATGTATGTATATCTAAACCACAGCCACCACGTTCAGCTCGATGTATATATGTATGTATATCTAAAACACAGTCACCACATTCAGCTCGATGTATAGATGTATGTATATCTAAAACACAGTCACCACATTCAGCTCGATGTATAGATGTATGTATATCTCAAACACAGTCACCATGTTCAGCTCGATGTATAGATGTATGTATATCTAAACCACACCCACCACGTTCAGCTCGATGTATATATGTATGTATATCTAAAACACGAATATTTTCTTCTTCTTTTTTTCTTTTATAGCCTTTACTGCAACTGATTTTTTTTTCTTTTTTTCCTAACTGCCCTTTGATGACTTTCGTTATGTGTTGGTGGCTTTCGTTTCATTTAAAAAAAAGCTTTTGCAGTTTTGAAACTGCTTTCACTAAGCCCCCCCCACCCCCACCCACCCCCCACCCACCCCCCACCCCCCACCCCCATCCCCCACCCCCACCCCCCACCCCCATCCCCCACCCCCCCCCCCACCCCCATCCCCCACCCCCCCACCCACCCCCCACCCCCATCCCGCTCGTTCTTGCTGCTAGTTTGCTAGTTTGTCCTATCTTTACAACTACTTGCTACTTTTTTTTTAATTAGTTTTTACGACTTTTATCACTTTTCCACAGTTTTATTTATTTATTTATTTTTAAATGTTTTCCGTCTTTCATCGTGTCTTCCTTTTCTTCATACGTTTCCACTGTTTTCCTTGTTACTCCTTTCATATTTTTGTTTCTTTCTTTCTGTCTTTCTTTTCTTCTCTATTATTTTACCTTTAACCCTTTTCTTGTCATTTCCCTTTTTCTTGAATGTTTCATTAGTTTACAAACAAAAGAAACAAAAACAAAAAAAGTTATCACTTACATCAGTTTTCCTTCTTTCTCTATTTTTCACTCATTTGATTACTTTTAAGTTAAAAAGAATGGAACAAAAACCGTTACCGCTTGTTGATGGTTTCCTTCCTCTCTGTGGTTTTCTTTTTCTTTTTTCTTTTTTTTTTTTCTTTCTTTCTTTTTGTTATTTATGTTTCATTGATACATTTATTTATTTATCATTCCTTTTATTTATTTATCATTCCTTTCTGCTGTCTGACCTCCCGTGACCCTGCATGGCATTGTTCCAGCACCGCTCATTCTGGCCCTGTCCTCCTCCTTTATGAGGAAAACTGACAATCGTCGAGGAAATCAAGAAATGGTGGGAAAATATGATGAACGAACACTTAGAAACAACAGAGAGAAGTAAGTGTGTGTGTGTGTGTGTGTGTGTGTGTGTGTGTGTGTGTGTGTGTGTGTGTGTGTGTGTGTGTGTGTGTGTGACTGTGTGTGTGTGTGTGTGTGTGCGTGCGTGCGTGCGTTTGTGCGTGTGTGCGTGCGTGCGTGCGTGCGTGCGTGCGTGCGTGCGTGCGTGCGTGCGTGCGTGCGTGCGCGCGTGCGTGCGCGCGCGCGCGCGCGCGCGCGCGCGCGCGTGTGTGTGTGTGTGTGTGTGTGTGTGTGTGTGTGTGTGTGTGTTGTCAAAAAAATGGAAAACTAGAAATAGTTGACCAAAAAAAAAAAAAAAAAAAAAAAGGAAGAACGGTCGGGAAATTTACTGGGCAATTGAAAACAGCTCAGAAACCTAAAGAATGGTATTGAAGTGTAGCAAATGGACAACTACAATCCCAGTCAACCTAAAGAATGGTATTGAAGTGTAGCAAATGGACAACTACAATCCCAGTCAACCTAAAGATGGTATTGAAGTGTAGCAAATGGACAACTACAATCCCAGTCAACCTAAAGAATGGTATTGAAGTGTAGCAAATGGACAACTACAATCTCAGTCAACTAAAGAGTTATGAAGTGTACAAATGGAAATCACAATTCAGTCAAGAAAATAAGAAATTGTTGGAAAGTGCAGGAAATGAGAAGGAAAATAGAAAAAAGAAAAGCAGGAAAATAGAGGAAGCGGAAAATAGTAATAGCAGAGAAAAGTCAGAAATCCTAGGGACATACAGAACATGCAAAACTGAAAAAGGGAGCGAAAGGTAAGAAATGTCAAAATTCAAAAAGGTGAAAGAAAGTGTATTTTAAAAAAAGGGGGTGGGGGTGGTGGTGGGGGGGGGGGGGGGGGGGGGGGGGGGGGGGGGCATGCAGGACACTGAGAACTGAATACAAGCAGAGATGACTAAGAAATTGTAAAAAAAAACGTTTCACCTAAAACAGTAGAGAAGATTAAGGAGTAGAAAAAAAAATGATAAGGGAATGTAGGAAATGGAAAATCAGAAACAGTATGGAAAAAAGTAAGAAATGGTAAAAAGCATATGCAATAGAACATTAGAAATAGTAAAGAAAAAAAAGGTTGGGAAATGCAGAAAATGGAAAACTAAAACTATAGGAAAATGTATGAAATGGCAAGAATATGTAGGAAATGGAAAATTGGAAAGAAAAATCAGGGAAAGTAAGAAATGGAATGGAAATGGAAGAAATGGGAAGTCAGAAAAAAAAGCAGACAGATATAAGAAATGACAGAAAACGTGGGTACCGAAAAATGAGAAATAGTAGGAAAAAAAGAGTTAGAAATGGTAGAAAATTGTGGAAGACGGAACATGAGAAAGATGAGAGAAAAGAAGTAATGCACAAAGTGATCTCCCATTTGGCAGTCTCTTACCTGTGAGCCACGGGGGCTTTACCTCTTGTTCTTTGTCTGTGTTCAAAACTTTACTCCTTTTCTTCCGTGAACGGAAGGATCTTTACTAAATCATGATCATGTTACAAACGTAGGATCTACGATGTTGTGATGACTTATATCATGTGCAAAAAATAAATAAATAAAAGCAGAGCACGCGGGAGAGCTCAGACATCTGCAAAATGTCGAACGAATCCTGCATCTGCTCTTGGATACGGATCCGTGTTATAAATACGCACTGAAAATGAATGGATTTGTCCTTATGCCACTCCCTATCTTTCCGCCATGATCCGTGTTATAAATACGCACTGAAAATGAATGGATTCGTCCTTATGCTACTCCCTATCTTTCCGCCATGAGTCGTTAAAATCGGTTCAGTAGTTTGTTTGTGATCGTGTTGACATCCAAACAAAAACAAACAAACAAACACACAAATGAAAAATGAAAGGTGAAAGCCTTACCTGCCTAGTGGCAGAAACAACGACTGGTCAGTGTCACTGAACTTCAGAATAACGTAAGTTTATTATCTTAATAAACGGTTTTCAGCTTGGTTTGAAAGTGCGGTGATTGCAGACGGAAAGTGAAAAAAAAAACATCAGCTTTTCTTGGTTTCAATGCCTGAAGATGACCGATGGCTCGAAACGCGTCGTCGTAGTGTTTTGTACTGGTTTGGTCCATTCGCTTTGCTGGCTCAGTTACTCTGCTTTTCACTCTCATGCTTTTCAGCTGATCCCTCGGAAGAGACAATCATGGTTGCAGTGTTTGTTAGTTTTACACACATTGTTCTTTTGAACGAAGTTGGGAAGGGGGCTTTCTTTCTAAACTGTATTAAGGCTTTCGTCCAACTCTACTAAAGATGACCCGTGATTTCTTTTTATTTCTTTCCCCCCCCTTTTTTTTCTCTTTTTTTCTTTTTTCCTTTTTTCCTTTTTTTCTTTTTTTTTTTTTTTTTTTTTTTTTTGGGGGGGGGGGGGGGGGGGGGGGGTGGGGTAGAGAGATTCATTTTTTTTCTTTCTGTAAGCCGTGTTTGATGTCGTGGGTGGGCAGTGTGACATGATTTTTTTTTTGAAGTCAGATTGAAAGTGGACCTTAGAATCTATGAGGCCATCATTCTTCAAATGATACTGCAGTCGCTTGTTCCTAAATGCTCTTTTGGGGTCCCTCATTCAACGTTCTGTGTCATGTTTCGTTCTGTGTGTATCTTGACTTCTTTATTTTGTGTCATGTTTCGTTCTGTGTTTTTGATCTTTCATTTGTTCATGTTCGTTTGTGTGTATCTTCTTTTTAATCTTATGTCATGTTTCGTTCTGTGTATATCTTGACTGCTTTCATTTTGTTCGCCTTTTGTTTGTCGCGCCTTAAAGAAGACAAACAGGTCGAAACGCCTATTTTTCTGTGGCAATTTGGTTATTTCCACTGGTTTTGTGGTCCAGTAACTCAGGTTTTTTTTTTATAATTCACCTATTCAACTACTGCTTGTAGTTATTTCACTTTCAAACTTGTTTCTTTTTTTTTTTAATTGTAAGTGTCATTCGTTTTTGTTACTTCTCTGTTCTGTATAAGTCTGGTGTCTTTGTTGTATAAGTCTGGTGTCTTTGTTGTATAAGTCTGGTGTCTTTGTTGTATAAGTCTGGTGTCTTTGTTGTATAAGTCTGGTGTCTTTGTTTTATAGTCTGATGTCTTTGTTGTATAAGTCTGTGTCTTTGTTGTATAAGTCTGTGTCTTTGTTGTATAAGTCTGGTCTGTTGTATTAGTCTGTGTCTTTGTCTTACAGCTAGTGTCTTTGTTGCTATAAGTCATGAGGCTGATTTGTTGTATAAGTCTGGTGTCTTTTTTATTAGTCTTGATGTCTTTGTTGTATAAGTTCTGCTCTCTTTGTTGTTAATCTAGATTTTTGCATTTTGTTATGCAGTCTTTTGTTTCCCTGATGTCTTGCAAAACTATGAGAAGGCTGATATGACAAAGTACTCCTCTCTCTCTCTCTCCTCCCCTCTCTCTCACTCTCTCCTCTTCTCTGTGAATGGTTTGTTTATTCATCATCTTTTTGTTATCCCTTATACTTCAATGTCTAGGTCAAGCGATTTGTACTCCCCCCCCCCCCCCCCCCCCCACCCCCTTGCCTTATGGCTTGTTATACTGAGCAATCGTCAAAGCGTCTCTCTCTCTCTCTCTCTCTCCTCTTCTCTCTCTCTCTCTCTCTCTCTCTCTCTCTCTCTCTCTCTTTCTTCTCTCTCTCTTCTCTCTGGTTGGACAGATGTTAACACGAGTTCTTTCGATTTGTTGTCATTTCTGTGTTTTTCTTTCTTTCTGTTTATGCTTTTAAGTATTCATTCATTTATTTGTTTATTTATTTTAGAATCCAATCTACACAATGTCTGAGGGAACCCAAGTACCGAGCCCAACGCTTCTTGCTGACGAAAATCAACTACTACTACTACTATACTACTACTCACTCTGCAGATGGAGAGGAAGGAAGGGGAGGTAGGTTAGTAGGGGGGAGGGGGGGGGAGGAGAACCAAGGAGAGGGAGAGGGTGCAAACGTGGGTGGTGTAGTTGGGAGCAAAGATAGTTCGGGCGTACAGTCTTTGGTAGGAGTGGGAACTTCACGGGTTCCGCGATGGCGCACAGGTACCCGAGGGAGCGATAGATCACCGAGGGTATTAGCGGAGCAGCTTATCGCGGGGGGGGCTCGGTACTAGTACTTTGATGGTAACTACTTCAAAGTTTATGGCTCTTCTTCTCTTTTTTTCTCTCCCCCCACCTGTACTGGCCAACGAAGATTGGGGCGGCGGAACTGATATTGCCATTCATCTCCAGCGAATAAAACCGAATTTCAGTAAATCTCAAGTGGGACATGACAGGGCGTTGGTAAAGGCGAGAGGAGAGGGGAGGAGAGGGGGAGAGAGAGAGAGAAGGGAAGAGATGGCAGGTGGAAGGAGGGGGGGGGTGGGGTGGTGGGGGGAAGATTTTGGGGGGGGGGGGGGGGGGGGGGAGGTGGAGGCAGGGCGGAAAATAATCAGTAGCAGTGATATGATGTCTCGTTCGTATGGGAGTGTTATTGGGGGGGGGGGGGGGGGGGGGGGGGGGGGCGTGTTTATGTTGATATTTCAATCAGTCTGTCTTGTCTTGTTTTTTGATAGTGACTATATCTTCTAAAACGAACGCAGTTTTATTAGCGTGCCTAAGAAGTTGAGTCTCCTGAGTCGGTACTATCGGTGACATCTTAATAGGACTCCATATTTTCCCTACACTGTTGATAACACATGAAAGCACAATGATTTTTCCCCTCTCTCTCTCTCTCTCTCTCCTCTCTCTTCTCTCCTTCTCTCTCTCTGTCTTCCGTCTGTCTGTCTGTATTTGTGTGTGTTTGTGTGTGTGTGTGTGTGTGTGTGTAACGTGTGGTGTGTGGGTGGGTGTGTGTGTGTGTGTGTGGTGTGTGTGTGTGTGTGGTGCGCGCGGCGCGGCGTGCACGCGTGTGTGTGTGAGTGTATGTGTGGTAGAGAAAGAGAGATGAGACACATAGACGAAACAAGTGAGAGAGAGAGAGAGAGAGAGAGAGAGAGAGAGAAGAGAGAGACGACAACAACAGACAGACAGACAAAAATAGACAGACAGAGAGACACAGATACAGAAGAACTATCTACCCTCCCCCACCTTTCTACCAAGCCCCTACCCCAAAAATCACCACATTCCCCCCCCCATCCGCCCCCCCCCCCCCCCCCCCCCCCCCCTTTCTCCTTTCCCAAAAACCCGCAATCTTCCGACCCACCGGAGCTCAGTCTGGAACCAACTTTCCTTAACCGCTCAAGCTATTAGCCCCGTTTAAATTCTCACCATTCACGCTGGAACCCGCAGCGATAGTGGTGGGAAGGGGAGGGAAGGAGAAGGAGAGGAGGGGGGTGTATTCAATCACCACCCTCCCCATAACACCCCTATTCCTTTATTTCCCCCTATCTTATTCCTCCCCTTTTCCCTTCTCTTCCCGTTTTTCATATCCTATTCCTTGTAGAAATCACCCCAAGGAGGATAAAGTTTGGGCACTGGGTTCAAATGCCCTAGAAACAGCAGACGATATACTTGTTTACTGAAAAGACGTTTTTGGTACCCTTACTTATAACAAAAATTGCCAGAAATGTGGAACAACGTAGAAAATACGACCAGTGCGAAAGAGGTTTGTTTAATACGACCTGTGCGAAAGAGCGTTTGTTTAATACGACCTGTGCGAAAGAGCGTTTGTTTCATACGACCTGTGCGAAAGAGCATTTGTTTCATACGACCTGTGCGAAAGAGCGTTTGTTTCATACGACCTGTGCGAAAGAGCGTTTGTTTCATACGACCTGTGCGAAAGAGCGTTTGTTTCATACGACCTGTGCTAAAGAACGTTTGTTTCATACGACCTGTGCGAAAGAACGTTTGATTGATACGACCTGTGCTAAAGAACGTTTGTTTCATACGACCTGTGCGAAAGTACGTTTGTTTGATACGACCTGTGCTAAAGAACGTTTGTTTCATACGACCTGTGCGAAAGAACGTTTGTTTAATACGACCTGTGCGAAAGAACGTTTGTTTCATACGACCTATGCGAAAGAACGTTTGTTTCATACGACCTGTACGAAAGAACGTTTTGTTTAATACGCAGTACGAAACAGACAAGTACATTTTCCGCAAACACGTCTCCTGAAATGACAGACGTAATAAATGTGCGATGTATTAATCCCAAACGGTCTGTACGATACCGATAACTCTTCTTCTTCTTCTTTTCCTCCTACTCCTTTCCCACCTCCTCCTCTTCCTCCTCCTTCTTTTTCTCCTTCTCCTTCTTCTTCTCCTTCTTCTTCTCCTCCCTCCTCTTCCTCCTCCTCTTCTTGTTCTTGTTTTTCTTCTCTCGCAAGTTCTTGTTCTTATTTTTCTTCCCTCCTCCTCTCTCCCTCTCCTCCTCCCTTCTCCTTCTCCTTCTCCTTCTTCTTCTCTTCCTCTTCCTCTTGTCCTTTGCAGCTTCTTCTGTTTCTCCTCCTCCTCCTCCTCCTCCTCTCTCTCCTCCTCCTCCTTCTTCTTCGTCTTCCTCTTGTCCTTTGCAACTTCTTCCGTTTCTCCTCCTTCTCCTCCTTCTCCTCCTTCTCCTCCTTCTCCCCCTCCTTTCTCCCCCTTCTCCTCCTCCTCCTCCTTCTCCTCCTTCTCCTCCTCCTTCTCCTCCTCCTCCTTCTCCTTCCTCCTCCTCCTCCTCCCTCCTCCTTCTCCTCCTTTTCCTTCTTCTTCGTCTTCCTCTTGTCCTTTGCAGCTTCTTCCGCTTCTCCTCCTTCTCTCCTCCTCCTTCTCCTCCTCCCTCCTCTCCTCCTCCTTCCTCCTCCTCCTCCTCCTCCTTCTTCTTCTCCTCCTCCTCCTCCTCTTCTTCTTCTCCTCCTCCTCCTCTTCTTCTTCTCTCCTCCTCCTCTTCCTCCTTTTCCTTCTTCTTCTTCTTCTTCTTCTTTCTTCTTCTTCTTTTGCAAGTTCTTGTTATTCTTGTGTTTGTTCTTGTACTTCTTTAACTCTTCCTCTACCGGCTGCTGCTCCTTCATCATCATCATCATCGTCGTCGTCATCATCATCATCATCATCATCATCATCATCATCATCATCATCATCATCATCTCATCACCACCACCACCATCATCATCATCATCTCATCATCATCATCGTCTCATCATCTCCTCTTCTCCTTCTCCTTTTTCCTTTTCTTCTTCTTCTTCTTCTTCTTCTTCTTCTTCCGCGTTCCGCAGCTAAAACTCGGCGGTTCACATTGGTGAATTTTTTTTGTTTTGCGTACGTGACTGTGTTTAATCCCGTCATTAAGGCAGCCACATTTGTCTTCGGCGATGATGTCCCAGACTGCACGAGTACAGTGTTAGGTTGTGTGCGTGCTTCATCCACCCCCGCCACAGTACGGTGTAGTCTTCTACAAAGGATGTCATGGGGTTTCACGTGCAAGTACCTGTTGTTGTTATTAATGTGTGTGTGTGTGTGTGTGTGTGTGTGTGTGTGTGTGTGTGTGTGTGTGTGTGTGTGTGTGTGTTAATGGATAGGTTCACAAACAGGACTGTGGTTTAAAGTTTCATCCAAAGGATTTT
>CM031617.1:2199078-2209078 GCA_018398815.1 Conus ventricosus
ACTTGTTCCAGTAGGAGACTGTCAACCTGGGGTATGTCAGTGGAGGAAGGACTAGCGCACAGCCCGAACACACTCACAGCTTGCTTACAATCTCATTCATATATCATGCATTCGTCACATCAAACCACTAGTAAAGTCTATAACTTTACTACACATAATCATAGAAACAAACATCAATGCGTATGGAGTCAAACAACATAAAACATTCTCTCTTTCCTTGAACTTCACAAAACCATTTATCTAAATCATCATAACTAACCGGGTATAAATAGATTTTTCACTTTACCTGGCCAGGTGATCTTAAACTATTCACGAATCACTGTCTTTCCTTTTCTTCTTTTTTTTCTTTTCTTTTCACTGTCACTTTCACAAACACCAGTCACGACACAACTGCTGGCACTGGTCAGGTTGGACCGCCGGCACTGGTCAGGTTGGACTGCTGGCACTGGTCAGGTTAGACCGCTGGCGTTGGTCAGGTTGGACTGCTGATGAAAGTGGCGCTGCCAGGTATGAGGTCGAACCCCGGTTCAGATTGAACAGTGACTACCAGACATCGATCTGTTCTCCTTTTTTCTTCCTGCATTAACGCATTGCACTCTCTCTCTCTCTCTCTCTCTCTCTCTCTCTCTCTCTCTCTCTCTCTCTCTCTCTTCTAGTCTGCTCTATCAAATGGACATGGTTGCTTTTCTTTTCTTTTTCTTTTTCTTTTTTTTTCTCTTCATCAGTTAGCAACTCTCTCTCTCAACATCTCTCCTTAGTCCTTCCTCTGCAGACTCTATCTGGTGCTAATGCTTCAACTCGGTTCTCTTCACTCCTCCTCTCATCTCTCTGCTTTTCTCTCGTGCAGAGCCTACACCCAGAACCACTTCCTCTCTCTGTCTCTTCTTTCTTCTCCTCTCCGTTCTCTCACTCTCACATCTTTCTTATCCCGTTCCTATCTGTCAAAAGGGTGAGTACCATTGTGTAAGGGTACGATTCTACCCAGCCTTTGTAGAACAGAGAGTTGTAGTGGTTAACCCCTCCAACGCGGGATAGAATTGCAGTGAGGGGCAACCTAGCTAGTAGGCTGGAATGCCAGTTAAGAGGCTGGTCACTCAGCAGTTTGCCCACGGCTGGTCTGGGCAGACTGGTTTTGGATAGACGGCCATTGGGCTTCAGCCACATCGTAATTGGTGTCGCCTTTGCTGAGGAGCTCTTGAGAGCCTCCCTTTGACCATGGCTGGTCTGGATGGTTTGGTCTGGGAGACTGAGTATAGGCCGGGGGCACAGCCCCGGGAGACTGTGGAGCCGTGGTTGGTGTTGTGTTTGCTGATGTGGACTTGAGATTTTGGAATGGGTAAACATCTTTTAGGTGGGATGCTGGATTTTGCCCTAGGTACAGAGTCTGAAGGGCCTGTTTCTTCTGCACTTCTCCAGACCCAGCCACTTACATGGCGGTTGGTACCGTTGGTTGTCGGGCCCTGGGGAATAGAATGTTTGTTTAATAGCAGCCCAGCGAGGCCAGATCTTGGGCACTTTAGACGCTTGTAGTCGTTCTATTGTGACTCAGGCCACAAAAGACTTTCTCGAAAGATCTGGTTCAAAGGGGGTGGAAGGCCTATATACTCCCAGCGTTCTGGCTCTGAGATCATTTCTTCACTGAGCAGAGTGTGGTGAAGGCTGTGACGCTGACTCAGGTGTTTGTGAATGTAAAGGTATGTTGATGGTTTTTGCCTTTGGTTTGGCTATGTTTTACCTAGAGTGAGGGCAGATAGAGTACTATCTTCGTGAAACAACTTTAGTAAATGGAAGTTAAAAGTTCTGTGTTCTTACATTTTTATTGCACAAACTCCAATTCCTTATCAACTGGAAATGTCATATACCAAATTTCCACAGTCAATTATTCAGGTAACTTTGTAACTAAGCAGGTGCTGGCGCTTACTAAGAATGAAATCAGAAACAGTTATTCAGTATTGTCACAGATTTTATGGTGAGTTATCAACAAATCGATGCCAGAAAACATCGATGGTAGACGTTGCTGTCTTTTATTGTGATTAGTGGATAAAGTTTAACGCGCGCCCTGCAGGTTCCTTGTGTTCGAACACTAGACAAACTGGTTTGTAAATGTCGCCCTTGTTTGCTGGCGAGACGGATAGGGTTAAGTCACAGTGATGAAACCGCACGGCGGCCTGAGCAAATGATTAAGATACAGCCAGTGAAGGTAGTTTGATTATTCCTCTGTGTGTCTGGGTTGCTACCTGTTACAAACGAGTGTTTTACCTGTTTGTTCAATATGTTTACACCCGTGGGTCCATTGCAGGGCTGAAAAGCAACTGCCATTGTTGGGCCGGGGTGTAGGCCTAACAGGTGAAACGTGGAGCCATAGCATGTAGCACGCACTGTCCTGAGGTGGGTGTGTGTGCCGAGAAAGGAAGATAGCTTTAGCTGGTTTGTTCATGTGCAAGGCGTGTCCTTTCTGAGTTTCATCATATGTGTGGACACTACACATATGATTTTTTCCCCATACAATTGTGTAGCTGCTGTTGAAAATCAGATGTTAATTGATTTCATTTATTGTTCATTGCTCCTGCCGTTCGCAACGGGGAGTCTCAATGTTAATGTTATGTTCATGAAATAATTATATTGTTGATCCTGCCGTTCGCAACGGGGATCCCTTTTCTTAATGTTATGATAATAAAATTATTATGTTGTTGATCCTGCCGTTCGCAATGGGGATCCCCTTTGGTTAATGTTATGATTATGTTATGGATTGTAAATGTATGTTGTACCTCCTACCGTTCGCAACGGGGAGGCCTTTTGTGTTGATGCTTGTTGTAAATCCTGCACTTTTGTCTTAGCTTAATTTGAATGATTATGTTTTCCTGTATATGTTTTTATATAATACCTCATGTTTATGATTATTATTGTTTATGTCTTAATAGGTCGGTGGTTTGGTTATGGTTGGTTAGATTCAACCATGATTTAAAATAAAAAGAGAGAAGAACCAACGAGCTGGTGTTGGGTGTTGAAGTTGATGTGTCAACTCGCTCTCTCCCCAACTCCTTCTACCCCTTCTACCCTCCTTATCCATCCATCCACCACCCTTACAATTGGTCAGAATTTTTCTCGCCTTGTAACGAAGTTACCTCCCCTCTAATTCCATTGGACATGCAATTCGTCAAAGTCACATCTACCGGCCTTGCTCTCTGTGGTGGTCAATGGGTCATTTAATTAATTAGCTTGATTTCACCCCCACCACACAATACCTTCCCCCTTCCTACTTCAACCGGCGACGTCTGACTTAACTGTCGGCGCTGGTCTTGCAAATTAGCTGATCAGTCTGACCCAGACGCTGAGATCCGTCTGGCCAGACCTATTGAGACGTTGGTCAAGCCACTCAGTCTGTCTGCGGGACAGTGCTGTCTCCGTGAGGACTAAAAATAGCCTCTTCGCTGTGCCTAATTGGCTGACGTGACACATGAAGTCGTCTGCCTGGAACCAGGATGTTTGAGTTTGGACTTATGTCCAATTGAACTGGCTGGCGACTGACCACGAATTCGGTTTTTCTATTTTTGTCCGTGACAGAGACGTTCAAAGTAGTTTCAATCCTGCAGGCATCTGATTTATCAGAGCGAAAATCGTAACAGCTCTTCCTTCCAGTCAAAAGACGTTCCTATCTCTTGGTGCGCGGAGGCACGAAGTAAGGTGTAAAGTAACTTAGAACTCATCACAAAACATCGGCCGCCGTAGCGCAGTGGTTCGTGTCATGCTTTCCCGGCAGGGAGGTCGTGGGCTCGAGTCCCGTCAGAGCCATTTATTTGTGAGATTTTTCTGACACGACCAGACTGAGTTTGTTACAGACTCAACTGGAAAGACTGGAACCACACAGTCGAGTTTCAGCCACCGAACAGATGTGTCACTGAGAGTGTTGCTCAAATTTCCTGACCAACACTGCAGGTGTCTGTATCTCTTGGGCCTGGTCGACGCCGAGATACTTTGAAAGAAAGCGTAGAGTACAGCCCTGTCATGCTGTCTCAGATCAGAGTTGAACTCCTCAGCATCATCCTCATCGATCAGCATTGAAAAAAAAAAGGATCTCAAATTCTGTGATCCTCCAGGCCCGGCTCTCAGGGTGACCTCAGTTTCCATGTCCTCTGCACGCCTGTGCCCATGGTGATTCGTTCAGAGGTCGCCAGTGTTTCCATGTCCAATGCACGCCTATGCCCATGGTGATTCGTCCAGAGGTCGCCAGTGTTTCCATGTCCAATGCACGCCTGTGCCCATGGTGATTCGTCCAGAGGTCGCCAGTGTTTCCATGTCCTCTGCACACCTGTGCCCATGGTGATTCGTCCAGAGGTCGCCAGTGTTTCCATGTCCAATGCACTGTGCCCATGGTGACTCGTTCAGAGGTCGCCAGTGTTTCCATGTCCAATGCACGCCTGTGCCCATGGTGATTCGTTCAGAGGTCGCCAGTGTTTCCATGTCCAATGCACGCCTGTGCCCATGGTGATTCGTTCAGAGATCGCCAGTGTTTCCATGTCCAATGCACGCCTGTGCCCATGGTGATTCGTTCAGAGGTCGCCAGTGTTTCCATGTCCAATGCACGCCTGTGCCCATGGTGATTCGTTCAGAGGTCGCCAGTGTTTCCATGTCCAATGCACGCCTGTGCCCATGGTGATTCGTCCAGAGGTCGCCAGTGTTTCCATGTCCAATGCACGCCTGTGCCCATGGTGATTCGTTCAGAGGTCGCCAGTGTTTCCATGTCCAATGCACGCCTGTGCCCATGGTGATTCGTTCAGAGGTCGCCAGTGTTTCCATGTCCAATGCACGCCTGTGCCCATGGTGATTCGTCCAGAGGTCGCCAGTGTTTCCATGTCCAATGCACGCCTGTGCCCATGGTGATTCGTCCAGAGGTCGCCAGTGTTTCCATGTCCAATGCACGCCTGTGCCCATGGTGATTCGTTCAGAGGTCGCCAGTGTTTCCATGTCCAATGCACGCCTGTGCCCATGGTGATTCGTTCAGAGGTCGCCAGTGTTTCCATGTCCAATGCACGCCTGTGCCCATGGTGATTCGTTCAGAGGTCGCCAGTGTTTCCATGTCAAATGCACGCCTGTGCCCATGGTGATTCGTTCAGAGGTCGCCAGTGTTTCCATGTCCAATGCACGCCTATGCCCATGGTGATTCGTCCAGAGGTCGCCAGTGTTTCCATGTCCAATGCACGCCTGTGCCCATGGTGATTCGTTCAGAGGTCGCCAGTGTTTCCATGTCCCAATGCACGCCTGTGCCCATGGTGATTCGTCCAGAGGTCGCCAGTGTTTCCATGTCCAATGCACACCTGTGCCCATGGTGATTCGTCCAGAGGTCGCCAGTGTTTCCATGTCCTCTGCACGCCTGTGCCCATGGTGATTCGTTCAGAGGTCGCCAGTGTTTCCATGTCCAATGCATGCCTGTGCCCATGGTGATTCGTTCAGAGGTCGCCAGTGTTTCCATGTCCAATGCACGCCTGTGCCCATGGTGATTCGTTCAGAGGTCGCCAGTGTTTCCATGTCCAATGCACGCCTGTGCCCATGGATCGTTCAGAGGTCGCCAGTGTTCCATGTCCTCTGCACGCCTGTGCCCATGGTGATTCGTCCAGAGTCGCAGTGTTTAGTGTCGTATGCTTACTCACGCTGGATCCGCGACTGAGCAGTTACTGTCGTCAGCGGGGAGCTTATTTGTGGTGTCCGTGTATGCTGGATCAGAACAGGCGCCACGGAACACCCCGATGTGACTCATGGGCAGTGCAGTGTCTCCTCTGGTGGGTTGCCTCTTGACGACCTTGACATGAAGCGCCCTCTGTGATTGTTGGTGCTGGGGCAGCGGCGGGATCATTCCAGAATGAGGCTGTGGACGGGGTGCCAGAATGAGGCTGTGGACGGGGTGCCAGAATGAGGCTGTGGACGGGGTGCCAGAATGAGCGGGGTGGGGGGTGTGGAGGTGGGTGTAGTGCCACTGATGTGATGTATAGAAGATGGAGCGGAGAAAAACCACATGTTGTGTTATTTGTGCTGTGTAGTCGTCCTAGTGTTTCGTTGTTACGTCGAGTCGTGTCGTGACTTGCACATCACAACACCTTGAGCTACCTTCCACGACAGGACGTAAACCTTGGCACATCCGCACAGTGCTTTGCTATCATTGGCTGTACTTTATGCCATCGCCTTTACCAGGTTGCACGTGCATTCGTATTAAAAAAAAAAAATCCTAAAGCAGCGCGGCTCTGCTCTGAAGAAAAAACTGATGTTGAAAATCTTCTGCACACTTCTGCTAATGTTGTTATCCTGTCCCTGCCGTTTTCACTTCTGCTGCTGCACCCGTCTGTGCGGCCTCTCTTCAACTTATGTTGAAAATCTCTCTCTCTCTCTCTCTCTCTCTCTCTCTCTCTCTCTCTCTCTCTCTCTCTCTCTCTCTCTCTCTTCTCTCGCATGTATGTATGTATGTATGTATGTATGTATGTATGTATGTATGTATGTATGTATGTATGTATGTATGTCTATCTATCTGTCTGTCTGTCTGTCTATCTATCTATCAATCCATTCATCATTCTTTCCATTGATCTATTTTTCTGTCCACCTATCTGTTTATCTGTCTATCTATCTACCTATCTAATTAATTGTTTATCTATATTTCTGTTTATCCAATTTCTATCTGTTATCCATCTATCTACCTTTTCACCCATCTGTCTGTTTATCTATCTGTCTACCTGTTTATCCATCTATCTACCTGCATATCCATCTATCTATCTATCTATCCATCTATCTACATGTTTATCCATCTATCTACCTGTTCATCCATCTGTCCATCTGTTCATCCATCTGTCTACCTGTTCATCCATCTATCTATCTGTTTATCCATCTATCTACATGTTTATCCATCAATCTACATGTTTATCCATCTATCTACATGTTTATCCATCTATCTGCATGTTTATCCATCGATCTACCTGTTTATCCATCTATCTATCTATTTATCCATCTATCTACATGTTTATCCATCTGTCTATCTATTTTATCCATGTAATCCATGTTCCTGCACACTCCTCCATGTCCACGATCTTGCGTCCTAACAACCTCGTGAAATTGACCAAGCTTTCATTTCGCCACTTTGGCTCTGGGCACGCTTCTTACTTGTGAAAATTCTCATTTTTAAATGGCCCACACACAAGATAATCGCGATGAAGTGCATCTCAATCCACGGAAAGAACAATCAGATGTTCAATCACTTCAACTTCGTCTTTTGCCAGTCTCACTTGTCATTCAAATTTTCGCTCAGGTCGTGAACTGCGCATGTACGTCGTCTATGTCTAACGTGTGATAGATATGCTAATGTGCATGTCGGGGATAGGTGATGTAACCCACTGAGTAAGCTTCCTGGCGATTGGTCAACGTCAGCAGCGGCTTTCAGCTGTGGCTACTGACGACTGGGCCGTGTCGATCTGCTGCGTCATGTCACTTTCAAGTGGCCGTACGTCACTCAACGAATGGTAATGTCGGCGGAGACTTGTTACGGGCTGTTTCAAAGCGTGTCCACAGGCACATGATTATTTATGCATGTTGTGTCCATCACAGAGTGTCCACAGGCACATGATTATTAATGCATGTTGTGTCCATCCCGTGTCCGTCAAAGAGGGCTGTAATGAGCTGTATAAGCAGTAGCCCCACCCCCTCCCACCCTGCCACCCCCACCCCATCCCGCGTCCTCCTCCCTCTTCTCAACGTATTCCTCACTGCCATCTCTCCTGCTTCCCACCGATTGACGTCCCGGCTGCGACGTACGAACGAACGCGTACGCGCGCGCACGCACACACACACACACACACACACACACACACACACACACACACACACACACACACACACACACACACACACACACACACATATGAACTCACAGACGGACAGACAGATACGCACACATTCATACATGGATACACACTCACACACACATGCATAAACACAGACACAGACACACACAGACAGACAGACACACACACACACACACACACACACACACACACACACACACACACACACACACACACACACACACACACATACATATGAACTCACAGACGGACAGACAGATACGCACACATTCATACATGGATACACACTCACACACACATGCATAAACACAGACACAGACACACACAGACAGACACAGACAGACAGACACACACACACACACACACACACACACACACACACACACACACACACACACACACACACACACATGAACGCACAGACAGACAGTAACAAACACACGCGCGCGCGCCCACGCACGTACACTTTCATACATGGATACACACTCACACACATGCATAAATGCACACAACACACACACACACACACACACACACACACACACACACATGCAGAAACACACACACACACACACACACACACACACACCACACACACACACACACACACACACACACACATGAACATGTAAGTGCGCACACGCGTACACACCTACCCCTAGACATAGATTCAGACAGACAGACACACACACACACACATACATCTCCATCCAAATACCTCTCTATCTATCTACCTCTCTATCTATTTGTCGGTCTATGTATCTATTTATCTATCTGTATATCAATCTATCCATCTATTTATCTATCTGTCTATGTATATGTCTGTCTATCAATCAATCAATCAATCAATCAATCTATCTATCTATCTATCTATCCATTTGTGTAGCTATCTGTCTGTCTATCAATCTATCCATCTATCTATCTGTCTATGTACCTATCTATCTGTCTGTCTATCCATCTATCT
Organism: Conus ventricosus; assembly: GCA_018398815.1. Lineage (NCBI taxonomy): Eukaryota > Metazoa > Mollusca > Gastropoda > Neogastropoda > Conidae > Conus > Conus ventricosus. The sequence goes on from CM031617.1 coordinate 2,207,884, forward strand.
GTCTGTCTATCTATCTATATACTCCCCCCCCCCCACACACACACACGCACACACACATATGAATACGTGTGTGTGTGTGTGTGTGTGTGTGTGTGTGTGTGTGTGTGTGTGTGTGTGTGTGTGTGTGTGTGTGTGTGTGTGTGTGTGTGTGTGGTGTGTGCGCGCGCGCGCGCGCGCATGCACACACACACACACACACGAACACACGCGCGTGCGCGCGCTCTCGCACACACGAGAGAGAGAGAGAGAGAGAGAGAGAGAGAGAGAGAGAGAGACAGACGTCCGATGCTGGCCCCTGTCGCCGTGCTCTTTGAAGTGAACGTCAAAGGGCAATGTTCAAAGGCCACAAGACAGTTGCCTTGCTGTGATCCCGGCACGGAACAAACGGCTGCTGGCCCCGTGTGATTGAAACGTACTTTGCCCATGACAAATGACGGCACAAAAAGAGATGGGGCGAGGGCTGAGGGGTGGAGGGGGGGTGGGGTGGAGTGGAGATGTCAAAGGGATACCCCCTTCCCCGGACACCCTCGCTTGCCGCTCCCCCCCGCAACCCCCATCCCCCCACCCTAATCCTCACCCTCAACCTCCTCGCACATAGCGCGCGCGCGCGCGCGCGTGCACACACACACACACACACACACACACACACACACAACACACACACACACACACACCACACACATATGCAGCACACACACACACACACACACACACACACAACACACACACACACACACACACACACACACACACACAACGCACGCACGCACGCACACACACACACACACACACACACACACAACACACACACACACACACACACACACACACACACACACACACACACACACACACACACACCTCACTCCACCCCCTCCACCACTCTCCATATCACGCTTCGGTGATCAATCATCGACAAGCACTATGGTGTTGTGGGTTTGGCTTTGTGTTTGTTTGCATGATGTTTATCCCCCAAGGTGTACATGGACCCTCCCCCCCCCCTCCCCCACCACATTCACCTGTAGTTTTTATTCATTTTTTTTCTTTTCGTATATCATTATGTACGCATAGCCCTCTCTCATCCTCCCCATATCCCCCACCCGCACGTCTTGATCTGAGGGGTCATGGGTTCACTTATCAGCACGTCTTGATCTGAGGGGTTATGGGTTCACTTACCAGCACGTCTTGATCTGAG
>CM031617.1:2214078-2229078 GCA_018398815.1 Conus ventricosus
ATGGTTCTAAGTCCCCTTTTGGGGTTTCAGGTTTTCAACTTTTTTATTTTCATACTGGCCAAACTTTATTTCCTTAGATTGCGCAGTTGTTTTTTTTGGGAAACTTTTGGGTGTCCCCAAAACCTCTTTGCGTTTTTTAATCCCCATTTTAGTGTACAAAACCATAAAAAAGCGCTATCCCCCCAACCTTTTCGGGTTCCCAAAGCCCGAAAACGTCTGCAAGGTTTTTTTAATTCAAAATTTTAATACCCTCACGGCGCAATGTAACCCCTGTTTTTTGGCCCCACGCGGAATGTTTTAGTAAACGTATTATTTTTTTTTCCCAAAAACAAGTGCGGTTATCCCCATTTACAATTTCCCCGCTTTGTTTTTGTTTTTTATATTAAATGATCCAACCCTCCAAACTAATCTTTTAAACTGAAAAAATTAGGGAATTTTTATAAATTTCATAATCACAATATGCAGCTTTTCCCTGAGGGAAAAGAGCTCTTAAAACGTTGGGGGCCCTTCCATCTATTTTTTTTCATCATTGCTCCCCTTCACCCAAAAATGTTTTTTTGAGTAATGAATGAAATTGCAAGATCGAGGGGATTTTCCCCCTAATAATTTTGTTTTGTTTGACGTAACTCAAAAACAAATAAAGGGGTCGATTGGCGTTGAAAAGCCTAACATTTTAGCTAGCTCTTTATCAAAATAGTACCCTCTTCTTTTCTTCAGGTTTAAAGGGGAACCCTTTGTTTTAGATTCGCATTTTTAAAAAAAGTTTGAGAGCAATTTCGAATTTTACTCATTGCTTTTTTTAGCGAAGCAAAACCGTAATAACCAAAGGTAGGGTTTAAAACTGGCAAAATTAATTTTCCTGAAATTATCAATTTTTTTAATCTTTTTATTTTTTTGGGGATTCACTTAAAATTAAAACCATACGATTTGTAAAAATATTTAATGGAGCGGGGGCCTTTTTCTAGTTCCGAAAATTTTTAAATTAATAGAAATGTTCTAAAAAAAAAAGGGCGGTTTTGGGAGTTGTTATTGTTAAAAACTTTTTTTTAAAAAAAAATTAAAAATGAGTGCTTTTCAAATATAGATGTTAATATTTTTTGGGCCCGAATTTAAAACCTTTAAAAAAATTTTAAACAACTGACCCCTCAAATTTCTGTGACCCAGACGGGGGGAAAAATTTTAAAAAAGGTAAGACTCCATTAAGCAGTTTTTCTTCCCCCTTTCCTATTAAAAACGCCCGGCATCCCAAAAGTTTTGGTTCGGGTAATCCGTTTGCAGTTTTATCAAAAAACCAGTTAAACTTTGCTGTGTTTTGGGGCAAAAAAACTGGGTGGGGAGTGTCGTATGCTGATCATTTAAATCACCCTTTTTGGGTTTCCTTTTTGGTGAGGTCAGGGTATGGGATTTCTTTTTAAATTACCCCTTCAGGAATTTTGACTGAACTGAAAGCCCCATTCCCAATGAAAAAAACCTTTTAACCCAATTTAGCAACCGAATAGAAATGAAGGCTTTTGAAAGAACCCTTTTAACGAATTAATATTAACATAAAACAGATTTTTAGAAAAAATCTGAAATTAATAGGGGGCTTAGGCACCCCTTATTTTTGGGGCTGAAACAGAAAGAAATAAGTAGGGACTGGAATCCCCCTTTTCAAATCTTTCTCTTCAGGCAAACGTTCACTGGGCCCCATAGAGAAAGAGTAAACAGCTGGACAAATTTATTTTTTGGACACTTCAAAAGGGCCCTTAATTTGGGACCCGGGAAATTTAAAAAACGAATAAACGCTCGTTCTTTATTACGTTTGGTGTTTCTGGGGTTCCCAACCCACGGGCAAGATCGGGGCATAATGATCCTTCTTTGGTTTTGATGCACAAAAAACAATACTTGGGAAATTTAGGGGAAACGCCTTTAAATTTTACTGTTGTTTCCCTTTTCAAGTATTAAAAGGTCCAAAAGGTTTTACAATAGGGGCAAGATCAAAAGTAGACTTTGCTTTTGGGCACTGGTTTATACATGCTCCTTTACTAAGACCCCAGGTAGGTACAAAATTTAAATTTATAATAATAAAATTTCTTTAGCAGGAAATTTGAACAAAAGGGTTTGGGGAAAAAAACGCCCCAAAAAATTTCTGAGCCGTACAATTACAAAAAAATAAAAAAAACGCCAGTTTTAAGTCATCAAATTTCCCCGAAGTAAAAACCCCCCAAAAGGGCATTGAAGACCGGGCAAAGCTCGGGGCTCTGTTCACGATGCCAAAATTTATAAAAAGACAGCGCTTGTTCTTGGATCAAAATGGCATGGATTATTGGTCTTTAATTACAAAATAAAAACCCAACTATTACAAAAAAAATTCCCCTTTAAGTGCTCGGCCCCAAAAAAGGAAACTATTTTGGGCTTGCAGTTAGAAAAAAACCCAAAGCTAAAAATATCCCCTTTTTTCTGGTAAAGTTTTTAAACGGCTTTACCAGCAAAATTTTTTTTAAAAAAAATTCGCAAGTGTTTTAAGCTTTTTTTTTAACCCAGGGTTTTTCGGTTGGAGGCGTTTGGGGGTGGAGGAACTGGATTTTGACCTCCGCCCCCGCCTGTAATGGCCAAAAACCGTGTGCTTATTAAAAAACCTAAGGCTGTTAAAAACGCTTGCTAATTTGAACCTTGCCCCTCTAAAAATTTGTTCGTATTGTTCTGCTAGTGTCGTGTTTATAAAAAATTTTTTCGATAGTTTTTCTTATTCTTTTCACTTGAGTTCGTAATTGGCCCGGGTTTTATTTGTTTTCATTTTCTAGTCTTGCGATTTTTCTTGTTAAAGATTTTTTTGTTTTGGGTATTCTTTCTTTAATATAAGGCCCAAAGTTGGCGTCATCACCCTCAACGAGTTTTTCTTTTTCTCTCTTTTAAAAGGGCCTCATTAGTTCCCCATTTTTCCCTAAAATTTTTGGGTTAAATTTCCCCTTTGTTGGTTTTTTAAAGACGTAAAGAGAAATTTAATTTCGCAGGGGTAGCGGCGAGTCGTGTATGGGTTTTAACGCTGTTTTCTTGGGAAAAAAAACTGGTTTTCTGTTTATTCATTTTTAAAATTAAACTCCCTGTTTGTTTTAATTTTTTAAATGTTCCATGTTTTGTTTTGGTTATCTGTCGGGATTTCTTGAAAGTGTTTTTTTGAAGTTTAAAAAATGCCCCCCCCCCCTTTAAAATTTTTCGGCCCTAAAAAGCCCAAAGGGCGATTTTGATTTTCACACTGAGTTTTATTTCTAATTAAAACCCCGGCCAAAAAAACTTTGATGGTCTTTTTTAGTTGTAATTAAACCCAAGTTGCCTTTGGTCGTCCCAAAAAAAAAATGGTCATCTTTTACTTCAAAATCATTAGGGTCTTAAATTCAGGAGGTTTTTGGGCCCTAAACTTTGGTTTTAAAGTTTGACCTTACTTTCTTTTAAATTTTCACCCCGAAAAGGGGCCCGAGCGATGTTGTACCAAAGGAGCCCTTTTCACTAAGGGTTGTCTCCGAATTTTTAAAAAATCAAAATCTTCACCCTCAATCCCTGCCATTTTTTAAAATTTTTTAAAATTTTTTATTTTGTTTTAAAAAAAAATCCCAAAATTTCATATGGCTCGTTTCTTGACCCCTTTGAAAACGAAAGGGCCCCATGGGTAAAGGGAAAAAAATTAAACGGAATATTTTTTTTCCAATAATCCATTATTTATTGATGCGAAAAAATTTCTTACTGTAAAATTTTTCCGATAGGAGCAGATAAAATTGATTTTTCCCAGGCCCCTGGGTTTATTTAAAAAATAGAACTCGCTTAAAACGCCCAAAACGGGGAATTTTTGAAACAGAATCTGGGGCGGGAAAAATCGTTAAAAAATTTCAAAATTTGAGGGGCAAAAAATTTATTTTCTTTAAATAATGCAGACATTTTTTTAAACCTATTCTGATTTTATGGAAACCCGGGAATGAAAGGGGGGATTTTTGCGTTTAAAAGGAATCAAAAATAAAGAAGCACAAAAAACTTTAAAAATAGGCGCCGCAGATACTAAAGGGGTTTTTAAAAAGTATGGCTGTAAATTTTTGGTATGGAAATTTTTTTCCAAAACCTTAGATTTTGAGTTTTTAAAAAAGCATGCGCCATATTTCAAGGAGCTTTAAAAAAGACGGGATTGTCATATAAAATAACTTTTAATGAATAAAAAGGGTTTCAAATCATCAGACACCGAAGAAAAGTACACATTTCTGACATCTCGTTAGATTTTGCTTTGTTAGAAACCCTTTAAAATTTAGAAAAAGCTGATTGGCCCCAAATTATGAGTCCAATTAGAAATATATTACAAAAACGTGGTATCATTAAAAATTCCCCAAAAGCGGGGCCCGGGGACACTTTTGGAATTTTATTTTTTAGTTTTTGCAGTTTATTATTTAAAAGGCATTTTTTTGCTTTTTGCGAAGATAAAGAACCTTTAAAAAGGGGAAGTAAAAATTTTTTTTAACCCAAAAAAAAAACAAAAATTACAATTTTCGATTGGGGTAGTCCAAACCAAATCTACGTTTGCGGGTTTAAAACCCTTAATATTTTTTGGGATAAAATTTAAGAAAATGTTTGGGGGGGGGGGGTTTTGAAGTCCAACGGGTTGGATTTTGTCTAAAAATTTACATCTTCACAATGTTGGGGTTGGGATTTTTTAACAACAAAATACGGTTTAGGATTAAATTTAAGGTCAAAAAAAGAGGTTTTTTAATCAGTTGCATGGAAGGGGGGGGAGAACTGTGAGAGACTAATAAACATTAAAAATTGATAAAAAAGGGAAAGAAGCCGTTTAAACCGCTTAATGTCATTTGTTTTTTTTTTTATGATGGGCAGCTGAATTTTAAAATTTTAAAACCCGTTTTAAAAATTTGTACTTAAAAAATTTTTTTTTTTATTTTAAAAAAAAAATGTCTTTTCAGGTTTACCCAAAATGGGGCCTTTCACGCCGCCAAAAAAAGGGGGATAGTAGAAAGCCAAAAAAAAACCTTAGTTTAAACCCAACATTACAAAAAAGGCAACAAAAACTGGGAGAAAGCCCCTTTAAAAATACGAAAAAAACCAAACAAAGGGTTTATTCTGCTGTCTTTAATGCTGTTACTTATGTTAAAAAGGGAGATGGGACTAAAAGGGGGCTTATCACCCAGGAAGAGTTTTGGGTTTCTTTTGCAAGGGCATGGGGCGCCCCCGGGCAGCTTTCCCTCTAGATTTTTGGGTCTTTAGTTGGCTGTGTTCATTAGTGTAAGTGCGGCGGGAAAAAAAATTTAAAAAACAAAAACTAAAAAAGCAAAACGCTATGGTTAAACTAATAAAGCAAAAATTAAAGCTCTTTTAAAACTGACAATAAATAAAGCACAAAGCTGCCCTCAAACATCACGGATGAAAAAATTTAAATCTTTTTAACGGGCCCGGGAATTTTAAATTTTGACTACAAAAGAAAAAAGTTTAAATCTTCAAAGAAAGGCGGGGGAAAGTTTTTCTAAACAGCAGCCGACGAGCAGAAAAAAAAGGGAAATGTTTAAAAAAAAAGTAAAAACAGAAAATTAAACTCTTTTTCAAAAACAGCTCCTTTTAAAAACATAAAAAGGGCTTTTATACTTTAGTTTACGGGGTCCAAGCACAAAAAGGACCGTTCATTTTGGGTTTTGTTTAAAACCCGTTGTATTTTTTTTAATTTAAAAAAATATGTTGGTTTTGGGAAAAAAAAGAAAAAAAAACGCTTGGCAAAGATATATGGGGGCCCCCGATTTTTTGTTTAAAGGGGTTTGTTTGAGAGAAAAGGCTTTTATCAAGAGCATGAATGATATTTTTTTAGAAGTATTACCCAGAAAAGGTAAAGCAAGTGTTGCTCATGCAATTTCTCAATTTCCCCAGGGTAAACAAACAATGGGACCCAGTTAAAGTAATGTTAGCTTTTTTTAATTTGGGCTATGAAACCAAAAAGGGAAAAAAATTCTAGATGTTGGGTTTTTAAAAACTAAACAACGACTATTCTTTTCAAAAAGGACTTAAAAACCCGGTTGGGAGACGAAACTGTTTTACAGTTTGACGTCCCGTGAAAAAGGGCCAAAAAATGAGAGGAGGGTTTGGTAGAGGGCGAAGTTTTTAGAGTTTTAGATTAAAACAGGCTAATTTATGCCCCCTTTTTGTAGGAAAGGCTTACATTCCGCTACTCGAAAAGTTGGTTTCAAAGAGAGATTTTTAAAAAATAAAGAATTCGGGACGAAAAATTGTTTCGGGGTTTGTTTTCTTCCCAAGGTTTGCACATGTCCGCAAAAACAGGGCAAGGAGGGGGAAAACTACGGCAATCCCCAAAAGATTTTAATTTTAAAGGGGAATATCCTTTCCTTTAGTGTAGACCAAAATTGATCAGTTTGAAGCAAAAAAAAAAAATTAATGTTTAATGTTTCAACATGGGATGGGGGGAAAAAAAATTTTGGGTTTAAAAATTTTAAAAGTGTCCAAAAAACACCCCCCAAAAATTTGGCAAACCCAGAAAAAAAAAATTCATGTTGACTTACTCCTAATTTTTTTCCAGAGGGCTGCCCCTTTAAAACCATTGATACGCAAAAAGGGCAGATTATTAGCGAAAAACTTCAAGCATGAACTTTAAAAAAAAAAATTCTTTTAAAAATTGTTTAACAAAAATTTTCCAACCCGCTCAACCCGCGTTTTGAACAAAATAAAACATTGAAAAATTTCTGTGAGAAAGGACAAAAACTAACTAGGGCCCCCTCCGGGTTCAAAATTTAGTTTTAAAACGGGAAAAACGGCTCCCAAAATTCTCCAAAAGTTTTTTTACGCAGATTTCGATTTTCGCTTATTGTTCCTTTAAAGGGGCCCCAGCACCACAAAAATAGAAAAATTTAAATAAAAAAACATAAAATTTTTTTTCATTTGCCTTTTTATAGTTAGGTCGGATGGGTTTTTTCAGACCCAAAATTTATTTAGAGGAAAAGATGCTGCAGAAACATTCTTAAAACGCATGCGCAAGTGCGTAAAAGCCTGTTTAATAAAAACTAAACTTATCTGAAATCATAATGGCGCCCGAAAACCGACAAAAAAGTATGGGCCCAGCCCCGCATTGTTGGAAATTTTCGGTTTTTTTGAGCTAAAAACCCCGAGTGTAAACCCCACAGTAAAAGGGCATGATCCATTTGTGGGCGTTTAGAGGGCAGCGACAGGAAAATGGGAATTTTTCAATAAAATTTGCCAAAGACATGGAAGCTGCCTGTTTCTTTCACAACTTGGGGGTTTATGACTTACCTTCCCCTAATGCAAGCAGTAAAAAAACGTTTTTGGGTTGCTTTCATTTCACAGTCATCAGAAAATTTCATGTGTTTCACTTTAAAATAAAAATGTCTTTCTACGACTTATGCAGCAATGATGGGGTCTTTTGAGTCACTGGCCTTTTCCTTAAAGTCCTGCCCCAAAAAGGAAGAAAATTTTGACCCCAAAAATCTTGTTTTGGGAAAAGGGGGTTTTTCCCCTTTTGAAACATGAACAGTTGGGAAAAGGTTTGACGAAGATACACTTCCACCTTTAAAAGGGGCGTTCTTTTTAGTTTTTAGAGGAAAAGGGCATCAGGATCCGATTTCCGCTTTCTCAAAAAAACTTTGGGAAAAATTAGATTGTAAAACGATGGGAGTTATCATGATTCATACTTGAAGGCAGATGTATGTTTTTTGGCGGACGTCTTTGAAAAAAAATTTTAGAAAGACCCGCATGGGGAAAAATTACAGCCTTTTATCCCGGCATTATTTTTTCTGCGCCCGGGATGAGTTGGGGTGCTTTCTTAAAAATTTTTTGGGACAGTTTTTTTAAATTTTCAGATTTCCAATGCTTCAGATGATTGGAAAAAAGGATTGCGTGGAGGAATTAGTATGGGGGCGAAACATTACTGTAAAGCAAAAAAAACAAAAACTTGGAGGGCTATGATCCCGTAAAAGGTTTTTAACAAACTATGTATTTAGATGCAAACAATCTGTATGGATGGGAAAAAGGCGCAATCACTTCCATTACGCAACTTTTTAAAATGTAAAGGTGGTGATCCAATTTAAAATTCAAAAGGCATTTAAAATGGTTTTAGCAGTTTAACGCCTGATCAACAGCGCGGGGTTTATTTTAGAAGTTGATTTTGAATATCCCATGGGAAATCCTGACCTGCATAATGACTATCCATTTGCAGCAGAAAGGGTAAAAAATGGATCCAAAAGGGCCACCTAAAATTGTGCCTAATCTTCGGGGCAAAAAAAATTATGTCTGTCATTACAGATTCTGCAATTTTTTTTAAGGAAAGGTTTTTAAAATTGACAGCGTTCATCGCATAATTTCTTTTGTTAAGGGAAAATTTTCTGAAACCCCTACATCCCTGAAGAAACTGATCTTAGAATAAAACCCCGATGTTTAGAAAAAGAATTTTTTTAAGCTGATGAACAAAAAGCTGTTTCGGTAAGGGCATGGAGAATCCGCCCCAAGCGTAAAAAATGTTAGATTGGTCACCGAGGAATGAAAACAATTAAGTGACTTTAAAACCTAATTATCGGACTTTAGAAGATTTCATGTCAGCTTTTTGGGGTTTAAAGATGAAAAAAAAAAAAAGTAAATTGGAAAACCTGTATTTATTGGGTTTATGTTTTAGAATTACAAAACTTTTGGGTGTTTTGAATTTCTTTATGGGTACTTTAAGCCCTCGGATCCTGAGTCCAGAGGCTTTTCACAGTTTCAGATAGTTTTGTTATAGGGGTATCCCTATGAAGACATCTATTAAAAACATGGAATTAATTTGCTAAAGGGAAAAGAGGGGTGGTATGGGCACGTCCCATTACCCCAAAAAATTCGCCCTTTTCATTCAATTACTAACAAAAAGGTTTTAGGGAAAGATGGAAAATGAATTATTGGAAAGGTAATCAAGGAATTTTGTGGGGTTTAAAGGGAAAAAAGTTTCAGTATTTCCCACCAGGAGGGAAAATCAAATTTAAAAAAAGCAAAGGGAAAATCCGCAGCGTTTTTGCATTTAAAAAAATCACAGGCAACTACAAAGAAGCATTTGTTTGGCAAAAGTCTTTCCCTATGACAAAAGTAAAAATGCGATCTTTTTTACTGAGATAAAAACAAAAAGTTGTAAAAAAAGGGAAATCCTTAGATTTGAACAAAAACAAAAGTGTGTTTTTTAAACCCGAGTTTTAAAATGCAAATGGGGATTATAGAAAAGTAAAATTAAAGCGGGGGAAAGTTTCCCGGTTTGGGGTTATCTGCAAATTTTTCCTTCACAAAAGATCTTTGAGGAGCGGTTTTTTTGTTGGGGTCGTTTCTCGTAAAAAATTCACGGGTGGATTCATTTTTTCAATTTTTTTTATTTCATTGGATTTAATACTCCCAAAATTTTGGGTCGGTTGCCCCGGGGTGCGAAATTTCCCCCTTGCTTCCCCCGGGAAATAAAGGTACCTTTCTTTTTAATTTCCCAAATTTTGGGAATAGTTTGCCGGATGAAAAAATCTCTTCAAAACATTTATTGTTTTTTTTTGATTGCTTGTACTGGTTTTTGCCCTTTAAAACTTCATTTATTCAATTTCGCGCAAAACTGAGGGGGAATCTTTAAAATTTTGTGTTGCGGGGAATTGTTTAATCAGCCCCTCTGTGATAATGGTAGGAGAAAAAATCTTTCGGCTAACTGTTTTTTTAAAAATTTTTAACTAAAGCCCGTGATTTTGGAACTCTGGAAGCCCCTTTTAAAGGTAACTCTATGTTTTAACAAAAAATTGATTCACTTGGCCTTTTTTTAAATTTTTTTCCATCATTCCAAATTTAATCATCGAGGATAAGTTAAAAGGGGGTCGTTTGGGGGGGTCTGTTTTTTGGCAAAAAGCAAAGCAGAAGAAATCTTTTGTGTTAAAGGTTTTCCCCATCTTTGTATCTTGAAGCCATGTCAAGTTTTGAGTTGGTACTTAAATTTTTTTTTCGTTAATCCTATCAGAGGGTAAAATAAAAAGAAGATCCCTTTGATGGGTGTTTGTTTGGAGTTGTATTAAAAAAAGTGTGGTCTCTGTATCGTCTAGGGGAGGTAAATAAAATTTTCAAATTGGTTGTTTAGATAACCATTCCTTTTTGTTTTTTCAAGACTCCGTGTTTGGCTTAGGGTTTTTTAATTTTGTTTTCCCTTTCCTTTCCTTTGGGCGAATAATAGATTTTTTTCTTTTTTAATTAGCCCAAAATTTTGTGCCAAAATACACGACGGTCATACCCAAAGACCCAAAAAACCCGAAATTTTTGATCTTTTGTTTTTTTGATGGATGGGTAAAATCGTGAAATTTTTGGGGGGGGGCAATGTTCTGGATTGGTTTTCCGTTACTTGATAATTTTGTTTTTTTTGCTTTTCAACTTTTTAAAGTGTTAAACTGCATTGGGCCCGTTTTTTCAGAGTATCATTAATAAAATTAAAATGTCAATTCTCTGCTTTCATGCGATTTGTGCTGCCGTAGTTGCTCCCCAGTTTGTTATGTCTTTTTCTTCGCCTTCCCTCTTCCCGTTTACTAAATGGTATTTTCTTCCACAAATGCGGCGCATTAACCACAAACGCCCCCTATTTACTTTTTGAGTGAAGGGCCCTTTTTATTAAAAGTAATTTTTTTTTTTACATATTTTTATTTTCCCGGGAAATTTTTCCTTTTCTTAATAGAAAAAATTTTTGTAGCAAAGAAGGGTGCAATTTTTAGCAATTTGCTTTGTGGGAAACCTCAAAAATCTAGTTTGCCAAAAATTGTGGTTTTAAAATTTTAAAAAGCCCTTTTTCCCAAAATTTAGGATCCTACACTTAGTCCTCAATAAAAGCAGAAAGGTATACAAGGTTGCACAGTTTTTTTTGGTGTCATTTTTATAAAAATAAAATAAATTTTTAAATTTTTAAAAAAAAATGAACGTGATTTATCTCCTAAGCACAATCGCCTAAACCCTTTCCCGAATTATGAATGACCCAAATTGAGGCCAAACTGTTAGGGCCCCAAAAAGGGGGTTGTATTCTTTGGCGGATGTGGAAAAAAAAAAACAGTTCCTCGGGGAAATGAAAAATTTAGATAGAACAGATTCAAACGATGTCGCCGGGAAAACATTTTAAAGTATCATAAAAGGTTTTGAAGGCAGCTGGGGTTGAAAAGGTGAAAAGTGTGGGGGAAAAGGTTTTAGTTTGTACACAAAATGTAGCAGTTTGTCCCAAATTTATTTGAACAAAATCTTACGTATGTTAACGCAAAATTTCCCGTTTTAACAAAGTCATTAGGTCTTAGGATGTGATTTATCCAAAAGTTTTTGGGCATTGTTTTCGCCTTTTAAACAGGGATTAAAAAAACTTTTAAACATATAGATTTTATTTCCCCTTAAAATGACCCACGGAAAATCTTTAGAACCAAGGGGAAACAGGAAAATTGAATCAAGTTTGGGGAAAGTAACCCAAACCCCGAAAATCAGCAGAAAAAAACGGAAAACAGGTGGGGGCCCCGTGGGAAAAAAACATTTCCTGGGCGTGGGTTTAAGCAGGAAGAAAATTTTGCAGGTGGAAAAGACAAAAAAATTATGTTACGAATATAACTCTTTATGAAAAAATAACACCGCCCGCGCCAGAAAAAAGTTGATTCCAAAGCCAGCTTTAAAAAACTCCATGGATTCAAGGGACACAAAGTTATGGAAAATTGATTAAAAATGTGTCATTTTTGGTTTCTCTTGCTGCTGTGGGGGCGGGTTTTTACGGTTAAAAAAATATATAAAAAAATGTGGCAAAAACAAAAACAATCAAAAAAATTTGAACCCTTTTAAAAACGAAAAAAAACAAATGCACGGCCCAAAAAACCCCAAAAACAAAGCATATTTTTTTATCATTTATAATGGAATAAAATTTTAAGAAATTAAATTTTAAAATTTTTTTTAAAAATAGGGTATGGGGTATTATTAAAAAAAATTTTAAAATCAATTAAAAAAAAGACATTGGGGTCTATAAAAAAACATTTCCCTAGACCAGGGAAATTTTAATAATGTGGTTGTTTTGGATGTTTAAAAAACTTCCTTTTAAAATCTATGCAGAGGGGCGGGGCAAAACATCCCCAACGATGGCGCGTTTTTTGAGGAGTTTTGTGTATATATTTTAAATCTACTATTTAAGATAAAAACATGGGTTGTAATTTTTTTTTTATTTTAAAAATTTAAATTGGGAAAACTTAAAGGATGACTTTGTTATGATCTTGGGGGTGAAATTAAAACAAAAAATTAGAAGTTTTCTTGATAAGAATTTTTTTAGGAAATTTAAGTGAAATTAATTAAAAACTTAAAATTTTGAAATTGGGGTGAAATTTAAATTTAAAAAAAAAATTAAGAATTGGGGGGGATTGGGGGGGAAGTGTGTGTGGTGTACACAGGGGGGTTTGGGGGGGGAGGACGTGGTGCGTGGGGGGGGGGTGGGGGGGCGTGCTGTCGTTTTGGGGGGGGGGGTGGGGGGGCCTTTTCGGGGGCGTGGGGTGGGGGGGGGGGGACGTGGGGGTTTTGTGTGCGCGCACCTTTGATTATTTATAAAAAACGAAAAGTTCAGGAAAAATAATATAGTTATTTCAGTAAAACAACAAAAACCCCCAAAAAATTAAAAACACACACGCACAAAAATTTAAAAAAAAAGGGAAGTGTTGCAAGGGAAATGGGGGAAAAGGGGTTTTTTTGGGTTTGGGGTTTAAAAACCGTAAAAAAAAAAGACGGCTGCCCGGGCTCTTGTCAATGGGAAAATTATTCAAAACAGCCACCAAGTGCATTTTTCAAAAAATTGATTTAATTAAAAAAAGACAGTTGAAAAATTTAAATACATTCTGTGGGGGCCCCCCGAAGGCAGCCCAAAAAAAGTGGCAGGCCCTTTTAAGCGAAGCAGTGAAGCCAAATTAAATTAAAAACAAAGTCATGAAATGCTTTGGTTTTGGGAAAATTTAAGGGAGTCAACTCTTAAAAAAACCCCCCCCGCCCCCGCAAAGAGCGGGATCCCCAAAAAAAGATCTTACGTCCCGGGGTAGGCCCGCCTGGTCTTAAGTCCCCGCGCACCCGTTGCTAAAGCTGCCAACTCTAAAAAACCCGACCGCTCCTGCCAAAGGGGCGGTTTAAAAATTGATCTTTCGTCAGTGAAAAACGGTTGCCCCCTGTGACCTTTGAAAAGCTTTGGGTTGGGCTGGAAAAAGGGTTGCTCTGTGACCCTTTGGGCCCCTTTGGGGGGGAGCGTTAGTTCTTGATCATTTTACCCAAATTTGCGTGCCCCCTTTTCTCAAAAAGGGGTTGCAATGGGTTACGCAGTAATTGCTGTAGCAAGCTTTTTAGGGGCTTAATCGCCCGAGTTTGTAGTAAATTTCCGCATTGTATATTTGAAGCATTTATATGAAGATAGTGTGGCCCAAAACTACCCTCTCCCTATTTGTAGATGTACTAAGGTCTGCCTAACCCCATCTTTGTTTGGGTTTTCCAGAACATTTTGAAAAATCGCCATTTAGTTTCTTTGGGCACACTTTAGGAGAAAAAATTTGGGTTTGAATTAGAAAAATAAAAAAAGTATACAATCTTAATAAACAGTCAGCTTGCCCCATGAACACTGAATCTTTTTTTTAGGGGGTTAAAAACCCAAAAAAACAAAACAAGTTTTAAAACAAATGAGAAAATTTTTTACTTGGGGGGGGGGAACGCAAAAATTTTTTTCAAATATAAGTTTTTTAGCAACGAATCAGGTGTTTTCCTCCGCCCTTTTTAAAAAGAAAGCCCTGTTTTTTTAAACGGCCCTTTTGCTGTCTCAAGCCCGTCCAAAATCAACGGTGATGGTTTGTTTTGCTTCGGCCCAAATTTAACAAGCAGCCGGGCCCTTTTTTAGTTTAAAGGAAAAATCTCATCAATAATCAAAATATTTAAAAAGCTAATCTTTGTCAACAATTTGCCTTCAAGTTTTCATTTCCCTTTACTAAAAACCTTTTTAAAATACACAATTTTTTTTTTTGGGAAAAGGGGTTTTTAGAATAACACCACCGCACAGTTTAAAAAACAAACCCGTTGCCGGGGAGTTTAGTGGAAGAATGTGTGGGTTAAACCTTTGTGTGAACGGCCTGATTTCCCGGCTGTGCAGCGCCGCCACGCGGGCCCGTGTTTTTGTGATGGAATTTTGGTTCGATCGGAAAAGGTAGGCAAAAAAGGGTGGGGGGGGGGAAAGGGGAAAATGCAGCAGTAAAGATTTTTTGGGCCCGGGGCACACGCATTGTAGACAGGGGGCAAGCCCGTAGGCGGGGAGGGATGCTACTGTAAAAGGGGGGGGCCCTTTTTTTTAAAAAGTGTGTGTGTGTGTGTGTGTGTTTTGTGTGTGTGTGTGGTGTGTGTGGGTTTTATTAAAGTTGTAGCTGTTTTCCAGTCTTCCACACAATTTAATCTATAAAGCTGTTGAAAAAGTATTTGTGATTCAAAAACTTTTTCTAACTTAGAATCCCCCTGTCTTCTAAAACTGCAGCTATATTGCCATACGCAAACTTACACCACCACAGCACTGGGTGAAATAAACACCCCGATGCTGGGCAGGTAGGCCAGAAACTAGCAATTAAAAGCTTACACCGCCCTGACAGAGTTGACAGTATGAAAAGAGAGCCTGGGAACAGACACCGTTTGTATATGAAGCGCGTTCAGTCAGGGCCCTGCTTTTCCCTACTTTTACCTATGGGGCGTGTTCATTCCCGGCTACTTTCCCCTAACGCTACTCTCTGAAAACTTTAGTAAATTAGTATTAAAAAGGGATAACCCTGCACAGTATGTTTTTTTGTAGATAATCGTTATTTTGGTTATTGACGTCTTACTTGTCAGAGAACAGTAATATGCTGATTCTAGGCCACTTTCGCCCGAAAACTCGGTGGAGGAGCAAGTGGGGTAGATCGGCATATTACTGTTCTCTGGGAGTCATGGGGAGATACATGTTCACCCTCCACTGTACCCTGTAGA
>CM031617.1:2231578-2242719 GCA_018398815.1 Conus ventricosus
TGTGTGTGTGTGTGTGTGTGAAAAAGCCCCACTTTCCTTTTTAACGCTTTTCGATCCGTCATTTTTCGGTCTGATTCTAAGCCGCTGTCTGCTGTAATACGCTCTCCCTCTCGGCTGACCTGCCCGCCTTACTTCAAACTTTCCTATAGACTTTGGGCATTCCTCCAGTGGGTTTTTCCGCGGTAAGGGGGAGGGGAGGAGGGGGAGCAGAATGGCTCAGTGGTAAGCACCGAATTCGTAATCCTGGTGATCCTGAGGTTGAGGGGTTTGAATCTCCCTCGAGCCGTTCCGGAACGGGGGGGATTTTTTTTTTCCTCCTCGAATTAACATTAGTTCTGACTTTGTTTCATGAAATGTCCTACGTATGAGGCAGTCAGCCGAGGTTCCGTTTGTGAATGCACGGAAACACTTGCAGACACGTCAAATCCCACTATCAACTTTTGGAAGAGAAGGCCGTTTGCCATTGGTATGGATGACATGTTACGCATAGCATGCCCCTTCGTAAAAAAAAACGGAAAATAAATAAAGAGATTTGAGTGGCTGATACTGACTGAATGATACAGGAAACGACTGAATGAAGCGCAGCCAGCAGGGAGCTGTTCAATGGGCTCTACCTTGGTAGGCAGCCCGTGGAGTTCTCAAGCGCCTAGAGCTTGGTCTCTATCCGAGGATAGGCAAATATGTAAGTACTCTTGATAATAATGATGATGATGATGATGATGATGATGATGATGATGATTATATTGACAATAATAACAATAGAACACTGCGGCCACAGAATGGCGCGAGATTCCCTCCTCTGTGAACTGGTGCCACTGACAATGCAGCGAGAATCCCTCCTCTGTGAACTGGTGCCACTGACAAGCAGTGAGAATCCTCCTCTGTGAACTGGTGCCACTGACAATGCAGTGAGAATCCCTCCTCTGTGAACTGGTGCACTGACAAAGCAGAACTTTTGTTGGCTATTGCTTAAGGTCACCAATGACAATGCAGGACTTCTGTTTGGGTATTGCTTTAAGGTCACCCATTGACAATGCAGAACTTCTGTTTTTTTTTCCAGCCTAGAACTGCTACTAGTATTCGTATTGTTTTGAGAAATGTAAGCTAAAACTCACCTACTGCCTTTGAAAGGCTGTAGTGGACAAAAATTTCCATTGCAGCGCTGTCAAATTTAGTATAAAAAAATTCTAATACATCATATTTCATAATGCAGAGATGTCACATGTTTGGGGTGCATGTGGGTGTCATTGTCACCCTGTTTGTCACAAAACAATGGGACATCAAACGTTGACAATGTTACTATAATACACCAGACAGACAATAAAAATTGTCCATGCATTTGTTAGTATAAATCACAAAGGGTGTCCTACCTCAACTTGTAAACAGCAGTCCTGGTTCAGTAAATCCAGTTTGGGGGGTCCAAGTGTCACATGATTGTCACATACTCCCAAAAATGGGCCAGGTAACTTTTACAGGGTTTTTTTTTCGTCCTAAAAGGTGTGTTTGTCACTACTTAACGACTTTTAACACCGGAAAAATACACAGTCACAGAAAGAAGTAAAATCCATTCTTTACACTCTAACTGGTGTCTGGTCGCACACGTCAGGGGGGTGTCACCACTGCACATGTCACCAATATGGTAAACACTACTCTTGATCCAGGTTTCTACCATGTTTGCTGCAGGCAGAAACCGTGTTTTCGACATCACCCCACTGATCCGTGCTCGCTAAACCGAAGATCAGTCGACCAGTAGCACCAGAGTCTTGGCTGACGTTTGATCCCAATTATGACGAGCACAGTTAAGTATGCGCGCATCTCTGCAGGTGTCGTATCCTGCCAAAGTAGGTCAGGTTGTCCCCACTTTGCCATCTGCTGCCTGGCGTACAGGTTCGTCTGGTAAGCAGCTGTAGTAAAAAACAACTGCAGCAGGAAGAGAAAAAATAACCCAGAGGTGTATCTGTGTCTGGCAAATCATGATTTGGCCCAGTCTCTTCCTCAAAAGGCTGAACCACAGGTGCGGAAGTCGCCGGTCGCCACGTGGTCACAAACACAAACAAAGGCGCATCATCATCTTCATCACTTTCTTCGCCTTCTTCTCCCTCTTCTTCCTCTCAAACATCCACATCACTTTCATTTAACTCCTCTCTTTCATATCTTTCTACTTCTTGTAATATATCATCCAACTCCTCTTTCGTATAATCCAAAAAATCGCCGTCAGTAGAAGCGCTAGCAGACGCCATTTTCAGAAACAAGGCGATACCGTCTGCAGCAATGGAATGCGGTCAGTTCACGACCCTAGTCTTTGTGACTGAATTGCTTCCCCCACCCCATACTACTGCTAAGATTTCATTGGACCCTCTCAGGGATCCACGTTTATTTTTGGCCAGCCCTGACTTAAAACAAGCTCGCAGTGTGTGAGGGAAAGTAACGCGGCACGTACGGCCGGTTGCGGCCGGAACGAACAGCAGGGAGACAAACACAGCGGCCGGATACGGGCGAAACGAATGCAAGAGGGTTGACAATACAGGACTTCTGTTGGCTATTGCTTTAATGTCACCCACTGACAATGCAGAACTTCTGTTGGCTATTGCTTTAAGGTCACCAATTGACAATGCAGAACTTCTGTTGGCTATTGCTTTAAGGTCACCCACTGACAATGCAGAACTTCTGTTGGCTATTGCTTTAAGGTCACCAATTGACAATGCAGAATTCTGTTGGCTGTTGCTTTAAGGTCACCCCCTGACAATGCAGGACTTCTGTTGGCTATTGCTTCAAGGTCACCTGACCCTCACAGCAGTGGGTTTACTTCATGGTCATCAGACTCCCATAGTCTGTTTTTGACAGGTCTTTTACTCCTGGGTTAATTTACTGCTCCTAGTTTCTTTTATGTTCTAAATGGGAAACAGTGATTTTTTTGTATTTTGTGTATTAATCAGTGTGCTTGGGAATATATGGTTGTGTTTATGTCTGTTTTATAAAACTCGTTCTTGTGTATACAAACTTTCTCGCAGAGATGTCCTTTTCATCTTAACGAGCTCAAGCGTGCTCTCTCTCTCTCTCTCTCTCTCTCTCTCTCTCTCCTCTCTCTCTCTCTCTCTCTCTCTCTCTCTCTCTCTCTCGCTCCTCTCTCCTCTCCCCTCTCTCTCTCTCTCTCTCTCTCTCCTCTCTCTCTCTCTCTCTCTCTCTCCCTCTCTCTCTCACCTACATATTATCGCACGCATTCATTTCTTTTATGGCAACGTGACAACAGTGTGAAAAAGATGTTTTTAACCGTTCTTGCTTTTATTTTTTTTATTTTTTTTTTTGCAAGGTTCGTCTCGTTCCCATTCTCATCCCTGGTCTTGTCACGTGATGAGCATAATGATTCCAGCTTCAACTCATCTTTCACAGTGCAGGCAAGAGAGGATAGGGAGGATGGGGGTGGGGGTGGGGAGGGGGGAGGGAAAAAAAGAGAGGCGGCAGGAGCCGGGGGGGGGGGGGGGAAAGGAGTGTTGCACCTGCCAATCCGTGCAGTTTTCACTGACAGCAATACACACCACTCTGATGTGCCCTCGGACTTTCAAAGAGAACGATGCACCAGCTCACCAAACCGTCTCTTGGAGAAAAAAAAAAAGAAGAGGGGGGGGGGGGGGGGGGTTGGGAAGAGGACGTGGGCAGGGGGGGGGTGGGGGCTGGTTCGGGGGAGGGGGTTAGGGGAAGGACGAAACGGAAAAGATAAAAGCAGAGCCCTACAAATGCCAGCGTTTTTTTCACAGATGTGTATTTGAACAGGGCCCAGAACATGAACAACGAAGCGAGGGAGAAAGCAGGCAGTTAAAAACGTGCAAAAAGAAGACAGACGGTTTTTCTCGTTGGTGGGTGATGGTGGTAATGGTGGTGGTGGTGGTGGTGGTGGGTGTGTGGGGTGTTGTGTGTGTAAAAGGGGGGGGGGGGAGTGGGGATGGTTGGGGGGGAGGGGCGCGGGGAGCTACGGGTCTTTGGTCGGCGACTGTTGGGGGGGGCCGGGGCTGTGGGTCTGGGTTTTTTTGGCCCACTGTACACCGCGCCATCAACCCAAGCGAAAATGAGGCGTGAGGTTTATTCCCCTTGACGAACTCTTTCGTGTCGCTCCGTGCTTTCCGCCATCATTATTTTACAGCGATGTGATTGGGGTGAGGGGGAGGGGGGGGGAGAAAAGGAGGGGGTTTGGGTTTCCTATTTTACCAGACGCTTCTTTTTTGGCTTTTCCTGTTACTCATCATCTCGCCCCCCAACCCCCCATTTTCTTCTTCGCTTCCCCTCCCCACGTCTTTCAGTTTGGCCCCCACGCGCTGAGCCCCTAGAATAAATATAATCATATGCTAACATTACCCCCACCCCACACCCCCATTCCCCCCATTCCTGACCCCCCCCCCTCTCCCCCCCCCCCCTCTTCTCTTCTCTCTCTCTCTCTCCTCTTCTCTCTCTCTCTCTCTCCTCTCTCTCTTCCACAAACGCCACTCCAAGCTGTGGTGGATAAAACAAGGCTTAATCAGAATTCCACCTGAGGTGAAGGTTGTCTAGTAAGCGTGACGAAAGCTGAAACCGGGTTCTGTTTTCCCCCCTTTCAATTCCTCCACCACCACCACCCCTCTCCCCCACCCCCCCACATACTCCTTCCCCCTTACCCCCTCTCTCTCTCCCTCCATCTCTTTTCTCTCTCTCCTCACTCTCTCTCTCCAGTTCTCCTCCCCACATCTCTCTCCCTCACTCTCTATCTCTCTCTCTCTCTCCCCACTCTCTCCTCTCTCTCTTCCTCCAAAACTCCTCTCTCTTTTCTCCCTCACCTCTCTCTCTCTCTCTTCCCCCTCACTCGCTATCTCTCTCTCTTCCCTCTCTCCCTCACCTCTCTCTCTCTCTCTCTCTTCCCCTCTCTCTCTCTCTCTCTCTCTCCCTCCCCTCTCTCTCCCCTCTCTCCCCCACTCCCCTCTCTCCCTCACCTCTCTCTCCTCTCTATCTCTCTCTCTCTCTCTCCAGTTTTCCCGCCCCAATCTCTCTCTCTGTTTTCTCTCTTCTCTCTCTCTCCTCTCTCTTCTCTTCTTTTCTCTCTCTTTTCTCTTCTCCTCACTCTCCTCTCTCTCCCTCACTCTCTCTCTCTCTCCCTCACTCTCTTCTCTCTCTATCTCTCTCTCTCTCTCTCTCCAGTCTCTCCTCCCCCCATCTCTCTCTCTTCTCTTCTCTTCTCTCTTCTCTCTCTCTCCCGGGATCTCCTCCCACATTTCCCCTCTACTCTCTCTCTTCTCCTTCCCTCATTCCCCCCCACTCTCTCCTTCTTTTTTTCTCTCTCTCCAGTTTTCTCCTCCCCACATCTCTCTCTCTCTCTTTTCTCTCTTTTCTCTCTCCAGTCTCTCTCCCACATCTTCCCCCTCTCTCTCTTTTCTTTCTCTCTCTCTCTCTCTCTCTCCCCTCTCTCTCTCTCTCTCTCTCCAGTTCTTTCCCCCCACATCTCTCTCTTTTCTTTTTCTATCTCTCTCCCCCTCTCTCCCCTCCCTTTTCTCTTCTCTCTTCCCTCCTCTCTCTCTCTCTCTTCTCTCCAGTCTTCCTCCCACATCTCTTTTCTCTCTCTCTTCTTCTCTTTTCTCCTTTTTCCTCTCTCTCTCTTCTCTCTCTCTCTCTTCTTTCCTCCTCCCCTCCTCCCCTCATTTTTCTCTCTCCCCTCTCTCTCTCTCTCTCTCCTCTCTCTAATATTATATTATTTATTTATTTTTCTTCTCTCTCATCTCTCTCCATCTCTCCTCCCCATCACTCCCCTTTTCTCTCTCTCTCTCTTTCTCATTCCCCACTCTCCCCCTCCCCTCTTCTCTCCTCTCTCTCTCTCTCTCTCTCTCTCTCTTTTCTCTCTCCCTCATCTCTTTTCTCTCCTTCTCTCTCCCTCACTTCCCCCCATCTTCTCTCTCTCTCTCACTCTCTCTCTCCTCTCCAGTCTCTCCCTCCCCACATCCTCCATTCCTCCCCCTCTTCTCTTCCCCTTTTTCTCTCTCTCCCTCTCTCTACTCTCTCTCTCTTTTCCAGTCTTCCTCCCCACACTCTCTCCCCTCTCTTTTCTCTCTCTCTCTTTTCTTCTCTCTCTCCAGTCTCTCCTCCCCACATCTCTCTCCTCTCTTTCTTCCTCTCCCTCTCTATCCCCTCTCTTTTTCTCTCTCTCTCTCTCTCTCCCTCTCTCTCCTCTCTCAACTTCCTCCCCAAATCTCTACTCTCTCTATC
Organism: Conus ventricosus; assembly: GCA_018398815.1. NCBI lineage: Eukaryota > Metazoa > Mollusca > Gastropoda > Neogastropoda > Conidae > Conus > Conus ventricosus. The sequence continues at coordinate 2,237,801 of CM031617.1, forward strand.
CTTCTTCCCCTCTCTCTCCAGTCTCTCCTCCCCACATCTCTTCTCTTATCTCTCTCTCTTTTCCTTTCTCTCTCTCTCTCTCTCCTTCTATTCTCTCTGCTCTTCTTCTCTCCAGTCTCCCTCCCCACCTCTCTCCTCTCTCCTTTTCTCTCTCCAGTCTCTCCTCCCCCTCTCCCCTCTCTCCCTCTCTCATCTCTCCCTCTCTCTTCCCGTCTTCCTCCCCACCCCCCCCCTCTCTCTCTCTCTCTCTCTCTCTCCAGTCTTCCTCCCCACATCTCTCTCTCTTCTTCTCTTCTCTCTCTCTCATCTCTCCTCTTCCCCTCTCCTCTCTCTCTCTCTTCTCCAGTCTCTCCTCCCACATCTCTCTCTCTCTTCTCTCTCTTCTCTCTCTCTCCCCTCTCTCTCTCTCATCTAATTTTTCTCTCTCTCTCTCTCTCCTTCTCTCTCTCTCTCTCCCCTCTCCATCTCTCTCCTCTCTCTCTCTCTCTTCTCCAAATCTCTCCTCCCATTATCTCTTCTCTCTCTTCTCTCTCTCTCTCTCTCTCTCTCAGCTCTCTCCCCACAACTCTCTCTTCTATCCCCTCTCTCTCTCTATCTCTTTTCCCCTCTCATTTCTCTCTCTCTTTCTCTCTCTCCCCCTCTATCTCTTATTCTTCTTCTCTCTCTCTCTCTCCAGTCTCTCCTCCCCCATCTCTCTCTCTCTCTCTCCAGTCTCTCCTCCCCATCCTCTCCTCCCCTCTCTCTCTCTTTTCTCTCTCTCTCCAGTCTCTCCTCCCCCCATCTCCTCTCTCACTCTCTCTCTCCATCTTCCTCCCATCTCTCCTCTCTCTCTTCTCTCTCTCTCTCTCCTCTCTCTCCAGTCTCTCCTCCCCACATCTCTCTCTCTCTCTCTCTCTCTCTCTCTCTCTCTTCTCCAGTTCTCTCTCCCCACACTCTCTCTCTCTCTCTCCAGTTCTCTCTCCCCATCCATCTCTCTCTCTCTCTCTCCTTTCTCTCCTCTCTCCTCCCCATCGTCTCTCTTCCCTCTCTCTCAGTCTCTCCTCCCCACTCTCTTCTCCTCTCTCTCCTCTCTCCTCCCCACATCTCCCCCTCTTCTCTTCTCTCCTCTCTCTTTTCCCCCATCTCTCTCCCTCTCTCTCTCCAGTCTCTCCTCCACATCTCTTCTCTCTCCTCTCCTTCTCTTTTCTCTCTATTTTCTCTCCTCCTCTCTCTCCTCTCTCTCCCCCAGTCTCTCCCCCCACATCAATCTTTTTCTCTCCCATCTTTTCTCCCAGTCTCTCCCCCCCCACATCTTCTTTCTCTCCCCCTCCTCTCTCTCTCTCTCTCCCCACTCTCTCTCTTTCTCTTTTCTCCAGTCTCTCCCCCCACATTCTCTCTCTCTCCTCTCTCTCTCCTCTCCCCGTCTCTCCCCCCACATCTCTCTCTTTCCCCCTCTCTCTCCAGTCTCTCTCCCCCCATCTCTCTCTCTCTCTCTCTCTCTCTCTCTCTCTCCTCTCTCTCAGTCTCTCTCCCCACATCCTCTCTCTCTCTCTCTCTCTCTCTCTCCCTCCTCTCTCCCTCTCTCTCATCTCTCTCTTTTCCAACTCTCCTACACTCTCCCCCTCTTTCTCTCTCCCTCCCTTCCTCTCCAGTCTCTCCTCCCCACATCTTCTCTCTCTCTCTCTCTCCCCTCTCTCTCTCTCTCCCCCTCTCTCTCTCTCCTCTCCCTTTCTCCTTCCCCCATCTCTCTCTCCCATTCTCTCTCTCTCTCCCCCTCTCTCTCCACTCTCTCCCACATTCTCATCTCTCTCTCTCCCCTCCTCTCCTCTCCAGTCTCTCCTCCCCACTTCTCTCCCCTCTCTCTCTCTCTCCCCTCTCTCTCTCTCCATCTCTCTCCCCTCTCTTTTCTCTCTCTCCTCTCTCTCTCTCTCTCCTCTCCTCTCTCTCCCGTTTCCTCCCCACATCTTCTCTCTCTCTCCTCTCTCTCTCTCTCTCCCTCTCTCTCTCTCCTCCCCTCTCTCTCTCTCCTCCTCTCCTCCTCCCCATCTCTCTCTCTCTCTCTCTCTCTCTCTCTCTCTTTTCCCTCTCTCTCTCTCCAGTCTCTCTCCCCACATCCTCTCATCTCTACAGTCTCCTCCCACAACTTCCTCTCATCCTATCTCCCTCTCTCTCCTCACCATCTCTCTCTCTCTCCTACTCTCCTCTCCCTTCTCTCCTCTCCATCATCTCTCTCTCCCACATCTCTCTCTCCTTCTCTCACTTCCTCCCAATCTCTCTCTCTCCCTCTCCATCTCTCTCTCTCTCTTCTCTCAGTCTCCTCTCCCCACATCTCTTCTCTCATCTCCTCTTCTCTCCATTCTCTCCTCTCTTCTACTATCTCCATCCTCTCTCTACATCTCTTCTCTCCTCTCTCTCTCTCTCCAGTCTCTCCTCCCACATCTCTCTCTCCCTCTCTCTCTCCAGTCTCTCCTCCCACATCTCTCTCTCTCTCCTTCTCTCTCTCTCAGTCTCTCCTCCCCACATCATCTCTCTCTCTTCTCCCATCTCTCTCCACTCTCTCTCTCTCCCGACATCTCTCTCTCTCTCTCCTCTCTCTCCAGTCTCTCCAACCACATCTCTCCTCTCTCTCTCTCTCTCCCCCTCTCTTCCTTCTCCCAGTTCTCCTCCCCACAATCCTCTCTCTCCCTCCTCTCTCTCTCCACTCTCTCCTCCCACATCTCTCTCTCTCTCTCTCTCTCTCTCTCTCCAGTCTCTCCTCCCACATCTCTCTCTCTCTCTCTCTCTCTCTCTCTCTCTCTCTCCTCTCCCACATCTCTCTCTCCTCCTATCTCATCCACTCTCTCCTCCCCACTCTTCTCTCTCTCCTCTCTCCCTCTCTCTCTAGTCTCTCCTCCCCACATCATCTCTCTTCTCTCCTCTCTCCTCTCCATCTCTCCTCCCCACATCTCTCTCCCCTCTCTCTCCAGTCTTCCTCCCACATCTCTCTCTCTCTCTCTCTCCTCTCTCTCTCTCCATCTCTCCCCCACATCTTCTCTCTCTCTCCTCATCTCTCTCCGCTCTCCTCCACATCTCTCTCTCCTCTCTCTCTTCACTCTCCTCCCCACATCTCTCTCTCTCCGTCTCTCTCCTCTCTCTCTCCAAATCTCTCCTCCCCACATCTCTCTCTCTCTCTCCAGTCTCTCCTCCCACATCTCTCTCTCTCTCCTCTCTCCCAGTCTCTCCTCCCCAATTCTCTCTCCTCTCTCTCTCATCTCTCTCCCACATCTCTCTCTCTCCCTCCTCTCTCTCTCTCTCTCTCCTCCCAGTCTCTCTCCCCTCTTTCTCTCCCTCTCTCTCTCCAGTTCTCTCCCCACATTCTCTCTCTCTCTCTACTCCAGTCTCTCCTCCCCACATCTCTCTCTCTCTTCTCTCTCTCTCCCTCTCTCTCTCCAGTCTCTCCTCCCCACATCTCTCTCTCCCTTCTCTCTCTCCAGTCTCTCCTCCCACATCTCTCTCTCTCTCCCTCTCTTTCTCCAGTCTCTCCTCCCCACATCTCTCTCTCTCTCTCGTCTCTCTCCTCTCTCTCAGTCTCACCTCCCCACATCTCTCTCTCTCTCTCTCTCTCTCTCTCTCCAGTCTCTCCTCCCCACATCTCTCTCTCTCTCTCTCTCTCTCTCTCTCTCTCTCTCTCTCTCCAGTCTCTCCTCCCCAATCTTTCTCTCCCTCTCTCTCCAGTCTCTCCTCCCTACATCTCTCTCTCTCTCTCTCTCTCTCTTCTTTCTCTCTCTCTCCAGTCTCTCCTCCCCACATCTCTCTCTCTCTCTCTCTCTCTCCAGTTTCTCCTCCCCACATCTCTCTCTCTCTCACTCCAGTCTCTGCTCCCCCATCTCTCTCTCTCTCTTCTCTCTCTCTCCATCCTCCTCCCACATATCTCTCTCTCCTCTCTTCTCCTCTCTCTCTCTCTCCAGTCTCTCCTCCCACATCTCTCTCTCTCTATCTATCTCTCTCTCTCTCAGTCTCTCCTCCCACATTTCTCTCTCTCTCTCTCTCTCTCTCTCCAGTCTCTCCTCCCCACATCTCTCTCTCTCTCTTCTATCCCTCTCTCTCTCCAGTCTCTCCTCCCACATCTCTCTCCTCTCTCTCTCTCTCCTTCTCTCTCTCTCTCCAGTCTCTCCTCCCCACATCTCTCTCCCTCTCTTTCTCTCCAGTCTCTCCTCCCCACATCTCTCTCTCTCTCCCTCTCTCTCTCCTCCCCCTCTCTCTCGCTCCTCCCCACATCTCTCTCTCTCTCCAGTCTCTCCTCCCCACATCTCTCTCTCTCTCTCTATCTCTCTCTCTCTATCTCTCTCTCTTCCTCTCTCTCTCTCTCTCTCTCTCTCTCTCTCTCTCTATCTCTCTCCAGTCTCTCCTCCCCACATCTATCTGTGTGGTGTGTGTGTGTGTGTGTGTGTGTGTGTGTGTGTGTGTGTGTGTGTGTGTGTGTGTGTGTGTGTGTGTGTGTGTGTGTGTGTGTGTGTGTGTGTGTTGTGTGTGTGTAAAAGGTGCATTACAAGCCTTCATTTCCCCTCCTCCCTCCTTCCCCCTACACCGCCATCCCTTGCTCTCCTTCTTTGAAAACAACAACAACAACAACAACAACAACAATCACTTTCTGCTCTCTCTCTTTTTTCTCTCCTGCTCTTGTTTCACACTTTTTGAATTTCTGTTTCGATTTGTCCTCTTTAGTTTGTTTGCTCACTTTATAGAACTACCTCATCAGATCCTTTCACTCCATCTCTGTCTGATGACACGATATAGAACTACCTCATCAGATCCTTTCACTCCATCTCTGTCTGATGAAACGAAGTGAAGAATTGCTTACTGTCTTCTGTGTTGATGCTGGTGGTGTTACGTTGGTGTCTTTGGGGTTATTGGATGCAGGTGGTGATAGAGGTCCTGTTGTGTTGGTGTCTTTGGGGTTA
>CM031617.1:2242819-2260069 GCA_018398815.1 Conus ventricosus
TTGGATGCAGGTGGTGATAGAGGTCCTGTTGTGTTGGTGCCTTTGGGGTTATTGGATGCAGGTGGTGATAGAGGACCTGATGTGTTGGTGTTGATAGAGGTCCTGATGTGTTGGTGTTGATAGAGGTCCTGTTGTGTTGGTGTCTTTGGGGTTATTGGATGCAGGTGTTGATAGAGGTCCTGTTGTGTTGGTGTTGATAGAGGTCCTGTTGTGTTGGTGTTGATAGAGGTCCTGTTGTGTTGGTGTCTTTGGGGTTAGTGGATGCAGGTGTTGATAGAGGTCCTGTTGTGTTGGTGTCTTTGGGGTTATTGGATGCAGGTGGTGATAGAGGTCCTGTTGTGTTGGTGTTGTTAGAGGTCCGATTGTGTTGGTGTTGATAGAGGTCCTGTTGTGTTGGTGTTGATAGAGGTCCTGTTGTCTTTGGGGTTATTGGATGCAGGTGGTGATAGAGGTCCTGATGTGTTGGTGTCTTTGGGGTTATTGGATGCAGGTGGTGATAGAGGTCCTGTTGTGTTGGTGTCTTTGGGGTTATTGGATGCAGGTGGTGATAGAGGTCCTGTTGTGTTGGTGTCTTTGGGGTTATTGGATGCAGGTGTTGATAGAGGTCCTGTTGTGTTGGTGTCTTTGGGGTTATTGGATGCAGGTGGTGATAGAGGTCCTGATGTGTTGGTGTCTTTGGGGTTATTGGATGCAGGTGTTGATAGAGGTCCTGATGTGTTGGTGTCTTTGGGGTTATTGGATGCAGGTGTTGATAGAGGTCCTGATGTATTGGTGTCTTTGGGGTTATTGGATGCAGGTGTTGATAGAGGTCCTGATGTGTTGGTGTCTTTGGGGTTATTGGATGCAGGTGGTGATAAAGGTCCTATTGTGTTGGTGTCTTTGGGGTTATTGGATGCAGGTGGTGATAAAGGTCCTGTTGTGTTGGTGTCTTTGGGGTTATTGGATGCAGGTGGTGATAAAGGTCCTATTGTGTTGGTGTCTTTGGGGTTATTGGATGCAGGTGTTGATAGAGGTCCTGTTGTGTTGGTGTTGATAAAGGTCCTGTTGTGTTGGTGTCTTTGGGGTTATTGGATGCAGGTGGTGATAGAGGTCCTATTGTGTTGGTGTCTTTGGGGTTATTGGATGCAGGTGGTGATAGAGGTCCTGATGTGTTGGTGTCTTTGGGGTTATTGGATGCAGGTGGTGATAGAGGTCCTGATGTGTTGGTGTCTTTGGGGTTATTGGATGCAGGTGGTGATAGAGGTCCTATTGTGTTGGTGTCTTTGGGGTTATTGGATGCAGGTGGTGATAGAGGTCCTGATGTGTTGGTGTCTTTGGGGTTATTGGATGCAGGTGGTGATAGAGGTCCTGATGTGTTGGTGTCTTTGGGGTTATTGGATGCAGGTGGTGATAGAGGTCCTGATGTGTTGGTGTCTTTGGGGTTATTGGATGCAGGTGGTGATAGAGGTCCTATTGTGTTGGTGTCTTTGGGGTTATTGGATGCAGGTGTTGATAGAGGTCCTATTGTGTTGGTGGCTTTGGGGTTATTGGATGCAGGTGTTGATAAAGGCCCTGTTGTGTTGGTGTCTTTGGGGTTATTGGATGCAGGTGGTGATAAAGGTCCTGTTGTGTTGGTGTCTTTGGGGTTATTGGATGCAGGTGTTGATAGAGGTCCTGTTGTGTTGGTGTTATTAGAGGCCCTGTTGTGTTGGTGTCTTTGGGGTTATTGGATGCAGGTGGTGATAGAGGTCCTGTTGTGTTGGTGTTATTAGAGGCCCTGTTGTGTTGGTGTCTTTGGGGTTATTGGATGCAGGTGGTGATAAAGGTCCTGTTGTGTTGGTGTCTTTGGGGTTATTGGATGCAGGTGTTGATAGAGGTCCTGTTGTGTTGGTGTTATTAGAGGCCCTGGTGTGTTGGTGTCTTTGGGGTTATTGGATGCAGGTGTTGATAAAGGTCCTGTTGTGTTGGTGTCTTTGGGGTTATTGGATGCAGGTGTTGATAGAGGTCCTGTTGTGTTGGTGTTATTAGAGGCCCTGTTGTGTTGGTGTCTTTGGGGTTATTGGATGCAGGTGGTGATAGAGGTCCTGTTGTGTTGGTGTTATTAGAGGCCCTGTTGTCTTGGTGTCTTTGGGGTTATTGGATGCAGGTGGTGATAAAGGTCCTGTTGTGTTGGTGTCTTTGGGGTTATTGGATGCAGGTGTTGATAGAGGTCCTGTTGTGTTGGTGTTATTAGAGGCCCTGTTGTGTTGGTGTCTTTGGGGTTATTGGATGCAGGTGGTGATAAAGGTCCTAATGTGTTGGTGTCTTTGGGGTTATTGGATGCAGGTGGTGATAGAGGTCCTGATGTGTTGGTGTCTTTGGGGTTATTGGATGCAGGTGGTGATAGAGGTCCTGTTTTGTTGGTGTCTTTGGGGTTATTGGATGCAGGTGGTGATAGAGGTCCTGATGTGTTGGTGTCTTTGGGGTTATTGGATGCAGGTGGTGATAAAGGTCCTGTTGTGTTGGTGTCTTTGGGGTTATTGGATGCAGGTATTGCTAGAGGCCCTGTTCTGTTTTTGTTTGTTTACTATTTTTGGGAGTGATCAGGTCTACATCCATCGGTTTTTCTTCAATTCTAGTGTTTATCGGTGTGCGAAGTGCCCATGCTGATGTCAAGGGCATGATTCTGCCCCACAATTGAGAAGAGAGAGTTGGCAGGAGTTAATCCCTCAAACGTGGGATGGAATTTCAAATAGGAGAATCACCAGTGAGAGGAGCTGACCCCAATGCAGCTCCGCCCAAGGGATGGGATCGCAGTGAAGAGTAACAGTGGTAGTCTGTAATATCAGTTATGATGTCTGGCGACTGCGGTCACTCGGCAGACATGTTAGCTGTGGCTGGTCTGGGCAGACTGGTTTAGAAGGCTAATCAGAGTTTGGGAAGACAGCTTTGGAATTCGGCGACACCGTCATTGTTGCTGCCTTGGTGAGGAGGTCTTGAGCCTCCCTGTGACCCTGACTGGTCTGGATGGAGTGGTCTGGAAGACCCATTAGCGGCCGAGGGTGCGGCCCTGAGAGTCTGTGACGCCGCAGTTGGTGTTGTCTTTGCTGAGGAGGGTTTGAGCCTTCAGAGAGGTTCCCCAGGTGAAAGTCGTTGGCGACGGAGTTGATACATGCCGGATTTCGCCCTAGACACGGGGTCTAAAGGGTTTGTCTCGATGTCTGCCTGCGCACTTCAAGATCCAGCCACTTACATGACGGTCGGCCCCGTTGTTTGTCGGGTCGTGTAGGATAGAATGTCAGTTCGAGAGCAGCCTGGCGAAACCGGATTTGGCCTCATTAGACGCTTCTAATGGTTCCACTGTGATTTTCTGCTAGTCTTGAAATGTGAGAGTGCTGTAGATGTTTAGGCCATTCTGGAAAAGACTTCTGGTTTCGACAATTCGTATTTCACACAGATCACACACAAGCATTGACCAGATCACACGCTACCAACACCTGCGAACTTCACATTGAAAGTGGTCGCTATCAACAGGTGTGTGCTGTTCGTACACACTGAAAGAAATTGATAGGACTAGACGATATATTGATCAATCGGGAGACACAGATAAGAAATTCACACACACACACACACACACACACACACACACACACACACACACACACACACATACACACACACACACACACACACACACACACACACACACACACACACACACACACAAGGTTTGTTTTCCCCATTATGATGATACCAAGTGTGAAGACTTTAGAATCAATTTAAAAACAGCTAAACATTTCCAATCTGAACACCCGTGTCGCACACAACCTCTACTTTTGACGTGGCAATAAACCAGGTTCTTGTTCTTGTCCTTGCAACGTTTCCGCGTGTCCCCTCCCCCCCCCCCCCCCCCCCCCTCCCCTGGCGAATCTCCACCCCAGGTTTTTGGCCATCACTCAATGCCGTGTTCCCGTCTGTCTGTCTGCCTGTCTTCTGTGGGCAGCGGGCCTGAAAACAGATGGTGCTGGCGGAATGATAGACTTGACTTGACACAGACATGCACACAGACACATTTCTTGATCTCACTGAATGGCGATAGGTTTTCCATGCATTCGTACTCGCTGACAGTTGGCCCACAAGCTTCGTTCAGAAGACAGCGCCGTGTACTACGTTGTCCTACTTCCTAGCAAAAACGGGGAGAAGTAGGACAAGTAGGAAAAACGAAAGTAGGAAATGAAGAGGATGCAAGAGCAGTAGAAAGCAGGAGAAAAAAAAGAAAGGGGGGGGGGGGGGGGGGAGGAGGTGGGACGCGCAGAAAATAGGAGCAGTAGAAGCATTGAGAAAAGTGGGAAAAGTAGAAAATGTGCAGAAAATGGGAGCGGTATAAAGCATTGAGGAAAGTGGGAAAAGTAGAAAAATGCGCAGAAAAATGGATCGGTATTAAAGCATTGAGGAAAGTGGGAAAAGTAGAAAATGCGCAGAAAATGGGATCGGTAGAAAGCATTGAGGAAAGTGGGAAAAGTAGAAAATGCGCAGAAAATGGGATCGGTATAAAGCATTGAGGAAAGTGGGAAAAGTAGAAAATGCGCAGAAAATGGGATCGGTATAAAGCATTGAGGAAAGTGGGAAAAGTAGAAAAATGCGCAGAAAATGGGATCGGTATAAAGCATTGAGGAAAGTGGGAAAAGTAGAAAATGCGCAGAAAAATGGGATCGGTTTTAAAGCATTGAGGAAAGTGGGAAAAGTAGAAAATGCGCAGAAAATGGGATCGGTATAAAGCATTGAGGAAAGTGGGAAAAGTAGAAAATGCGCAGAAAATGGGATCGGTATAAAGCATTGAGGAAAGTGGGAAAAGTAGAAAATGCGCAGAAAATGGGATCGGTATAAAGCATTGAGGAAAGTGGGAAAAGTAGAAAATGCGCAGAAAATGGGATCGGTAAAAAAGCATTGAGGAAAGTGGGAAAAGTAGAAAATGCGCAGAAAATGGGATCGGTATAAAGCATTGAGGAAAGTGGGAAAAGTAGAAAATGCGCAGAAAGTGGGATCGGTTAAAGCATTGAGGAAAGTGGGGAAAAGTAGAAAATGCGCAGAAAATGGGATCGGTATAAAGCATTGAGGAAAGTGGGAAAAGTAGAAAATGCGCAGAAAATGGGATCGGTATAAAGCATTGAGAAAAGTGGGAAAAGTAGAAAATGCGCAGAAAATGGGATCGGTATAAAGCATTGAGGAAAGTGGGAAAAGTAGAAAATGCGCAGAAAATGGGATCGGTAGAAAGCATGGAGGAAAGCGGGAAAAGTAGAAAATGCGCAGAAAATGGGATCGGTATAAAGCATTGAGAAAAGTGGGAAAAGTAGAAAATGCGCAGAAAATGGGATCGGTATAAAGCATTGAGGAAAGTGGGAAAAGTAGAAAATGCGCAGAAAATGGGATCGGTAGAAAGCATGGAGGAAAGCGGGAAAAGTAGGTGTAATAAAAAAACAATGAGAAAAGGAAAACAATCAAACAAATTGAAAAAAGGAAGGGGGGGGGGGGGGGGGTGTCGTATGAAAAAGATTTTCAAAGTAGAAAAAGTAACACACCCTCCCATCCCCACCCCACCCACCTCCCTCCTCCAGATATGGAGGAAAACAGGATCACAGAGATGGGGAGCGGAAGAGTGAAAGGTGGGGTGTATGTGTGTGTGTGTGTGTGTGTGGGGGGGGGGGGGGGGGGTGGGGGGTTGGGTGGAAAAACAGGTAGAAAAGCAGCAAATAGGAAAAACTAGTGTTGGGCTGAACGATTCTGCAATATCTCCACCAAACTTCCAACTCCCCCTTTTCTTCTACTGATGGTTTGAAACCAGTCACATTTTCGCTCGCTCTCTGCACTGGCGACATTCTTTGGCCAGGAACATACGGGTGGCATGTGAAACACCTTACATAAACACCGCTCTTCAGATGAACATACGGGTGACATGTGAAACACCTTACATAAACACCGCTCTTCAGATGAACAGGAACCTAAACAGTCCATCAGGCCCCCCTTGTCGGCGCATGCGCAATGAAAATATTTCGTTTCGTCATAAAATCGCCGTCAGTCTCAAACGACGGAACTGTCAGCAGCACTTTCTCTTCTTTCTTTCTTTCTTTTTTTCCATTTTGTTGACAGATTTATCTGCACTGAGTGACTTTCATTTTACGCGGTTGTTAATTGGAGTCTTAGTGTCTTTGGCTGAAGACGTTGTTTTGTTTCCTCTGTCAGGAGAGCGAATAGAAAGGACGGCATTCTGGATGATAGATCCGCGCTTTGGAGGTTTGGGTCAGAGTTCGGGGTCACAGTAAAGGTCAAATTGTAACAACTAAGTTTGTACAGATGAAAATCGCCCAGGCTCTGGAAAAAAAAATCATGTTTTGAATGTGAAAAGGATTATTTTATTTTACAGTTTATTGTCAGTGAATTAGTTCAATGCTGTATGTCAGTACAAATAGCAGAATGATGTATGACTCGTGGACTTCTTTCTGTTTCTACGCCATTGGTAAGGCACTAGGATTTGGGAGTGAAAAGTCTAGCAGACGACAGGAAATGAAGAGTCATGTGGATCGTATTGCGTCGAAAGAGAAATGGACATGAGATCTGCCACAGGGTCAGGTATGGTATGGGTCAAAGGCTGAACTGTGCGAGGAATATGTTTTTGCTACTTGCTGATCTGAGAAAAGCCGGTTGCAGCTTTGAGTATAATACAGAAGTCCTAGCGTTTTGGACTTACACTGTAACCATGGACTCGGACATGTACATTTACCCCGCGCTCCATCAGCGGACAACACTTTATGTTTTCGTCTTTGCGATTTGGCCGATGGTCATCTCCATTCTCCCTTCTGGACAACACACTTCGTTGGGCGATACAGTGTCCCCTGTCGTTCTTTCCTTCTTTTCTGCTTTATTTTTTTCTTCTTCTTTGCTTCTTTTCTTCATTCTTTTCTTCTGTCCTTCCATGTTTTCTTCCTTCGCTGTCTCTCTCTCTCTCTCTCTCTCTCTCTCTCTCTCTCTCTCTCTGTCTCTCTCTCTCTCTCTCTCTCTCTCTCATCCCACTGTCTTTCTTTCTTTCTCTTCTTCAGCTTTTTTGTTCTTTGTCCTTTTTTTTTTTTTTTTTTTGTTTTAGTCTTTCTTTCGTCTTTTTTCTTCTTTGATTTCTTCTTTTCTTTTGTTTTTCTCCTCTTTTTCATACTTTCCATTCTTCTTTCTTTCCTTTCATCACTCTTTCTTCTCCTTCATGCTTTCCTTCTTTTTCCACCCATCTTTATTCCTTACTGTTCCTCATATTTTCTTTTTCTTTTCTGTACCCCCCCCCCCCTTCTCTTTCTTCCTTCCTTCTCTTCATTTCTTCCCTGTTTCATTCTTTTCTTCTTTCTTTCTTTGTTTTATCATTCTTTCGTTCTTGTATTCCTCATTAACGTCCTTCCTTCCTTCACTCCTTCCTTCCTTCACTCCTTCTCCCCTCCTTTCCCCCTAGCTACCTAAGCTTACTTTCATTTTAGCGTGTTAGTTTCCTTCCTTCCTTCCTTCCCTCCTTCCTTCCTTCCCTCCTTCCTTCCTTCCTCCTTCTCCCCTCCTTTCCCCTAGCTACCTACTTTCATTTCTAGCGTGTTAGTTTTCTTCCTTCCTTCCTTCCTTCCCTCCTTCCGTCCTTCCCTCCTTCTCCCCTCCTTTCCCCCTAGCTACCTACTTTCATTTCCAGCGTGTTAGTTTTCTTCCTTCTTTCCTTCCTTCGATCTCCGTTCCATCACTTGCTACCTACTTTTAATTTCTGTCTTACCTTTTTTTTTTGTGGCATCAGTTATCGGATCAGTGGAGCACCTACGGCGGTGACTTTTTTTTTTTTTTTTTTTTTTTTCACCTAAGGCCGAAATCCACCTTTTCAATTTTTGGTGCTTCACACTGTCCTCTTCATCTGAAAAAAGAAAAAAGAAAAAAAAGAAACAATTTCCACAACAAGCTTTTTCTTTTTTGTGTGCTTTTTTTCCCCTTTCCAACCAGTCTCTTACACACTATGCACAGTCTGTATGTTCTTTTACAAATGGACATATTCTTGCTGATTTTAATGTTTTGGAAAGTTTGATACAATGTGTCTGGGTTTGTTAATGTTCTAATGTGTGGTGTTTCTGGCACTCTCACACTGATAATGTGCTGTTTATACCAAAAGAACAACACAAATAAAACAAAAGACTTAAACTATTTTCTTTTCTTTCAGTTTTTTACCGAGAGAGAGAGAGAGGAGAGAGAGAGAGAGAGAGAGAGAGGAGAGAGAGAAGAGAGAGAGAGAGAGAGAGTTTTAATTTCAGTTCCTTCGTTTTTTTGCTATCACTACTTTCTTTCCTTTCTTCCTTCGTTTCCTTTTCTTTCGCTCTTTTTGTTCTCACCTGCTCCTGTCGTTTCTCTTCTTCTCCCTTGTATCTTGTTAATCGCCTGAACGTTTTAATTTCTTTCTTTTTTTCATGTTAGGTGCTTTTTTTTTTTCACAGTGAGCTGTCTGTCTTGACATCAAAGCTAGGGTACAGGCATCACCAATCAAACCGAGAAAACCAAACGCTGTGGTTCAGTAGTGATCGTCGCGGACGTTAAACCGGGACTTCTTTTTTTTGAAGGGGGGGGGGGGGGGGGGGTGTTCCAGTCCCCTCAAAGACCTTTTTTGTGTTTTTTTCCCGACTGAATCACCTCCTGAGCACAAACAAGAAAAGACTGGCACAACTAAAGAAAAGACTGGCACAACTACGCGGTCGATTTCATCCACTTCATGGATGCGTCTCTGACAGTGTTGCTCAATTTCCCGACCGACACCGCAAGTGTCTGTTTCTCTCGGGCCTGGTTGACGCCGGGGTGTAATATGAAAGGAAGCGCAACGAGCAGGCCTGCCATGGACACCGGGCCAGAACGGAACGCCAGAGCATCATCTTTATCTTCCTTGCTGATGATCGAGCAGGCCTGCCATGGACACCAGACCAGAACGGAACGCCAGAGCATCATCTTTATCATCCTTGCTGATGATCGGAAGAAAAGGAACAGAACAGTTTCACATTTCTTTGCCCTTCATGCCCTGCTTTCGAAATGACCACAGTTATTATCCCCTCCCTCCCTCCTCTCCCTCCCTCTCTCTCTCTCTCTCTCTCTCTCTCTCTCTCTTCTCTCTCTCTCTCTCTCTCTCTCTCTCTTCACCACGTTTCAGCCACGATGTGAAAGAGTTCAGTGTCCCTGTTGGAGCTGTCTGTGGATGAACGTTTGGAGACATCCTCCAGAGGGGATACTCACGCACTCTGGCTCCGAGACTAGATAATTATTGTCATTAGTGTGGGCAAGGGGGGCGGGGGGGGTGTGTGGGGGGGGGGGGGGGGGGGGGGGGGAGGGAATCACACGCGCGGACGCCATGTGTGTGTATGTGTGTGTGTGTTGTGTGTGTGTGTGTGTGTGTGTGTGTGTGTGTGTGTGTGTGTGTGCGTGCGTGCGTGCGTGCGTGCATGCGTGCGTGTGTGTGTGTGTGTGTGTGTGTGTGTGTGTGTGTGTGTGTGTGTGTGCGTGCGTGCGTGCGTGCGTGCGTACATGAGGCGAGTGTGTGTGTGTGGGGGGGGGGGGGGGGGGGGGGGGGGGGAGAACGCGCGCGTGCACGTATATGTGCGTATGTCCGACCAAACTTAGTGGTAAAAATATGAAACGGGAAAAACCTTTCCAGCCATTCCCTGACACGAAGTGTCACTGAAGGAGAAAACCATGAGTCTCTCAAGACTTCTTTCCAGCCATTCCCTGACACGCAGATGTCACTGAAGGAGAAAACACGAGTCTCCTCAAGACTTCTTTCCAGCCATTCCCTGACACGCAGATGTCACTGAAGGAGAAAACCATGAGTCTCCTCAAGACTTCTTTCCAGCCATTCCCTGACACGCAGATGTCACTGAAGGAGAAAACCATGAGTCTCCTCAAGACTTCTTCGGCAACGTTTTCAATATCGGTACACTGACATTTCTTCTTTTTTTTTTTTAACCAAAAAAGGTGATAAGTTACAGTTATTAATTTGAACATTAATAACAGATATCTTAAACGAGTGTGCAAAATTCAGAACAAATATTAACTTCCATTCAATCAAATCCAGACCATTTCAGGTAAAATCTACCGAGCTGAATAATATCAAAATGTAAAATCTACCGAGCTGAATAATATCAAAAAGGATCGAATCAGATATATTTTGCTTAAAAATACTCAAAACACAAGCTAAGAGTTTGTCTTTTGTGATGAATTCCATGAATGCAGCTGGGAGGAAGTGGCAAATAGAAATAGCCTGACTGTACCCTGAAGACAAATCATGAATAGAAAGCACAGTGTGAATGTTGTTACACAACACAGTCTTTCTTTCTGCCTGTGACTTTCCCCTCCTTTCCTGCTGGACTGCTCTTTTCTTTGTCTGTTTCTTGTCATCGTTGTCATTCCTTTATTCCATCGTTCCTTCATGTCTTTCACATGTCGTTCTTCTTCTTTTGGTGACTTTTGTACCTATACATTTTGTTTCATGTTTGCCTCATTTCTTTCATTCTTGCGTTGTTTCTTGTCTTTTTTCTTTCTTTCTTTTGTTTGTCTTTTCTTTTCTTGTTTCTTTCTTTCTTTCATTCCCTTCTTTTTCTTCTCTTCATCCAACTGTATCTCAGTCCTCTCTCCCTCTTTCACGGTTTCTCTGACTGTCTGTCTGTCTGTCTGTGTATCTCTCACTGTCTCTCTCCGTCTTTGTCTGTCTCTGTCTGTCTGTCTGTTGCCTCTCTCTCTCTGCCCTGTTTTCCTCGCTAAGCAAACAAAGCCAGACATAAAAGAAGAAGAAGGGAAACAAAAAAGAGGTATAGGGGGAGACAATTCCAAAGTACCGGCAGGGGGGCGGCGCGTGTGAGCTAGGTGTCGCTTTACCTACGTCAGTGAGTTGGAACAACTGCGCTCCACTCTGCCTCATTTGCATTAATGACTCTGGCATTGAAGGCGCAGGCGGGCGGGCCTACCTAGGTGCCGGCAGAATACACACCTAACGAGGCATGATGCCACTGCGTGACGGGGGCGATTTGTGCACGTGCGTCACCCGTCATCCATCCTTTGTGCTTTTAACAGTTCTTCTTTGCCTTCACCGCCACCCACCTCTCTCTCTCTCTCTCTCTCTCATCCACCACTCGCCCTTCTTCTCCTCCCCCTCCGTCTCTTCTTTCCTCACCCCCATCTCATGCTTTCCCTCTTTCAATTCTGCTCTCGCAATGCAGTGTGTTTGTTCGTGTGTTTCTCAACTGATGATGATAAGAGTCGAGATCCTTTTGGGGGTTAGAATCACTTAACACGGACTATTTCCGTTCCTGTGATCTTCAGAGAGAAAACACCTGCCGTTCATCGTCATCATCATCATCGTCTCATCATCATCATCTCATCATCATCATCATCGTCGTCGTCGTCGTCGTCGTCGTCATCACCGTCGTCTTCGTCGTCGTCGTCCTCCTCCTATTCATCATCGTCGTCCTCCTCCACCTCTCCACGTCCTCATATTCATCATCATTCATCATCATCACTTCTTGATGTAGGATGTAGTCCATACTGAGTCCCGCAGCAGTATAGAGGTGACCCATAGTCCGTCAGCAGTATAGAGGTGACCATAGTCCTGTCAGCAGTATAGAGGTGACCATAGTCCGTCAGCAGTATTGAGGTGCCCATAGTCCGTCAGCAGTATTGAGGGTGACCCATAGTCCGTCAGCAGTATAGAGGTGACCCATAGTCCGTCAGCAGTAGAGAGGTGACCCATAGTCCGTCAGCAGTATAGAGGTGACCATAGTCCGTCAACAGTATAGAGGTGACCCATAGTCCGTAGGCAGATTAGAGGTGACCCATAGTCCGTCAGCAGTATAGAGGTGACCCATAGTCCGTCAGCAGTATAGAGGTGACCCATAGTCCGTCAGCAGTATAGAGGTGACCATTGTTCGTCAGCAGTATAGAGGTGACCCATAGTCCGTCAGCAGTATTGAGGTGACCATAGTCCGTCAGCAGTATAGAGGTAACCAATAGTCCGTCAGCAGTATAGAGATGGACCTATAGTCCGTCAGCAGCGTGATTGTGACCATAGTCCGTCAGCAGTATAGAGGTGACCCATAGTTCGTCAACAGTATAGAGGTGACCCATAGTCGTGAACTGTATTAGAGATGTCCCATAGTCCGTCAGCAGTGTGAATGTGACCATAGTCCGTCAGCAGTATAGAGGTGACCCATAGTCCGTCAGCAGTGTGAATGTGATCCATAGTCCGTCAGCAGTATAGAGGTGACCTATAGTCCGTCAGCAGTATAGAGGTGACCCATAGTCCGTCAGCAGTACAGAGGTGACCCATAGTCCGTCAGCAGTATAGAGGTGACCAATAGTCCGTCAGCAGTATAGAGATGACCTATTAGTCCGTCAGCAGCGTGAATGTGACCCATAGTCCGTCAGCAGTATAGAGGGACCCATAGTTCGTCAACAGTATTAGAGGTGACCCATTAGTCCGTGAACAGTATAGAGATGACCCATAGTCCGTCAGCAGTGTGAATGTAACCCATTAGTCCGTCAGCAGTATAGAGGTGACCCATAGTCCGTCAGCAGTGTGAATGTGATCCATAGTCCGTCAGCAGTTAGAGGTGACCTATAGTCCGTCAGCAGTATAGAGGTGACCATAGTCCGTCAGCAGTATAGAGGTGACCCATAGTCCGTCAGCAGTATAGAGGTGACCCACAGTCCGTCAGCAGTGTGAATGTGATTCATAGTCCGTCAGCAGTATAGAGGTGACCTATAGTCCGTCAGCAGTGTAGAGGTGACCATCGTCCGTCAGCAGTATAGATGTGACCCATAGTCCGTCAGCAGTGTGAATGTGATCCTAGCCCGTCAGCAGTATACAGGTGACCCATAGTCCGTCAGCAGTATAGAGGTGACCCATAGTCCGTCAGCAGTATAGAGGTGACCCATAGTCCGTCAGCAGTGTGAATGTGACCCATAGTCCATCAGCAGCATAGAGGTGACCCATAGTCCGTCAGCAGTGTGGATGTGACCATAGTCCGTCAGCAGTGTGAATGTGACCCATAGTCCGTCAGAAGGTGTGAATGTGACCCATAGTCCGTCAGCAGTATAGAGGTGACCATAGTCCGTCAGCAGTGTGAATGTGACCCATAGTCGTCAGCAGTGTGGATGTGACCATAGTCCGTCAGCAGTGTGGATGTGACCCATAGTCCGTCAGCAGTATAGAGGTGACCATATTCCGTCAGCAGTGTGAATGTGACCCATTAGTCCGTCAGCAGTGTGAATGTGACCATAGTCCTCCAAAATTCAGCCAGGAAGGTTAGGGGGCGGGTGGAAAACCTCCAAAATTCCCTTCCTCGTCCTGTCCTGATTATAACATTAATATCATCTATACTGACACACCAACATGAAAACTCTGTAAACATAGCCATGATACTGACACATTGACATGAAAACACTGATAAACATAGCTATGATACTGGACACATTGACATGAAAACACTGTAAACATAGCCATGATACTGACACATTGACATGAAAAACTGTAACATAGCCATGTTTACTGACACATTGACATGAAAACACTGTAAACATAGCCATGATACTGACACATTGACATGAAAACTCTGTAAACATAGCTATGATACTGACACATTGACTGAAAAACACTGTAAACATAGCCATGATACTGACACATTGACATGAAAACACTGTAAACATAGCCATGACACTGACACATTGACATGAAAACACTGTAAACATAGCTATGATACTGACACATTGACATGAAAAACACTGTAAACATTAGCCATGATACTGACACATTGACATGAAACACTGTAAACATAGCCATGATACTGACACATTGACATGAAAACACTGTAAACATAGCCATGATACTGACACATTGACATGAAAACACTGTAAACATAGCTATGATACTGACACATTGACATGAAAACACTGTAAACATAGCCATGATACTGACACATTGCATGAAAACACTGTAAACATAGCTATGATACTGACACATTGACATGAAAACACTGTAAACATAGCCATGATACTGACACATTGACATGAAAACACTGTAAACATAGCATGATTACTGACACATTGACATGAAAACACTGTAAACATAGCCATGATACTGACACATTGACATGAAAAACACTGTAAAACTAGCTATGATACTGACCATTGACATGGAAAAACACTGTAAACATAGCCATGATACTGACACATTGACATGAATAACACTGTAAACATAGCTATGATACTGACACACCGACATGAAAACACTGTAAACATAGCCATGATACTGACACATTGACATGAAAACACTGTAAACATTGTCAACCTCGGGTGATGTCGATGGGGAGGGACTAGCGCACAGCCCAAACACACTCACAGCTTGCTTACAATCTCATTCTATATCATGCATCCGTCACATCAAACCACTAGTAAAGTCTATAACTTTCTACACATGATCATAGAACGAAACATCAATGCATATGGAATCAAATGAAATAAAAACATTCTCTCTTTCCTGAAACTTCACAAAAATCATTTATCTAAAACATCATTAACTAACCCGGGTTATAAATAGATTTCTACTTTACCTGGCCAGGTGATCTTAACTATTCACGAATCACTGTCTTTTCCTTTCCTTTTTTTTTCTTTCTTTCCATGTCACTTTCACAACACGACACAACTGCTGGCACTGGTGTTGGTCTGCTGGCACTGGCGTTGGTCTGTGGTTGGACTGCCGATGAAAGTGGCGTGGCCAAGTATGAGGTCGAACCCCCGGTTAAGATAGAACAGTGACTATTCAACATCGATCTGTTCTCCTTTCTTTCTTCCTGCATTAACGCATTGCACTCTCTCTCTCTCTCTCCTAGTCTGCTCTATTTAAATGGACATGGTTGCTTTTCTTTTCCTTTTCTTTTCTTTCTTTTTCTCTTCATTAGTTAGCAACTCTCTCTTTCCACATCTCTCTTTAGTCCTCCCTTTGCAGACTATATCTGGTGCTAATGCTCAAACTTCACTCCTCTCATCTCTCTGCTTTCTCCTGCAGAGACTACACCCCAGAACCTCTCTCTCTCTCTCTGTCTCTCTGTTCGTTCTCCCCCTCGTTCTCCCGTTCTCTCACTCTCACATCCTTCTTATTCCGTTCCGATCTGTCCAAAACGGGCGAGTACCATTGGTCAGTATTTTTACCCTGATACCCGAAGTTATCTCCTCTAATTCCATTGGATATTCAAATCATGACAGTCACGCCTACACGCCTTACTCTCTGTGGTGGTCAATTGGTCATTTAATTGATTAGCTAGATTTCACCCCACCACGCACTATCCTTCCCCCCTTTCCTACTTAACTGGCGCCGTGTGGCTTAACGTGTGGGCACTGGTCAGTGTAAAATTGGCTAGATGAGTCCGGCCCAGGCACTGAGATGCGTTCCGGGCAGACATCGAGGCGTCGGTCAAACAGCTTAGTCTGTTGGGTGGACCGTACCGTCTCGTGAAGCCTCCCCGCTAAGCTTAATTGGCTGGACCCGACCCATGGGCCCGTCTATCTGGCGCCTAGAATGTTTGAGTTGAAGCTTATGTCCGAACAAATTGGCTGGCGACTCCACGAGTTGGGTTGTTTCATTTTTGTCCGTGACAATTTCCCCTTGCAAAAGACCATGCTCGCATTGTCTCAAAACAACGGTACAAAAAAAACACAACGAAATTTGTGACACACAGCTACACGTGCAAAGTTTAAAAAAAATAACTTTACAACCAACGGTTTATAAATTATAAAAATATATCATTAGTGAATACCACTCCAATGAGTTATCATTGACGTGCGCTCTTGCGTTATTTCAATTCATTTTATAACGACCTCTGTGCCCACTTATGCGATTCCCTATCTGCGGATTTGCCATATCTTCTCTTCACAATTTCTTATGAAAAGCACAATATAATATGATCACGATCATGACACTTTACTGAGGAATCTCCATCTCACTTATTGCAAATATGCATCACTACACAAGCGACTGTATGCTCCAAGCATAACTTATCCATGAACAAGTCTCAAAAGAAAATTATGAACAAGTCTCACACAAAAAAAATATGAATCCATAGCCAACTGGGAATGAACCATATCCAATCAACATAACTGTATCAACACATACTATCAACAAAGCACCCGGATTTGTACTGACTTCCTCTGAGTTGCAGCTTGCTAGACTACACGGACTTAATTAGTCAGCTCCGACATTCTGTCGACCTGGAATGTTACTGCACTCGATACCTGTAGGGCTGCAATTGCCATTGCCCAACGCAGCACTCTGCTGTTTTTCAACTGCGCTCCTGCAGGAATTTGAGTGGTTGATGATCCGTCTCTATCACGAACTCTTTCCCATACAAGTATTTGTGGAACTTCTGCACGGCCCACACGACAGCTAACACTCCTTCTCCACCGTTGCGTACCCTTCTTCACACTTTGTCAACTTCCTGCTAGCATATCTCACAGGGAACTCGACCCCTTCATGCTCCTGTAACAATACTGCACCTATCCCACCACCTGATGCATCTGTCCGCAACAAAAATGGTTTGGACATATCTGGTAGCTTCAAGATGGGACGGGAACCTAGTCTTTCCAGCACCGTCTGCAGTGCTTGCTCTGCAGCGTCTGACCATTCGACCACTGCCGGTTTCCCTGCCTTGACCAAATCACTGAGAGGACTCGTGATTGCTGCGAAATTTGGAACAAACTCCCTATAGAACCCAATAAAACCTAGCAGACTCCTGACTTCTTGTTTGGTCTTTGGTCTCTCTGAATTCATCATCTTCTCACCTTTCCCCTTTCTGGCTGCTTTGTGTCGCTTCCGACAACAAAACCTGGAACTCCTACTGTCTAGCCCTTCATACAGTGACACATCCCTGTATGACTCTTCTGGAAACTTAGGCAACAAAATCTCCCTTCTTCTGCTGGGTCTCTTTCACCTCATCAATGATTGCTGCTGCACCTATGTGCTGAGTCTCACGCTGAATATATTTGCAGAGAAATTTCGCATGGAAAAGTTTTGGTTTCCCATTCACATCAATTCGGTAATCCCGACCGACCTTTTCAGTGATGGTGAATGGTCCTTTCCAATGCATCAGCCAGCTTGTTCGTGGGCCCCGGTGGGAAGCGTCCGGGGGTTTTCCCCCCCTAGGGTTTTCCCCCCTTTTTTTTTGTTCTTTTGCCCCCCAGCCCCCTAAATTTCCCCCCGGTTTC
>CM031617.1:2260169-2277669 GCA_018398815.1 Conus ventricosus
GCTACTCCTACTGACAACAAAACTTGTGTTGTCGCGGAGCAAGCGATTGGAACAAAGTATCGAAAGCCAAAAACAAGTTCATGCTTCTAGCATGGCTTGTCCTGAAAATTTCAGTAAACACACACACACACGCACACACACGCGCGCGCGCGCACACACAACACACACACACACACACACACACCACACACACACACACACACACACACACACACATACACACATACACACACACACGCAGGCACGCCGCATGCACACACACACACACACACACACACACACACACACACACAACACCACACACACACACACACGCACGCACGCAGGCACCACGCATGCACCACGCACGCACGCACGCACGCACGCACACACACCACACACACACACCACACACACACACACACACACACACACACACACACGCCACACACGCAACCGCACTCACACGCGCGAGCGCACACACACACACATTACAAACACACACATAACACCACACACACGCACGCAAGCACACACGCATGCACGCACACACACGTGTGTGTGTGTGTGTGTGTGTGTGTGTGTGTGTGTGTGTGTGTGTGTGTGTGTGTGTGCGTGCGTGCGTGCGTGCGTTCGTGCGTGCGTGTGTGCGTGCGTGCGTGCGTGCGTGCGTGTGTGTGTGTATACAGACATACGTACGTACGTATATACACACATATATACATATATACATACATACATACATTCATGCATACATACATACATACATACATACATACATACATACATACATGCATACATACATACATACATACACACATACAAACACACATACATACATACATACATACATACATACATACATACATACATACACACACACACACACATACATACATACATACATACATACATACATACATACATACATACATACATACATACATACATCATAAACGAGCAAACGTAGCTTTCTCTGAGAATAGCCACACCTTTATCTAATTTTCCCACGCCATTTTTTTCCAACTTCAAATCAAAAGAACAATTTTGATATCTTAAAACATGCTTTAAATCAACCCAAACCCTTTTTTCTGTGAAGGGGTTTATACCGTAAAAAATGTCTCTCGCTCTAACGGGGGAGACACTTTTCTTTGTTTGCCTCAACGCTGAAGAAGTAGGGCGAAAACGGACTAAGAGAAAATTTTACTACCTTACCCTAAGGTAACCCGTGAACTGCGTGCAAAGAGAGACGCTGCGGGGCGGAGGCGGGGGCCCAGGGAAACAATAGGATTAGCGACAGGTCAGAAAAGCAATCGTCACAGTCAGACTGAAAAGATTTAAGGAGGAAACGAAAATGTCTGCTTTTACGTTTTGACAGTTTCAAATTCGTCAGGCGGTGAGGGCGAAGAGGAATGGGACTAGAAGAAAAAGAAGAGAAGAGAAAGAGAGCAGTAATGAGAAAAAGAGAGGGAGCGAGACAAGAGAGAGAGAGAGAAGAGGGGAGAGAGAGAGAGAGAGAGAGAGAGAAAACAACAGGAAGATAGCAGCATAGAAAAAAAAAGCAGGGGAAAGTAACTGAGAAAAAAAAAGTAAACGAAAGGAGAGAAGATAAACGAAAAGTTTTTAAAAAAAGAAAAAAAAAAAAAAAAAAAAAAGCAAAAGCAAAAGAAGCTATGAATGAAAAGTGTGTGACCAGATGAAAAACAGCACAAAAGAAACTAACAGAAAGGACGACAACAGCGGAAAAGAAACTAACAGAAAGGACGACAACAGCGGAAAAGAAATAACAGAAAGGACGACAACAGCGGAAAAGAAACTAACAAAAAAGGATGACAACAGCGGAAAGAAACTAACAGAAAGGACGACAACAGCGGAAAAGAAACTAACAGAAAGGACGACAACAGCGGAAAAGAAAACTAACAGAAGGACGACAACAGCGGAAAAGAAACTAACAGAAAGGACGACAACAGCACAAAAGAAACTAACAGAAAGGACGACAACAGCGGAAAAGAACTAAAACAAAGGACGACAAAAGCAAAAGAAACTAAAAGAAAGGACGACAAAAGCACAAAAGGAAACTAAAGAAAGGCCGACAACAGAAAGGGAAAAGAAACTAACAGAAAGGACGACAACAGCGGAAAAGAAACTAAAACAAAGGACGACAAAAGAAAAAAAGAAACTAAAAGAAAGGACGACAAAAGCACAAAAGGAACTGTAAAACCTCGGGTGATGTCGATGGAGGAAGGACTAGCGCACAGCCCAAACACACTCACAGCTTGCTTACAATCTCATTCATGTATCATGCATTCGTCAAAATCAAACCACTAGTAAAGTCTATAACTTTACTACACATGATCATAGAACGAAACATCAATGCATATGGAATCAAATGAAATAAAACATTCTCTCTTTCCTGAACTTCACAAAATCATTTATCTAAAACATCATTAACTAACCCGGGTATAAAATTGATTTCTACTTTACCTGGCCAGGTGTCTTTACTATTCACGAATCACTGTCTTTTTCTTTTCCTTTTTTTTTCTTTTCACTGCACTTTCACAACACGACACAACTGCTGGCATGGTGTTGGTCTGCTTGCACCGGTCAAGCGGGGATTTGCTGGCACCGGTCAGGCTGGACTGCTGGCGTTGGTCAGGTTGGACTGCCGATGAAAGTGGCGCTGGCCAAGTATGAGGTCGAACCCCGGTTCAGATGGAACAGTGACTATCAACATCGATCTGTTCTCCTTTCTTTTTCCCTGCATAAACGCATTGCACTCTCTCTCTCTCTCCTAGTCTGCTCTATTAATGGACATGGTTGCTTTTCTTTTCCTTTTCTTTTCTTTCTTTTTTCTTCATTAGTTAGCAACTCTCTCTTTCCACATCTCTCTTTAGTCCTCCCTTTGCAGGACTATTTTCGGGGGCTAATGCTCAAACTTAAACTCCTCTCATCTTCTGCCTTTCTCCTGCAGAGACTACACCCCAGAACCTCTCTCTCTCTCTCTGTTCTCTGTTCGTTCTCCCCCTCGTTCTGCCGTTCTCTCACTCTCACATCTTTCTTATTCCGTTCCGATCTGTCCAAAAGGGCGAGTACCATTGGTCAGTATTTTACCCTGATACCCGAAGTTATCTCCCTCTTATTCATTGGATATTCAAATCATGACAGTCACGCCTACACGCCTTACTCTCTGTGGTGGTAAAATTTGGGTTTCATTTAATTGATTAGTAGATTTCCCCCCACCACACACTACCCTTTCCCTCTCCCTTTCCTGCTTTAACTGCGATGTCCGACAAACAATGGCGCGGGTTTCCCAAACAAATTGGCTAGATGAGCCTGAGCCAGGCGCTACGACTGTCTCGCTAGACATCGAGGCGTCGGGCAAACCCTGCTTAGTCCGTCTAGCCGGACAGACCGCTCTGTGGAGCCTTCCCCTATGCTTAATTGGCTGGATCCGAACCATGGGCCCGTCTACGTGGCGCCCAGAATATTTGAGTTAGAGCTTATGTCCAAACAAACCGGGAAACCACGACTTGGTTGTTCTTTTTTTGGGACCGTGACAATTTCCCCCTTGCAAAAGACTATGCACCGCATCGTCTCAAAAACCCGGTACAAAAAAAACAACAACCGATTTGCTGACACACAGCTACACTTTGCAAAGTTTGAAAAAATACTTTACAACAAACGGTTTATAAATTATAAAATATATCATTAGGAATACCACTCCAATGAGTTATCATTGACGTGCGCTCTTGCGTTATTTCAATTCATTTTATAACGACCTCTGTGCGCACTTTGCCTTTCCCCCTACCTGCGGATTTGCCATCTCTCCTTTTCACAATTCTTATGAAAAGCACAATATAATATGATCACGATCCATGACACTTCATGTGAATTCTCCATCCTCACTTATTGCAAATAATGCATCACAAACCAAGCGACTGTATGCCCCAAAGCATAACTACATTCACATGAACAAGTCTCACAAAGAAAACTTGAACAAGTCTCACACAAAAAAATATGAACCATAGCAACTGGGAATAAACCCCATACCCAATCAACATAACTGTAATCAACCATATTATCAACAAAGCACCCCCGGATATGATTGCTTCCTCTGAGTTGCAGTTGCTAGACTACACGGCTTTAAATAGTAGCTCCGACATTCTGTCGACCTGGAATGTACTGCACTCGATACCTGTAGGGTTTGCCGTTGCCATTGACCAACACAGAACTCTGCTGTTTTTAAACTGCGCCTCCTGCAGGAATTTGAGTGGTTGATGACAGTCTCTATCACGAACTCTTTCCCATAAAAGTATTTGTGGAATTTCTGCACGGCCACACAACAGCTAAAACTCCTTCTCTACCGTTGGTACCCTTCTTCACATTTTTGTCAACTTCCTGCTAGCATACCTCACAGGGAACTCGACCCTCATGCCCCTGCAACAATTACCGCACAATCCCACCCCCTGATGCATCTGTCCGCAACAAAAATGGTTTGGAACATATCTGGTAGCTTCAAGATGGGACGGGAACCTTGTTTTTTCCAACACCGTTGCGGGTGCTTGCTCTGCAGGTCTGACCACTCGACCACTGCCGGTTTCCCTGCCTTGACCAAATCACTGAGAGGACTCGTGATTGCTGCGAAATTTGGAAAAAAACTCCATAGAACCCAAAAAAACCCTAGCAGACTCCTGACTTCTTTTTTGGTCTTGGTCTCTCTGAATTCATCATCTTTCCACCTTTCCCCTTTCGGGCTGCTTTTTTGTCGCTTCCGACAAAAAAAACCTAGGAACCCCAGGCTTGGAAAACCAACCTGGCACTTTGTTGGTTGGCTGTGAGATTGGTTGTCTCAACCTCTCTAAAACTGCTCCTAGCTGCCTCATATGCTCTCCATGTCTCGGATGCTATCAGAATGTCATCCATGAATTCCCAAGGGCCTTCCAATCCCGTCAATAACTTCCTCATCATCCGAGAGAAGACTGCAGGTGCGTTTGACTATCCCAAAAGAAGTATCGCCACTGGTATAGCCCCATAGGAGTGGAAAATGCTGTGACTTCCTTTGAGTCCTCACTCAGGGCTATTTGCCAGTAACCCTTGCTCAGATCTATCCTGGTGAATATGGCTCTTGCTTGTGGCATTGAGCGAACAGGTCTTCCATGTTCGGTAGACCTCTGCATCGCCCTTGGTGACACTGTTCAGACGTCTGTGTAACACAGAATCGATGCTCCACTGACTTTTTCCTCACTAAGACGACGGGTGCACTATACGATGATTTGGACGGTTCAATCACCCCAAGGTCCAACATCTTTTCTACCTCCTCCTCGATCACTTGCTTGGTGGCTTTATGGGATCGGGTAGGCTTTCACATGTACGGGTTTTTGCGATGTTAACTCCACCGTACATGTCTCTAGAGTTGTCCGCTGGTTTGTCAGTCAGGGACGCCCTATACTGTTCCAGGAGCCCCCAAAATTCCTCCTGTCTCCTACTGTCTAGCCCTTCATACAGTGACACATCCCTGTATGACTCTTCCCCTGGAAACTCAGGGAACAAAATCTCCCCTTCTTCTGCTGGGTCTCCTTCACCTCCATCAATGATTGCTGCTGCGCCTATGTGCTGGGGTCTCACGCTGAATATATTTGCGGAGCAAATTTGCATGGAAAAGTTTTGGATTTCCCCTTCACATCGATTCGGTAGTCTGATCCCACTTTCAATGATGGTGAATGGTCCCTTCCAATGCATCAGCAGCTTGTTGTGATCCGTGGGAAGCGTAAAAGGACTTGATCTCCCACCTTGAGGATTGCTTCCTCACCTTCCTGTCATATTGCTTCTTCTGGACGACCCTAGCCTCTGCAAATCTCTCCCCTTTCGACCTTACATGGGCTCCTCTAGCCTATTGCGTAGGTTTCCACCAAAATATGAAAAAGTGGTTTTTGACCTCTTCTGGGCTCCTGTTCTCCGGACCACAGCTCTTTGAGAATGCACACTGGTCCCCGAACTGTCCGCCCTTTCAGCAGCTCAAATGGCGAAAGCCTGTGCTTTCCTGGGGGCTTCCTGTAGGCGACCCGTGCCGCTGGAATGTAGCGGTCCCCCAAACTGCTTTGGGCCTTTCCTCACAAAAGCTTCTTTAAGATGCCCTTCAGCACACCATTGATCTCTCCACCAAGCCATTGCATTGTGGGTGGTATGGGGTTGTGAGAAGCTGTGTGATCCCTAGCAGCCTGTTGACCCCCTCATCACGCCTGAGGTGAACTGTGACCCCTGTCACTGAGAATTTGTGCTGGGGACCCCACGCGAGAGAAGATGTCTACCAGCCCTTCAGCGACCTGTTGGTATCTAAGCCCTTTTAATGCAACCCCTTCTGGGTATCTGGTCGCGTAGTCCACCAGCGTCAAAACATACTGTGCCCGCCTTTGGAAAAGGGGGGCGGATTGGGGCCCAAACAGATCAACAGCCACTCTCCTGAACGGTGTGTCAATTAAAGGGGGAAAGTTTAAGAGGCGCCCTTTCCCCTTCCCCCCTCTTTTGGTGACCTTTGACACACGTCACATGACATGCAGAAACGCTTGATGTTGCCATTGCCTGGCCAATGAAAGTCATCAAAGATTCGGTCAGCTGTTTTGCTGGTGCCGAGATGACCCGCCATGAGCGACTCGTGACCCACTGACATGACAGTGTCACGATAACCTGCTGGTACTCTAACTGAGTGGTCACCTTACCTGTCTTCCCTTGGTGAACACTCGGTACAACAGCCCGCCTTTCACAAGAAACTCTGTCTCACCCTCTAACCTCCGTTTCTCTCCCCCTTTGCCAACTCCCAAGACTTCACGGCGATGGGTCTTGTTTTCCCGCGCTGCTCTAAACTCATTCAGGCGACACATCTATGCATGACTTCCTTGCCGGAAGACTAAAAGGTTTATCAACCTTTTCCTCCTTCTTGCTCCGTGTCTGAACTGCTGCCCCTGTAGCAGTCAACAACTCAGGATCCCCTGGATCCTTTGCACCTGGAATATTTTCCCAAAGATCAAAATCATGAAGGGGTTTCTCCATCACCAACGCAGACAACTCGCCCGAGAAGTAAGGGGTAGTACTTCTATCTTAGCAACTGGAAACTCCCTCACAGTGCCATCGATTAGAGTACAGGTCTGGATTTGCCCTGTCAAATCCCTTTCTCGACCAGCGTTGTTCGTACTACCCCGCATGAACAACCAGGGGTCTCGTAAAAACTTTTCACCCTCTGCTGGGGCCAATTTCCCCCCTTCTTCACTGGTAACGACCCCTCAGCCTAGTGCCCTCCATCCCTGACACTGACTGCTGTCCAGTGCTAGCCATAGGCTGCACTCCACCCCCTTCAGACTGAATCCCTTTTGGTTCCAAATGCAGGTCGTTTCCCTTGACGACCCTTATCCACCTCTTGCAAGGCTGCTGCTTCTGGAACCTATGCGGGCAATTCCCCCGCCACATGTCCCTTCTTGTGACAAATGAAACACCTAATGTCCCTTTGCCCTTCCTTCTGCCCCACCACTGGTTTGCAGACTTTGCAGAAAAACCCTAGTCTCCTTGCACTCTTCTACCTGTGCCTGGCCCTGTTTCTCCTGCACCTAGTGCCCAGACGTGCTCTCTTTACACCTCTGCGAACTTCAACAACTCCCTGCTGTCTCTGGCTGTCTCTCTTTCAAATGTATGGTTAACTCAGGGCCGCAACCTGACAAAATCTGTTCTTTCATAACTTGTTCTTTCAATTCAGCGAACTCCTTTTTCGTACCACTCAATTCTAACCACTTCTCAAAATAGTGATCTAAACGTGCACCAAAACTGAGTGTACGTCTCACCTGCTTGTAATTTAGCTGGAACGAAATTTCTTCCCGACCCTCCTCTGTGAGGTCAAATCCTTTCATCAATGATTCCTTCACAGCGCCGAAATCAGACTGTTGTTCTGCTGGCAACGCAGTGAAAATTTGTAATGCCTTTCCGTCAGTAAAGCCGACAAAATGACTGCCCACTCTTCTGGAGGCCAACCTGAATGGTCGCAAACGTTTCGAAACGACTGATGTATGCGTCAATCGAATCGGTCCCTTCCGAGAATTTTGGCAACTTGGGTCGGGGAGCGTTTGCTGCGCACAGAGTAACTGGAAACTGAACTCCCATCCTCGGTGGTCTCCCTCTGTATTCTCACTTTTCTTAAATCTAATTGACCTTAATCTTTCCGTTTCCTGCTTCATTCTTTCTGTTTCCTGCGTTTCCCTAGCCTGATTATCATTAGCCTGAATCCTTAAGTTTTCTGTTTCCTGCTTCATTCTTTCTGTTTCCTGCGCCTCCCTTATTCTTTTCTGTTTCCTGCTTCATTCTTTCTGTTTTCCCGCGGCCTCTACTGCGATACGGCTCTTTCCGCTCGTCATTTTCTTTCCATCTTTTGGGTTTGGGTTTTTAACAAATGCTCACAACTCATCTCCTGAGTTTAACCTAAATCACGAGCAACGCTCACAAGTTGTTCATAGGGGTGTTCTTTTCTTCCGCCATTATATCTTTTTTTTTTTTTTTTTTTTTTGAACAAGATTTTATAACAACGGGCAGCCAAACTGGTGGTTACCGACACGAGTGACGTAATAGCACAATCCTTATGAATGATAATATTAGCTTGGGACAACGTAGTTAGTTTTTATAAGACGCCCAGCGCCTGACCCAAACTATGAGAGCGAATTATAGGCAATCTGTGCGAAATAAGTCTCTGGGGCTGAAATGCCAAGCCTAGTATTAACTATCTTGGAAGGGAATGCCAAGCCTAGTAAATTTTAAATATCTTGGGGGAAAATACAGTAAGACCACCCCAGTCTTAGGATTACAATACTTGAATCCCACCCAGCTTCTCTCTGAGAAGTTGAACAATTATAATAAATGGGGCCAGAATATCCTGGCAGGCTCGCCCAATAAATTGTCAACCTCGGGTGATGTCGATGGAGGAAGGACTAGCGCAAGCCCAAACACACTCACAGCTTGCTTACAATCTCATTCATAATCATGCATTTTGTCACATCAAACCACTAGTAAAGTCTATACTTTACTACACATGATCATTTGAACGAAACATCAATGCATATGGAATCAAAAGAAAAAAAAAATTCTCTCTTTCCCGAACTTCACAAAATCATTTATCTAAAACATCATTAACTAACCCGGGTATAAATTAGATTCTACTTTACCTGGCCAGGTGATCTTAATATTCACGAATCACTGTCTTTTTTCTTTTTCCTTTTTTTTTTCTTTTCACTGTCACTTTCACAACACGACACAACTGCTGGCACTGGTGTTGGTCTGCTTGCAAACCCGGTCAAGCTGGACTGCTGGGAAACCCGGGCAGGCTGGACTGCTGGCGTTGGTCAGGTTGGACTGCCGATGAAAGTGGCGTGGCCAAGTATGAGGTCGAACCCCCGGTTCAGTGGAACAGTGACTATCCATCGATCTGTTCTCCTTTCTTTCTTCCTGCATTAACGCATTGCACTCTCTCTCTCTCTCCTAGTCTGCTCTATTAAATGGACATGGTTGCTTTTCTTTTCCTTTTCTTTTCTTTTTTTTCTCTTCATTAGTTAGCAACTCTCTCTTTCCACAAACTCTCTTTAGTTTCCCCCCTTTGCAGACTATATCTGGTGCTAATGCTCAAACTTCACTCCCTCATCTCTCTGGGCCCTTTCTCCTGCAGAGACTACACCCCAGAACCTCTCTCTCTCTCTCTGTCTCTCTGTTCGTTTCTCCCCCTCGTTCTGCCGTTCTCTCACTCTACATCCTTCTTATTCCGTTCCGATCTGTCCCAAAAAGGGCGGTACCCTTGGTCAGTATTTTTACCCCCGAACCGAAGTTATCTCCCTCTAATTCCATTGGATATTCAAATCATGACAGTCACGCCTACACGCCTTACTCTCTGTGGTGGTCAATTGGTCATTTAATTGATTAGCTAGATTTCCCCCCACCACACATACCTTCTCCCTCTCCCTTTTCCCGCTTTAACCTGCGAAATTCCGACTAACAAAGGCGTGGTTCCACAAATTGGCTAGATGAGCCTGAGCCAGGCGCTACGACTCGTCTCGCTAGACATCGAGGCGTCGGTCAAAGCGCTTAGTCCGTCTAGCTGGACAGGACCGTCTTGTGGAGCCTTCCCCTATGCTTAATTGGCTGGATCCGAAAACCCTGGGCCCCTCTACGTGGCGCCAGATATTTGAGTTAGAGCTTATGTCCAAACAACCTGGACCACGACTTGGTTGTTTTTTTTGACCGTGACGGAACTAAAAGAAAGGGCCCACAACAGCAAGGAAAAGGAACTAAAAGAAAAGGACGATAAAAGCGGAAAAGAAACTAAAACAAAGGACGACAAAGCACAAAAAGAAAAATAAAAGAAAGGACGAGAAAAAGCACAAAAGGAACTAAAAGAAAGGACGACAAAAGCACAAAAAAAAACTAAAAGAAAGGACGACAAAAGCACAAAAGGACTGAAAGAAAGGACGATAAAAGCACAAAAGAAACTAAAAGAAAGGATGACAAAAGCACAAAAGAAACTAAAAGAAAGGACGACAAAAGCACAAAAGAAACTAGAAGAAAGGACGAAAAAAGCACAAAAGACAGTGAAAAGAAGAGACGAAAGCAGAGAAGGTAACAGAATAATCGAAAAACGACAGCAGACCAATAATGGAAAACAACAGAAGGGGAAAGAGACGAAACAGACGGTGAAAGCAGGAAACGAAAGCAAGAGATAACAGCAGATTGGAAAGACAAGTCAACAGCACAGATGATAGAAACGAAAGAGAATAACAGCAGATTGGAAAGACAAGTCAACAGCACAGATGATAGAAACGAAAGAGATAACAGCAATTGGAAAGACAAGTCAACAGCACAGATGTTTAAAACAAAAAGAGATAACAGAAATTGGAAAGACAAGTAAACAGCACAAAAATGAATAGAAACAAAAGAGAAAACCCAGAAATTTTGGGAAAGACAAGCCCAACAGCACAGATGAAAAAAAACGAAAGAGTTTAACACAGTTTTGGAAAAAGACAATCAACACCACAGATGATAAAAACCCGAAAAAGGTAACAGCAGTTTTAAAAGACAAGTAAACCAGCACAGATGAAATAAAACAAAAGAATAACAAAATTTGGGGAAAGATAATCAACAGCACAGAGATAGAAACAAAAAGAAAAAACAGCAGTTTGGAAAGAAAAAGAAACCAGCACAAAATAAAGAAAAAAGAGATAACACAGATTGGAAAACCAAGCCCAACAGCACAGATGATGGGAAAACAAAAAGAGATAACACAAAATTGGAAAGATAATCAACAGCACGGGAAGATAAAACAAAAGAGATAACAGCAGATTGGAAAGATAATAAACCCAGCACAGATGAAGAAACGAAAGAATAACACAGTTTTGAAAGAAAAAAGTCAACAGCACGATGAAAAAACAAAAGAGAAAACAGCAATTGGAAAGTTTAATCAACCCACAAAATGATAAAACGAAAAAGATAACAGAAATTTGGAAAGATAAGTCAACACACAGATGAAAAAAACGAAAGAGATAAAAGAAATTTGGAAAGACAATCAACAAAAACAGATATAGAAAGGGAAAGAGATAACCCAATTGGAAAGAAAATTTAAACAGCACAGATGTTTGAAACAAAAGATAAACAGTTTGGAAAAACAATCAACACCCACAGATGATAGAAACAAAAAGAGAAAAACAGCAATTGAAAACAAGAAACAGAAACAGAGAAAGAAAAAAAAGAAAACGGGCAGTTTGGAAAGATAAGTAAAACAGCACAGATGATAGAAACGAAAGAGATAACAAAATTTGGGAAAGAAAAGTCAACAGCCAAAAGAAAGAAACGAAAGAGATAACACAATTGGAAAGCCCAAGTCAACACAAAAATGAAAAAGAAACGAAAGAGATAACAGAAGATTTAAAGAAAAATTTCAACACAAGATGAAAGAAACGAAAGGGGTTAACACCCAGTTTGGGAAAGACAAACCAACAGAAACCGATGATAAAACAAAAGAGTTTAACAAAATTTTGGGAAAGTTTAAGTCAAAAACACAGAGATAAAAAACAAAGAGGTAACAGCATATTAAAAACCCCTTCAACAGCACAGATATAGAAACAAAGAATAACAGCAGATTGGAAAGAAAATTCAACGCACAGAGATAGAAACAAAGAGAAAACAGCGTTTTTTGAAAGACAAGCCCCAACACACAGATGATAGAAACGAAAGGGGGCCAAAGCAGAGAAACAAAAAGAAAAGCGAAGAAAAGAAAACGCACGAGATTACACGAAAGAAGAACGACAAAAGAAAAGAAAAATTGAAAGAAAAAAAAAAAAGAAAAAGAAAAATTTCAAAAGAAAGTAAAAAGAAAAAAGTTTGGACGAAGAAACAAACCAAATACCTTTTTAAAAAAAAAAAAACAATACAAAAAAAACAGAGTGCCACTAAAAAATTGGAAAACCCACAAGCAACAAGAGGGAATAAAAAGAAAAAAAAAAAAAAAGAAGAAAAAAAAGAAGACACAAGGGAAAAAGGGATAATAAAAAGCCCAACAAGGTAAAGACAGAAAAAAGACCCAAAAAAAAAAAAGCGGAAAAAAAATAAAAAAAAAAAAGAAAGAAGCAAAGCAAAACAAATACACAAAACAAAAAAAAAAGAGAAGAAAGCCAACACAGAAAAAAAAAAGACAAGAAAAAAGAGACAAAAGGGGAAAAGAGGGGGTTTTGTGGGTGTGTGTGTTTGTGTGTGTTGTTGTGTGTGTGTGGTGTGTGTTTTGGGTTTTTGTGTTTTGTGTGTGTGTTTTTTGTTTTTGGTGTGGTGTGGTGGGGTGTGTGTGGTGTTGTGTGTGGGTAGGGTGGGGGGGGGGGGGGGGGGTTTTAAAGAACTTCGAAGGGGAGGGGGAAAAGGGTTGGACAAAAAAATAAGAGGGACAAAAAGGGCAAAAGGGGGATGATGGGGGGGGGGGAAAAGAGAGGAGAGAGAGAAAGAGAAGAGAGATGGGGGGGGGGGGGGGGGGGGGGGGGGAGAGCGGGGAACGGGGACAGGCGGAAAAACCAAAAAAAGTTTCATAAACAACATTTAATGACTTTGAGTTAGCAAAATTTAACATAGGCCCAGAAGGAGAGACAAAAGGGAAAGGGAACAGGATGAATGAAACCCTGGGGAGGCGTCGGGGCGTCAGGGACTTCCCCTCGCCCCACCCCTCTTTAACAAAAAAAAAAAAAAGAAAAAAAAAAAAGCAATGGAAAAAAAAAAATTTCTATTTTTCTTTCTTTTTTTCCCTTAACGTAACGGGGGGTTTTTTGAGACACAGAAGAGAAAAGAGAGAAAAGGGGAGAGAGAGAGAAAAGGAGAGAGGAGAGAGAGAAGAAAGGACAGACAGACAGACAGACAGAGATAGAAAAAAGACAGACGGGCAAAGAACATACAGACAGAGGGACGGGGGGACGGACAGCCCGATTGACTGACCGCTAAAATTTAAACATCATACAGACAAAAAGACAACAGCCCAGAGACAAGGGGGACAAAACACCACACAAAACCCCACACACACACACACACACACACACACACCACACACACCACGCCCCACACGCACGCACGCACGCCCCCAAAACACACACACCCACACACTTTTAAAAACTCAGTCCTCTCTCTCCCTCTCTCTCTCCCCTTCCCTCTCTCCCTTTTCTCCCCTTTCTCTTCCCTTTTCCTCTCTCCCCCCCACCCCCTCCTCTCTCTTCTATCTATTTATGTATACGGGTTGCCCGTGTGGTGGGGTTTTGGGGGGGGGGGTTTTTTTGGTGTTTTTGTGTGTGTGTGTGGTGGGGAAACCAACGTCATGTTTTATGCGCTATTGCCTAGGGGAGAGAAAAAGACAGAAAAAAGAAAAGACAAAGAGACAGAAAAAAACAAGAGAACAAGAAAACCCAGGGCAGCCCGACAGACAAATCACAGACAGAAAAACAACAAATAAACAGAAAACAGACAATAACGAACAAAACCAAAACACAGCCCGACCGAAAAAACAAAAACAGAAAAAGCGAAACACTTTAGCATTTTCCCTCCTTTGGTGAAACGTTCAGGGAACTCGGGGCCGGGGGGAGGGGGGGGGGGGGGGGGGGGGGTGGGGGAGAAGAGACATTATTTAGCGGGCTGGGGGGGGGCAAAAAGGGCATAAAAGAACAGGTTATTTTTCTTGTTTTCGCACTTCACAGCCCCCCCATAAATAAAATAATAATAAAATAATGAATATTTAAATATAGCGCCTATTCTCGCAAAGGGCCCTAAGCTCAAAAGCGCTTTACAATAAAAACACTCGTTTACACAACGGCTGCCTACCTGGGTATGCCGACTGAAGAGCCCCCCAGCTGGCGGCTTAAATTCATCGTTTCCCGTGGGATCCAAATCAAATGTTCAATATCGATCAAATCATTTTCCTTTCTTCCTTCATTCTTCCATTTCTCACCCGGGTGCATGCTATTTTAACGTGTCCCTCCATACCCAAAGGGCCCAAAATGGCCCCTTTTCTTTCCCAAAGTTGGGGATTTGGGGTTTTACTTGTGCAAGAAGTTAAAGCGAGGGGTTTTTACACACGGAACCCCCCGGTTTAAATCTCATTTTGAAGACTGTATGGGGAAAAGGAATCGAACCAAAGTTTAAATTTCCCAGGGGAAAAAACCCCCTGTAAAAAAAAAACCGGGGAAAAGCCCCCCCGGGGGAGGGTTTGAACCCCCAAAACCCCCGGGGTACCAAGATTACGAGTCAAAGGGGCTCTACCCCTGGGGTATACCGGCCCCCTCGTTCCCCCTTTAGACGACTGACGACTGAGGAAACCCGGTTAACTCCCTGAGACTCCCCCCCCCCCCCCCCCACCCCCCCTTCCCAAAACTCCCGGGAGCCACGCGTCCCAAAAATAATGGAAGGTACCACCAAAAGCAAAGCACCCAAAACCCCCCCCCCCCCCCCCTCCCCCCTTTTTCTACTGACTAACAAGCGTTTTTTTGTAAGTTTTAAGGTATGGGAAATGCAAAAGCAAACACATCTCCCCCCCCCCTCCCCCTTTGTCTGACTGATAAAAAAGCTGTTCCCTTTTTAAAAGAAATTTTTGGTATGGTACAACAAAAGCAAAAACACAACCCCAAGCCCCTCCCCCCCCCCCTTTGTCTGACTGAAATAAAAAGCTTTCTTTGAAAAGTTAATAAAGGAAATACACAGCAAAGCACAACAACCGGTCCCCCCCCCCCCCCCCGCCCCCCCACCCCATGCAAACCCCCCTTTTTCTGACGACTAACCCAAAACTGTTCTTTTTATGTTTTTTTTTTGTTTTTTGGGTTTTTGGGACCTTCTGCTTTTCCCTTTTTGTCGTTGTGAAGGTGGTGGGGTGGGTGGTGGTGGGTTGTTGGGGGTTGGGGGTGGTTGGGGGTTGGGAGAGGGGTGGTGGCGGTGGGGGGTGGGGTAGTGGTGGGTTGGGGGGTGAAGGGGGTGTGGTGGTGGGGGGGTTTGGGGGTGGGGTGGTGGTGGGGGGTGGTGGGGATGGTGGTTGGAGGGGGGGGTTTTGGTGTTTATTTAATGAAGCCCAAAGTTTTTGCAGTTTGAAAGAACCCCTGTGCCCAATTTACCCCCCGTCCCTTAACCCTTTTCCTCCCCCTTTTCCCCACCCACCCCCCCCCACTTTACCCAATCCCCACAACCCCCCCCCACCCCCCTCCCCAACTTTCCTCCCTCCCATTACCAAAAATTTTTTACAAAACACACACACACACCACAAAACACCCCACACAACAAACACACGCACCCCACGAAAGCACGCCGCACGCACGCCCCCCCCCGCACGCACGCACACACACACACACACACACACACACACCCCCACACACACACACAACCCCACACACAAAACACACACCACAACCCCCAAAAGACGTTTCACAGGGGATTTCCCACAAAAACCCCCTGGGGGACTTTAAAAAACCCTTTACGACTTTGAATAAAACCCCTCATTTCATTTCAGTTTCAACAAGGAGGCGTCACTGCTTTGGGGCTAGTCCAAAACGCAAAAACCACATCCCTAAGTTTTTTGGGCCAAACAAACCCTGATTTGAAAAACGATTGGGTAAATTAATTTAAAAACAAAGATTTAGACAATTTTAAGAAGAAGGGGCCGGGCTACACTTTAGCGGGTGCTTTACCACCCAAAAAATTAAAAAAAAAAAACCCCAAATCGCGTCAGACCTTGAAGCCTACCTACCATTTTTTTTCTTTGTGTGTGGGGTGTGTGTGTGTTTGTGTGTGGGTGTGTGTGTGTGTGTGGGTGGGGTGTGTGTTTGTGTGTGTAAGGGGGTACACGTGTCTGCATGATGTGGGGCCTCGGCTCATTTTTGCGTTGGGGGCATGTGTGGTGTTGGTGTGTGTGGTGCGTGGGTGTTTGTGGTGTGTGTGTGTGTGTAATTTGGGGTTTGGGGTGACGCCCGTAAACTCATACCGGCTATAAATTTTTCATAACTGGTGTTATGGTGTACTTTGTATTGGGGGGGGTGTGCCATGTGCCGTGTGGGGTGGGATTTTTGCCTTAAAGGGTAGCGTTGTGGCGCGCGGTGTTGGGGGGGGACGGCACTAGCACACATGTGATTTGTGTGTAATGTTAAATGAAAAAAAAGTGTGGGAAAAAGCCAATACAATGGCAAAGCAATGAATAACACCCATGTTGGAGCTTTTTTTTGGGCCAACAACTCATCATGACCAGCCCTAAACAGCGTACAAAAATCCAGCTCACACACAATTAGGGTCCTACTGGGCGTCAATTTAATTTTTCCTCTCCAATGGGCCCCCGACACTGAACGAACAGGGGAAAACACTCAAAGCGAAAAAGAGGCCCCCTGACACGGCCCACCCCCCCGCCATCATCCCTTTTGTCCCCGGGAACCGCCACTTTGGGGGTGCGCCCCAGGAGCCAAGGGGGAAAGACGCTACAGGATTTTTCATCAGGGCAGTCGGGTGGGCGGGACCCCCCAAAATTTCCCCCCATATGAGCCATCACCACTTCCCCCCCAAACCCCCGGGCCCCCCTTCCTCCTGGGTTTTCCCTCCCTTTCCCTCAAACCCCCCCTCCTGAATCCTCCCCCCCCCCCCC
The DNA here is from genome assembly GCA_018398815.1 of Conus ventricosus. Taxonomy (NCBI): domain Eukaryota; kingdom Metazoa; phylum Mollusca; class Gastropoda; order Neogastropoda; family Conidae; genus Conus; species Conus ventricosus. The sequence continues at coordinate 2,277,301 of CM031617.1, forward strand.
CCCTCCGTCTCCAACCCCCTCGGGTCCCCCCCTCACCCCCCTTCCTTCCCTCCCCTCTCCCTCCTCCCGTTCCCTTTTCGTCTCTTCTCACCACGCCCACCATCTCTGTATATATATATATGTGCATGTGTGTGTGTGTGCGTGTGTTGTGTGGTGTGTGTGTGTGTGTTGTGTGTGTGTGTGTGTGTGTGTGTGTGTTGTGTTTTGTGTGTGTGTGTGTGTGTGGGGTGTTGTGTGTGTGTGTGTGTGTGTGTGTGTGTGTCTGTGTGTGCTTGTACGTATGTGTGTGTGTGTGTGTGTGCTTGTGTGTATGTGTGTGTGTGTGTGTGTGTGTGTGTGTGCTTGTGTGTATGTGTGTGTGTGTGTGTG
>CM031617.1:2285169-2292669 GCA_018398815.1 Conus ventricosus
ACTGTTACCGTAAACTGTCTGACCACTGCGATGAATTGTCTGATCACTAATGTGAACTAACCGGCCGCCAAGCTGAACTCTGACCACCATGATGAATCGTCTGATCACTAATGTGAACTATCTGACCGCTATGCTAAGTTTTCTCATCACTATGATAAACTCTCTATCCCAAATGGTAGAATATCTAACCTTTACTGTGAACTATCTGACCCCTCATATGGAGAACTATCTGACCACTGTGTGTGAACTTTGTGCTCACAGCTGTGAAGGCGCTGACCAGTTTTGAACTCGCTGACGACTGTTCCAGAAGGTTTTGTGTTTGTAAACTCATGTTGGAGACAAACAGCTTTTGAGAGGGACGCCATTCCTGCACGCTCTATTGCCATCCCTGCACGCTCTATCGCCATCCTGCACGCTCTATTGATAATGACCCGCCAGCAGAAGCTGACTGCATAAACTACAGAACAGAATAGAACAGAGTGGAATAGAATAGAACAGAATAGAATGGAGAATGATGTAATGCAATCTCGTATGATATACTACAATATAACGTATTGTAATATGGTATGATATAAAATGATATCTGATATGATATCATATCATATGATATATGATATGACAAATCATATGATACATAATACGACATGATACATGATATGATATGATTATGATTTGATATATGATAATTATATGATAAGATATTTAAGAGATGATATATAACATGATATATGATATGATAATTATATGATATGACATGATATGATAGGATTTGATGTGATTTGATGTGATGACACAATACGATATGATACAATATACAATATAACATGACATAACATTACGTAGTACATGTATAATAGAATACAATATAATTTAATGCAGTATAATAACACTTATAGATGTGTTCGTAAATTTCTCCTTCTCAGCTTCCTCTTCACCCCCCCCCTCCCCCTCCCCCTCCCCCCTCCCCCCCCCCCCCCCCCCCCCTTGTCTTCTACCTACCATTTATCCTGTCCGAAAAAAAAAGTAAATTTCCATTCTCATCATCATAGTTATCCATCCTCCTCCTCCTCCTCCTCCTCCTCCATCACCATGAATAAAACAGTCAATGACTAAGCAAATAAATAAAAATAATCCCCTAATCAAATTCTCCCCCCCCCCCCCCCCCCCCCCCCCCCCCCCCCCCCCCCCCATCCCCACCCCGCCAAACAAGAAACAGTACTACCATCTCGGCGTGTTTTTCAAACACTCCGGAACCCTCCAGACAGCGGACAAACCGAAAAAAAAAACCCAGTCAATAACTATATAAATACAGAAAATAACCCCAAATCATATACTGACTTCCATAAAAAAACGCGAAAAATTGAAAGGCTATTTTTCGTGTGAAAAGGGGTGAATATACGATATTGAACCATTGTGGCAAGTTGTTTGGGTCCAAGACTCACGTGCAGTGAAAAAATTGTGTGAGCAACACATCATTTCCGGCATTGGAGGGTCAACAAAAATGGCAAACTGGTTGCTGCATGTGAGGCACGTGCACACCATGCAGAGCAAAGTTAACCAGCGACAAGTACGCAGGCATGCAGCCTTTATAAAGCCGCGCTACAAGGTTCAGATAACGACTTGCCGTCTGAGCGCTACAGAGATGCCAAGACTACGAGCAGAGGAACGCAATCGTGCCCTAGGCCATCTGGAGGCTGGTGTGGATGCCAGGCAGGTCGCCAACATCTTTAACGTCCACATCTCAACCATCTATCGTCTGCAGCACCGCATGCGAGTCACTGGTACCACTGATGATCGTCCCGGCCAGGCCGTCCTCGGGTCACCACACCAAGAGAGGATCGCCCTTTTGTTCGAACCCATCTGCGGGACAGGCGGCAAACAGCCGCTAACACTGCTCGACAGGTGCCTGGGAATCTCCAGCAACGAATCAGCCTCAACACTGTGCGGCGGCGTCTTCAGGAGAACGGGCTGGCATGTAGGCGTCCTCACAGAGGTCCGGTACAGACACCAAGACACCGGCAGGACAGGCTGCAGTGGGCACAAGCCTGAATCAACTGGCGCAGGCAGCAGTGGGGATGCATACTGTTCTCAGATGAGAGCCGTTTTTGTATTGACGTGGCTGACGGTCGTGTCAGAATATGGCGTCGACCTGGTGAACGCTATGCTGACTCCTGTGTGGTAGAGCGGAACCCCTGGGGAGGCCCGAACGTTATGATATGGGGTGCAATTGACATTAACCACGCCATAGGACCAGTCATCTTTCAGAACATTGGTCCTGGTCGAGGACAGGGTGTCAATGCACAGCGCTACATCCACCAGGTGCTCAGACCCCATGTCGTTCCTTTTTTTGCGCAACACCCAAACTGGACATTCCAACAGGACAATGCAAGACCACACACAGCCAGGGCCACCCAGCAATTTCTTCAGCATAACAACGTCAATGTGCTGCCCTGGCCAGCCCTCAGTCCCGATTTAAACCCAATAGAACATTTTTGGGATGAACTTGGCAGACGGTTGGACCTCCTGCGTCCACGACCAGCAACAGCGGCTCAACTTCACCAGGCCATCGTCCATGTGTGGGCTGGTGTGCCAAGGGGACGCATCAACCATCTGGTCCACTCAATGAGCCGCAGGTGTCAAGCAGTTGTCCAATGGTGGCCACACACGGTATTAGGACTTCAAGCTGGTTTGTCACGTGACCTTGGATTTTCCACACAAAGACATATTGCTGATGACATATTCACACTACACTGGTGTAATGAATCAAATCACGTTGAATTCTCGCTTCCACTCTGTACAATTGTGACCAATAAAATTCGCCCCTAACCTTCAGCTTGTTTTGCTTTCGCGTTTTTTATGGAAGTCAGTATATTCCCCCCTCCCCCCCCCACACCCCCCCCCCCCCCCCCCCCCCCCCCAAACAGACAACGGTATTACCATCTTGGTTGTTTTTTAAAACACTCAGGCACCCTCCACACAGACAGCCGACAAACGGAGGGGAAAAAAAAAAAAAAAAAAAAAAAAAAACAACTCCGGAACTCTTCGTCCGAGTCAGTCTCGGGGCGGCCTCCCCCACCCCCAACCCCCACTCCCAACCCCCCCCCCCCCCCCACCCACCCCTCCTCCCCCCACCCTCCCTCATAGCCTCGCTTTCGGTCGAGTCTCGCCGTCTCGAGTCGGGCCAGGTCTCGCGAGAGTGTGAGGCGGAGATGTCCGAGCGTCTCCTCCGCGGCTCCCTGATGAAGTTTAACGCAGTTAGTCCCTCCCCTGACCCCCCGGGCTCTGTCGTCGACATCCGTCACGCGCCCCCTGGCGACCCGGGAAGGGGAGACAAGGCGAGTAGCACTTGGGGTCCTGTAATCAGGTTTCGGACAATCCCGCTCCCTGCCCGAACCTGACGTCTCCGTCTGTAAAGTGTCGGTGCCTGCCCTGTCAGTACCTACAGCACTGAGACTGCCGCCAGCCTTTGGCAGACTGATGGCTGGGACTTGGAATTAGTAGTAGTTTGGTGGGGGGGGGGGGGGGGGGGGGTGGGGGGGAGGGGGGGGGGCAAAGAGTGTAGGGGAAAGGGAGGAAGGGGGGGTAGGAAAGTAGGGGTGGGGGGAGAGAGGGGGAGGTAGAGGGAGAGAGAGAAACAGAGACAGAGAGTAAGAGAGGGGAGGGGGGAGAGAGAGAGAGAGAGAGAGAGAGAGAGAGAGAGAGAGAGAGAGAGAGAGAGAGAGAGAGAGAGACAGACACAGACAGAGATAGAGAGATTGACAGACAGACAGACAGACAGAGACAGACAGACAGACAGACAGACAGACAGACAGAGAGAGAGAGAGAGAGAGAGAGAGAGAGAGAGAGAGGGGAGAGAGAGAGAGAGAGAGAGAGAGAGAGAGAGAATGAGGAGGGGTTGGGGTAGTAGGAAAACGTCAGGTTACCAGACTGATGGGTCTGACGTGAATTGGCAGTATTGGAGAAAGAGACAGTGGTGGGAGTGTGGGTAAGGGGGGGGGGGGGGGGGGGGGGGGGCAACTGGTGGAGGACATACACACTTACAGAGAGAGATGGGGGAGGAGGGTGGGGTGGTGGCATGGTGTGGTGGGGGTCAGGAACGGGAGGGAGAGTGTTTAAAGTCAGATTAACGGACTGATGAGTTTGACGTCAAATTTTTTCCCCGGGACAGAGACACAGAGAGAGTTACAGTACCATGATGTATTCGGAAAGGCCACGGTTCCATTTGAAGGGTGACGGAGTTCACACAACGTCAAGCGTGCAAAGTGTTCATTTCTTTTTCAGACAGAATATTTGTTATTCCAAACACACCATAATGCTTTACTCTACCGCTTGACGAATTGTAAAGGAAGGAAAATAATACGTCTTTTTTTTTTTATTATTCCGTACTGATGTAAGTCAAAGCTGTCTACTAATTTTTTTGAACGGCGTCAAACTCAGAACGGATGTTGAAAGTTCTGAAGCCAAGAAGCAATGGACAGTAAACAAATCACATGGATTGCACTTTCTGTCATCTGTCCAAACAAATGGCACTAACGACTTCCAACATTAGTGTTTATTAATATATATACTGACAGGTGGGCAATGATATCAGACATTTCCAATCTAAACTTTCTTCAAGTAGTTCCAACAAGCTCCACTTCGTCATAGTTGAAAACGATAAACCGATTAAAATCATGCTCGCGCGCGCGCGCGCGCGCGCGCGCACGCACGCCCACACACACACACACACAAAACACACACACACAAGAGAAGAGAGAGAGAGAGAGGGGGAGGAGGGGAGAGGAGAGGGGAGGGGAGGGGAGAAGAGAGAGAGGAGAGAGAGAGAGGGGTGTCACTTTTCATTTCTTCATCATTTATTTACGTAACACTATTTTGAACAACGATAATGACGATGATGATGATGACACAGCGACGGTTTTTTGTATATATCTTTATTGACAGAACCATCGCTTGAGCAGCTACCCATACGTTGTTTTTTGCTGTCGCTGATGTTGCAGTGGTTTATGTTGTTGCGCTGAATGTTGTTTTTTGATGGTGCTGGTGCTGGTGCTGGTGCTGCTGTTGCAGCTGCTCCCGAGACTGTGGATGCCGGGCCCGTGAGTGCGTTGCTTTTCTTCTGCTCAGAGACTGTGGATGCCGGCCAGTGAGTGCGTTGCTTTGCTTTACTGCCAGAGACTGTGGATGGCCGGCCAGTGAGTGCGTTGCTTTGCTTACTGCTCCCGAGACTGTGGGTGCCGCCAGTGAGTGCGTTGCTTTGCTTTACTGCTCAGAGACTGTGGATTTCCGGCCGTGAGTGCGTTGCTTTGCTTTACTGCTCAGAGACTGTGGATGCCGGCCAGTGAGTGCGTTTGCTTTTCTTTTCGCTCAGAGACTGTGGATGCCGGCCAGTGAGTGCGTTGCTTTGCTTTACTGCTCAGAGACTGTGGGTGCCGGCCAGTGAGTGCGTTGCTTTTCTTTACTGCTCAGAGACTGGATGCCGGCCAGTGAGTGCGTTGCTTTGCTTTACAGCTCAGAGACTGTGGATGCCGGGCCCGTGAGTGCGTTGCTTTGCTTTACTGCTCAGAGACTGTGGATGCCGGGCCCGTGAGTGCGTTGCTTTGCTTTACTGCTCAGAGACTGTGGATGCCGGCCAGGAGTGCGTTGCTTTGCTTTACTGCTCAGAGACTGTGGATGCCGGCCAGTGAGTGCGTTGCTTTGCTTTACGCTCAGAGACTGTGGATGCCGGCCAGTGAGTGCGTTGCTTTGCTTTACTGCTCAAGACTGTGGATGCCGGGCCCGTGAGTGCGTTGCTTTGCTTTCTGCTCGGAGACTGTGGATGCCGCCAGTGAGTGCGTTGCTTTGCTTTACTGCTCAGAGACTGTGGATGCCGGCCAGTGAGTGCGTTGCTTGCTTTACTGTCAGAGACTGTGGATGCCGGCCAGTGAGTGCGTTGCTTTGCTTTACAGCTCAGAGACTGTGGATGCCGGCCAGTGAGTGCGTTGCTTTGCTTTAAATGCTCAGAGACTGTGGATGCCCGGGCCCGTGAGTGCATTGCTTTGCTTTACTGCCAGAGACTGTGGATGCCGGCCAGTGAAATGCGTTCCTTTGCTTTACTGCTCAGAGACTGTGGATGCCGGGCCCGTGAGTGCGTTGCTTTGCTTTTCTGCTCAGAGACTGTGGATGCCCGCCAGTGAGTACGTTGCTTTGCTTTAAATGCTCAGAGACTGTGGATTTCCGGCCAGTAGTGCGTTGCTTTGCTTTACTGCTCAGAGACTGTGGATGCCGGCCCAGTGATGCGTTGCTTTGCTTTACTGCTCAGAGACTGTGGATGCCGGCCAGTGAGTGCGTTGCTTTGCTTTACTGCTCAGAGACTGTGGGTGCCCGGGCCCGTGAGTGCGTTGCTTTGCTTTACACTCAGAGACTGTGGATCCGGCCCGTGAGTGCGTTTTCTTTGCTTTACTGCTCAGAGACTGTGGATGCCCGGCCAGTGAGTGCGTTGCTTTGCTTTACAGCTCAGAGATTGTGGATGCCGGCCAGTGAGTGCGTTGCTTTGCTTTACTGCTCAGAGACTGTGGATGCCGGCCAGTGAGTGCGTTGCTTTGCTTTACTGCTCAGAGACGTGGATGCCGCCAGTGAGTGCGTTGCTTTGCTTTACTGCTCAGAGACTGTGGGTGCCGGCCATGAGTGCGTTGCTTTGCTTTACTGCTCAGAGACTGTGGATGGCCGCCAGTGAGTCGTTGCTTTGCTTTACTGCTCAGAGACTGTGGATGCGGCCAGTGAGTGCGTTGCTTTGCTTTACTGCTCAGAGGGCTGTGGATGCCGGCCAGTGAGTGCATTGCTTTTTCTTTACTGCTCAGAGACTGTGGATGCCGGCCAGTGAGTGCGTTGCTTTGCTTTTACTGCTCAGAGACTGTGGATGCCGGCCCGTGAGTGCGTTGCTTTGCTTTACTGCTCAGAGACCCGTGGATGCCGGCCAGTGAGTGCGTTGCTTTGCTTTACAGCTCAAGACTGTGGATGCCGGCCAGTGAGTGCGTTGCTTTGCTTTACTGCTCAGAGACTGTGGATGCCGGCCAGGAGTGCGTTGCTTTGCTTTACTGCTCAGAGACTGTGGATGCCGGGCCCGTGAGTGCGTTGCTTTGCTTTACTGCTCAGAGACTGTGGATGCCGGCCAGTGAGTGCGTTGCTTTGCTTTACTGCTTTAGGGGACGTGGATTGCCGGCCAGTGAGTGCGTTGCTTTGCTTTACTGCTCAGAGATGTGGATGCCGGCCAGTGAGTGCGTTGCTTTGCTTTACTGCTCAGAGACGTGGATGCCGGGCCCGTGAGTGCGTTGCTTTGCTTTACTGCTCAGAGACTGTGGATGCCGGCCCAGTGAGTGCGTTGTTTGCTTTACGCTCAGAGACTGTGGATGCCGGCCAGTGAGTGCGTTGCTTTGCTTTACTGCTCAGAGACTGTGGATGCAGGCCAGTGAGTGCGTTGCTTTGCTTTACTGCTCAGAGACTGTGGATGCCGGCCAGTGAGTG
>CM031617.1:2297669-2301371 GCA_018398815.1 Conus ventricosus
CCTAACAATGGTCACTCTACTTCTCCTACCTCCTCCCAGTCCTAACAATGGTCACCCTACTTCTCCTACCTCATCCCAGTCCTAACAATGCTCACCCTACTTCTTCTACCTCCTCCCAGTCCTAACAATGGTCACCCTACTTCTCCTCCCTCCTCCCAGTCCTAACAATGGTCACCCTACTTCTCCTACCTCCTCCCAGTCCTAACAATGGTCACCCTACTTCTCCTACCTCATCCCAGTCCTAACAATGCTGACCCTACTTCTCCTACCTCCTCCCAGTCCTAACAATGGTCACCCTACTTCTCCTACCTCCTCCCAGTCCTAACATGGTCACCCTACTTCTCCTACCTCATCCCAGTCCTAACAATGGTCACCCTACTTCTCCTACCTCCTCCCAGTCCTAACAATGATCACCCTACTTCTCCTACGTGTTCCAAGGCTGAACAATAGTCACCCTACTTCTCCTACCGTGTTCCCAGTCTGAACAATGGTCACCCTACTTCAGTTCAGTTCAGTGGTTTAAGTTATTTAATGTCTTTTCATCACAGGATGATATTAGACTTTTTTTAAACCCTCCACACTTAACTTATCCCCACATCTGATATATGTATATTTGCATAAGTGAAATACCCTAGTGGTAAACAAAATTGTTGATCTTTATAATAAAAAAAAATTGCAACCTGTGACTGTGAAATAACCATGGCAATTTCAGCAACATATGAATCATATAAGACAGTATTGACATTATCAAAGTTAGTCATCTCAATACCTTTCTCAATTCAAACAAAAGATGATGCACAGAAATGTTTTCTCTGCAGACACAAGTAACACCATGAGAACATTTAGTGTTCCAAGCGTTCAGCCTTAATTTATGAATTAATCTAACAATGTGCCTTGGGCACGATGGCCAAGTAGCCATTTTTTTAAAACTAAAACTCTGCTTATGTATATATTTTTCCATAATTTGGATTAATTCTCAAGAGGATAAATCTAAGGGATTGTGTGATAAATTTTCAGCGTTTCTATTTGCTCCTTCTTTGCAAGACTGTCTGCTATTTCATTCCACTTTATACCACAGTGAGATGGGACCCAACAAAAATCAATTCTTATGCGTAGGGTTATGAAACAATTCAGCAGATGTTTGATTTCAAAATACAAACCTTTTCTAGATTTGCTCCCAACGCTCTGGTGATTGTAAAACAGATTTGGGAGCAACACACAGTAAAATTTGATAGAAAGCAATTGGTGTATCATATATGTAAGTCAAATCCTTCAGTGTTGCATATGATTCTGAGGCAGAGATTGAAACCCCCTTTCCTAAACAATATGATTTCCTGACATTTAAAGTTGGTATTATAAAGCCAGAGCCACTGCCAGAGGATCATTCTAGGTCTCCTGCTTGTTCTCCATCCCCAGTCAAACAAAAGCTGTTTGTGTGTGTGTTTGTTTGTTTGTTTGTTCTGTAACCAAGCGACTGAACCGAAATATTCAACCCTAGCAAAAATAAAACTCGAGAGAAGAGGTGGAAAAAAAATGAAACAATCCACAAAATAGGTAATATACAGAAAACAAAAAATAGAATTCCAACGTCCATCAAACACAGATGGAACCAAACTACACAAAAAAGTTCAAGCAAAACAAACAAAAAGAAGGAAAAAGAAACACGAAACACGCTCCACAGCGCATGAAATGAAGAACTATTCGATGACAATGGACACTACGTTCCACGGGGCCTCTAAACTGCCCATTTGTGGAGCAAATTGCCATTCTCACGCACACCGCGGCCCAATAATGCCGCACAGAGTTGCTTTGATGATGGGTCTGACCTCATGCCGTGGAGTATAAAGGGTTAAGTTTTAGAGCTTACTGTTTTCCCCTTCGAGAGGAGAAGTATGGACGCAGCTGACACATCGGTGGCTGGATGCCTTTGTCATTTGTAGGATTAGTTTGCGTTGTGAGCCGATGTTTGATGACATTATTGTATATCGGGGGGATGATACCCGCTGTGCTTTTCATCAGAATGACAATAAAGACATTTGGGTGAGGGACAACGTTTATGTCTGTCGTTTGAGGCGCGAGCATGCGCGCGCGTGCATGTGTGTGTGTGTGTGTGTGTGTGTGTGTGTGTGTGTGTGTGTGTGTGTGTGTGGTGTGTGTGTGTGTGTGTTTCTGGCGCGCGCGCGTGCACGTGTATGTGTGTGTGTGTGTGTGTGTGTGTGTGTGTGTGCGCGCACTAGCGTGCACACGTGTGTTTATGAATGTGTATGTGTGTGTGTGTGTGTGTGTGTGTGTGTGTGTGTGTGTGTGTGTGTGTGTGTGTGTGTCCCTGGGTATGTGTTTGTGTGTGTATGTGGTGTGTGCGCGTGTGTCTGTGTGCGTGCGTGCGTGCGCGCGCGCGCGTGTGTGTGTGTCTGTGTGTCTGTGTGTGTGTGTGTGTGTGTGTGTGAGAGGGAGAGAGATGGAGTGAGGGAGAGCATGTGTGTGTGTGTGTGTGTGTGTGTGTGTGTGTGTGTGTGTGTGTGTGTGTGTGTGTGTGTGTGTGTGTGTGTGTGCGTGCGAGCGCACTTGCTTGTATGTGAATGTGTTTGCATGTGTATGTTCGTATATGTATCTGTGAGTGAGTGTGTGTGTGTGTGTGTGTGTGTGTGTGTGTGTGTGTGTGTGTGTGTGTGTGTGTGTGTGTGTGTGTGTGTTTGCGCGTACGCGCATGTGTGTATACACGCGGCATCTGCGACGTTTCCAACACCTATTACATTTGCGGCACCACCGTATTTTTGGTTTTCGGTATCTTGCTCGTGTTCTGCGAATGTGTGAGTAAGATCAGGCTGATTTTGAGACACCCGAGCCCTGAGTTAGTCTAAATTTGGGACGAGAGGAACAACGCTAATCTGCCATAACCGACGGCAAAATTCCAAAAAAGAAAAAAGAAACCGCGAGGGTAAAGTACGACACACAGTGTGCGCCAGCATGCAAACTGTAGAGACAAGCGCTCAACTAACCACACCGCTCTTCACATAAGAACATCGTCCAGGGCCAATACTCTCGCTGTCACGTCATCTGAGGAACAGCATGGAGGAGCCAATATTAACAACATCGCCAAACGAATAAAACCAGCACATGACAGGTCAGAGAGGGGTATGTTTTCTTGATGAAAAATATCTGATTTCCGTGTACAAATAATAAAAACAAAACAACCAAACAAACCAACAAACAAAACGAAAAATGCTGCCCAGCTGCTTAATTAAGCTACGCGCGTAAGAACTAATGTTCTAAAACTTTGGGGGGAATGGGAGGTAGGGAGTGGAGAGAGAAGCGTGGGGGTGGGAGTGCTGGAGGGATGGGGGCTGGGGGGGGGGGGGGCTGGGGGCTGGGGGTGGGGGGGAGGCTGGGGGCTGGGGGGAGGGGGGCTGGGGGCTGGGGGAATGGCGGCACGGGGTGGGGGGTGGGGGGGGGTGGGGGGGTGGGGGGGGTGGCACAGAAGGTAAAGCATCGTTTCCTTGAATCCCGTCGCCCCTGGGTGTGTCTGAGTGATTGTGTTGTTATGGTTGTTGGTGTGGGTGGTGTGTGTTTTGTTTTTCCTTTCAGAGTCGGCAGCACATGAACATCCCCCCCTCCAACCCCCCCCCCCCCCCCCCCCCCATCCAAGTCCTCTCGGAGAATACTTGAACCTGAGATCCTTGAAAATGAATGCATGCGTTGGGA
>CM031617.1:2301471-2320634 GCA_018398815.1 Conus ventricosus
AAAAAAAATTAAAAAGAGAAAAGAAAAAAAAAAGAACGACAGAATATTGCAAAAGCACAAAGTCCTGATTTTGCTTCGTTACCTACTAAGCCCCCTAGTCATTGTAAGAATTTAGTCTTCTTCTTCTCTCTCTCTCTCTCTCTCTCTCTCTCTCTCTCTCTCTCTCTCTCTCTCTCTCTGTCTCTTTACCCCTTCCCTCCCTCCCTCCCTCCCTCCCTCCCTCTCTCTCTCTCTCTCTCTGTCTCTCCTTGTCTCTCTGTGCCTATCTCCTCTCTCTCTCTCTCTCTCTCTCTCTCTCTCTCTCTCTCTCTCCTTCCTCTCTCTCTCTCATTGTCTCTGTCTCTCTGTCTCTTTACCCCCCCCTTCCCCCCTCTCTCTCCTTGTCTCTCTGTGTCTGTCTCTCTGCATCTCTGTCTCTCTCCCTTCCCCCTTCTTTCTCTCTCATTGTCTCTGTCTCTCTGTCTCTGTCTCTCTCTCTCTCTTCTCTCCTCTCTCTCTCTCTCTCTCTCTCTCTCTCTCTCTCTCTCATCTTCGGTACCGCTTCAGTAGCTTTACTTTTAAGCCGCTCATGTCGGCTGTCCGTTCACTGCTACACCTGGTCCGTCCCGTGACATCCGTTCACTGCTACACCTGGTCCGTCCCCTTACATCCCTTCACTGCTACACCTGGTTACATCCCTTCACTGCTACACCTGGTCCGTCCCGTGACATCCGTTCACTGCTACACCTGGTCCGTCCCCTTACATCCCTTCACTGCTACACCTGGTCCGTCCCCTTACATCCCTTCACTGCTACACCTGGTTACATCCCTTCACTGCTACACCTGGTTACATCCCTTCACTGCTACACCTGGTCCGTCCCCTTACATCCCTTCACTGCTACACCTGGTTACATCCCTTCACTGCTACACCTGGTTACATCCCTTCACTGCTACACCTGGTTACATCCCTTCACTGCTACACCTGGTCCGTCCCCTTACATCCCTTCACTGCTACACCTGGTTACATCCCTTCACTGCTACACCTGGTTAGATCCCTTCACTGCTACACCTGGTCCGTCCCGTGACATCCCTTCACTGCTACACCTGGTCCGTCCCCTTACATCCCTTCACTGCTACACCTGGTTACATCCCTTCACTGCTACACCTGGTCCGTTACATCCCTTTACTGCTACACCTGGGCCGTGACATCCCTTCACTGCTACACCTGGTTACATCCCTTCACTGCTACACCTGGTTACATCCCTTCACTGCTACACCTGGTTACATCCCTTCACTGCTACACCTGGTCCGTGACATCCCTTCACTGCTACACCTGGTTACATCCCTTCACTGCTACACCTGGTCCGTGACATCCCTTCACTGCTACACCTGGTTACATCCCTTCACTGCTACACCTGGTTACATCCCTTCACTGCTACACCTGGTTACATCCCTTCACTGCTACACCTGGTCCGTGACATCCCTTCACTGCTACACCTGGTTACATCCCTTCACTGCTACACCTGGTTACATCCCTTCACTGCTACACCTGGTTACATCCCTTCACTGCTACACCTGATCCGTCCCGTTACAGTTCTGAGCACACTGCAATGGTAATGGCGAAACTGTATTGGTCACTGAACAATACAATAGCTTTAATAGTCACCTCTCTCTCTCTCTCTCTCTCTCTCTCTCTCTCCCAGCACCGTGTCTCTCGCCCCTTACACAAAGCCTGGCTTTATGGTGGTGGGAGAAAGGTGCGAATGAAATGATTCATTAAGACCGCTAGAGGCCATTTACAAGTGGACACAGCTTGGCCGACAGTTGACGGACGTATCTGCGGCTTTCACACTCAGCTTTCAGAGCCAGCTTGTGTTTCGGTGATGAGAACGTCTTTCATACATCATGGAGCAAACCTGCCGCTGAAACGGCAGCAAAATGTTCGACACACATGGAACCACCTTCCCGTTCCCTCCCTCTCACCCCTTCCCCTTCTCTCGGGTGGTGGCGGTGGTGGTGGGTAGTGGCTTCATTAAGTTCACAGATTAGTGCGAGCTTTTGCAGTTAGTTGGTCAACAATGTGCTCGTGGTGTGTGATCGTTGATACGGGGAAATCAAACGTCCGACCAAGCTGACGAACCGACGCCGTACCATTAAATGCGATGGTTTTGGAGGATATGGGATTGGGGGAGGGGGGGGGGGGGGGTGTTAGAGAGTTGGTGGGGGGAGGAGGGCCTGATGGGTGGGGTGGAAGGGGAGGAGAATGAGAGACGGATGGAGGATGAACCAGCAGTGGGGGAATGAGACTGGGAGAACAGACGGACGGAGAGAGAGAGAGAGAGAGAGAGAGAGAGAGGGGGGGGGGGGTTACATGAGAAAGAAGAACCAGAGAGAGATAGAGAGGGTTCTGTACAAGTGAGAGAGAAGAAGGAAAAACAGAGAGATGGATTTGTATGAGAGAGAGAGAGAGAGAGGTGGGAGGGGAGAGATTTATACAAGAGAGTGAGACAGAGAAAAAACCGAGAGAGAGATTGAGAGGGTTTTATAAGAGAGAACATGTAAATGATATAGCCACTCATAAAAGCGATTCACGTGAGGAACAGCAGTATCGTTTGTATATTAATGCATATTGATATCAAGAAGGGTCTATAAACCTATTAATTTGTATCCATATCAACTATACTACGTAAATATTTCAATTTTCGACGTCGTATTAATGGTAACGCATCTTCTATGAGTCAGATGTACCAACTTCATAAATGTGTTAATCCAGTATCATTATAAGCAAAACGTCATACACAGTTCATATTTCACACTACAGGTGTGACATATGCGAACGTAATGAATTACATTGTTCCAACGACAAGTTCTCACAGTCTAATCCAGAGTTTCCAAGGAAGCTGTGTTGGTGCTTATCGACAAGCAGAGACTACAGATGGAAAGACGGAGGAAACTGGAGGTGATGCGTGTTCCGCCACTGTGAAAAAAAAAAAAAAAGAAGAATTTTTTTTCTGCGCAACAGCAAGATCAAATGCGACTGAGCAACGAATCCATTCAATTTTGAATACGATGTATGGGGCCGGAATAGCTCAGTTGGTAGAGGAGCGCCGAACTCGTGACCCTGGGGTTGCGAGTTCGAATTTTGGTACAGGGGGATTTTTCCCTCGGAGTTAACATTGGTTCTGAATCCATTCCCCATACAGTCCTTCGAATGAGACTATAAACCGAGGTTCCGTGTGTGAACGCACGCATAACATCTTGCACACACGTCAAATCCATCACCAACTTTCGGAAGAGAAGGCCAGTTTGGCCGTTGGTATGGATGACACGTTACACATAGCATGCACCTTCCCCGAAGATGGAGTATGGCTGCCTTAATGGCGGTGTGACGGGTCTCCGACGCTCCCACTCGTTATTAAAATATGATTTTCATATTCAGGGATGCAGGGGTTATAGACAGAAGTATTTACGCTTTCACAACCAAAATGCGCTCTCGCATAGGCACACGCACTCTGTCACTCACATCGGGCCCGCACAAAGGTGACGGGAAACCAATAACATTTCATAGAAAATAATCAACTTTATTTAACTTGACTCCGAGCCCCCACCCGTCACTACACAACACAACTATCTGTATCATACAACAATGTAAACATCATACAGACAATCTCATAAATCGCATCCCCTTTCCTTCAATAACTCTTCATTAACCAGAAAGACAATATTCCACAATTCTGCTTGCACACTTTATAAACTTAAGAACAAATAAAACGTCCGTAACTTGCCAGCATTCCTTGGTTGATCTTCGTTTCTACTCATCCCACTGTGTGACTACGAGCTGAAGCTACCACACTGTTGTGTCCTCCCGATTGGCCAAATCCCAGTTGGGGACACTGGCAACGTAGCTTGAGTCGCACCCTCACACCGAGTCTCCCGGACTCCACCGTACTTCGCCCTCTCCACGGAAAGGGCTCCTGTCGGCCTCTCCACAGGTCTTCTCTGGCTGCAAACACCCTACCGTTGTCTGGCAGCTCCCTGTCTAGGCTCCAACAGGCTAACACGTCTTGCTGTCGACCGTCCCCACACGGGAGACAATTCTTCTCGTCGTCGGCTCCGAGGCTACAGCAACCTCCACTGTCATACGTCCCCACCCAGGAGACAACGAGGCGACAGCTAACCTCTGCTTCACGCTGTATTTTCTTGAGCCCTCAGCAAGACGGGCGAGTTCACTTTCCCTTAAGTGAGTCCCACACTCCCTGGTTTTCAAGCAGCTTATATTCATTCTCAAACAAGAGAGAACCCGAGTTTAACTGGCTCAACCAATGGAATCACGGGCACACACACATCACACGATTTGTACCAATAAATCCCAAGTTATTTTTTATTCCACCAATGGAATCACTAGTCACCTACCCATACACACACACAACAGCTGCTAGCGCTAACCAAGACTTGGGTACCAGTGGTTAATGCATAACCTCCTATTCAAACTCATGTTCGATTCCCGAAGCTACCCATTGTACTAACAGCCTGGACTTCTCTACCAGCCATGACTGATGCTTCAAGTATTTACTACCTCTATAGATAACAAGGTGCGAATCCCTCAATAGGCGAAGCCTTCCATTCATTCCTCAGAACAGGGACAACTGAATGGTCGCTGTACTCTGCCTGCAGGCTGACGGTCACCTACCCGTGACGGTCACCTGACACGATCGCCTTCCCTTCAGGCCCACTGGAGAGCCAGTGAATAGCCAGTGCTCAAAGTGGACACTCTTCTCTACCCAGGACCGGCAGGTCAGCATGTTCTTGTTACTATCCCTCGGACATGCGAAACACTTCCCAGTAACTCTCCCTCCTTCAGTATACGACTCGGGGTATTCCCCTCTGGTGATGCCTGAATTCGCACACTTGAAGAACCCAAGGACTTGCTCTCAACAACAGCAAAACTACCTTAATTTGCCTAAATGCTCGAGAACATTCGGCCGACTCATGACAGGCGGGATAAAAAAACGGTCATACACACAAAACTCCAGTGCCTTTGTTGGGTAGATGGGATTAATACTTGCTTGTCTATACAGGCAGTGTCCGCAGGAGTATCAGCTTGCGTACGCAGAAAGAAAGAAAACAGAATACAATCTATTATATTTTCATGAAATATTTAAAAAAAATTATAACACAAACGCTGACATTCTGTTTTTCCATATCCTTTTTTCTTTTTTTTTTTTTTTTACAAACTGCATGGGAAATAACTCCTTCAGTCCCTATGACCCTGGGCAGAAAACCCGCTTTCTTTTCGCTTAGGAGCCGAGTCAAAGGAGACCAGTTAGATGCGATCGGCTTCAGTGGATGCCTCCCCTCACCCGAGCCTCCCTTCTTGGTGCGTAGGCAACATTTCTGCGGATACAATTTCAAATGCACTCGAGAGAATGTAGACCTCTGCCACAGTCAAACAGATCCTGGATCCCCCAATGATCCGGATTGGCAGCCAAATTCATCGGCTTCGTCCTCGTGTCACATGGCATCCTTCTGCTAAGTTTGGTTAAAACCGGTACAGTAATTTCTGCGTACTCTTGCTGTGAGACAACCAAACAAACCAACAGACGTAGATAACGTCACGTCTTGACGGAGGTGATAAATAAAGTCGACAGCACTTCGATAGGGACTTGGTGAAAGAGGTTATGTACAGAAGAGAATTTGTATCAAGATAGAAATATTGATGAGGGTTCGCACACATACTTTATTCATTTAGTCATTTTTCTTTTCTTTTCTTTTCTTTTTCAAACACACAAATCCCACTATTGCAAAATACCGAAGAATTGATAGTATTTCGTGATATTCAAGCACTTCAGGTGTTCATTTAAGGACAGAAACCACATGTTACATATGCAATTTCAAGATTAAAAACTCTTCTTCTAAGTGAAACTAGAAAGCGTCAGCTTCTGAAAGTTTTTTTTCGACATTTTTCAACCTTTTTTGGAAACTGTGTAATAATTGCTTATAAAGATCAACTGTTCACGTCTAGTTTATTTAGAAATGTGCCTAAAAGATCAACTGTTTACGTCATGCTTGTTTAAAAACAAATTTTATTTCCAACGTTAGAAATATGCCAGGGTCAATGAGTAAAAAAAAAAAAGCCCGTCCCATGTGTGTGTGTGTGTGGTGTGTGTGTGTGTGTGTGTGTGTGTGTGTGTGTGTGTGTGTTAATCGCCATGCGTTTTCGTTTAGAGAGAGAGAGAGAGAGAGAGAGAGAGAGAGAGAGAGAGAGAGAGAGAGAGAGAGAGAGAGAGAGAGAGAGAGAGAGCGTTGTGCACGTGGCCAATGTCTGCTGACAAGGAATTCCTTCAAAATCTGCAGAACGATCGTGCCCAGCCAACAATGGCACGCTTTGTTGGCTTCCCCCCTGCATCTGTTTTAGGCGGCGCCTAAATGCTTTTTTCCTTTCTTTCTTTCTTTCTCTTTTTCTTTCTTTTTTCTCTTATCTCTCTCTCTCTCTCTTCTTCTCTCTTTCTTTTTCTCTTCTTTCTTCTTCTCTCTCTTCTTCTTTCTTTCTTTTTCTTCTTTCTTCTCTCTTCTCTTTCTTTCTTTCTTTCTTTCTTTCTCTTTCTTTCTTTCTTTTCTTTCTTACTTTCCTCCTTTCTCTGTTTTTTTTCTTTCTTTTCTCTCTCTCTTCTTTCTTTCTTTCTTTCTTTCTTATTTCTTTCTTTTCCTTTCTTCCTTCCTGTCTTTCTTTCTTTCTCTGTTTTTTTCTTTCTGTTTCTTTCTTTCTTTCTTTGCTTTCTTTCTTTCTTTCTTTCTTTCATGCAAAAGAAAGCAATAAAAAAAAAAAAAGAACTGACCCGAAAATGGTACACAGGTCCACTCCCACACTGTAATCATGACACTAACTCTTAATTACACTGCTTTGGGGTGTCGGATTGTACGTTGGCGTACTTCTCAATCATTATGAAATCAACCAACTGCTTCATCCGGAGGACCGCTGGTTGTCATGCCAACACAATATACCCCCTCCTTCAGTTACCAATCTGAACCACAGCTCCCACTTTTCATCAAACAAAAGTTATCCAAAGCTGAATATTAGTCGCCTCTTCCCAGTGACTCCCCCCCCCCCTCCTTCCCGCCTCTTCCCCTCCATCCCTACTCCATCCCTCCCGGTCGCCTTGCCCCCCCCCCCCCCCAACCACCCCCCCCCCCCCCCACTGCAATAGAATTTTTGAAAAAAAGAAAGGAAAAAAACAATGAATATTTCATCTGGCAGCGACAGTTACGGCACAGCATGTCACAAGATTACAGTAATCGCCTTCTGGTCCTGCTTATGGTTCTCACCTCATAAACGTTAAAATTCCTTGTGCATGACTCCCAGCCCCACCCCCCTCCCACCCCTCCACCCACCCACTCCCTCCCTCCCCCCCCCCCCACCACCACTACCCCCCCACCATCCCCTACCTCTTTCTGCACACACACACACACACACACACACACACACACACACACACACACACACCACCCCACCTCTTCCTGCATACATAAACCCACACACACCCACACTAACTATCCCCACGTCTTCGTGCACACACACACACACACACACACACACACACACACACACACACACACACACCCCACACCTACCCACTCCTCTCTCCGCTCCCGCCCCCCCCCCCCCCCCCCCCCGCCCCACCCTTCCACCACACCCCACCCCACCCCCACCACCCTTCCCTCCCTATCAATAAAGACCAAAAACACACAGACAAAAACAATGACCGCCTCACCGAACGGATCGGCAGGAGAGCAAAGTGAACAGACCATGGCAGCAAAGGTCGTAGCCCCAAAAGGTGCTAATGCTGCCAACAACAGACACGTACGTTCCGCGGACTTTTCATTAGTCTAAGTCCCTGACTGAAACTGCTGGTGTCCACGTGCGCGTGCGCTTATGGCTGCGCCCGGCCCACGTCCGCCCGGTGGCAATATCGGGAGGGGCAGCCAGTTAAAAAGGCATCGACCTCCTCCTCAACTTCATCGGGAACAGCCGCAGCAGCGGATAAACGCAACCGCTCGCAAGTGCAGCTGCAGCGGTTTGCTGCATATGTTTTATTTGGGGGTAGAGCTGTAGTTGGTGGTGGTGGTGTGGTGGTGGTGGTGTGTGTGTGTGTGTGTGTGTGTGTGTGTGTTGGGTGTGTGTGTGTGTGTGTTTTTGTGTTGTGGTGTTGTTGTGTTGTGTGTGTGTGTGTGTGTTGTTGTGTGTGGTGTGTGTTGTGTGTTGTGTGTTGTTGTTTGTTGTTGTTGTGTTGTGTGTGTGTGGGTTGTGTGTGTGTGTGTGTGTGTGTGTGTGTGTGTGTGTGTGTGTGTGTTGTGTGTGTGTGTGTGTTGTGTTTGTGTTTGTGTGTGTGTGTGTGTGTGTGTGTGTTGTGGTGTGTGTTGTGTTTTGTGTGTGTGTGTGTGTGTGTGTGTGTGTTGTGTGTGTTGTGTGTGTGTGTGTGTGTTGTGTTGTGTTGTGTGTGTGTGTGTGTGTGTGTGTGTGTGTGTGTGTGTGTGTGGTGTGGTTGTGTGTGTGTGTGTGTGTGTAGTGTGTGTGTGTGTGTGTGTTGTGTTTGTTGTGTGTGTGTGTTGGTGTTTTGTGTGTGTGTGTTGTGTGTGTGTGTGTGTGTGTGTGTTGTGTGTGTGTGTGTTGTGTGGTGTTGTTGGTGTGTGTGTGTGGTGTGGTGTGTGTGTGTGTGGTGTGTGTGTGGTGTGTGTTGTGGTTTGTGTTGGGTGTGTGTGTGTGTGTGTGTGTGTGTGTGTGTGGGTGTGTGTGTTGTGTGTGTTGTGTTGTGGGGTGTGGGTGTTGTGGTGTGTTGTGTGTGTGGTGTGGGTGTGTGTGTTGTGTGTTGTGTTGTGTTGTGTGTGTGTGTGTGTGTGTGTGTGTGTGTGTGTGTGTGTGTGTGTGTGTGTGTGTGTGTGTGTGTTGTCACGGACAAAAATAAAACAACCAAAGTCATGGTCCGTCGCCAGCCAGGGTTGTTTGGACATAAGCTCCAACTCAAATATTTGGGCGCAGGCAGACGGCCTCATGTGTCGGGTCCAGCCAATTAACATAGGGAGAGGCTCACGAGGACGTCTGTCAGCCAGACGGACTAAGTAGCTGACGGACGCCTCGATGTCTGGTCAAACGAGTCTCGACGCCCGGATCAGACTCATCCGGCCCAATTTGGGCACAGCAAGGAGGCTAATCCTAATCTTCCACGGAGACAGCATCGGCCCTGTAGACAGTCGGAGTGGCTGACCAACGTCTCAATAGGTCTGGCCAGACCTATTGCAACGTCTGGGCCAGACTCATCCGGCCAATTTGTAGGACCAGTGCCCACAATTAAGCCAGACACCGCCAGCTAAAGTAGGAAGGGGAAGGTAGAGTGTGGTGGGGGTGAATCTAGCTAATTAATTAAATGACCATTGACAACCACAGAGAGCAAGGCAGGTAGATGTGACTGTCGGGATTTACACATCCAATGAAATGAGGGGGGAGGCAACCTCAAGTATAAGGCGCTAAAATACTGACCAATGGTACTCGCCCTTGGACAGATGGGTTTTATGATAAGATAGGAATGCGTGAGTGAGAGGAGGGAGAACGAGGGGAGAGAACGAACAGAGACTAGAGAGGAAGAGGTTCTGGGTGTAAGCTCTGCAGGAGAGAAGAGCAGAGAGATGAGGGGAGGAGAGAAGAGAACCAAGTGGAGGCATTAGCACCAGATAAAGTCTGCAGAGGGAGGACTAAGAAGAGATGTTGAGTGAGAGAGAGAGTTGCTAACTGATGAAGAGAAAAAGAAAGAAAAGGAAAAGAAAAGAAAAGCAACCATGTCCATTTGATAGAGTAGACTAGAAGAAGAGAGAGAGAGAGAGAGAGTGCAATGCGTTAATGCAGGAAGAAAGAAAGGAGAACAGATCGATGTCTAATAGTCACTGTTCCACCTGAACCGGGGTTCGACCTCATACTGGCAGCGCCACTTTCAGCAGCAGTCCAACCTGACCAACGCCAGCGGTCTAAACCTGACCAGTGCCAGCAGTCTAACCTGACCAGTGCCAGCAGTTGTGTTGTGCTTGTGAAAGTGACAGTGAAAAGAAACAAAGAAAAAAAAAAAAAAAGAAAAAGACAGTGATTCGTGAATAGTATAAGATCACCTGGCAGGTAAAGTAGAAATCTATTTATACCGGGTTAGTTAATGATGATTTAGATAAATGGTTTTGTGAAGTTCAAGAAAGAGAGAATGTTTTATTTTGTTTGACTCTATATGCATTGATGTTTGGTTCTATGATCATGTGTAGTAAAGTTATAGACTTTACTAGTGGTTTGATGTGACGAATGCATGATCTATGAATGAGATGTAAGCAAGCTGTGAGTGTGTTTGGGCTGTGCACTAGTCCTTCCTCCACTGACATACACCGAGGTTGACAATTTATTGGCGAGCTTGCCAGGATATTCTGGCCCATTTATTATAATTGTTCAACTTCTCAGAGAGGACGCTGGGTGGGATTCAAGTTTGTAATCCTAAGACAAGGTGTTGTCTACTGTATGTTCCCAAGATAGTTAAATACTAGGCTTGGCATTGCTTCCAAGATAGTTAACACTAGGCTTGGCATTTCAGCCCCAGAGTACTTATTTCGCACAGATTGCCTATAATTCGCTCTCATAGTTGGGTCAGGCGCTAGGCGTCTTATAAAAACTAGTTACGTTGTCCCAAGCTAATATTATCATTCATAGGATTGTGCTATTACGTCACTCGTGTCGGTAACCACCAGTTTGGCTGTCGTAGTAATAAAATCTTGTTAAAAAAAAAAAAAAGGGAGATATAATGGCGGAAGAAAAAAAACCCCCCTATTGAACAACTCGTGAGCGTCGCTCGTGATTTAGGCTACTCGGGAGAAGAGTTGCGAGCATTCGTTGAAAACCAGCAAAAGATGGAAAGGGATGAACGAGCGGAAAGGACGCCGTGTTGCAGTAGAAATAGCATTAGCAGAGCAGGAAAGGGTTAAAGCTAGCGAAACGCAGGAAAACAGAAAGATTAAGGATTCAGGCTAATGCAACGCAGGAAAACAGAAAGATTAACGCAGGAAACAGAAAGACTAAGGATTCAGGCTGAGTTAGAGAGAATAAAAAATACAAAGGGAGACCCCCGAGGATGGCAGCTCAGTTTCCAGTGACCCTGTGCGCAGTTATGCCCACCGCCCAAAAGTTGCCAAAATTCTCTGAAGGAACAGATTCGATTGATGCATACATCAGTCGTTTCGAAACGTTTGCTACCAGTCAGGGTTGGCCTTCAAAAGAGTGGGCAGTCATTTTGTCAGCGCTTATGACGGGTAAGGCATTACAGATTTTCACGGCATTACCAGCAGACCAACAATCTGATTTTGGTGCTGTGAAGGAGTCGTTGATGAAGGGATTTGACCTCACAGAGGAAGGGTTCAGAAAGAAATTTCGATCGGCTAGATTACAAGCAGGGGAAAACGTACACTCAGTTTGGTGCACGTTTAGATCACTATTTTGAAAAGTGGTTAGAGTTGAGTGGTACGAGAAAGGAGTTTGCTGAGTTGAAAGAGCTGGTTATGAAGGAACAGATTTTGTCAGGTTGCGGCCCTGAGTTAACCATACATTTGAAAGAGAGGCAGCCAGAGAACAGCAGGAGAGTTGCTGAAGTTAGCAGAGGTGTATAGAGAGGCACGTTTGGGCACTAAGGTGCAGGAAAAACAGGTGCTAGGCACAGGTGAGAAGAGTGCAAGGAGACTAGGGG
The DNA here is from genome assembly GCA_018398815.1 of Conus ventricosus. Classification (NCBI taxonomy): domain Eukaryota; kingdom Metazoa; phylum Mollusca; class Gastropoda; order Neogastropoda; family Conidae; genus Conus; species Conus ventricosus. The sequence continues at coordinate 2,313,210 of CM031617.1, forward strand.
AGTTTTCTGCACAGTCTGCAAACCCAGTGGTGGGGCAGAAAGGAGGACAAAGGGACAATAGGTGTTTCATTTGTCACAAGAAGGGACATGTGGCGAGGGATTGTCGCATGAGGTTCCAGAAGGCAGCAGCCTTGCAAGAGGTGGATAAGGGTCGCCAAGGGAGACGACCTGCAGTGGAACCAAAAGGGATCCAATCTGAAGAGGGTAGAGTGGCGGCCTATGGCTAGCACTGGACAGCAGTCAGTGTCAGGAATGGAGGGCACTAGGCTGAGTGGTTCGTTACCAGTGGAAGAAGGGTGGATTGGCCAGCAGAGGGTGAAAGTGTTACGAGACACTGGTTGTTCATGTGGTGTAGTCAGAACAACGTGGTCGAGAAAGGGGATTTGACAGGGCAAATCCAGACCTGTACTCTAATCGATGGCACTGTGAGGGAGTTCCCAGTCGCTAAGATAGAAGTACGTCCCCCTTACTTCCCGGCGAGTTGTCTGCGTTGGTGATGGAGAAACCCCTTCATGATTTGATCATCGGAAATATTCCAGGTGCAAGGGATCCAGGGGATCCTGAGTTGTTGATGCTACAGGGGCAGCAGTTCAAACACGGAGCAAGAAGGAGGAAAAGGTTGATAAACCGTTAGTCGTTCCCGCAGGGAAGTCAGGCATAGATGTGTCGCTGATGAGTTTAGGGCAGCGCAGGAACAAGACCCTTCGCTCGTGAAGTCTTGGGAGTTGGCAAGAGGGGGAGAGAAACAGGTGGTTAGAGGAGGTGAGACAGAATTCTTGTGAAAGGCGGGTTGTTGTACCGAGTGTTCACCAAGGGGAAGACAGGTAAGGTGACAACTCAGTTAGAGGTACCAGCATGTTATCGTGACACTGTCATGTCAGTGGGTCACGAGTCGCTCATGGCGGGTCATCTCGGCACCAGCAAAACAGCTGACCGAATCTTTGATGATTTTCACTGGCCAGGAGCAATGGCGGACATAAAGCGTTTCTGCATGTCATGTGACGTGTGTCAAAGGTCAGCCACAAGAGGGGTGAAGAGGAAGGCGCCTCTTAAACATCCCCTTTAATTGACACACCGTTCAGGAGAGTGGCTATTGATCTGATGGGCCCAATCTCGCCCTGTTCCAAAGGTGGGCACAGGTATGAGACATGCAAGGTTGCAAGGGAAGGTTTGCAGGAGGCTAGGGTCGTTCAGAAGAAGCAATATGACAAGAAGGTGAGGAAGCAAATCCTCAAGGAGGGAGATCAAGTCCTGTTACTGCTTCCCACGGATCACAACAAGCTGCTGATGCATTGGAAGGGACCATTCACCATCACTGAAAAGGTCGATCGGGATTACCGAATTGATGTGAATGGGGAAAACCAAAACTTTTCCATGCGAATTTTCTCCGCAAATAGACTGCCCAACATAAGTTAAGGACCAGTGTAAGTTTGAACGCCTGTTTTAAAAATTTCGATAAAATGTGCCAAACTGAATGTATGTGAAAACGGTCTGCATCAAGAGATTGGTAAAAGTCAGGTCTTTCAGACTTGTCATGATTAACCCCGTTTTTCCGCATTGCTTGCGGCACTACGCTTCATCAAAGGTGTCATTTTTCACGGAAAACATCTGCTTTTTGCAGCGCGTGTAGCTGACGACGCAAGTAAGCGCGGGGTGAAAACTGGCTTGCACGTGCATCACATGGTCCTTGTGCACACATTTCACTGAGCAGTTGTGACTTGAAGGGTATTTCAGCTGGCCGTTTTCGCAACCTTTTAACCATGCCAGCTAGACAACGACTGAACGCTGATGAGAGGGGAATGGCGCTTGCATGGTTACAGTCAGGAATCGGATTGAGGGAAATTGGCAGGAGACTTGAAGTATCCCATTCTGTAATTCACAGACTTCAAGAGCGGTTCAATGCCACTGGAACCACATTGGAGAGAATTCGTAATGGACGCCCAAGGGCCACCACAAGACAAGAGGACCGTTACATCGGTCTGTCTGCCCTGAGGGAAAGGTCAGCAACGGCAGAGACATTACGAGGACAGCTGCGTACGGCCACGCACACAAACGTCAGCTCGCAGACAATCCGGAGGCGGCTGCGTGAGCAGGGACTGCGGTCAAGGCGGCCAGCTGTCAGGATCCGCCTCACTGATGAACATCGCCGGCGGCGCCTTGCCTGGTGCCGTGAGCACGTGAGGTGGACAAGGGACCAGTGGGGACGGGTCCTTTTCACCGACGAATCCCGGTTCACCATGTCCTTCCACGATGGTCGAAACCGGGTGTGGAGGCGTGTCGGAGAACGGTTCCTGGACGCCACTATCCAGGAGCATGATCGTTATGGTGGCGGGTCCGTCATGGTCTGGGGAGGCATCAACCTACGAACGAGAACCCCCCTACACCGTGTGGAAGGCAACCTAAACGGAGTCGGCTACAGAGATCGCATTCTTGGGCCGATCGCTCTGCCTGCACTCAATGCAGTGGGCCCAGGAGCGATCTACCAGCACGACAATGCTCCTGCTCACCGAGCTCGTGTCGTCACTGACTTTCTCCAGCAGCGGCAAATGGATACGATGGTCTGGCCCGCTTTATCGCCAGACCTAAACCCCATTGAACACATGTGGGACGTGTTAGGGAGGCGCATTCGGGCAAATCACCCTCCCCCAGCAAACCTAGACAGACTGTTTCAATTCCTTCAAGCAGAGTGGGCTGCAGTTCCGCAAGTGACTCTCCGGAACCTCATTCAGTCTATGAGACGCCGCTGCCAAGACTGCATTGCGGAAAACGGAGGACACACTCGATATTGACATTGAAATGTTCAGTTTGTTTTCATGTGACTTTTGAAGCAGGGGATATGTCGCTTTCTGACCGCCAGTTGTTAAGTTCTGTTCTTTTTTTCAAATGTATTCATTGAATATGGTAGATGAATAGTTCATTAAAATTGAAGAAGGGGAGATTTTGTTGCCTAAGTTTCCAGAAGAGTCATACAGGGATGTGTCACTGTATGAAGGGCTAGACAGTAGGAGTTCCTAGGTTTTGTTCTCGGAGGCGACACAAAGCAGCCAGAAAAGGGAAAGGTGGAGAAGATGATGAATTCAGAGAGACCAAAGACCAAAACAGAAGTCAGGAGTCTGCTAGGTTTTATTGGTTTCTATAGGAGTTTGTTCCAAATTTTGCTGCGATCACGAGTCCTCTCAGTGATTTGGTCAAGGCAGGGAAACCGGCAGTGGTCGAGTGGTCAGACGCTGCAGAGCAAGCACTGCAGACAGTGCTGGAAAGACTAGGTTCCCGTCCCATCTTGAAGCTACCGGATATGTCAAAACCATTTTTGTTGCGGACAGATGCATCAGGCGGTGGAGTAGGTGCAGTATTGTTGCAGGAGCACGAAGGGGTCGAGTTTCCTGTGAAGTATGCCAGCAGGAAGCTGACGAAGTGTAAGAAGGGTACGCAATGGTAGAGAAGGAGTGTTTAGCTGTCGTGTGGGTCGTGCAGAAATTCCACAAATACTTGTATGGGAAAGAGTTCGTGATAGAGACTGATCATCAACCACTCAAATTCCTGCAGGAGGCGCAGTTGAAAAACAGCAGGGTTCTGTGCTGGGCAATGGCACTGCAGCCCTACAGGTACCGAGTGCAGTACATTCCAGGTCGACAGAATGTCGGAGCTGACTATTTAAGCCGTGTAGTCTAGCAAGCTGCAACTCAGAGGAAGTCAGTCATATCCGGGTGCTTTGTTGATAATATGTGTTGATTACAGTTATGTTGAGTGGATATGGGTTCATTCCCAGTTGGCTATGGTTCATATTTTCTGTGTGAGACTTGTTCATATTTTCTTTGTGAGACTTGTTCATGTGAATGTAGTTATGCTTGGAGCATTCAGTCGCTTGTGTAGTGATGCATTATTTGCAATAAGTGAGGATGGAGATTCCTCAGTGAAGTGTCATGGATCGTGATCATATTATATTGTGCTCTTCAAAGTAGTTGTGAAGAGGAGAGATGGCAAATCCGCAGGTAGGGGAATTGCATAGGTGCGCACAGAGGTCGTTATAAAATGAGTCGAAATAACGCAAGAGCGCACGTCAATGATAACTCATTGGGGCAGTATTCACTAATGATATATCTTATAATTTATAAACCGTTTGTTGTAAAGTATTTTTCAAACTTTGCACGTGTAGCTGTGTGTCAGCAAATTCGGTTGTTGTCTTTTTTGTACCGTTGTTTTGAGACAATGCGGAGCATAGTCTTTTGCAAGGGGGAATTGTCACGGACAAAAATAAAACAACCAAAGTCGTGGTCATCGCAGCCAGGTTGTTTGGACATAAGCTCCCCAACTCAAATATTCTGGGGCCAGGAGCTGACAGGCCTCACCTGTGTCTGGTCAAACGAGTCTCGACGCCCGGATCAGATCATCCGCGCCAATTTGGGACAGCAGAGCTAATCCTAATTTCCACGGAGACGCATCGGCCCTGTGACAGTCGGATGGCTGATCCAACGTTCAATAGTCTGGCCGTACTATTGCAAGTTGGCCAGACTCATCGGCCAATTTGTAGACCATGCCCACAATTAAGCCAGACACCGCAGCTAAAGTAGGAAGGGGAAAGTAGAGTGTGGTGGGGATGAATCTAGCTAATTAAATAATGCCATTGACACCACAGAGGCAAGGCAGTAGATGTGACTGTCCAGATTTACACATCCAATGAAATGAGGGGGGAGGCAATCTCAATATAAGGCGTAAAATAGACCAATGGTACTCGCCCTTGGACAGATGGGTTTATGTAAGATAGGAAAGGTGAGTGGAGAGGAGGGGAGAACGAGAGGGAGAGAACGAACAGAGACAGAGAGGAAGAGGTTCTGGGTGTAAGCTCTGCAGGAGAGAAGAGCAGAGAGATGAGGGGAGGAGAGAAGAGAACCAAGTGGAGGCATTAGCACCAGATAAAGTCTGCAGAGGGAGGACTAAGAAGAGATGTTGAGTGAGAGAGAGAGTTGCTAAACTGATGAAGAGAAAAAGAAAGAAAAGGAAAAGAAAAGAAAAGCAACCATGTCCATTTGATAGAGCAGACTAGAAGAGAGAGAGAGAGAGAGAGTGCAATGCGTTAATGCAGGAAGAAAGAAAGGAGAACAGATCGATGTCTAATAGTCACTGTTCCACCTGAACCGGGGTTCGACCTCATACCTGGCAGCGCCACTTTCAGCAGCAGTCCAACCTGACCAACGCCAGCAGTCCAACCTGACCAGTGCCAGCAGTCCAACCTGACCAGTGCCAGCAGTTGTGTTGTGCTTGTGAAAGTGACAGTGAAAAGAAACAAAGAAAAAAAAAAAGAAAAGACAGTGATTCGTGAATAGTTTAAGATCACCTGGCCAGGTAAAGTAGAAATCTATTTATACCGGGTTAGTTAATGATGATTTAGATAAATGGTTTTGTGAAGTTCAAGGAAAGAGAGAATGTTTTATTTTGTTTGACTCTATATGCATTGATGTTTGGTTCTATGATCATGTGTAGTAAAGTTATAAACTTTACTAGTGGTTTGATGTGACGAATGCATGATCTATGAATGAGATTGTAAGCAAGCTGTGAGTGTGTTTGGGCTGTGCGCTAGTCCTTCCTCCACTGACATACCCCGAGGTTGACAGTGTGTGTGTGTGTGTGTGTGTGTGTGTGTGTGTGTGTGTGTGTGTGTGTGTGTGTGTGTGTGTTGTGTTGTGTGTGTGTGTGTGTGTGTGGTGTGTGTGTGTGTGTGTGTGTGTGTGTGTGTGTGTGAATACAGCTGGATGAATCAGTAGCATACACACACGTTTGCCTCTACACGTGCGCGTGGTGGCGTGCATGTATGCTCACACACATACTCTCTCTCTCTCTCTCTCTCTCTCTCTCTCTCTCTCTCTCTCTCTCTCTCTCTCTCTCTCTCTCCTCCCCCCCTCTCTCTCTCTGTCTCTCTCACGCACGCACGCACGCACAAGCCACACGGCGCCTATCACGCTACACACGTACACACATACATGCGGCGCGCGCGCGCACGCCAGCAGGAGAAGAGAGAGAGAGAGAGAGAGAGAGAGAGAGAGAGAGAGAGAGAGAGAGAGAGAGAGAGAGAACGGGGGTAGAGGAGATATGAAGACAAAGGAGGTTTTGGTGAGGCACAAAGAAACCAGAACAGTAAAAATTGTGGAGGTTAAAAAAAAAAGAAGAAAGAAAGGAAAAAAAAGAACGGTTTAGAGAAAGTGAAGAAGGACATTCAGAAGACATACACAGACTACATGAATATAAACGTGAGTATATCAATACCTACAAAGGCTCCCGCTTAGTTGCCTGCCTACTTACCTACCTATCTAGCATACACACATACATACATACATGCATACATACACGCACGGACGCACGCACGCACGCGCACGCACACACACACACACACACACACACACACACACACACACACACACACACACACACTCACACACACACCACACACACACACACACACACACACACACACACACACACACACACACACACACACACACACACATCACGCACCACACACACACACACACACACACACACACACACACACACACACGCACACACACGCACACGCACGCACAGAGAGAGAGAGAGAGAGAGAGAGAGAGAGAGAGAGAGAGAGAGAGAGAGAGAGAGAGAGAGAGACCTTGTTTCACAGCTATTTCTGTTTTGTTTATTTGTTAATGAGCTGATAAGCTTTTGAAGTTCAGTCTTGGTATTTCAGTTCGTTCAGATTTTAACTCAGTCAACTCAGTTCGTTCAGATTTTAACTCAGTCAACTCAGTTCGTTCAGATTTTAACTCAGTCAACTCAGTTCGTTCAGATTTTAACTCAGTCAACTCAGTTCGTTCAGAGTTCAACTTGCCTGCTGTCTGGATGTGGCTTCCGCGGTCAGCTGGCTGTAAACAGCCTGCTTAATACACGTACATAAACACACGTTTGCATACATACATATACATTCCTGCATTCGTAGATTCCTGACATATTTTTGGCAACTCCAGGATCCCAAGATAATAGGTCGCATGTTCCTGATAGATGCCTTGGTCAATTCCAGGATCCGAAGAGAACAGGTTGTACATACATGACAGATGCTTGGTCAATTCCAGGATCCGAAGAGAACAGATTGTACATACATGACAGATGCTTGGTCAAAATTTCCCGGATCCGAAGAGAACAGGTTGTACATACATGACAGATGCTTGGTCAATTCCAGGATCCGGAGAGAATAGGTTGTACATACATGACAGATGCTTGGTCAATTCCAGGATCCGAAGATAACAGGTTGTACATACATGACAGATGCTTGGTCAATTCCAGGATCCGGAGAGAATAGGTTGTACATATATGACAGATGCTTGGTCAATTCCAGGATCCGAAGAGAACAGGATCATGACGGATGCCTGGTAAATCCAGGATCCCAAGATAATA
>CM031617.1:2330734-2350966 GCA_018398815.1 Conus ventricosus
CACACACACACACACACACACACAACACAACACAACACACACACACACACACACACACACAACACACACACACTCTCTCACTCACTCACAACACACACACACACACACACACACACACAGCACACACACACACACACACACATACACACACACACCTCACTCTAGCGGGGCCTAGGCAGACCGAGGCCGGAAGCGGAATTCGGCTAAACGGAACCCTCAGCGACATCATCTTCGCTGCCCGTCACTCCGGTTACTCCTGTCACGTGTCAGGAAGCGCTCAGGAGGCCGATCGGCTCGGAAAAACGAGATCTAATGAGCGACGAGAATCGGTAAACTTCCCCAAATTCCTTTCAGCCTCTCGGCTAATTAATTTCAATCTGCGAGCCAACTCATCACGTCTGCCTTGAGCCAGTGATGGAGGGCTTCCACGGCTGGCCACTGGAGAGAGAGAGAGAGAGAGAGAGAGAGAGAGAGAGAGGCGAGTCACTGAGAGAGAGAGAGAGAGAGAGAGAGAGAGAGAGAGAAGGATGAGAGAGAGAGAGAGTGCGATGAGAGAGAGAGGCGAGTCACAGAGAGAGAGAGAGAGAGAGAGAGAGAGAGAGAGAGAGAGAGAGAGCGGCGGAGAGAGAGAGAGAGAGAGAGAGAGAGAGAGAGAGAGACCATCGACCGCCACTGTTATTCCAGAACGTCTCGGCTGCAACGGACGAAGCCAGGGCGCCACAGAGCAGAAACAGCTTTTCTCTCCCGTTCGTTGGCGTGCTGGCCTGACTGACAGATACACTCTGTCCCTTTAGAGCCCTGAGTCGCCGCCCCCTCCCCCCACCACACACAGGTCACCAACCCACCCACCCACCCCCACCCTATCCTTCTACCCCTCCTTCCCACCCACACGTATACACACACACTTAAACACACCCCAGCTAAAACCAGTGCCAGACACGCGCAAGTGCTCTAAAAAACCCCGCCTCCTCCTGACTAAGCCCCGCCTCTTTAAGCCCCGCCCCGCTTTGCTACTCACGCTGTCACCGTCGCTGGAGTTTGACGGTAGAAGAAATCGAGTGGGATGGGGGAGGGGACGGGAAGGGGGAGGAGTAAGGGGGAAGGGGTTTCGGGCGGGGTAAGGGTGGTGGATGTGGCCATCGGGAGGGGGGGGGGGGGGGGGGGCTAGAGTGGGTTGGAGTTCTTGGGGGATCATCAGAACAGCGCGGCGCGATCGAGACAAGGCTGGAAAGGAAAGTTTGTTTACAAGCAGCGCTAAACCACGACAGCTCCTCCACCCCCCCTCCCACCCCTCCCACTCCCTCCCGCCCTCTCCCACCCTCCCACCACACACCACCAACTCCACCAACTCCTCCTCCTCCTCCCGTGCCCACACACACACAGAGTCACACACACACGCACACCCAGCCCCACACACATAGTACACTCACACAGAGACACACGCACACACACGCACGCACACAAGGCAAGTCGACTTGACGTGAGATGTGACAGTCAGGCTTTTGGCTCCCGAACAAGTGGCAGCGAAAGCTGATGGTGATGATGATGGTGGTGATGATGATGAGCCGGCGAAGGATAATGACTGTTCCACGGGTCTTTACTCCCTGGCCGGCTGTGTGAAACTTGAACAGTGAGCGAGGGACTTGGCCTGCGTTCGGTGGTGCGGTGTGGTGAGGTTGTGTGAGGTAGTAGATGGTGCAAGAACTCACTGCTACGACCTACACCTTAGGATGTGATTGAGCCGTGTGGCTCCGTTCTCGACACCGATCTGTGAGCGGACAATACCACAGGCCGGAGTGGTGTTGGTAGTGTGGCAACCAGCGGTATACATACATACATACGTACCGCATAGGCCTCACAGTTGCTTGGTACCACACGGAATCACTTCTGTCTGGTTGTGTGAGAGTTTGGGGAACTACGGCGTAGGCGGGGACAAACTTTTTCAACTGGTGCCACAGACATTCAAGGGTTTTTTTTGTGTTTGTTTTTGTTTTGTAGTTTTAATTTCCCTCCCGTTTGTTTGAGTTGACTGAATGTCAGAGATCATTAGTCTGTTCTTTCCTTGCGCTGTTCATTTTTTTCTTCCCGTCAACATTTTACTAATTAAAGTGATAATTAGTTCTCCTCGTTTTCGTGAATCGGCTTCGACTGTCAATGACACATAGCTTGTCAGTTGTTTATAGTTATCAACCACCGGCCCATTCCTTCTGGAAAACGACGACCAGTCTTGGCTCAATGACAGAAAACGGTGTGGTGGTGTAGGACGACAGTGTGATCTGGTCAACGTCTGCTGAGTTGGTCAGCGTCTGTTTTGGTCAGTGTGGACTCGGGGAGGGGTACAGAAAGAGCAGGGAGTGAAGAAAAAGACTTCAGTCTGCTGACACAGCGGCTGTAGAACCAGCGGGGACGCAAGGTAGAATTTTTTTTATTGTTTTTATGGTGCGCTGATTTGGTAGAGTGTTTTTCTTGTTGTTTCTGGTGATTGGTGTCCTGGACGTTGTTGCTGTTGAGGGTGATCTGTTGTGTTGAGGTTAGGCAGCAAGCACCACAGTGACCAACACCTGAAGTTAGGGAGGGGTGAGGTATATATAGAAGAGAGGGTCGCTCACTCCTCCGGACCTTAACCTTGTCCTTGACCTTGATTGTCCATGCTGGGCACCATGGCCAGTTTCGGGGCAGGGCGCGACTCGCCCAGCCCTCTGCCCCTGGCCTTGACCTTGGCGCCGGTGGAGGGACGCGGCCACCCCCTGCACCCCAACCCCTTCCTCCGGCACCCGCACAGTCTCCTGCACGGCCATGCCGTCGCCCACAGCTACGCCGACCCCATCCGACGTCTGGCGCTGGCCCGCCTCCCTCCTCCCAGAACCCCGGCCTCCTCGGGCACCAACCCCAAGCCCTTCACCTCCTTCTGCATCAAGGACATCCTGGGCGCGGAGTCGGACCGCGACGGAGAGGAATCCAGCTCGTCTTCCTCCAGACCCTCCGACAGCGCCTCGGCGTCTTCCTCCGTCTCCTCCCCGCCGAACAAGCCCGGTTCTTCTTCAAGGAGCTCCTCAGGAGCGGCCACCACCACCGCCGGCGGGGGGACTTCGGGCGGCAAGATCCGAGCCACGTCCAGGTCGCCGACCAACCTGTCAGGACCTCTTAGCAAAGGCGGCAGGATGTCCCCGAGGATGCCTCCTTCGGCTGTGGGCAGCGTCAGCCTCAACGGGGCAAGGATCGTGCGTCCGTGGGACCCCAGCCCCAACAGTCCTGACACGGAGATCTCCTCGGATGACGGGGTGGACGTGTACCAGGACAGCGCGCTGGAGAACGAGGAGGAGGAAGAGGAGGAGGAGATCAACGTGGAGGATGAGGAGCCCCCTGGCGGCCCACGGCTAGGGCCCAGCAAGGGAGACAAGTCTGGGGTGTCTCCGTTGGACGCTTTGATGGCGATGACCAGTAAGACGTTTGAAGGGCTGGATGCTCCTGATTCGGCAGGTAATGAATGTGTATGTGTGTGTGTGTGTGTGTGTGTTGTGGTTCTCTGTGTGTGTGTGTGTGTGTGTGTGTGTGTGTGTGTGTGTGTGTGTGTTGTTGTTGTTTTTGTTGTTGTAACTGTTGTACTTGTTATCCTTTTTCGTCTTCGTTTTCTTCTTCTTCTTCTTCTTCTTCTTCTTCTTCTTTTTCGTCGTCGTCGTCGTCGTCGTCGTCCTCTACGTCTTCTTTTTCCTCTATGATACTAAGAATGCTGTAAGACGAAGAAGCGTCTATGTTTCAGTTTTCTGTGTGTGTGTGTGTGTGTGTGTGTGTGTGTGTGTGTGTGTGTGTGTGAGAGAGAGAGAGAGAGAGAAGAGAGAAGAGAGAGAGAGAGAGAGAGAGAGAGAGAGAGAGAGAGAGAGAGAGAGAATGTGTGTGATAAATAGAATGATGATGATGACTGCATTGTTTTATGTACGTTTGTGTATGAAGAGGAAGAAGAGCAGGAGAACTGGGTTACTTCTTGTTTAATTTCTCTCTCTCTCTCTCTCTCTCTCTCTCTCTCTCTCTCTCTCCTCTGCGTTCCTAAAGCAAAGCATTGCTGTCTTGCTACCTGTGCACTGGCCGTTGACCCTGTGAGGTAAATTCACACGTGAACCTGCACAGGCCGTCATGTTGCTTTAATCCGTCCACAACAACGCTCGTCCGCCGCTCAGAGTGCTGAGGGCTGCTTGACAGCTTGGATGGGCAGTTCCTCTGTCTGTCTGTCTGTCTGTCTATGTCCGTCTGTCTGTGTCTGTGTCTCTGTCTGTCTGTCTCTCTCTCTCTCTCTCTGTTTGTTTGTCTGTTTGTCTGTCTGCCTGTCTCTGTGTCTCTCTGTTTATCTATCAAACTCACTCTCTCACTCTCTCTCTCTAATCTCAATGTGTGTGTGTGTGTGTGTGTGTGTGTGTGTGAGAGAGAGAGAGAGAGAGAGAGAGAGAGAGAGAGAGAGAGAGAGAGAGAGAGAGAGAGAGAGAAGATGTATAGACCCGAGCCCCATTGGAAGGTGAGGGTGGAAGAGATGGGAGCGGAACTTTGAGAAAGGGGATGGGTTGTCTGTCAGAGAGTGAGGAGGGTGAGGAGAGACACTGCTTCAACGTTGTAGCTAAGAGCAAGAAGTGCTCTAACAGGAAGATGACATTGTCTGGCACTGGTGTGACAAAGCAAATACAGCTGATATGTTACATTGTGACAGAAATGTAGAACACACACACACACACACACACACACACACACACACACACACACACACACACAACACCACAAGGAAAGAAAAATCGAAAACAAAACAAATAAGCAAACAAACAAAAAACAAAAAAACTAAACATGACTCTAAGACAACTGTCCTGTAGATATAAAAATATTCCAAAAAGGATTTGACGGAGACGAATTCTGTAAACTGCCAGAGGAAATGGTTCCCGTAACATGAACTTTGAAGAAGAACATGGCTACTCGCAGTCTGGGCAGAAACGAGCATGTTGTGGTTCCGTTTTCCTTTGTGGGTTTATTGTCTTATCAGGTTTCCTCCACATATTTCCCATAGTCTGTAGAATGAAATGTTGTGGTATGATCTTTAACATGGTGTGTACACGATAGCCACTGGTTGAGCGGTTCAGACGTTACAGCCTTGGCAATGTAGTGGCCCACCCAACTGAAGTTGTGCTGAACAGCTGGGTGTTTGTCGACCTACTTGTTTGGGAGTAGGTGGCGATGACAGAGTTCATAAATACACAGGAATGTTATTTTCTTTGTACATGATGTCCCACGATCTGGTGTCATCGTCATCATAATAATAGTAGTAATGATAATAAAACTAATAATGATACAGATAATGATAATAATAATGATCATAATAATAATGATTATAATAATAGTAATAAAACTAATAATAATACAGATAATGATAATAATAATAATGATCATAATAATAATTATTATAATAATGATAATAATGATAATAAAACTAATAATAAATACAATAATAAAACTGACAATAATAATAAAATAATAATAATAATAATAATAATAATAGAAATAATGATAATAAAATGATAATAATAATAATAATTATTATTATTATTATTATTTCTATTATTATTATCATTATGATTGTTAGTTTTATTATTGTATTTATTAATAATTTATTATTATTGTTATTATTATTATTATTATTAGTGTTTAGTGTACTAGTGTTTGTGCATTCTGTCACGGTTTACTTTGGAATCATTTTTGTTTGTTTGTCTTTCTGTAAAAAAAAAAAAAAAAAAAAAAAAAATTACTTCACCGCCAGACAAAAGAACAAACAAATCACAAAACAAACACTACTCGTTTCGACCTCTTTGGTCTTCTTCAGGCAAGACAAACAACATTCTAGACAATGAAAAAACAAAGCACACTAGACAATGAAAAAACAAAGCACACTAGACAATGAAAAAACAAAGCACCAACAAACAGTGGGCGCAAAATGGATGTGGGGAATGTAGTAAAGCAAACACAACAACAACAACAACAACAACACCAACAACAACAACAGCAGCAACAACAACAACAACAACAACACCAACAACAACAACAGCAACAACAACAACAACACAACAACACCAACAACAACAACAGCAGCAACAACAACAGCAGCAACAATAACAAAGAACAGTCCTATGTAGAGCCACTGGTGTCTGAAGGAACAAAGAAAGGTGGGGGAGGGCGGGGGGAATAAATCATTGATCAGGGTGGTGTTTTTTTGTTTGTTGTTTGTTGTTGTTGTTTTTCAGAGATTTTGTGTGGATGTTGGACGCGCGCTACGGCTTGATACTGTCGCTTTCTAAATTGGAACTGCTTGAACTATGAGATGCAGCGTCTGTCCATTCTAGTGATTTTCTAAATTGGAACTGCTTGGACTATGAGATGCAGCGTCTGTCCATTCTAGTGATTTTCTAAATTGGAACTGCTTGGACTATGAGATGCAGCGTCTGTCCATTCTAGTGATTTTCTAAATTGGAACTGCTTGGACTATGAGATGCAGCGTCTGTCGTTCTAGTGATTTTCTAAATTGGAACTGCTTGGACTATGAGATGCAGCGTCTGTCCATTCTAGTGATTTCCCCCAAAACTTCGATACTTTGGTAGTGGTGTTGTTGTTGCTGTCGTTGTTGTTTTGTTTTTTGTTTTTGTTGTTATACCGTTCAGAAATACGGAGCAATGTCTAGTTCATGTATTCATAAGCGGGGAGGGGGGGGGGGGGGGGAGGGAGAGAAAGAGAGAGAGAAAAGAGAGAGAGAGGGAGGCAAACGTGTATGTGTATGTGTGTGTGTGTGTGTGTGTGTGTGTGTGTGTGTGTGTGTGCGTGCGCGCGCGCGCGCGCGGGTGTGTGTGTTTGTTTGTGTGTGTGTGTGTTGTCAGATAGTTACGTTTGTTACAGGTCCTATGGCAACGCGGTTGTTGAGAGAAAAGAGGGACTGGGGGGTGTCAACTTAGATTCTGATATCGGACACAAGAGAGAGAGAGAGAGAGAGAGAGAGAAGAGAGAGAGAGAGGAGAGGGGGGGGGGGGGGAGGGAGAGAGAGGAATTGTTCACTGATTATTTCATGTACTGTGCCCTGTCATGGTTGTTTTAGAGAATAATTGTTCACTGATTATTTCATGTACTGTGCCCTGTTGCGTGCATTTTAACTGTTGCATCTGGTCTTAATTTCTCCGTTTTCTGAGATAAGGTAGTGATTTTGACTTTGACTTTGACTGTCAGCCTCAGACCAATTTAATAAAGACTGCATAATTATGGGATTTTTTTTTCTGCTGACACCAACAGACCTCCCTGCCCCTCTCCCACCCTCCTCCTCCCCCCCCCCCCCCCCCCCCCCCCCTCCCCCCCTCCACCCAAGCACCTTCTCCCCACCCCCCTCACATCCCCACCCCCCCCCCCCCCCCCCCCCCCCCCCCCTCCAACCCAAGCACCTTTCCCCAACTTCCCATCACATCCCACCACCCACCCACCCCCCCCCCTTCCCCCCCTCCAACCAAGCACCTTTCCCCAACTTCCCATCACATCCCACACAACCCCCACCCACCCCCTTTCCCCCTCCAACCAAGCACCTTTCCCCAACTTCCCATCTCACATCCCACCCACCCCCCCCTCACCCCCTCCCCATCCAACCAAGCACCTTTCCCCAACTTCCCATCACATCCCACCCACCCCCCCTCCCCCTCCAACCAAGCACCTTTCCCCAACTTCCCATCACATCCCACCACCCCCCTCCCCCTCCAACCAAGCCCTTTCCCCAACTTCCCATCACATCCCACCACCCCCTCCCCCCTCCAACCAAGCACCTTTCCCCAACTTCCCATCACATCCCACACACCCCCTCCCCCCCCCTTCCCCCTCCAACCAAGCACCTTTCCCCAACTTCCCATCACATCCCACACACCCCCTCCCCCCCCCTTCCCCCTCCAACCAAGCACCTTTCCCCAACTTCCCATCACATCCCACACACCCCCCTCCCCCCCCCCTTCGCCCCCCCATCCCCCACCAAGCACCTTTCCCCAACTTCCCCATCACATCCCACCCACCCCCCACCCACCCCCCTCCCCCCCCTTCCCCCCCCTCCAACCAAGCACCTTTCCCCAACTTCCCATCACAACCCACCACCACCCCACCCCCCCCCCCACCCAAAAATTGAAGTTTGAGGAACAATTAATCACTGTTCAGAGTATAATGTAAAGATGAATATTGTGTCAAGGACACAACGTTCGATTACACACACCACACCACACACACACACACACACACACACACACGCGCGCGCGCGCGCACACACATATTCATACATACATATATACACACAGAGAGAGAGAGAGAGAGAGAGAGAGAGAGAGAGAGAGAGAAGGTCTTAGATATGAACATATAATGGAAAAAAAATCACTCTTAATTTAAGCCTGCTCACTTACAAAAAACAGAGAAACAAGCGAAATAGAATACAAAGTGACGTGTGTAAACAGTGGCAATATACCTCTCCGTACACATTTCAAACAAAATGAGAGCTAAAAACAAACAAAAAACAAAACGGAGGAATGTTTTTTTTTCTTCTTGAAAACGAAGTATACAAACAAAAACAAGACAAAATGAAAAATACCGGACTCTTGTAAACAAACGCAATAAATAAACATATAGACGTCAGAGCAGCAGCAACAACAATAACAACAATAATAATCCAGACACATGTTACACAAACATAAAATGTTTGTGATTGAGTTTGTGCGTGAAATAATGTGATGGATTGGTATTGTCAATAGACTGGAAAGGGAAACAGTGAAATAATGTGATGGATTGGTATTGTCAATAGACTGGAAAGGGAAACAAACAGACAAAAGAAACAAAGAAAAGAAAAGGAATCTCGCTGGAAAAACAGAAGAGAAAGAAAAGAAGTTTGGGGGAAATCAAAACTTGTTTGGGGCCACGACAGGAGGTATGTAAATCACTGAACACACACACACACACACACACACACACACACACACACATCGTCAACATTCCAAACAAAAACAGGTGCTCCGTTTACTGTATGCAGCTGAGACAAAACAACAACAACAACAACGACAACAACAACAATAACAAGAACACTACCGTCACCACCACCACCACTACCACCACCTACGACCACAGCAACAGCGACAGCAGCAATAACAACAACCAGTTCCACAAAGCAAAAGAAGCAGCAGCTTTGATTGGATGGCTGTGATGACGTTTGTTGTTGGCGAAGGTGACGAGCCTGTCCCATGAAATGTCACGAGCTATAATGATAGGGACAGACACACACACTATCCATTAGCATTGCCTTTGTTGGGGGTCTCTTGTTGATGTTCATGGTATGCGGTTCAGAAGGTGTCGATGATGATTATGATGATGATGATGATAATCAATAACATTTTGATAGTTATCATTATTATTATCAACATTGTCCTTGTTATCGCTATTATTATTATTATTATTATTGTTATTGTTGTTGTTGTTGTTGTTGTTGTTATTGTTGTTGTTGTGCTGTTGTTATCATTATCATCATTGTTATCATCATCATTATCTTAATCATCATTATCATGATTGTTGTTGTATTGTCGTCTTCATCTTTATCATTATGATTATACTTATAACTGCACTACCACAACAACTACAACAGCTGCTACTACTACTGCTGCTACTACTACTACAGCACTTCTTCTTCTCATTATAATTATCATAATTATCATTCTTCTTATTATTATTACTATTATTATTTTTATTATCATTGTTATCATTATTATCATCATCATCATCATCATATCATCATTTTATTATTATTACTATCATGGTTGGGGGGGGGGGGGGATTTATCATTTCATGACTGTGAATAGTTTCTTTCTTCTTTTTTTTATGCTTGTGCTGTTTGGCTAGTGTATATTTTGTCCTCTTTATTTGTATTTTCTTATTGCACGCGCTGCAGGTTTATTTAAGATCAAGCTACACGTTGTTGTTATTGTCGTCGTCGTCGTCATCATCATCATCATCATCACCTTCATCATCATCGATATGCATCATCATCATCATCATCATCATCGTCATCATTGTCATTATGAGTAATACATTTGCTGACAATCTACTAGCCCACAAAGAAAACAAACACACGAAAGACAAAACAATACAGAAACAAAGAGAGAAACAAAGAGAGAAACAAGCACAACCTGAGAATCTCTTCTGTTAAAATATTTGCTGTTGCTGATGATTATGACGACGACGACGGTGATGATGATGATGATGCATAGCCGCGTTGAAACTCATCTCCACACCATTCTCCACGTCGTCATCATCATCATCTTTCGTCTCCTCCTCCTCTCCACCTCATTTTGAACTTATCTTCATAAGTTTCTTCTTCTCCTATTATTATTACTAATATTATTATTATTATTATTATTATTATTATTATTATTATTATTATTATCGTTACTATTATTATCATTACTGTAATCATCATCAGCATAATCAAAAAGTTTTATATATATATATATATATATATATATAATATATTATATATATATATATATATATATATATTTGTTAATGATATTAAAAAGGAAGGTTAAAACTCAAGGTTAAAACTCTATATATATATATATTTGGGGGTTTTTTTGTTTTGTTTTTTTAATTATGCTGATGAAGTTAACATGATTTTCCTTCTTCTTCTTCTTCTTCTTCTTTCTTCTCACTATCATTACTGTTTCTATCGTACAAATAAGATATATATTTGAATGACGGGGTGGGTTTATTTCAATGTCAACAAGGAACGTCAGAATTGCTGAGCAGACTAGGAGAGAGAGAGAGAGAGAGAGAGAGAGAGAGAGAGAGAGAGAGAGAGAGAAAACACCACCAGCAGAAAACTCACGACCGGGATTACCATGATATATTTTTACCAGTGGCGGACGGTTGAAAAGAGAAAGCCGTTTTGAGCGGCGCGAGGACTGACACGGGAGACAACTGCCCCAAATCCCTTCCGCTGAGCTTTTTCCAAGCAATATTTTACACAGGCCCCGCCGTATATCTTGAAGAGAGAGAGAGAGAGAGAGAGAGAGAGAGAGAGAGAGAGACTGTTCCTTACCTCCCCTCCCCCTCCTTTTTTCTTTCTAAATGTCGTCCCTGTTCTTCGTTTGCTAACAAGATGTCTTGTCAGTTTCACTTGAGTCATTTTTTTTTTGTGTTTCGTTGTGGTTTTTTGTTGTTGTTTTATTGGTGTTGTTATTGCTGTCGCTGCTTTTGGGTTGGTTTGTTTTTTTATTTTTTGGTGGGTCTGTGTGAGTGTGTCGACACCTTGTCTTGTTGAACTAGGAAACCTAATTTTCAGAAGGTTCTGTGGGGAATTTCAGTGTTCAGTTTAATCTCTCTCTCTCTCTCTCTCTCTCTCTCCCTCTCTCTTCTCTCTCTCTCTCTCTTGTGTGTGTGTGTGTGTGTGTGTGTGTGTGTGTGTGTGTGTTTCTTTCACTGTCTCTGCCTTTCTATCTCTGCCCTTACTGTCCCTGTCTGTCTGTCTGTCTGTCTGTCCGTCTCCCCCCCCCCCCTCTCCTACCCTTCCTCCCTCTCTGTCTCTTTCTCCCTCCTTCCCTTCCTCCCTCCCACCCTCTCTCTCTCCCCCTTCCTCCCTCTCCTGTTCGTAAGATGTCATTGTGAGGCTCCCATAATAGTTACGCTTACTTACATTTCAATTCAGCTTGTTCATAAATTCTTATTTCAAATTCCAGTTTCTAGTCACTCAAGCCACGCGGGAACTTGATTGTGTAAATTGCACCACCACCACCCCTTCCCTCCCCTCTCCCTTCCCTCCCCCCTCCCACTGAAAAAGACGTAAAGAAATCGGTCAGCGAAATCCGGTTAGACGATAATTACGTTCAGTCGCTCAATCTGAAAAGTAGGTAGTCAGCGCAAGGTATGATTAAAAAAGAAAAAAGAAAAAAAAAAGAGAGAAGAAGAAGAAAAAAAAGACGAGAAGAAAAAGAAGAAAAGCCAGGTGTCATGTTTGTCCCACGTGATTTGTATTTCTTCAGTTCGATCCCCACCCCATCTCTCTCTCTCTCTCTCTCTCTCTCTCTCTCTCTCTCTCTCTCTCTCTCTCTCTCTCTTTTACGGCTAATGATAATGATAAGAATTATGATTATGATAATGATAATGGTAATGACAACAATAACGACAACAATAACAGTAATGATATTAATAATTGTAATAACTCTGATAATGATGATAATAATAAAAATGATAGTAATCATGATAATAATCATCATAATAATAATAATCAAAACAAATAATAACAATAGCAATGATAATGTATTCATCCATCTTTTGTTGAACATAGGCTACTTGCACAGGCAAAAACAAAAAAAAAAAAACAAACAGAATAAAACAAAACAAAACAACTAATACAACAGCAACAACAACAAATACCTGTCTGGATTCGCCCCTACTACATGGACCTGAACACCACACCGTCACATCAACATCCAGTATCTCCTCCGGCTCACGTCAACAAACACAACACACACACACACACACACCACACACACACACACACACACCACACCCACACACACACACTCACACACACACACACACACACACACAACATTCAATTTATTCTGTGACGCCGCCAGTTCGTGTTCCTCGTGTCCACGGCTTGTAAGGTCAATTATAGCCATTCTGTTCGATTTTTGACTAATTTTGGTGTAGTCCTGAATCACACGACCACCACGTCCCCCTGCCTCCAACCCCCCCCCCCCCCCCCCCCCTCCTTTTTATCGCCTCTCCTGCCCCCTCGGAAATAGCCTAGGCTAAACGCTTGACCAAAATTTAAATCATTATTGAATTCGTATATTCATTCTCTTTTTCATGTTTTTTTTTCCAAAAGCCATTGTGTTGATGATCTCATATAATTATATTCATTATATACATACATTATTCATATTCGAACCAATCTTTCGTATCATACTCCTCTCTCTCTCTCTCTCTCTCTCTCTCTCTCTTCTCTCTCTCTCTCTCTCTCTCTCATAGAAAAGTAGATCGATTGATAGATGAATTTATGTGTGTGTGTGTGAATGTGGGAGTGTGGGGTATGGGTGTTAAACATATAGATAAATAACTAAATATATGAATGAATAATTAAATACAGCATCAACTTCACCATTGTTTGCTACGAGGGATTGGAGCATTTCATTATCGTTGTCATTATCTGAATCATTTTTTTAGTGCAGCATCCTGTAAACATGCCGCGTAGTGCTTATAGGCTTAAACGGATTAGCATCTCAACACAAGAGAGAGAGAGAGAGAGAGAGAGAGAGGAGAGAGAGAGAGGGAAAAGAAACAATCAAGGCAAACACACACACACACACACACACACACACACACACACACACACACACACACCACACACACACAACGATTATGTACACAGAAGGCGCAAGGTAACCCACAATACGAAACGGTTGGTCGATGCATCGATCGTTTGATTTATGGAGTGACTGCTTGCTTGATCGATTGATTGGGCTGAAATTGACATATTTTGATGAATGTTCAGTGAACTGATAATAATTATGTCAGATGAATGAGTTATGAAATGTTTGATTGATTTGAATGTTTTTCTTCAGGTAGGTCCATTGATTGATTGGCTAATTAATTGACTGTTCATTCATAAACAGAAGGAGAACATCAAGCAGTTTATTATGGTTTCATTTTCGATTTTTGGTCCACAGAAACATTATGGGACATAGATACCTTTTATTAAGTTTTCTTCCGCGTAGCTATCATGGTGTGAATGCTTTTAGTTCATTTCATGTATTCATATATTTACTTATTTACTTACTGACTTAAAAACGTAATGTGCTCACTTCTTTAATTTAAAATGGTGTAGCACAGCCTTACACATTTTCTCTTTTCCTTTCTTTTTGTTTTTTGTTTTTGTTTTTTGTTTGTTTTGTTTTGTTTTTGAGTATGCATCAAACAAACAAACAAGCCGTCCACCTTTCTTTCCATTTCTTGCTGTGTAATGTTTATAGAGCAGCTGATGAGGTTTGTCACCATGTGAAAATCAGTTTCATGGTAAATGCATGGGGAACGTACTTCCAACATCCCCAGCTTGTTAAAAACCGCCATAAACCTATCTTCCACCTTTTCCTTTCTCTGATCAAATGGTTCGGTAATTAAAGAAACTGCTAAATCACGTCTGGTGGAACAACAACAGCAACAACAACATCAACATCAACCACCTGTCTGCATTCACCTCAACACGTCAAACACTAGCACGTGCAACACCTACACTTCATCCCGTGACGTCAGCAGGTTGTGTCCCTTATGGCAACGGCATTCAAACATAGCGGTTTTGTACGATTTTTTTACTTATTCCATTTTTGATTTTGTTGGTGGTGGGGTTTTTTGTGTGTCTTTTTTAAGAAACTGAAAAATAAACATGGCGGTTTTGTTCGATTTTTTACTTATTCACAGTGACATAGTTATGTATGATTGATGAACAGTGACATAGTTGTGTATGATTGATGAACAGTGACATAGTTATGTATGATTGATGAACAGTGACATAGTTGTGTATGATTGATGAACAGTGACATAGTTATGTATGATTGATGAACAGTGACATAGTTATGTATGATTGATGAACAGTGACATAGTTGTGTATGATTGATGAACAGTGACATAGTTGTGTATGATTGATGAACAGTGACATAGTTATGTATGATTGATGAACAGTGACATAGTTATGTATGATTGATGAACAGTGACATAGTTATGTATGATTGATGAACAGTGACATAGTTATGTATGATTGATGAACAGTGACATAGTTATGTATGATTGATGAACAGTGACATAGTTATGTATGATTGATGAACAGTGACTGTCAACCTCGGTGTAATGTCAGTGAGGAAGACTAGGACAGCATCACAGCTTTGCTTACATATTCATTATCATGCATTGTCATCAAACAAGTAAAGTTATAATTATAACATACTAGTTGTATGATATGAACATACATATTGTTGATTGATGAACTGACATAGTATGTATGTTGATGAACATACATATTCAAAAAAAACCCCCCCCAAACCCCCCCCCCCCCGGGGGAAAAATTTTCCCCCAAAAAAAACCCCCAAAAATTTTTGGTTTTTTTTTATTTTTTTTTAATTTTTTTTTTTTTTTTTTAAAAAAAAAAAAAAAAAAATTTTTTTTTTTTTTTTAAACAAAAATTTAAACCCAAAAAATTTTTTTAAATTGGAAAATTTGGTTTTAATTTAAAAATTTTTTTTTTTTTTTTTTTTTTGGGGAAAAAAAAATTTTTTTTTTTTTTTGGGGGGGGGGGGTTTTTGGGTTTGGGGGGCCGGTTTTGAAAAAAAAGGGGGGGTTTTTTAAAAAAAAATTTTTAAATTTTTCCCCCCCCGGGGAAAAAACCCCCTTTTTTTTTTAAAGGGGCCTTTTTTGGGGGGGGTTTTTCTTTTTTTTTTTTTTTTAAAAATTTTTTTTTGGGAAATTTTTTGTTTTTCCCCGGGTTTTTTTAAAATTTTTTTTTTTTTTTTTTTGGGGGTTTTTTTGGAAAAAAAAAAAATTTTTTTTTTTTTTTTTTTTAAAAAGTTTTTTTATTTTGCCAAAAAGGGGAAATTTTGGGTAAATTTTTTGGGGGGGTTTCCCTTTTTTTGGTTTTAAAATTGACATTTTTAAACCCTTTCCCGGGAAATTTTTTTTTTTTAAAATTTTTTTTTTAAAAAAACCCCCCCCTTTTTTTTTGGGGGGGGCCTTAAATTTTTTAAGGGTAAAAAAATTTTTTAATTTAAAAAAACCCCCCCGGGGTAAAAGGGGGGAAAAAAAGGGGGAAAAAGGGGGGAAAAATTTTTTTAAAAGGGCTGTTTTTTTTGGCCCAAAAAAAGGGGGGAAAAATTTTTTAAAGTTTTGGGGGGGGAAAATTTTTGGGGTTTTTTTTGGGGGGGGGAAAAGGGAAAAAAAAACCAAAAAAGGGTTTTTTTTTAAAAATTTTTTTTTAAAAAAAAATTTTTTCTTTTTTTTAAAAAATTTTTTAAAAAATTTTATGAAAAAAAATTTTTTAAAAAAAAATTTTTTAAAAAAAAAAAAAAATTTTTTTGGGGAAAAGGAAAAAAATTTAAAAATTTTAAAAAGGGGGTTTTTTTAAAAAAGGGAAAAAAAATTTTTTTAAGGGGAAAAAAAAAAAAAAAAAAATTTTTTTTTTTTTTTTGGGGGGGTTTTTAAAAAGGGGAAAAAAAAAAAAAATTTTTTTGGGGGAAAAATAAAAAATTTGGGGGGGGTAAATTTTTTTGGAAAAGTTTTAGTTTGGGAAAAAAGGGGAAATTTTTAAATAAATTTTTTTTTTAAAAAAAGGGGGTTTTTGGGAATTTGGGAAAAAATTTTTTTGTTTTTTTAAATTTTTAACCAATTCCTTTTTTTTTTAAAAAAAAGGGGGCCCGTTTTAACCCCCGGGGGGGGGGGGGTTTTTTTTTTTTTAAAAAAGGGTTTTTTTTTTTTAAAAAAAAAAAAAAACCCCGGGGGGGGAAATTTAAAAAAATTTTTTGGGGTTTTAAACCCCCAAGGGGGGGGGAAAAAGGAAAAAAAAGAGAAAAAAAAAAAGGGGGGGGAAAAATTTTTTTTTTCCCCAAAAAGGGGCCGGGTTTGGGGGGGGGGGGGGGGGGGGGGGGGGGGGGGGGGGGGGGGGGGGGGGGGGGGGGGGGGGGGAAAAATTTTAAAAAAAAAAAATAAAAATAAAAAAAAAAAAAAAAAAAAAAAAAGGGGGGGGGGAAAAAAAAAAAATTTAAAATTTTAAAAAAAAAAAAAAAAAGGAAAAAAAAAGAAAATCAAACCAAAAATGAAATTTGTTGTAAAATTGATGACGTGGGAACAAAAATCCTCATCCCCCAACCCTGTTCGTATTTAAAAAAAAACAAAACAACAACAACGACTAAAACGATTTTTTTTTTTCTTTTTTTTTTTGTGTGTGTGTGGCTGTTGTGTTTTGTGTGTGTGTGTGTGTGTGTTTAGGCTTTGGGAAAACTTAAACCTTTTTCCCCTTCCCCCCTTATTTTTTTTTTTGATGGGAAATTTATTTCATTTCAGTGCGGTCCTGAAAATTTTCTCCAGCGCCTTTTCAGTGCAGTCTGCAAAATGACTTTAAAATAATCACAGTCGAAAAATTTAATTTTTAGCCCCCATAATTTTTTTTTTTTGTTTTTTTTTTTTTATTTATTTATGTATTTTAAATTTTCCATTTTTTTGGTTTTTAATTTATTAATGGTTTTTTTCCAAATTTTTTTGTTTTTGGGTTTAAAAATTTTCCCTTTTCCTAAATTTTTTTAGTTCCCAACATTTCTTAAAAAAAACTTTTTTCAAAGGGTTTTTCATTATTTGGTTTAAAAAGTTTTTTTCAAAAAATTAAAAAAGGGAAAATCAAATAGATACCAAAAAAAACAAACCAACAAAAAAAGACAAGGCCGAAAAAGTTTAAAAAAAAAAGGGGGAAAATACAGCACAAAAAAAAAAACCCCCCCCACGCCCGAAAAAAACCCATGTTTAAAAACTTGTAAACCCGATACACTAAACAACCAAAACAAATAATTAAAATTTTTTCCCAAAAACCACCCCAAACCACACCACCCAACAAAACCACCAACCACAAAACAAACCCCCAACAAAAATTAAAAGGGACGCCAAAACCCCCCCCCCCCCCCCCACCCCCCCCCAAGGGGGGGGGCCCCCCCCCCCCCCCTTGGGGAAAAGGTCTGGAACCCCAAAGTGGCGTGTTGGGGTGGGATGGGGGCGCGCGCGCGCCGCGCGGTGTGTGTGTGGGTTGTGGTGTGTGGGGTGGGGTTTTGTGGGGGTGCAATAAATTTTTCCAAAAAGATTTCTTTCTCCCTTAAAAAACTAATTTTTTCCCAAAAGATAACTTTTACAAAGGAAACCCCAATGCTTTTATTATCAAAGTTATTTTAAAATTACTCAAGTGGTAAAAAGGTTTGGGGCTAAAGTCGAATTGACTAGCAATTTAGATTCTTTTTTGGGTTTTTTTTCCCCTGTTTTGCTTTTAAAATCACCCTTCCCCATACCCCAAAAGGGGCAAAAGGGAAAAAATATGACAATATTGTTTTTTTGTGTGGTGTGTGGGGTGTGGGGGGTGTGTGTGTGTGTGGTGGGTGTGTGTGGGGGGGGCGAGCCAAGTGTTTTCAAATCAAACTGGGGGCTTCCCGGGGCCCCCTATTTGATTTCAATGGGAGAAGAGAGAGAGAGAGAGGGGAGGGGGGGGAGGGGGGGGGGGGAGGGAAGGCTCTTTAAACATCTTGAGGCTTCAACACGTGTTTATTATTAGAAACAGGAATTTTGTTTTTAATTACAGATAGAAGAAAAAAAAAATTAAAAATATCAACTCAGAAATTCATTGCCGTATTCCTAATTCTTACCCCAACCCTATCCTAACACAGACTCTATAAAAACTTTATTTACGCGCACACACACACACACACACACACACACACACACACACACACACACAACACACACACCACACACACACACACATATACACAACATTTCGTGCTGGTAGTGGGGATTCATGGAGTTGTCTTCTCCTGCCCTCCGTCCATGGCGAAAAAGGACGAAACGCCGATATTCCACCAAATTTATCAACTCCAACAAATGGCCTCTCTCTCTCTCTGTCTCTGTCTCTGCGCGCTCCCCTTGTGTGTGTGTGTGTGTGTGTGTGTGTTTATTAAATACCAACAAAAAGTCCCACTGGCTGTCACCCCCCTTCGTTCGACACGGCATGAAAAATCATGTGTGCCGTCGACCCTCCTTCCCTCCCCCCCCCCCCCTCCCCGCGGCACCAACACACACACACATCTCCTCCATTCTTTCACCCACTGCACCCCTCTCCCCTTTTCCTTCCCCCGTCCCACGGCTTCACTGCCAAGATTGATGATGAGCCGTTTTTGATTGGTTCGCGCCCAGATCCAACAGGCTGACTGGTGACGTGAGCGTGATTGACGCCTTGTGTCGACTGGGTGTCAGTTCCTTTGCTTCTTGTGTACAATTGTTCGGTGGGTTTTTTTTTTTTGGTTTTTTTTTTTCCTCCTTATTTTCTTTTCTTTCATTCATCTTTCCTCTTTTTTCTTTCTCTCCCGTTTTTTCCCTTTTTTCTTTCCTCCCTTTCTTTCCCCTTTTTTTTTTAAAATTTTTTTTAGCCGGTCTCTAAAACATTTTCGTGCGCAACTGGGGGTGCTGAAGATAAATATTGTGACGAGACAAAAATTTTTTTTTTTTTGCTTTATTTTATACTTTTTTTCTGTTTGTTTTCTTATCATGCCCACTGTCTCTGTCTGTCTCTGTTTTTTTCTTTCTCTCTCTTACTGTCTCTCTGTCTCATCTCTCCCCCCCTCTCTCTCTCTCTCTCTCTCTCCTCTCTCTCTCTCTCTACGGCAGTTATAGTAATAACCAACTTATTAGTGAATATCGTTGTATTATTTACCTGAAAGATCGAGGTCTCATAAACAATGAATACATGAATAAATAACAATCGTAAAATCTGGCCGTTTTTCGTCTGGAAAGATGGTAGCGACCGAGCTGGTGTATCGCTACCTACATTACGCATTTATCTACCTATCTCTTTTCCCTCTCTCCTCTCCGTGTTTTGTGTTGTGTGTGTGGGGTGTGTGTGTGTGTGTGGTGTGTGTGTGTGTGTGGGGTGTGTGCGTGCGTGTGCGTGTGAGGCTCAAAATAACAAGAATTTACTAGTATCATGCACACCTTAGATACGACACAAACACTTGAATGGCTCTTTGGGAAATAATAAAAATAATAATAATAATAATAATAATGAATATTTCTATAGCGCAAATCCTAATTAGCTCTAAGCGCTTTACAATACAAGGGCTAACGAAAACACGCACGCACACACACACACACACACACACACACACACACACACACACACACACACACACACGTGCGCGCGCGCACACACACGCACACACACACACACACACACACACACACACACACACACACAGCCAAGGCACAGCATCCGCTCTGGACCTGACAGTCTGGAGTTCCAGCCACTGATTTGGGGTTCCACCCTGAGGTCCACCACGATGGGGGGGGATTTTCTTCGGCTTTAAAACCCTGGTTTTTTTCAGCATACCTGGGTACCGAATTTAAATCTGGGGAAGC
>CM031617.1:2351066-2358566 GCA_018398815.1 Conus ventricosus
GTTGTGTGTGTGTGTGTGTGTGTTGTGTGTGTGTGTGTGTGTTCCGAAGCTCCCAGAAAATGTGGATTGATCGTGTGAAGGGTCCTGGAAAAGAACGTCATGGTACCATGATGCTTTTCAGCCATGACGATTTCTTATAGATATTTCTATATTTCACTTTTGCGTCTCAAAGGCTGTCAGCTATTACAAAGGTATTGATCAATGGCGGACTATAGCCCGGATGCACAACTGAAAACCCCAACCAAACCAACCCAACCGAAACAAACCAAACCAAACCCAACCGAAACAAACCAAACCAAACAAACCGAATCGAACCAAACCAAACTGAACCGAACCGAACCGAATCAAACCTAACCAACCCAAACCCAAACCCACCCCCACCCGACCCAACCCAAACCAAGCCAAACCAAACCAAGCCGAACCAAACCAAACCAAACCAAGCCGAACCATGCCAAACTGATCCAAACCAAACCAAACTGAACCGAACCGAACCGAATCAAACCTAACCAACCCAAACCCAAACCCACCCCCACCCGACCCAACCCAAACCAAACAAACCAAACCAAACCAAACCAAACCAAACCAAACCAAACCAAACCAAACCAAACCAAACCCAAACGAAGCCGAACCAAACCAAACCAAACCAAGCCGAACCATGCCAAACTGATCCAAACCAAACCAAACCAAGCCGAACCAAACCAAACCAAACCAAGCCGAACCATGCCAAACTGATCCAAACCAAACCAAGCCGAACCGAACCAAACCAAACCAAGCCGAACCATGCCAAACTGACCCCAAACTCCCGTCTCGCTGCCTGTCTCGCTGCATTGTCGTCCCGCGGGGTGCAGAAGTCACGAAGACAACCACAGGCGGTGCAGCAGTCCGTGTGTAACAGAGACCCAATCGAGCGGTCTGCAGAGAGACACTGGTGCACAATCTTGTCAATCCGATGTGACTGCCAGTCTGAATGCTTGAGTCCATCCGGTAGTGTGAGTACAGCTGAAATTCTATTTACTGCCTGAAAATGTGGACTTTGAAAGAGACTTTCCCCCAAACGCACACACTCGGAGAGCATTCTTTCGGATCTTCGTTTTTTTGTGTTTTTTGTTTTTGTTTTTCGGAAGCTGAACAGAATCGTTGCATAAAAACATCATATCTGCTTTGTTCAGTTGTGTTGGTTTGAAGGCGCAGGCGTCCTGGTCTTATAGTTTGCCTTGAAGTTCAACATTCGACAGCTGTTGTTGAAAATAGATTTGTATGCTGTGCTATTAACGTGACGTGATAATTTCTTTCTTAGTTTCATGAGTTGCCTTACATTTCAGAACTTATCGAAGAGCCAACGTAGCTCCGTTCATTGTTGGTCTGAATTGCTTCAATCAAGCTTTGTGACGTTCACATCAAGAAATCTCTGCTCATCGCTTGTCTCAATGTTGCAATCATTCTATCAATATATCTCCATTCAAATTTAGTCTTAATGCGTGAATCATTCTAGTGAGGTTTGCATCAATATTTCTCAATTCAACGTTAGTCTTAATGCGTGAATCATTCTAGTGACGTTTGCATCAATATATCTCCATTCAACGTTAGTCTTAATGCGTGAATCATTGTAGTGACGTTTGCATCAATATCTCTCCATTCAACGTTAGTCTTCTTGCGTAAATCATTCTAGTGACGTTTGCACCAATATCTCTTCGTTCATTGTTTATCTTATTGCCTCAATCATTCTAGTGATGTTAACTTCAATATATCTCTATTCGGTGTTTTTCTTAATGCTTCAATCATTCTAGTGACGTCAGCATCAATATACCTCCGATCATTGTTTGTCTTGATGCTTCAATCCATTCTAGTGACGTCAGCATCAATACACATCCGTTCATTGTCTTAATGCTTCAATCATACTTGTGACGTCAGCATCAATATACCTCCGTTCATTGTTTTTTTCTGAATGCTTCAATCATTCAAGTGACGTCAGCATCATTATACCTCCATTCCTTGTTTGTCTTGATACTGCAATTATTCTAGTGACGTCAGCATCAACATACCTCCGTTCATTATTTGTCTTAATGCTTCAATGGTACTAGTGACGTCAGCATCAATATACCTCCGTTCATTGTCTTAATGCTTCAATCATTCTATTGACGTCAGCATCAATATACCTCCGTTCATTATTTGTCTTGATGCTTCAATCATTCTAGTGACGTCAACATCAATACACACCCGTTCATTGTCTTAATGCTTCAATCAGTCTAGTGACGTCAGCATCAATATACCTCCGTTCATTGTTTGTCTTGAGCTTCAATCATTCTAGTGACGGCAGCATCAATATACCTCCGTTCATTGTCTTGATGCTTCAATCATTCTTGTGACGTCAGCATCAACATACCTTCGTTCATTGTTTGTCTTGATGCTTCAATCATTCTAGTGACGTCAGCATAGATATACCTCCATTCATTGTCTTAATGCTTCAATCATTCTAGTGACGTAAGCATCAACATACCTCCGTTCATTGTTTGTCTTGATGCTTCAATCATTCTAGTGACGTCAGCATCTATTACCTCCGTTCATTGTCTTGTAGCTTCAGTCATTCTAGTGACATCAGCATCATTGTACCTCTGTTCATTGTTTGTCTTGGTGCTTCAATCATTCTAGTGACGTCAGCATCAATATACCTCCGTTCATTGTTTGTCTTGATGCTTCGATCATTCAAGTGACGTCAGCATCAATATACCTCCGTTCATTGTTTGCCTTGATGCTTCAATCATTCTAGTGACGTCAGCATCAGTATACCTCCGTTCATTGTTCATCAGATGCTTCAATCATGTTAGTGACGTTAGCACCAATATATCTGCGATGAACATCGGTCTTAACGTTTCATTTACTCCAGTGACGTTAGTATCAGTGTAGGATACCCCGTGTCTTTTGTTTTGTCTGGATGCTTCAGTCCCTCTCTCGGCGTGAGTGTCAGTGCCAGCTACTCCTGTGTAATGTCCGTTTTATTGTCTCGATCATTCTTACTTACTTACTAACTTAGGCCCATAGCTCAAGGGTGAGCATAGGCCATCGACAACACTCCGCCATCGCACTCGGTTCTGGCTGCTCGCTGAATGCCTGTCCAGTTGGTCCCCTGCCTCTTTATCTCTGCCTCAGTGTCTCGCCTCCAGCTGCTGCGAGGTCGGCCTCTCTTCCTTTTCCCCTGCGGGTTCCATGTCAGGGCTTGGCGTGTGGTGCTGATGCTGGCTTCATGAGAGTGTGTCCAATCCAGCCCCACTTTCTCGGCAGAATCTGATGTTCCAAGTGGCTATCCTTGTTGTTTTCCTGCGGGTCAGAAGGGGGGTCGTCTTGCAGCTTCCTCTCGGCTTCCACTGCCTGACGTCATGAGTCTCCGGGATGGAGACCCTTCCTCTCGCAGGTGAATGTCTTGGTTTGGTGTTGTCGATGCTTCTGTAACTTGCTTTTTTTTCTACGCAAACCCGTTTAACCTCCGGGAGAGTTGGTCTACATTAGTCTGACCTCTACCCTTCGACCTGTCCAGCTTGAGTGGCCCTACCAGGAGCATACGCTCCCGCTGGCATAGCTCTCTGGGTCAGGTACACACGCTCCCACACCACGACAAGGCGTAGACCGCGTGGAAGTTCGATCATTCTAATGACGTTTTTGTTAGTGTAGCATAGCTTTCGGAACTGCCGTTGATGTTGACTACTGTGTAAGTCTCTTCCTATTCGATGAAAGCGACAGTCTGTTCTTCTGCCTTCTGTATGGTAGGCAAGGAGAGGAGGGATGACTGTTTATTGCGTGTCTAGCTGAGGTCAGTTATATGAGGGTCGGAATCCTTTCAATATGTATTGCATGTCTAGCTGAGGTCAGTTATATGAGGGTCGGAATCCTTTCAAGTCTGCTCCTGGCTGTTCCCTTCATACTGACACTGTCCTCAACAAAACGCGTCCTTTCATCAGTTAATATTGTATATGAAGTAGACCCAGGTCAATTATCTGTCTGTTTGTCGGTCTCTCTGTCCTCTCTTTCCCTCTCTTTGTCTCTCTCTCTGTCTCTCTCTCTGTCTCTCTCATGCACACACACACACACACACACACACACACACACACACACACACACACACACACACACACACACACACACACACACACATACTTATACGCACGCGCGCACGTATGAGAGAGAGAGAGAGAGAGAGAGAGAGGGAGAGAGAGAGAGAGAGAGAGAGAGAGAGAGAGAGAGAGAGAACAGAGACAGAGACAGAGACAGAGAGAGAGACGAACAGGTCGATAGACAGACCGGCGGACACATTCATAGAAAACTGGAACTTGCCCGCTCTTTCTCCCATACCAGTAACAAAGTTTCTGTATGGATCACTATTTCTCTCTGTCTGTCTGTCTGTCTGTCTGTCTCACACTCACACAGACACATACACACACACACACACACACACACACACACACACACACACACACACACACACACACACACACGCGCGCACGCACGCACGCACGCACGCACGCACGCACGCACGCACGCACGCACCGCACGCACGCACACACACACACACACACACACCACACACACACACACACGCACGCACGCAAGCAAGCAAGCAAGCAAGCGCGCACGCGCGCGCTTTCCACGCTCACTCCACGCTAATTCGTTAATTCTTCCAAAAGCGCATCAAGCCTTGAACAATACCCGCCATTATTGGGGCAGTAACGCTGATCGGATCAGACCACTCCCCACCCCTACCCCCACCCTGCCACACCCACACACACACACACACACACACACACACACACACACACACACACACACACACACACACACACACTTAGCCCCCCCCCCCCCTTTCCCTCCACCCACAAAGGCACTGCCTCCACCGGCGACGGAAGCCTGGAAGCCAATGGAATCGAATAATGAGCTCGTAGAGCAGACGTGAGTTACGGCCCTTTCCGCGCACTCTCGTGTGCGGGAGGGAAAAAGCCTCGTGAAATATTGATGAGAGGGAGAGCGACACATAGCGGCCGCCTGTCGCATGGCGTTAAGACCAGACATACATACATGGGCCGCCTGGTTGCCTCCCCCCCCCTCCTCCCTCCCTCCCCTCCTCCTCCACCCCTCACTCCTCACCCCCCTCTCCCTGCTTGTCGCTTCTCTTCCGGCGGAATGATTCCGCGGAGGGTTGGTTTGCTTCGACATTCGGTATGTTTGGTTTGTTTTGTGTTAAAAGACATTGAGATTCGTCCTCTTGTTCCGCCCCCCCCCCCTCCCCAATCTTTACCCCCCCCCCCCCTCCCCGTTTTCCACTTTCATCGCCCCATCGTTCTTCTCCTTCCCTCCCCCTCTCCCCTCTCTCCTCTCTCTCTCTCTCCTCTCTCTCTCTCTCTCTCTCTCTCTCTCTCTCTCTCTCTCTCTCTCTCTCTCTCTCTCTCTCCTTCTCTCTTCTCTCTTATATTCTTTCTTTTGCGTCGATGTAATTTCCTGGAATAAAGAATAAGAACAAAGAAATCTGAAACCACGGAGGGAGAAAACGTGTCATCAAGATCATCATTACAACAAAATTAATTATACTAATGATGATGATGATGATGACGATGATGATGATGATGATGATGATGGTGACGACGATGACGATGATCGTTGCTGTTATCATCATTATCATCATTACGGTGTTGTTGTTATTACTATTGGTATTCTTGCTGTTGTTATTGTTCTTCTTGTTGTTAATAGTATCAGTCGTAAAGTTGTGGTAGTAGTAGTAGTAGTAGTAGTAGTAGTAGTAGTAGTAGTAGAGGAGGAGGAGGAGGAGGAGGACAGCAACAGCAGCAGCAGTAGTAGTAGTGGTGGTGATACTAGTCGTGTGAGTAGTAGTGACAGCAGCAGCAGCAAAAACAACAGAGCAGTAGTGGTAGCAGTAGCAGTAGTAGTGGTGGTGATACTAGTCGTGTGAGTAGTAGTGACAGCAGCAGCAGCAAAAACAACAGAGCAGTAGTGTAGCAGTAGCAGTAGTAGTGGTGGTGATACTAGTCGTGTGAGTAGTAGTGACAGCAGCAGCAGCAAAAACAACAGAGCAGTAGTGGTAGCAGTAGTAGTGGTGGCGGCGGTAGCAGCAGCAGCAACAGCAACAGTCTTCGTAGGTTGTGGTAAGCGTCGTTCGGTCAAGTGACTTCGCGGAATGGCAGCGTCTCCTCCGGCGGGTAGCCTCACAGAGTGACCTGATGTTGACTGGTGTCTGTGGGACCTCACAGAGAGACCTGGTGTTGATTGGTGTCTGTGGGACATCACAGAGAGACCTGATGTTGACTGGTGTCTGTGGGACCTCACAGAGAGACCTGATGTTGATTGGTGTCTGTGGGACCTCACAGAGAGACCTGATGTTGACTGGTGTCTGTGGGACCTCACAGAGAGACCTGGTGTTGATTGGTGTCTGTGGGACCTCACACAGTGACCTGGTGTTGACTGGTGTCTGTGGGACCTCACAGAGAGACCTGATGTTGATTGGTGTCTGTGGGACCTCACAGAGAGACCTGGTGTTGACTGGTGTCTGTGGGACCTCACACAGTGACCTGATGTTGATTGGTGTCTGGGACCTCACAGAGAGACCTGATGTTGATTGGTGTCTGGACTGTCGGACTGAAGCACAGAGAGACCTGATGTTGATGGTGTCTGTGGACTGTCGGACTGAAGGCACAGAGAGACCTGAGGTTGATTGGTGTCTGTGGACCTCACACAGTGACCTGATGTTGATTGGTGTCTGTGGGACCTCACAGAGTGACCTGATGTTGACTGGTGTCTGTGGACTGTCGGACTGAAGGCACAGAGTGACCTGATGTTGATTGGTGTCTGTGGGACCTCACAGAGAGACCTGATGTTGACTGGTGTCTGTGGAACCTCACAAGTGACCTGGTGTTGACTGGTGTCTGTGGGACCTCACAGAGAGACCTGATAATGATTGGTGTCTGTGGGACTGTCGGACTGAAGCACAGAGAGACCTGATGTTGATTGGTGTCTGTGGGACCTCACACAGTGACCTGATGTTGATTGGTGTCTGTGGGACTCACACAGTGACCTGATGTTGATTGGGTCTGTGGACATCACAGAGAGACCTGATGTTGATTGGTGTCTGTGGGACCTCACACAGTGACCTGATGTTGATTGGTGTCTGTGGGACCTCACAGAAAGACCTGATGTTGATTGGTGTCTGTGGGACCTCACAAGAGACCTAATGTTGATTGGTGTCTGTGGGACCTCACAGAGAGACCTGATGTTGATTGGTGTCTGTGGGACCTCACAGAGTGACCTGATGTTGACTGATGTCTGTGGGACTGTCGGACTGAAGCACAGAGAGACCTGGTGTTGATTGTGTCTGTGGACCTCTGTGGGACCTCACACAGTGACCTGCGTTATTGGTGTCTGTGGGACCTCACAGAGACACCTGATGTTGATTGGAGTCTGTGGGACCTCACAGAGAGACCTGGTGTTGACTGGTGTCTGTGG
>CM031617.1:2376066-2378566 GCA_018398815.1 Conus ventricosus
CCCCCCCCCCTTTTTTTTTTCCAGTGCACAGGTCCCTGGCAGTTTCCCATTGATTAGCCTGTTCTCTGTCACTCACTCGTTTCATGGCCGATGCTCACGTGCACGACGACACGATTGGCCTTTGCGCCATGCCACAGGCATGAATTGTCCTATACGCCTCTGTGACCCCCCCTCCCCCCTCTTCCCTCCTTCCCTCCCCACTGGCCCTTCACCCCCTTTCACCTTATCCATTTTCCATCCTTGTAAACAGACTGCACGCTGGCGCTGACACACACACACACATTCCTTTAGCGTGAAGGGGAGGCAATAGCAGGGGGGTGGGCGGGGGAGAATAATGATGAAGAACCTGCTGTCAGGTTGAGATGGTGTGAGGGTGTGTATGTGTGGAGAGGATGGAGGAAGGCTGTGTGTGGGGTGTGTGTGATTGTGGGTCTTGCACATGTACGCATGTGCACATGTTGCAGAGAGAGAGAGAGAGAGAGAGAGAGAGAGAGAGAGAGAGAGAGAGACAGAGAGACAGAGAGAGGTGGTGGTGGTGGTGAGTGAAGAGTGAAGTGCAAAACAGCAAACTCCAATCAACTGCTTGCACACACGCACACACACACACACACACACACACACACACACACACACACACACATACGCGGTGTGCTGTGCATTACGTAGACATACTGAATTATTACCCCACACTCAAGTGTGTCGATCCAAAGGACGTATCTAAAGGTTTGCCTGTAAAGGCTGGTGCCAAATTGGAGTTGAAGGCTTGAAGAGAAGAGCACTGACAGATAGAAAGGCGGCGGACACCGAAGCAAACGATCAGCAAGAGACACAGAGCTCGTGTTCAGCGAGAGTTACCCGCCGTGTTCATGGGACAGATGCTGATAGCAGGCAATGTTACCTCCAATAATCAGCGTAACAGACCAGTTTGGGGAAATGCCATGAGATGAAGGTGAAACAATGGGCCTTGGGCACTTGGAATTCAGACAGTCGACTTCCCCATCGTTATTCCGACGTACGCTTAAGAATGAATATTTTGTTCTCAGATCTGTTTCCGTGACCCATAAACTGACAAAAGGTAACTCTGTTTGTGCTGGAAGACTAGCGTTATCTTCTCTTGATTTTTTTTCTCGGAACAGGTCTATTGGTTGGCCAAGACGCAGAGAGTGCATCCACCATGTTGTTTTCTTTCGTTTGTAGGGAGTTTACAAAACATTTTATTGTCAACAGAAGTGTGAAGAGTTCTAGATGGGGTGTAGGTTTGAAGGAGCTCAGACAAACACAAAAGAGCCTTTCCAGTGACAATCTGAAAGCAAAGAGTTTGTGTCATTTGATCACAGATAAAAAAAATAAAAATAAAAAAAAAAAAACCTTAAAAACATGGGCAAAATACTGCCTCCTTTTTGGAGGTTGAACAATTAAAACATGGGCAAAATACTGCCTCCTTTTTGGAGGTTGAACAATTAAAACATGGGCAAAATACTGCCTCCTTTTTGGAGGTTGAACAATTAAAACATGGGCAAAATACTGCCTCCTTTTTGGAGGTTGAACAATTAAAACATGGGCAAAATACTGCCTCCTTTTTGGAGGTTGAACAATTAAAACATGGGCAAAATACTGCCTCCTTTTTGGAGGTTGAACAATTAAAACATGGGCAAAATACTGCCTCCTTTTTGGAGGTTGAACAATTAAAACATGGGCAAAATACTGCCTCCTTTTTGGAGGTTGAACAATTAAAAAAAAAAAGAAAGAAAACAAACGAGCGAACAAACAAGAACGCTGTAAAAGTAAGGGGGGAATGTGTTTACACCCCGCCTCTGTAACGCTGTAAAAGTAAGGGGGGAATGTGTTTACACCCTGCCTCTGTAACGCTGTAAAAGTAAGGGGGGAATGTGTTTACACCCTGCCTCTGTAACGCTGTAAAAGTAAGGGGGGAATGTGTTTACACCCTGCCTCTGTAACGCTGTAAAAGTAAGGGGGGAATGTGTTTACACCCTGCCTCTGTAACGCTGTAAAAGTAAGGGGGAATGTGTTTACACCCTGCCTCTGTAACGCTGTAAAAGTAAGGGGGGAATGTGTTTACACCCTGCCTCTGTAACGCTGTAAAAGTAAGGGGGGAATGTGTTTACACCCTGCCTCTGTAACGCTGTAAAAGTAAGGGGGGGAATGTGTTTACACCCTGCCTCTGTAACGCTGTAAAAGTAAGGGGGGGAATGTGTTTACACCCTGCCTCTGTAACGCTGTAAAAGTAAGGGGAATGTGTTTACACCCTGCCTCTGTAACGCTGTAAAAGTAAGGGGGGGAATGTGTTTACACCCTGCCTCTGTAACGAATGACTGAACTTTTTTTGACACCTTTCCCATTGACAAAATCAATGACCAGATCAGCAGTGGGAAATAAACTTTTAAAGTTCAAGAGTTTCTAAGTATTTAATCACAGGCAAGCGTATTCAGTTGCTATAAATCACTCCTAACGGTAATAATCAATCGTGATTACACTGAAG
>CM031617.1:2386066-2398566 GCA_018398815.1 Conus ventricosus
TGGGATAGACTAGCTCCAGATTGTGAGATAGACTGGTGGTGATGAGGTATTTCTTGTGATTTGGTGGCCGGAGGGAAAGAGAAAATTCTCTTTTAGATAGTTTCTGTCTGCAGCGCGCCCCCCCCCCCCCCCCCCCCCCCGCGCCCCCCATCCCCCTCTCTCTCTCTCTCTCTCTCTCTCTCTCTGAGCTATCTGCGTACGAAGACCATCCTTTGACTCAATTTTGAAAACCTTCAGATCTTCACGACGTGCAGCCACTGACTGACATGAAGTTAATTCACAATAACAGTCCACAAGCGTTCGGAGCCCTGGAGGTTTTTTTTTTTTTTTTTTTTTTAACGCAATAGTTATCAATTTATCAGTTTATAAACCATTTAGCTTATATTTATGGTGAATGTTTTATACATTGTCACTGAATAGAAATCTATGTAATGCTTCGTATCTTATTTAACAATGTTGATGAATGTTTACACATTATAGCTGAACGTTCATCAAATCAGTTAAAATATTTTGCTTCATTTGTGGTGAATTTTTCGTATCCAGCGGTTGTTTATGTGGATGCCATTCTCTAGAAAATATCAAAGCAGAAACCCTTTTATAGGGCACATGCTTAGATTCAAAATGATGTCAGTTGTTTTTGAAAGTGAAATGAATGACTTGTCGTGAATCGTACATACTAGTAGTTAAATCGATTAGCAAACAGAATGACCCAGGTAAAACAATTTTAGCAAAACAACACTTTCTATATAGTTCTAGTCCTTGTGCACAAAACACAGACAAAACTCAAAGTATGCATCCCATTTGAAACTAAAACCTTTCGTTGAAGGTCAACAAGAATTTTCTACTCTAACCAGCGTTCTTAGGTTTTCTAATTGTTGAATTTTATGATGTGTTTAGATATGCATATGCAGATTACTCGACGGTATTTTCCCGCAGCAAAGTCAAAGTGAATTTTGCCTAGCAAGACGAACACAACTTCGTTCACAACATGCGAGTCGCCACTCCTTTCACATTGTTTGAAATTATTGAGTAACATTATATATAGATTGACTGCGCCTTTGATTGTAGCGCTTCAGTAGTAACATCATTTGCAGATATTACTTATCTGCACGATTTTCTCATCCATAATAGCCTAATTAATTGAATTGTAATTTAAGTATACTGGAGTAACTATGATCCATGATCCATGATAACCGGCTTAGTTGCACGTGAGTAAGTTGTTGCAGGCCATGTACATGTGACATTATTGCATGTGAAGCAGTACGTAGAGTACTGCTTATCCAAAATTTGCTAAACATTTTATGGAATATCAACTGTTCAGGAAGTTGTATTCCTATATAAGTCATATGTATACATTTACCATGAACGTGTAAAGAAAAAAGTAGCAGAGAAAAAATTATAAATATAACTTACTTTCTTAAAAATGGGTAAAATTTACATCAGAAATTTTCTTTCTTATATTTATTTTGTTAATAAATTACAATGGATAACTACTTATTTTAATTATTTTATAACTTAATATTTATATTTAAATAAAAAACGTCAAGGCCAACAACTACAGTGACAACTGACGAGCAACTAGATGCTATGAATTAAGTCCCTTTATGTCAAACGATCCGATCTGATTTTTTTCATATCGGCACTGAAGACACTGCTGGACATATACAATAGCCTAAAACTCGCCGTTACTCGGTGTGTAACAAGATGAAAAGTTAAGCTTACGTTCCACGACACGATTCAAAGACGCCCATGTCATGAGTTTACTGTAATGTCAGACAGACGGGAACCACAATAATCAACGTACTGCACGACTTGCGTGTGAGAAAACTGGGCCTAGCTCATAAGCTTTTCATAGGTTTTGTCTGCCAGAAACTAACGAACGGCTGTCTCGAAGGCCTTCGAGCTTCCAATGCCTAAGGCAAATCGATCAACAACACCCTAGTTCAGTTACGCAACAAACAGCACATACTTTGGTAAATATGACACTATCATGAACTCATATAATTATTTTCATATAAAACATGCACGCGCACGCACGCGCATACGCACGCATGCACGCGTGCGCGTGCGCGCGCGCACTCACTCACTCACTCACACACACACACACACACACACACACACACACACACACACACACACACACACACACACACATGAAATTTTTAAATAATTCTTCACTAAGATGTGACACTGAATTAGTCCGTTTTTCCCCCTCCTTGCTGAGAAGGTTCTTTTCTTTGAAACAAAACGTTTTACAATCACCATGACATGTACAGAATCATTACACCATACGCAATAGCCTACCAGTCACAACCAGTATGAGAAAGGAAATAAAAGAGCAGTCAGTCCAAAACAACATTGGCCAACCCAACTCAATGCATTTTTCTCCATTAAACCCCTACCCCTCATCGCCCACCCCCATCCACCCACCACACCCCATTCATTTCCATATTGTCTCGCCCTTCGTTTCACCCCCCCCCCCTCCCCAACCGTGCACGCGTGGGTGAGTGCGAAATAAACAAAGCCCATCTGGGTCGATGTTCTCTCACCCCAGCCCTTTCAGCAGTTAGCTATCAACATTTTACACCAAGCTGTGATTACAGAATCAACAAGTAAATACATGTAAAGTAAAAAATGAAACCACTGGTATGGACGCAGATCCGCCAGAAAACAAAACAAAACAACAAACAAAAAAGAACTATTAGGTAAATTGAAAAATCACACGGAGACTCGAAACCAGACAGACACTCATTTGGTGCATCTCTCAGCTTAAAAAATAGCGTACACATCAACCAGAAAAAAAAAAAGAAAAAAAAAAAGGAGGGGGTGGGTGGGTGGGTGGGTGGGGGTGGAGTTCTTTTCTTGTTCTTTTCTTATCCTTGAAGCATTCCGTGCATGTGCGTGCATACATTTTATGTGCAGAGAATGTGTGTGTGTGTGTGTGTGTGTGTGTGTGTGTGTGTGTGTGTGTGGTGTGTGTGTGTGTGTGTGTGTGTGCGTGCGTGTGTGCGTGTGAGTGTGTGTGTGTGTGTGTGTGTGTGTGTGTGTGTGTGTGTGTGTGTGTGTGTGTGTGTGTGTGTGAGTGTTTGTGTCCGTATGTCAACATTTGTAACACTCGCTCAATTTGAAATGACAACACATCAACCAGTGTAATTCGCGCTTTGGATACACAAAAATCAGTTGTTTTCATTATCATTTCTATTTCTGAAGTAGTTTGGGCATGTATACACAACTCATTTGTATTCCAAGAGCGTGCGCATGCGCGTGTGTTTGTATGTGTTTGTGAGTGTGTGTGTGTGCGAGAGAGAGAGAGAGAGAGAGAGAGGAGAGAGAGAGAGAGAGAGAGAGAGAGGAGAGAGAGAGAGAGAAGATGGTGGAGGGTAGAGGAATGTGTGTGTGTATGTGTGTGTGTGTGTGTGTGTGTGTGTGTGTGTGTGTGTGTGTGTGTGTATGTGAGTGTGTATACATGTGCGCGCAAGCGTGCATATCTGCATGCATATGTGTACATTTAAAACAGAGACTGGAATTAGGGAAAGGGAAAGATGTGGGCGGAGAGGGGAGATGGGGAGGGGGCCGGGAGAGGGGGAGCGAGCGGAGGGAGAGGGAGCCTCCTCGGACACGAGGGCGTTCTCTGCTGGTCGGCTGTCTGGAGGAGGCTGGCTGGAGGGAGGCTGGCTGGAGGGAAATTGTCTGGAGGGAGGCTGTCTGAGGGAGGCTGGCTGGAGGGAGGCTGGCTGGAGGGAGGCTGGCTGGAGAGATGCTGTCAGGAGGGATGCTGGCTGGAGGGAGGCTGTCTGAGGGAGGCTGTCTGAGGGAGGCTGTCTGAGGGAGGCTGGCTGGAGGGAGGCTGGCTGGAGGGAAATTGTCTGGAGGGAGGCTGTCTGAGGGAGGCTGGCTGGAGGGAGGCTGGCTGGAGGGAAATTGTCTGGAGGGAGGCTGTCTGGGGGAGGCTGGCTGGAGGGAGGCTGGCTGGAGGGAAATTGTCTGGAGGGAGGCTGTCTGAGGGAGGCTGGCTGGAGGGAGGCTGTCTGAGGGAGGCTGGCTGGAGGGAGGCTGTCTGAGGGAGGCTGGCTGGCTGGAGGGAGGCTGTCTGAGGGAGGCTGGCTGGAGGGAGGTTGTCTGGAGGGAGGCTGTCTGAGGGAGGCTGGCTGGAGGGAGGCTGTCTGAGGGAGGCTGGCTGGAGGGAGGCTGGCAGGAGGGAGGCTGGCTGGAGGGACGCTGCACCCTCCCTGGTGTGTGGCTGCGGGGGTTGGCTGGCTGGGGACCACGTTCGGGGGTGCTGGAGGGTGGACAGTCCCAAGGCCTGAGAACCTCTGTCGCTGGGGTCGGCTGTCTGGGGAGTGCGGTACGGCTGACACGTCTGCGATGTCTGGTCTGGCCACTTCACTGCCAAGCGTTGTTCAGCACACTCATATCACCGTTTAGAACATGGACTTTCTTGTCGTTGTTCAGAATAACAAAAATCTTGCCTTCCTTGGTCCAGCAGCTTTTAACGTTGCGGTGATTCTTCACGAGGTTGAAGCGAGTCATGTTTAAGGGGGTAAGGTCTTCCACTATTCCCATGCCTGTTCCTTTGAGAAGTCTCCGTTTGCTGAGAACTTCACTCTTGTGTTTACGGGTGACGAATTTGATGATGACGGGTCTTGGTCAGTCACCTCTTACCTCAACACGATGGGCGACACTGACGTCCGAAGCTCCAATGTGAGTTAAAGATGATTTTCTGTGGATGATAGACAACAGTTTTGTCTCACTCTCTGCCCCTGATTCCTGTCCGTTGTCTGGTCCCACTCCCAAGAATCGAACGGAGTCTCTCCTTTGATACTGCTCTGTTTCGTTTCTTGCTTCTCTCTCTCTCTCGGTTGTAAGAGTTGTTGTCGACACTGGCTACTTCGTCTTGTAAATCTTCTGTTTGGTCTTCCGCTTCCGTTAGCTTTTCCTTCAGGGCCTCATTTTCCTTGTGTAGATCAAAGATATCCGACCGTACCCTCTCGACTTGTTCTGAAATTTGCCTTGACAGATTTGATTCACTACTTATTATCTTTTTTTGTAAGGTGTCAACTGTCATAGAAATTGTGTTTTCAATGGTTTTAAGTTGCTCAGAGACTGTATCGAATCCCGTCCCTGTTGTAAAAGTCACATTAGTTCTGTTGTCTGTGGCCATTGTCTCACTTCTTTTCACTACTTCTAATAATGTTCGTTGTTTGGAATTAACCGAACGGGACCTGTGTCTCTTGCTACTGTGAACAGATTTGGTTGATGTTTCAGAAAAAGTGTTCTCACTACACGATAAACTATTGTCGGACTGACTTACTTTCGCCTACAACCCCTTCTGGGGCATAGACCGCCAACAAGGGTCCTCCAGGCATCACGGTCCAGGGCGATTCTCTCCAGCTGGTTCCAGATTTTCCCCAACGCTGTCACGTCTGCCTGCAGGTCTCGGCGCCAGGAGTTCCTTGGGCGGCCTCTCTTTCTCTTCCCCTGCGGGTTCCAGGACAATGCCTGCCTGGTGGTGGTGTCGGCAGGCTTTCTTAGGGTGTGGCCTATCCACCTCCATCTCCTTTGGAGAATCTCTGCATCGCTGGCTTCTGATTCGTCTGTTGCCACAGGTCCTCGTTGCTGATCCTGTCTGGCCAGTGGATCCTCAGTTGCGCCTCAGACAGGAATTGATGAAAGTCTGGATCTTGTTGGTGATGGTAACTGTGGTTCGCCACGTCTCAGCATTGTCGGACTGACCGTGGAGTTTTTTTTTTTTTTTTTGTCATAGCCTTTCACATTCCTGGTTTGAGAGATTCACAGTGTGTACCTGGAGAACACATGATAATGAAAACACCCAGAGTCTGCTGGCCGGTAGTTATACAGTGGGCAAATTCAATGGGTTTGTGTCTGCTGGCTGGTCGTTATACAGTGGGCAAATTCAATGGGTTTGTGTCTGCTGGCCGGTCGTTATACAGTGGGCAAATTCAATAGGTTTGTGTCATTTTGAACACAGAAAGTAAAAGCCTAAATACCAGATATGAGCAAAATATAACGTCCTTTGTGGAGGTTAAACAAACTTAAAAAGAAAGAAGAAAAACAAACAAGAAAGCTACAACAACCTTTTTGACATCCTGTCTCTGGAACACATGACTGAAGTTTGTCTGACATCTTTCCTGTTAACAAAATAAATGACCAGATAAGGAGACTGAAGTTTGTCTGACATCTTTCCTGTTAACAAAATAAATGACCGGATAAGGAGACTGAAGTTTGTCTGACATCTTTCCTGTTCACAAAATAAATGACCGGATAAGGAGTGTAAAGGAACCTTTCAAATTCAAGATTTTCTAAGCATTTAATCGCATGTTAGCGTGTTCGGTTGCTATAAATCACTCGTAAGGGTAATAATCATTCGTGATTACATTGAAAACGGGCATTCGGTTGCAGCGACAGCGCAAGTAGGAATACTTTAAGATTTTAATCTCCGCGTCTATTTTATTTC
This sequence comes from Conus ventricosus, assembly GCA_018398815.1. Taxonomy (NCBI): domain Eukaryota; kingdom Metazoa; phylum Mollusca; class Gastropoda; order Neogastropoda; family Conidae; genus Conus; species Conus ventricosus. The sequence continues at coordinate 2,392,542 of CM031617.1, forward strand.
CAGTATCCACATTCGACTGATACCTATCGAAATATGGCGATCTTCCAAAAGTTTCGTCGTTGTATGTTTTGAGCCATAATTTCTAAGATTAAGGAAGTTGAGAATACAGGAACTTGAAGAAGAAGAAGAAGAAGAAGAAGAAGAAGAGAGAGAGAGAGAGAGAGAGAGAGAGAGAGAGAGAGAGAGAGAGAGAGATCTGATATAGCACCAGATTATTTATTCATAAGGGTTAAAACCCTTCAGAGCAGGGATACATATTACATTGATGTAATCGTGAAGCCACACACACACACACTCACACACACATACATGCACACACACACATACACACACACAAGCAGAGAGAGAGAGAGAGAGAGAGAGAGAGAGAGAGGAAGGGGAGGGCGAACAGGCAGAGAGACAAAGATTTAGTGTGTCAACATGCATACACGCATTTGATTGCTTGCACAGTCCTGCAGCACTCTATGTGTCATTTACATGATTCTTTTAACTCATCCATGCAATAGTGCTTTAATGGTCTAAAGTGGCTCTTCAATAGTGCCAAACGTTTCCGTTCATCGTCCGTCCCTATCAATGAGAGAACGACGCTGCTTTTGGTGCTTGCGAAATTGTGATGGCTGAACATGGTTAGCAAATACTTTCTGATTGACGTTTAGCCCTTATCAATATCATTTATCTTCTTTTCTTATATCCGAAAGAAAACCATCCAACAACCATTTTGCACCGAACATGACAAGATACATGTACTTGGTTTCTCGTTCTTCGTTTTCACTGTCCTAAATTTTTTTTTTTTTTTTTTTTTTTTTGCCTGAAGAAGATCCAAGACGTGGGTCAAAATGCATTGTGTTTTGTCCTGTAATCGGTTTGCCTGTACTTGTGACGGTAACTAGCCCCTTTTATTTCTAAATTTTAGAAATTTCCTTGTTAATTTAATTAAAAACCGTTTGACTCCCAGAACTATTTGTAATTTTTGGGAAAAAAAAGCACAAACCTTACAAACAAACAAAAAATCGCAAAAATTCAAGTATTGCTCTAAAGCATACAGAAGTATACATTTTCTTGAAGGAAAATGAATGGAGAATATAATTATTATATGTTTCATGTTGACAGGATGAGATAACTCACAATCATGGGAAGATAACCAAGATTTTCACCAAAAAATAAACAATATTTTGAAAAAAAAATCCATGAAAATTCAAGTCTCAATATATCATAGGTGGAAATGGTATTGAAATGTGCACAAATCTATAGGACATAACAACCATAATAATCCAATTATTTACTGAAAAACACACAGTGTGTTCAGGGATGCATTGAGTAATGCTAGAGATGCGACGTTTACTAGCACTTCATCCCTCATACAAAAAAATGGGCAAAAAATTAACGCAAGTGTTGTCAACCACTGTCACTGGCGTCACACTCTAACAATTTTTGCGTCACATCTTAACCCTTTTTTCCTCTCCTATCACGTCCTCAGCAACGCCCACTACCAGCACGACCACGCCCCCTACCTGTCGATGTACTTGGTAGATCAATATCTTCATCCCGGTAATCCGAATCACGTGACTCATTGTCAGGATGATCGACAACCCACGTCACCTTCATTCTCCTTCACTTTCGTCGTTGCTAATTTCACCTTCGTACGGCGTTTCAAACACAATTCTCACCACCTCTTGGCAGTAAATCTTCTGGCAGCCATGTTGATCTGCTCGACTAATTTTTTACAAACCGAAAAAAAAAACCCAAAAAAAACCGCGTCAAAATCGACCCAAAACTTGCTGAGAAATCGCTTCAAACACGCTGTATGGGAGCTGCCATTTGCAAGCATGTAAACAATATTATTATCATGTGACCGGTCAGATGATGCAAATATGCGATGACCCTTGAACCGCGGCTATATCCGCGGCCGCGAGTGAAAGGCTGTCTGTCTGTCTGGTCTGTCTGTTCTCTCTCTCTCTCTCTCTCTCTCTCTCTCTCTCTCTCTCTCTCTCTTCTCACACACACACCACCCCTTTTCCTTCTTTTTCCTTTTCTCTTCTTTTTATTCTCTCCCTGAGTGCGTGTGCATGTTTGTCTTATGTGTGGTGTTGGGGGGGGTGTGGGTGGTGGGTGGGGTGGGTGGGGGGGGGGGGGGGGGGGGGGGGGGGGGGGGGGGGGGGGGGGGGGAGGAGGGGCTGCGCGCCCGCGCCCACACATGTCTTTCGTCTTCCTTTAGTTCTTTTTTTTCGTCTCTTTATGTTCTGTGTGACTATATTAGTTTGAAAATTGCCCATTGAATGATACATCCGCATACAAGCCAACAGAATCCGAGGTATTTTTATTGTCATGTTTTCTTCTTCTGCTCCTTCTTTTCTTCTTTTCAGGTAAACACTGCGAATCTCAGACCAGGGAAGTGAAAGCCTATGTATGAAAATAACCCAGGGCTTCCTATGCTTATGAACTGTCATTGTCAATTACCTTCCTGTCAATCAGTTGCTTCACGTTGTGAGGTTCTGATGTTCTTTGAAATTGAGTTAAGGGGTGGTTTCCATGCGCAAATGGCTCATGAGTGTTGTCAGAGAAAAGAGAGAGAAAAGAGAGGAGAGAGAGAGAGAATGTTGATGTTGTATGGACAAGTCTCTCTCTCCCTCTCCCTCTCCTCAGTCTCTCTCTCTCTCTCTCTCTCTCTCTCTCTCTCTCTCTCTCTCTCTCTCTCTCTTCTCTCTCTCTCTCTCTCTCTGCGTTTTTGCTTTCGTGCTTGCGGCGGCGCGCGCGCGGCGCGCGCGCGCGTGTGTGTGTGTGTGTGTGTGTGTGTGTGTGTGTGTGTGTGTGCGCGCGCGCGCGCGTGCGTGCGTGCGTTCAAAGGAGACCGTTTCCAGTTCTTGTCTCCTACTTTACTTTCAGGCAAGGCCGAGTTGCTGGTATCTTAACTACCCCGATCGCTGGCTCATAATTCCAAATCTTAGAGCTGTACTTCGCCGAAGTAGAGCAAACGGCGATTTTTGCGAGCTTGCGCTTAATGGTTTCCGAGCCTGTTTCCAACAAAACATATGTCAAGCGGAACGCCCGAGAAAGATAGTGCGGGACATACCTTTCGGCGCGACTTGTTTTGTTCCTGTCGTATGACATAGGGCCCAACAAAGTGAAATCCAAAAGAAGCTGACTAACGATCGTTAGGTGTTGACATCGTAGCCAGAGGTCTGAGTTTAGTCGTTGTTCTACTGTGCATTTTGGTCTGGCTTTCTATCTGTCTGTCTGACAGTCTGCCTGTCTGTCCCGTCTGTCTGTCTGTCTGTCTGTCTCTCTCTCTCTCTCTCTCTGCTCTCTCTTCTTCTCTCCTCTTCTTTCTTTCTGTCCCTTCTTCTGTCTCATCTTCTCTCTCTCCCTCTTTCTCTCTGTCTCTCTTTCTCTGTCTCTCTCTCTCTTTCTCTCTCTCTCTCTCCTCACCTCTCTCTTCCCTCTCTCCTCTCTCTCTCTCTCTTTCTCTCTCTCTCCTCTCTTCCTCTCTCGCTTCTCTCTCTCTCTCCCTCTCTCTCTCTCTCTCTCCCCTCTCTCTCTCTCCTCTCTCTCTCTGTTTACTGTCTGTCTGTCTGACTACCTGTCCGTCCGTCTGTCTTTCTGTCTGTCTGTCTGTGTGTCTCTCTTCCGCCTTTCTCTCTCTCCTCTCTCTCTGTTTTACTGTCTGTTTGTCTACCTGTCCGTTCGTCTGTCTTTCTGTCTGTCTGTCTGTCTGTCTGTCTGTCTGTCTCTCTTCTCTCTCTCTCTCTCTCGTCTCTCTCTCTCTCTCTCTCTTCTCTCTCTCTCTCTCTCTCTCTCTCTCTTCCCTCCTCCCACTCTGTGTTTTCTTTCTGTGCGTCATTCTGTCTGTCTGTCTGTCTGCCTCTCTCTCTCTCTCTCTTTTCCTCCTCCTCCTCTCCTCTCTCTCTCTCTCTCTCTCTCTCTCTCTCGCCCTCTCTGATTTTCAAAATAATTATGGAAAGGTGCGCGTGTAGTTAACGTCAGGGGTTTATGAACGGAAGCCACACAGAATGGAATAAAGAAATGAGCCTCTGAGGAACGCAGCTGTCCAAGATCTGTCACAGTCAGCTTCCTCAACATTGCAATCACCATGAAATCCTGTCATAGTCAACTTCAACAACATTGCAAGGCACCATGAAATCCTGTCACAGTCAACCTCCTCAACAGTCACCTCGCAACATTGCAAGCTCATGAAATCCTGTCACAGTCAAAACCCCCTCAACATGCAAGCACATAAATCCTGTCACAGTCAACCTCCTCAAATTGCAAGGCACTATGAAATCCTGTCACAGTCAACCTCCTCAACATTGCAAGGCACCATGAAATCTTTTCACAGTCAACCTCCTCAACATTGCAAAAGGCACCATGAAATCCTGTCACAGTCAACTCCCTCAACAATTGCAAGGCTCCATGAAATCCTGTCACAGTCAACCTCCTCAACATTGCAAGGCACCATGAAATCCTGTCACAGTCAACCTCCTAACATCAAGGCAATACAATCCTGTCACAGCAAAAAACCCTCAATTGCAAGATCTAAATCTGTCACATTCAACCTCCCAACATTGCAAGGCACAATGAATCTGTCACACAACCCTAACATGCAAGGCAACCATGAAATCCTGTCATAGTCAACTCAACAAATGCAAGGCAAACAATGAAATCCTGTCACAGTCAACCTCCTCAACATGCAAGGCACCATGAAATGTCAGTCAACTTCCCAACATTGCAAGGCACAAGAGAATCCGACACAGTAACTCTCACATTGCAAGCACATGAAACCGCACAGAACCTCCGCAAACAGCAAGGCACCATGAATCTGTAAGTCAACCTCCTACAACAGCAAGGCACCATGAATGCGAGTGTCGAAGAACCGAAAAATAACAGAAACACAATAAATGAGGACAAATTGAGACAAGTGAGAGAGGGAGAAAGAGAAAACAAGAAGAGAATGAGAAAACAAGGGTTGAAGGAGACCGCAAAGAAGAAGAGGGACAGAAAGAGAGTTGGAGGGGAGAGAAAGAGAGAGAGAGAAGAGAGAGGAGAGAGAAGAAGAGAAGAGAGAGGAAGAGAGAGAGTCGACACAGAGAGAGAGAGAGAGAGCAGACGAGAGGTGAGAGAGAGAGAGACAGAGAGAGAGAGAGAGAGAGAAAAGGAGAGAGGAGGACAGAGGAGAGAGAGAAGAGAGACGAAGAAGAGAGGATGTCGAGAGAAGAAGAAAGAGACAGACAGAAAAGCAAGCAAAGAGAGGCAGAGAGGCAAAGACGCAAGCAGCAGGAGACATTGCAGAGGAAGAGAACTGCAGACCCAGATGAGACAGAGATAAGAGAAAGAGGGGACAGAGGACAGAACAGCTTCAACGACCCAGGTCCCACAAGACCTACAGAGTCATTCCAGATATACATAACAGGGACAGCAGACAGGAGAAACAGCTTCACCCTCAGTCCACACTTCCCTCAGGTCCCACAGCTTCATCCCTCAGTCCCCACAGCTTTTCACCTCAGGTCCCCACAGCTTCTCCCTCAGGTCCCCACAGCTTCTCCTCAGCCCCACGCTTCTCCCTCAGGTCCCACACCTTCTCCCTCAGGTCCCACACTCACCTTCAGTCCCACCTTTACCGTCCCCCAAGCTTCTCCCTCAGGTCCCACAGCTTCTCCCTCAGGTCCCCACAGCTTCACCCTCAGGCCCCACAGCTTCCCCTCAGGTCCCCACATCTTCTCCCTCAGGTTCCCCACACCTTCTCCCTCAGGTCCCCACAGCTTCCCCTCAGGTCCCCACAGCTTCACCCTCAGGTCCCACAGCTTCTCCCTCAGGTCCCCACACCTTCCCCTCAGGTCCCACACCTTCTCCCTAGGTCCCCAACCCTTCTAGGTCCCCACATCTTCTCCTCAGGTCCCCACAGCTTCTCCTCAGGTCCCACAGCATCCCTCAGGTCCCCACACCTTCTCCCTCAGGATCCCACATTCTCCCTCAGGTCCCACAGCTTCTCCCTCAGGTCCCCACACTTCACCCAGGTACCCACACCTTCTCC